>OX442361.1:92500-1292500 GCA_949357725.1 Hyperoplus immaculatus
AGGTTCGGCCGGCAGCACGGGCTGTAAACCCCGAAGATTGAGTCCTGACTAGCCAAGTTTTTTGGTGATGGCAGATCCCCGTAAATCGAAAAAGATGAGCAAGGAAACGTGGGCGATGAGCGGGCACCCTCGAAACACGGGACCTAAAGCAGCGGGACGCCGCCTGCGGCGGCGGGTCGCGACGCCCAAGCTATGAGTGTTAAATGTTGATACTCATTGAATTCGATGGTAATGGCGGTCGTAACTATGACTCTCTTAAAGTAGCCAAATGCCTCGTCATCTAATTAGTGACGCGCATGAATGGATGAACGAGATTCCCACTGTCCCTACCTACTATCTAGCGAAACCACAGCCAAGGGAACGGGCTTGGCAGAATCAGCGGGGAAAGAAGACCCTGTTGAGGTTCTAGCGACCGTTGGATTCACCTTGCAAGGCGTAGGCTTGCACCGCCGAAGACTATAGCTGGAAATGTACACCTTCCCAGGTGTAAGACAGGCTTAAGACATGTCCGTGCACCTTCTGCATGGTATGTCACCTTTTTAGTTCATGCCAACTGTTTAGTCCACGTTTTCATATCATATATTTGTATGATATGTTTTTGATCAAAATCACAACATTATTTCACCTTAAAAGGTGCACTATGCCTGAAAAGTGTATTTACTGAAAGATTAAAAATGTGTCTGTTACTAGGTTATGACCACGGGGACAGTATGAAAACAAGGAATTTTACACTAAACCATTAGATGTCCCTCCTGACCACAAGCCGATTCAATCCCCTCCTCCACTCAGCAGACCAGTATCAGTTGCATGTCTATTGTGTAGTTATTAGCATTTGTGCTGGGGGAAGGGAGAATGCTTTTGTTATTCAGATGACACACATTCCTCTACTGGCCACACTGAGTTATGCCTGTCTGTATTTGTGTTCTCAATGTATCTGTATATCTGGCCTTGCTGTAATGATGCCACCACACAAGACACAAATGAATGGTTGATATCCAATTTGAAGCTCTTGATATGTAGGTGAACTGTAAGCATAACACACTTTGAAAGTACATGACTGTTCTTGTGCATGTAAGGCATAGTCTACTGTTATGATTCAGGTCACCCACTCACTCATTCCAGCTGAGGTCATTGTGAATGTAATGTTAAAGAGTACATGAGGACATAATTACACTGGTGTTTACACACATAATTCAATCATATAACATTTTAAAACTGTGTGAAGAGAATTTTGTAAGGATAGGCCAATTTGCATGTATAAGACTCTGTAAATGTGGCAGGCCCCAAGACCACAAGAATGGTCAATGGCCTTTACACACAGAGTTACAGTAAAATGTGGGTATTTCTTTGACAATGTACATATATTTCTGGCCTGGCTGTAACAAATAAATGCTTAATAATATCAAATACAGACATCATTCAATCTTATCAAGATTTGCGAAAGCTGGGAGCCTAGCCAGACCCATGCTCAGGAATGGTGAATGAGGTTGGCTGGCCTCCAGGGCCTCTGTGCCTGCCTAAGGACACACACACTCTGTGTGGGTCAGAGGAATGACATGACTTCTGCCAGAGAACAAAGGACCACACTTACATAGGCTTACACATGCAAATAGGTCTCACTTACATAGGCTTACACATGCAAATAGGTCTCTCCTTACAAAATTCTCTTCACAAACAGTTTTAAAATGCAGCAGCGAACTTGATAAGATTGAATGATGTCTGTATTTGATATTATTAAGCATTTATTTGTTACAGCCAGGCCAGAAATATATGTACATTGTCAAACTAATACATACATTTTAGACATTGAACCCCCGGCCTCCCAGTACAGCAAGGCCAGGTGAAATTCATTTGGTCTTTCCCTGGAGGTTAGGGCCCCCAGCACTTAGGGTGTATTCACACATGCCGTGTTTAGTTCGGTTGAAACGAACTCAGATGCACTTCTGCCTTCGGTGCGCATCTTTCAGGCAGGTGTGAATACAGCAATCGCACTCGGGGGCGGA
This sequence comes from Hyperoplus immaculatus, assembly GCA_949357725.1. Classification (NCBI taxonomy): domain Eukaryota; kingdom Metazoa; phylum Chordata; class Actinopteri; order Uranoscopiformes; family Ammodytidae; genus Hyperoplus; species Hyperoplus immaculatus. The sequence goes on from OX442361.1 coordinate 94,504, forward strand.
CCAAACAAACGCTCCGAGACCCAGCTGAAGAGGTAGTCTCGGTGCGTTTCCAAACGCACTCTGCTGCAGTTCGTTTGTGGTGTGAATTTGTCCGGACTCGATCCGACCCAAACGCAGGAGGCACTGCGCCTTTTCTTTCTTTTCTTTTTTAATAAATAGCCGTCAGCTTCACATTATGGAAAGTGTTGTTGTCGCCATTGTTAGGACGATAAGTTGTGGTTTGACCGGGAGCCCAGAACAATATATTACATTTGATCGAGAGGACACGTAAACATGCTGAATGTGTTCAGCGATCAGATGAAGGAGAGGGGAGCGTCTCCCGCACAGTGCCAACAGGTTCACGCTGCGCAAGAAGTGTGTGTTTTTATTTTGCTTCCCATGTAGCCTACGGGACCGTCAATACTATCCCCGTGTCAGTTTGGAGCTGAACTGCGCCGACCCAGCTGATACACAGCTTAATCAGATGAGTGTCAGCTTGAGCCTATTCTTCTCGTGTGACGCGCGTCCAGCACCAACAATACAGTATTCACATTGTAGGCTACAAGCCACATAACGTGGCATTGACATAGGGCTACGTATTATAACCATATGAAACAACAATAATTTGATGTTTTTCCTCTTTATTTATAGGTTAGATGTAGGCCATTTTATTATTTTTAACCCCATATTATATCAATTATATATTTCGCAGTTTTAACTTCGTGCTTCCTGTTTCTCTCCACCCCAGTATGTCTGTCCAATGAATTAATGACCTCAGATCACGTGTGGTTTTGCTTCGTAATGCTGGTTCACTTGCAAAAGGGGCAATATGAAAGTGGACCACACCAAACAAAAAAATCAAAACTCTATTTGGTCTGGACCAAAGCAAGTGAACTAGCGGACTTTCCCAGTGTGAATACACCCTTACTATGATGCTACCAGACAGTGTAGAGGATGATATCCATAGTTAAACTCCTTTGATGGATACACAGAGGCCTGAAAAAGATTAAAGGGCTTCCCCCGACAGGCTTAAACACATAGGCCCCTGTTTACAAGATTCTGAATTCTTGTTTTAAACAGCTTGGCAGGGAGGTTAATATGAATTCTGTATGTAAACAATCAAATCAAATTAACAGTGAGTCACTTGTGAATATGTGTATGAAAACCCTTGAGTTAATATGACTCAATTTTATGGTCACATAGGTCTAAAAGAAAACAAAGGAGGAGACCCCTGTATTTTTTTAGTTGTTTTATTGTAACTTTGTTAAAAATGACTTGTTACATGTACATTGTGTCACATCCTTCCTATCTAGGGAAACATGACTACAGTAAAACAGAAAACACAAAAACAGTGAGCAAATACAAAGTGTAAAAAGCATATTTACATTTTTGAACAAATTCAAGGCAAAATATCTTAGCTCTAATGCAAGACAGGCTGCTGCTTTGTCTAGAGCCAAGGGAGTGCCATGCCTTCTCTTCCAAAAGACCTCCTATGAACTCCGTAATCAAACAAAAGTTTGTCTCCCACTGCAATGCATTTTCTTGCAAGGAAAAGAATTACGTCCGTTTCTTTCCCATTTGTTTCCACCGAAAACAGCTTGGGGCGTAGGTTTGGCATACTCTTTGAGTGGTTAATCAACCGCCCAAATGTCTATTGTCCAGGGTGGCATTCACATGCTTCAGAATGGGCATCAATGCAAAGTTTCTGCCCTTTCTTGACGAAGAAAAACATGTACCCAGTCTCTTCTTCATTGGTGCTCAGATGAACTGCTTTGCCCTCTTTTGCTGTCATGACTGGGCCATGGTAGTCACAAACCACCTCACCAGCCGGAAATCTCCGAGTTGCTGTGACACCCCGTCCTTTCCCTTCAATGTCAGTGACTGCAAGTCCTCGCCACTTCTGTGAAGTGGTGTAGTGCTGGATGTGTAAAGGGTCGATCACTGGCATCTCAGATGCTGGGGGATTCCACTCTTTAAGGATTGCATCCGTCTTAGGGATGTTCCTCTTCCAGTCTGTTCTTTTGAGTAAGCCTTTCACTCTGTTTTGTTCTGGGAGGCGTCTGGGGCATTGTGCTGTCAAAAGAAAATTATAATGTTTAATTAATTGAGGAGAGACTACATTTGATTACTTAACATCTTACACATACCATTTTTACTTTTATTAAATATAGTCAAATTATTAAAATACTCACCGGCAACATGCTGTGCCCGCAGTTTCTTCTGCTCTTTTAGCCAATGGTCGTAGAGTGTCCGCTGCAACTCGAGGGAGATCTGTGTGCGCAGGGCTTTGGCAGGAGGCTCCCCTTCCAGAGTTACAGGGTGCATTTCAAGAAGTCTCTCAAACGCCCTTTTGGTAGCCATCTTCTTATTGGTGCCAGTGACGCATGCTGACTGAGCAGACTCAGGGCTAAACACAAAAATATTAGAAGAATATAACATTAGTCTATAGTCTGTCAAAAACATACGAATGTATGACTGTGTAAAGATATTGTTGATGGTATTAACAGTGTTGACAGATAAAAAAAAGATTGTTACCTTGAGTCACCAGCAATCTCATCCAGAAGTTGCCTGGCTTCCACAACTGTATCCACTGTTGCTGTTGAACAGGCGAGATATCCCGCCAAGAGGGACTGTTTGGCATAGCTCATGCCATTGGTGGACAGACCAAAAGCCTGACGTGCTTCTTGGACAGAAACTGGCTGAATGTGGTATCTAAAATGTAGGTTTGAAAAACATTAATATGACATTTATTGACATTTTAACTGAGAAAGCTATTCAATGAAGCACATACTGAAGTGGAAATGAATCAAGACGGTTAGCTTACTTGACATGCAGCCGTTTCAGGTCTGTGCAGGCATTGTGAACAGGATTCCCTGTCGTGGAGATAAAAAAGCATTCCTCTTTTTCACTGCTTCTGACTTTTTTCACTTTTCTGACTTAGGCTCCGCCCCTTAAACCAGCAAACAATAGCAGCCCCAATTAACATATTTCCACACCTAGGGTGATCCAGCAGACTCCTAAAATGCATGACACATTTAGTTCATGTAACCCTAGGGTACACAATTTTACTTTAACTGAGATATGTTTGTAAATAATGTTATCGAAAAATCAAACTGTAACAGAGTACTGGGCTAATAGGTAGGTTTGTCTCGTGGAGCTGGTGGAGGATTAAAGACACGACACAGATATTTGGTAACCGGTTTTGTATTTCAAATAAACAAAGAATAATCACTTGACTCAATCAAGGAAATATAAACAAACATAAATAAAAATTAGGCCTTCAATTCAATTCAATTATCTTAGATGTTCACACTTGGTATGGGCACACTTTACTCCATACATTTAGATCCACAGTTCCCAGTTCTACTCAAACATTGATTAGACTCAACATAAAACAATGCATCCCACACACTTCATTCACTGCAGGTTAGATGTGTTTGTGGGTGCAGAATGTTCAAGGAAGTCAGTGTTTGTTTGGGCAGGGGAAATCCTACCACACTCCAGGCAGCCAGGCTTGAAGCCTGCCTTTTTAGGGAATTGGACTCGAGTTTGTTCTTCTCCTTTAGCTCGCCATCATCTCGCTCCGGCAATAGGGCCTGACCTGTTTAGGTAAACAGGTAAGATTACAAGTCTGCTCAATTTGGGAGCAGCATTTTTAATTAAGTGTTCCATTTTGGAGCTCTCACCAGTGTTCAGTGTTGGAAGCGTCCTCCTCAGCAGCAGATCAGCTCCCCCATGTTTTCAGTCACAATCCAGGTAAGTATGTTTTGTTTCCAGGGTTGGTAAGTATGTTTTTGTGTCTCTCCTGTGTTGTGCTTCTCTTCCAAAAGTTCTGATTGACTGGGGTTCCAACTGTGTCCTGCTGCCTGAATGCTTGATTAGCTGATTTGTTTCACCTGGGGAATGGGGGTTGGCTCAGGGGATTTGATTGGCTCAGGGGATGTGATTGACAGTTTGCCAATTTCAACAGTGTTACATTCACTTTATCTTAATTACATTGTAAATATCAAAGTTTGAATCAACTCTGTGCTTATTCATGGCACTTGCCAGAACAAGTTGATACAACAACTGAGACTGTACGATATGTATTATGAGATTAAGCATGGTTAAAATGTTTTGATCCTAAACCTTGAGTATATCAGCATCCGTTTATCTTCAAAATATGATTGAAACGTGTGCTTACTCGTGGGACTTTCATGAAAACGTTTCTACCACAACTGAGACTGTTTAGATTGTAAAAGTATATAATAATTGTCATTTGTCCTAGATTTGTGAGATTACCACTTTTCTGACTTAGGCCCCGCCCCTTAAACCAGCAAACAATAGCAGCCCCAAATGGGTGATTATAATATGTAATGAGATGAGGAGCCTATAATTGACCAAACATTTTGGAGTTCACTTCCTAGGGCAGGCCCAGAGGCCCTGGAGGCCAGCCAAGCTCATTCACCATTCCTGAGCATGGGTCTGGCTAGGCTCCCAGCTTTCGCAAATGGGCTTCATGCAGGCCTCAAAGTTGGCGTGAAACATGCATGGGTGTCATCAAATGGAAGGTCATGGCTAGCAGGAAGGTCTGGCTATGCTCCCAACTTTCGTGAATTGGCTACTCATTCCTCTGACTTTAGCCACAAAGAGTTACACAAAATGTATGTATTAGTTTGACAATGTACATATATTTCTGGCCTGGCTGTAACAAATAAATGCTTAATAATATCAAATACAGACATCATTCAATCTTATCAAGTTTGCTGCTGCATTTTAAAACTGGGGAAGGGGGGGACAAGGCGCTGGGGCCCTGCCCGGGCAAAGGGTCTCCCAACCTGGGGAGAGTGAGAGGTGTCAGGCCTGGGGAAGGGGGGACAAGGCGCTGGGGCCCTGCCTGGGTGAAGGCTCTCCCAGATGGGGAGAGTGGTGTCAGGCCTGGGGTAGGAGAGGGAAGGCGAAGAAAAGGTCAAAAAGGTCAAATATAATGGGGCGGTTTGGAATGAAGCACAGCCGAGTCAGAGCTAGTGAAAGGAGGGACAAGGCGCTGGTGCCCTGCCCGGGCAAAGGGTCTCCCAACCTGGGGAGAGTGAGTGGTGTCAGGCCTGGGGTAGGAGTAGGAGTGTGTGTCCTAGGGCAGGCACAGAGGCCCTGTAGCCCAGCCAACCTCATTCACCATTCCTGAGCATAGGTCTGGCTATGCTCCCAACTTTCGTGAATTGGCTACTCATTCCTCTGACTTTAGCCACAAAGAGTTACACAGTAGGCATACTATTGGGACATACTTAACTCTCTTATTTCATCATAACATTGTGCCTTGATCTTGCCTCTTGCTTTTATATCCGTCGCATCCCCGTTTGTTTTCATATGATGGCTTCATCGATGTGACGTCACTTCACGTGCGCACTGGATTGTGGGTCAGAATCGCCCAAATAGGATGCAGTTTTTCAACACTAACAATCTTGGCCGCATGAAGTAGGACATCCGGGTACTTCTAACCATCCTAAATTGTTTAATTCTTATTTGCCGTGAATTATTTATGTAGTCTTGGATAATTGTATGTGTGTAGAGCTAATTTTATATCTGTATTGTAGTTCTACGGTGTGATAATGCGACATTAAAGCATCAGTAAGAGGAGCCGGAGTCTCGTGTGATCAATGGGCGTTACAGTAGAACATTACACTGCATCGGTGAAGGCTCCAAGATGGACGTAACACGGAGCTGCGCCCGGTCAGAAGACGACGATACCGCACACTGTAAAAGGAGGTACTGCAATAAGAACTGTCGCGCTTGAATGCACAAGGAGCAGACGTTAAGAAGCAAGCTTGCTGAAGATCGCATCTTGAAAGTAGCAGAAGTAACCTGGCATTTAAGTTGCATTGTGGACATTTAATTTTTTTGCTGCCTTAAAGTAAGAGTGGACATTTTTATTTGCGGTTGATTGTAAGAATCAAAGTGACTTAGAAAATACAGTGTTTTGAAGTGAGTTAAATATAAGATGTTTTAAGTTTAACATCCAATCATTGTGTGTAATTTCATACAAGTGAGTTTTTCATATTAAGACTGTGCCTAAGATGTCACAGCTTTATTATTTGCATACATTGCAATTCTAAATGGGCCTTTATGTGCATTTTATTTCATATCAGCATATTTGAGAAGTACTTTTCATTTAAATCTCAACACATTTCATAAACATTTAACATGTCACAAACAAGCGTTAGTGCCACACAGGCAACTAAAGAAGCCAATCATGAAGACCAACAAAAAGATGGCGATGGTGAAAATACCCCATCTCAAGCTGACGCTGGTGAGCATGCTGAAGCGACAGTACAAGACAGTCCCAGGTTGGTGCACATAGTACACAACAGCCTCCAGACATGAGAGGAAGCGAACGTTCACAAACGCTAACTGAAAAAGGAAAGGCTCAGCTGGATGAAAGGTTGTGTGATCTAAAAGCAAATTTTTTGAAGCTGTATGGAAAGTGGAAATTTCACATTAATGGCTTAAGACATTCCATTAAGGAAAATGATGCTGTGGATCTGATTGAGGATGTTGTAAGCACAATCAACCTCAAAATAAGGGATATTGCAACTCCTGAACCTGAAATCCGGAGAATTAATGAAACATGTAATGCACTCACTGTGACTGCAAATAAAAGAGTTCAACAATACCTCAGTGGTAATGAAGATTCAGAAGTTGTACCCTGGCCTGAAGCTGAGTCAGTGTTTGGCAACACAGTATCCAGTGCAAGCTCGCTTAAACCCAGCTGTAAGTCAACCACCTCTTCCAGTCTGTCACGGTATAAAAAACAACAAGCAGCGGCTGAAGTTGCAGCTACACAAGAAGTTCTCAAAGTAATGAAAGAACAACATCAGCGAGAAGAAGAGATTCGGAAACTTGAGGTGCAGGAACAAATGTTCACAGCTCAAAGAAAAGCTGAAGAAAAAGAAATTGAAGCAGAGAATGCTAGAAAACAAACTCAGTTTATTTCAGAAAGCGCTGCTAGAAGAACAGAACTGGAAAGGAAAAAGCGAGAAGTGGAACAGTTGGAGGAAATAAAAAAGCACAATGCAGCACAAGCCAGGCTGAATATTTTCTCAGAAGACCATTATGATAAAGTAGAGCACCAGTCAGACATTTTGACTGAACAGGGTCAAGACATCTATCCATCCCCACTAAAGGTTCCAGTTTCCCTCCACCAACCATCCTCACTCAACCTTGTAAGCAACCCCTTCTATCCTGCTCAACAAGCACGCCTCCCCAAGCAAGGACTCCAGTTCCCCTCCACCAACCATCTGCACTCAACCCTGTAAGCAACCCCCTCTATCCTGCTCAACAAGCACCGCCTCCCCGAGCTAGCCCTGCTCAACAAACCATACACGATCCACCTTATCATCCACACATAGCTGCCGTCACTAAGACCTCTCCCCCACATCCCTCAACGTTCACATCCAATTACACACCTCAACCAGCTAGTTTCCTTCAATCTCCAATGGTTCACCAAGCCATTCTCACTCAACCTCCTACCGTGCAACAAGTTCCACTTACCAAGGTTCCCACATTCACCACCTCTCATGAAACCTCCAATGATCTTGTGAGAACACTCGCTGAAGTGATTACAGCCAATCGTATCCCAATCCCGGAACCGGCTGTCTTCATAGGAGATCATCTCAAGTATGTTGGTGGCCCAGGCAAAAGAGCTATTGAAGGACATTTCCTAGTAGCAACAGAAACGGCTTACAAAGCCGCCTGGGACAAACTTGAAGACAGATACGGCAATCCGTTTGTTATTAGTAAGGCATACCGTGACAAGATACACGCATGGCATAAAATTGGTCAAAAGGACAGCGAAGATCTTCGTGAGTTTGTAGATTTTCTAAGCAGTGTTGAATCTGCCATGCCTTATGTTCAAGGTTTACAAGCTCTTAATGACCGTGTGGAAAACCAAAAAATAGCTGCCAAATTACCTGATTGCACACGTTGGAACAGGAAAGTCACAATGTACCAAGATGAACACAAACTGTTCCCTGATTTCAGTTGCTTCATGCAGTTTCTCAACCTTGAGGCTCGAATTGCATGCAACCCAGTCACATCTTTTTCAGCAATAAAGCTAACAGAACAAGACGCTAAGCAAAATCAGAAACCAAGTGCTAGGGTTTTCACCACTAGCTCAAGTGAGCAGACGAGCAGCATGTGCATTTTCTGTAAGAGGCAAGGTCATACTCTCCATAAATGTTTCAAAATGATGGAAAGGTCAGTTGAAGAAAGGGTTACATTTGTACAACTGGAAAGGTTGTGTTTTGGCTGCCTCAAGACTGGCCACAACTCCAAAGCCTGTACATCTAGGAGCATATGTGACTCATGTGGACGAAACCACCCAACATGCTTACATCAAGATCGATGGAAGTACAACCAAGAACAAAGAAGAGAAACTAAACAAACCGAAGATGAACAGTCTAATGAAACCAAAGATGCTAAAGGCAAATAGTTTACACCAACACATGCACTAGAGTCAAAGCAAGCTACCTCCAACAGAGTTGTTCAAGAAGAAAATAACACCCATATGTCTACTGTTGTTCCAGTCTATGTCTCCACATCAGCTGAACCAGACAAAGAAGTTCTGGTTTATGCTTTGCTTGACTCTCAGAGCGACACCACCTTCATATTAAAAGATACAGCTGAGGCATTGGATGTCAAGAAGGAGTCAGTGAAACTGACAGTGTCAACTATAACATCGTCAACAAAGGTCGTGTCCAGCCAAAGGATGAACGGACTACAAGTAAGAGGCATTAACTCTGAAAGTGTAATCAAACTGCCAACAACTTATACCACATATTTTATACCAGCAAATAGATCTCACATACCCACAAGTAAAACTGCAAAGTTCTGGCCTCACTTAGAACATTTAGAGCATGAAATGTTTCCAGAGCTTGACTGCGAAGTAGGGTTGTTGATAGGCTATAACTGCCCTCAAGCCTTACTTCCCAGAGACGTCATCAGTGGCAGTGAGGACCAGCCATTTGCGCTCAAGTCTGCGTTAGGTTGGAGCATCGTTGGCTACAGCAATGCTGCTGTTGATGGTCATGATGAAACAGGCTTGAGTCAAAGTATCATCACAAAGCAAGTCATGCCAGATATCATGTCTCCCATTGAGCAAAGTAAACGGCACTGTGTTGTCTCAAAGGATAATCTAGCTGACTCTGCCTCTCGCAGGCTCACCGCGAAGGAGCTTGTAGAGTCCAACAGGTTTACAGGACAGAGTTTCCTGTGCCAAAGAGAACTCCCTAAAGAAGAAAATATTAAAGCTCCCACATTATACACTTTTCGGTTCTAATATACACCATATTATATGGTCTTAGTGGTCCCTAATACGTTTTTCTTTAACTGTTTGCTGAAAAAAACTTTCAGATAATTTATTGTACTATGCTGATGTTCAGCTAATCTCACAATGGCCTATTTTTTAAAAAGAGATGCAGCTCCCCTCGTAAATATACAATCTTTGAGCTTCCCCCGCCCCCTGTCCTGAAGCGAAGCCAGATTCGCCTCGCCTTCTGTCTGTCAGGGCCGTGGACCAATAAGAAATAGGGGTGTGGGCTGCACAGTGGAAGCTTCTGGCTTTCCAGTTTTTGAGGTCAGAAAAGGGGAGAATTCTGACTGGAGTATATTGGGGGGAGGGGTGGGGGTTTCAGAAAGGGGGAGAGTGAGAAAAGGAGAGATTTTTATTTTTTTTAATATTTTGGCAGTCTCTAGGCACACCGTGGACCCATAGATATGTTAGAACACATTTAAAAAGTGCATTTAGCATAATATGTGACCTTTAAGGTGGGAGAGCTTGATGATGAAGACCCAGAACTCAAAGCGGCACAGGTTCACGCAACTAAAGTGAAGAAGAGGAAAAAATAGAGTGAAAGTTAAAGCAAAGACGATGAACAAAGACAAGAAGAAAGAGAAAGGATCAGGAAGTGACCCTCAGTCAAAGGAATAGGCTGAATCTGGCACTGACCAAACGGGACGTAAGACAATCCTGAGCTCTGATGAGAAGGTTGTGGAAGAGGACACAAGCTGGAAACCGAGTCAAAAGAAGCCCCGGATGTATTCATCTGGCAGTCTGTCTTCAGGAGCAGAAAATGCAGATAAATATAAAAGGAGGAAGAAGAAACCAGGAAAGCAGAGAGGCAGGTGTAGCTGCTGCAAAAGGAGAAATGGCAAGAAAATGTAAGTCCTGTTACAGTTTTTCCACGTCCAGAAATCAGTGGAAGATGGCAAAGGTTACAGAAGTCTTCCCAGGAGCTGATTGGAAAGTCAGAAAGCTTAAACTACTGCTTAGTGGCACTACAAGAGACAGTAAAGGCACATACACAACTAGAACATTTTATTGAAAAAGGTCCATACATAAAACGGTCATTTTGCTTGAAGCTGAATAAAAGGTCAATCCATTTGTGAAAGTCAGTGCGTTTACATGCAGACTCATAATCGGATAACTAAACGAATAAGACCTCAACAGGACTTTTAAACTGCATGTAAACACCTTTATCCGATCTACTTCGGACACAAATCGGCACAATAACGGACAAGAGAAGTCGGATAAGAACACCTAGATAATTCGTTCATTGTCGGCTTTCTCTCTGCATGTATACAGGGATCGGATATCGCATATCGGACTTCTCGTTCTGTGCTTGTGTGCCTGCGCGTGATAGGCTACACCATGGGTTATTGACGGAAGGGAACCGGACGTGGCTCTAAAACCACTTGTTGAAAGCATGGTTGAAAGGGCTACAGCGCCACCTAGCATAGTGGAGACAGCCATGCATCGGACATTTATCCGATTTCTGAAAGGCCATGTATACTCAGACAAGTGACACGGTCCGTTCGAGTGTCTTGTTCGATATATGTGATAATCCAATCGAGTGATGTAACCACATTGTCAGATTATACGATGTTTTTCTTTGGGTAAGAAGCTGTTCACTAAGTTAATTCTGTTAGAAATCATACGTTGTCTGATGGTGGGAGTGTAACTGCAGGCAGTGTTTTCCTGCTCTGTAAAGTATTATATGTAATTCAGTTTTTGACCTCTAGATGGACTCTCGTATTATTTCTTGTAAATGTACCTGTTGTTTTATTTCTTGGTGTTATTCGTTGTTTTTACCCGGAAGCTGCCAGAAGCTAACGGAGCAGCGGCAGACAAGCCACGTTTTTATTTCTAAAGGTTTATATCCAAGATTTCCTGAAGCAAGATTAACGTTTAACCCCTTTGGCTACAAGCAGGCAAAGTGGTTAGTATAGTGTTTTTGTTTCATTCTTATTTGCCGTGAATTATTTATGTGGTCTTGGATAATTGTATGTGTAGAGCTACTTTCATATCTATATTGTAGTTCTGCGGTGTGATAATGCGACATTAAAGCATCAGTAAGAGGAGCCGGAGTCTTGTGTGATAAATGGGCGTTACAACAATTATTACGAGTCAGTGTAAAGAATGCTATTTTTATATAGTTTTTCTAAATGCCTTTGTCATGGGGTTTACGCTCACCCAGAAAAAAAAGCTGGCGTGGTAAAAACACAGGGTCAGAGAGAGCAAACGCTACTGAGCATGTGCGGTGGCTGCACATGAGAGTTCAGTTTGAGTTTCTAGCTGTTTAACAGCATCGGGGTCAGGTTTGGGTAATTTTATGGAGATTCATTCTGAGATATTTCTGAGGACAGAAGTCAATATGTTGCATAAGGATCGCTACGTGTGGCTTACACTGTTTATATTGAATAAGGTTTATATGTGTTAGTCTGACCAACACACACATTACATCACATTTACACCAGAACACAAAAAAACACAAAAAAGAAAAATTGTGCTTTTTTTCCAAATGGTTGACACTCTTGAAATGGTTTTCAAGAGTGTTTCACGGCTTGCCAAGCTGAACTCAGGATGCCAAACAAGATGCACATACACTCAACAAAAATATAAACGCAACACTTTTGTTTTTGCTCCCATTTTTCATGAGATGGACTTAAAGATCTAAAATTCATTCCAGATACACACTATTACCATTTCTCTCAAACATTGTTCACAAATCTGTCTAAATGTGTGATAGTGAGCACTTCTGCTTTGCTGAGATAATCCATCCCACCTCACAGGTGTGCCACATCAAGATGCTGATCTGACATCATGATTAGTGCACAGGTGTGCCTTAGACTGTCCACAATAAAAGGCCACCCTGAAATGTGCAGTTTTGTCTCACAGCAAAATGCCACAAGCATTGAGAGAGCGTGCAATTGGCATGCTGACAGCAGGAATGTCAACCAGATCTGTTGCTCGTGCATTGAATGTTCATTTCTCCACCATAAGCCGTCTCCAAAGGCGTTTCAGAGAATATGGCAGTACATCCAACCGGCCTCACAACCGCAGACCACGTGTAACCACACCAGCCCAGGACCTCCACATCCAGCAGGTTCACCTCCAAGATCGTCTGAGACCAGCCACTGAGACAGCTGCTGAAACAATTGGTTTGCATAACCAAACAATTTCCGCACAAACTGTCAGAAACCGTCTCAGGGAAGCTCAACTGCATGCTCGTCGTCCTCATCGGGGTCTTGAACTGACTCAAGCTTGTCACCGTAACAGACTTGAGTGGGCAAATGCTTACATTCGATGGCGTCTGGCACGTTGGAGAGGTGTTCTCTTCACGGATGAATCTCGGTTTACATTGTTCAGGGCAGATGGCAGACAGCGTGTGTGGCGTCGTGTGGGTGAGCGCTTTGCTGATGTCAATGTTGTGGATCGAGTGGCCCATGGTGGTGGTGGGGTTATGGTATGGGCAGGCATCTGTTATGGACGAAGAACACAGGTGCATTTTATTGATGGCATTTTGAATGCACAGAGATACCGTGATGAGAACCTGAGGCCCATTGTTGTGCCATACATCCATGAACATCACCTCACGCTTCAGCAAGATAATGCACAGCCCCATGTTGCAAGGATCTGTACACAATTCTTGGAAGCTGAAAATGTCCCAGTTCTTGCATGGCCAGCATACTCACCGGACATGTCACCCATTGAGCATGTTTGGGATGTGCTTGACCGGCGTATACGACAGCGTGCACCACTTCCCACTAATATCCAGCAACTTCGCACAGCCATTGAAGAGGAGTGGACCAACATTCCACAGGCCACAATTGACAATCTGATAAACTCTATGCGAAGAAGATGTGTTGCACTGCATGAGGCAAATGGTGGTCACACCAGATACTGACTGGTTCTGAGTCCCCAGACCCTCAATAAAGCAAAAAAATGCACATTTCAGAGTGGCCTTTTATTGTGGACAGTCTAAGGCACACCTGTGCACTAATCATGATGTCAGATCAGCATCTTGATGTGGCACACCTGTGAGGTGGGATGGATTATCTCAGCAAAGCAGAAGTGCTCACTATCACACATTTAGACAGATTTGAGAGAAATGGTAATATTGTGTATCTGGAATGAATTTTAGATCTTTAAGTCCATCTCATGAAAAATGGGAGCAAAAACAAAAGTGTTGCGTTTATATTTTTGTTGAGTGTAGTATTTGCATTGAAATATGAACCAAATTTCAGAAGCAGTTTTCATTTGCCTTTGAAAAAAAAAGTTCCCATTGTCACCTCAAAAAAAATTATTCCTCAAAAAAAAAAAAAAATCTAAAGAAATTCTTCCTTTGATAGAAAAAATGATCCTCTCAAAAAAAAAATCTTCCACCAAAAAGAAAAATTGTTCTCTAACTTTTTTTCCAAATGGTTTTCAAGAGTGTTTCACAGCTTGTCAAGCAGAACTCAGGATGCTACGGAGCCCCGCAAGGGACACGGAAAAAAAATAAAAAATTTGGTTAAAAAAAAAAAAATCCAAGTCGAGATCTCGAGATGAAACTCAAGATCAAAGTCGAGATCTCGAGTTTAAAGTCGAGATCTCGACTTTGCCTTCCAACCTCACTCACCGTCACCAATGGTCCATGCATCAAAGGCATATCAATTAATTTATGGGAAACCACACAACAGTGTCATGGAGGAGTACTTGGAGCATTCTTTTCTCACACTAACACCAAACTACAACCTATTAGGCCTAAATCTAACGTTTATTATGCACATTGGAGAGAAAAGTGACAATGCTTCACTTCATTTTGGCGCACCATGGACCGAGAGCGGAGGTCTAATTGTCAACACACACACACACACACAGATCTCGACTTTGATTTATTATTGTTTTAACCAAATTTTTAATTTTTTTCCATGTCCCTTGTGGGGCTCCGTATGTTTCACAGCTTTTCAAGCAGAACTCAGGATGCCAAACAAGTTGTACATAGTATTTGCATTGAAATATGAACCAGATTTCAGAAGCAGTTTATTTGCCTTTGGAAAAAAAAAAAGTTCCCACCAACAGTCGTCTCAAAATTCTCCATCCAAAAAAAAAAAATGTAGAAAAAAAATTCTTCCTATGATAAAAAAAGAAATGTTCCTCAAAAAAATAAATCTTCCACCAAAAAGAAAAATTGTGTTCTAACTTTTTTTCCACAGAGAAGCGCAAAAGTGTTAATGGATTATTTATAGGAACTGTCTAGCATTGTTGCTGTAAGGTGCAGGGCCAGACATCCTCCAGATGATGCTTTAAACATAGTATGAGAGGGTAGGCTGTCCAGATAGTAAGAATTCACCAATCAGGACGATTAAGGGCAGATCTTAGAGAGAAAGTGACCAATTACGAGACATACATTCTGGGGTTAAAAAGCTGTGTCGGGTTATTCGGGAGCTCTTCATATTTTGTTCTTGTATGCATTTCCTTTCTCTGTTCTTTTAACTAAATACTTAGTACTTTTTTGATTGGCACGGGGTCCTGGCCAAAGGCCCCAGCTTGACTGCAGTTAGTTTTTGTTTTAAATAAAGAATTGTTTCTGAACCTCCTCAACTGTCTCAACTGAATTTACTTCCATCATCCGAACCACTCAACCTTTGATAAAGCCCAGAGGACATTTCAATATTCATTACCTTTTCAGATGTAGGCTAACCCTAAGAAGAATAGCAGTAGACTACAAGGAAAATGGTTGAATATTTAATTGTATACTTATCACAGTAACTTATCTCAGTAACAATATGGAACTAGTATCCTGGGGGTGCTGAACCGGTGTAGCGCCGTCATTGGTTCAAACAGAGTGCAGCGGGAGAGAGCATTTTTGCAGAGAGGCTAAACTAGAATACCAAAGTTAGACTGAAAAAAGAGCATAATAGGTCCTCTTTAAAGTAAAACAGAAATCAAAAAAGTGGTCTAAAACTAAACAAGTAAAACTAACCCCCTATCCAGGTGGAGAATAAAACCATGTATGCCCTAAGAACCTGAATGGTTGGGTGCAACCTTCATCTCTCCAGCAAGTGCCACAGAAAGAAAATCTCCCTAGCTTGTGTCCTCAGAATGTGTTACATGTGTTCAAATGTGGGCACACACATTTTGAAAAAACTTTTAAATCTATGAGTTTAATGAAGGTGGCTTTTACTGAAAACTAGAAGGTAGAGGTTAATGACACATTTAAATGATTATTGCATTGTAATTTTACTATAAAGTTACTTAGTTTTGAAGTAAACAAACAATAATAAAGACAAAACTAAGTTTATACGGACATAGTGTCCAATGTCCGGGTTCCCAGACTGGAATTAAAATCCACTGCAGACTTGCTGCATTCCCCTGAATAGAAAACAATATAAAATATAACTTCTTTGTTATGAAAAAAAACTTACACAATAAAAAATGGGTTAATGATTATAGAAATTACCGGCAGGTGATCGAAAGGATTGATTGATGCTGGTGGAAACCAAACAGTGGTGGCATAGCTGTTTGCTGCAAATACATCTTTTATACTCTGTAACAGACGCAGTTGGATTATCTTTTATTACAGGAATAACCCTATACTCTATACTCTTACCGTCCCTTCTAAGTCTTCAGCCAACCTGAGACTCCAAAAGTCTGCGCCTGTCAGGACTATATTGTAGAGCTGCAACAATTAATCGATTATTAAAATAATCGCCAACTATTTTGATAATCGATTAATCGTTTCGAGTATTTTTTTTATAAAAAAAATCCAAATTCTCTGACTTCAACTTCTCAAATGTGAATATTTTCTGGTTTCTTTAATCCTATTATGACAGTTCACTGAAATATATGTGTGTTTCGGAAATAACAATACATTTGAGGACGTCAACATGGGCTTTGAAAAATTGATTAACATTTTTCACCATTTTCTGACATTTTACAGACCAAAACACTAATCGATTAATCGAGAAAATAATAGACAGATTAATCGATTATCAAAATAATATTTAGTTGCAGCCCTACTATGTTGTCCACAAGTGCAATGTGTTCATGTGGATTTTTATTCTTGTCCAACACCTACACTAGCTGGGGAAATAGAAAATTATGAACTTCATCTCCTATAATGAGCAAGCAAACTGAATTGATACGTACAACTGCTCAGAAGTTCATGTCACCTGTTGCTCCTGGAAGGCCGGAAGCTCCTGTCCCCAGCAAACTCCTTTTGCAAACACCGTCATCGTTACCTAGAGAGCAAAGAGCACCAAACAAGAAACTGATTTAGGGTGTATTCACACATGCCGTGTTTAGTTCGGTTGAAACGAACTAAGAGTGTATTCACACATGCCGTGTTTAGTTCGGTTGAAACGAACTCAGGTGCACTTCCGCCTTCGGTGCGCATTTTTCAGGCAGGTGTGAAAACAGCAATCGCACTCGGGGGCGGACCAAACAAGCAGTCCGAGACCCAGCTGAAGAGGTGGTCTCGGTGCGCTTCCATACGCACTCTGCTGCAGTTCGTTTGTGGTGTGAATTTGTTCGGACTCGATCCGACCCAAATGCAGGAGGCACTGTGCCTTTTCTTTCTTTTCTTTTTTAATACATCGCCGTCAGCTTCACATTATAGGAAAGTGTTGTTGTCGCCATTGTTAGGACGATAAGTTGTGGTTTGACCGGGAGCAAAGAACAATATATTACATTTGATAGAAATGACGCGTAAAAATACTGATGTGTTCAGCGATCAGATAAAGGAGAGGGGAGCGTCTCTCGCACAGTGCCAACAGGTTCACGCTGCGCAAGAAGTGTGTGTTTTTATTTTGCTTCTCATGTACGCTAATAGGCTACAATCCCCGTGTCAGTTTGGAGCTGAGCTGCGCCGAACAGACACCCAGCTGATACACAGCTTAATCAGCTGAGTGTCAGTTTGAGCCTATTCTTCTCGCGAGCTGCGCGTCCAGCAGCAAAAATACAGTAAAAATTATGTTCCACATCGTAGGCTAAAAGCCACATAACGTGGCATTGTCATAGGGCTACATATTATAACCATATGAAACAACAATAATTTGATGTTTTTCTTCTTTATTTATAGGTTAGATGTAGATCTTTTTATTATTTTTAACCCCATATTATATCAATTATATATTTCGCAGTTTTTACTTCGTACTTCCTGCTTCTCTCGACCCCAGAATGTCTGTCCAATGAATGAATGACCTCAGATCACGTGTGGTTTTGCTTCCTAATGCTGGTTCACTTGCAAAAGGGGCTATTTGAAAGTGGACCACACCGAACAAAAAAAATCTGAACTCTATTTGGTCTGGACCAAAGCAAGTGCACTAGCGGACTTTCCCAGTGTGAATACACCCTAAGATGCACTTCTGCCTTCGGTGCGCATCTTTCAGGCAGGTGTGAATACAGCAATCGCACTCGGGGGCGGACCAAACAAACGCTCCGAGACCCAGCTGAAGAGGTAGTCTCGGTGCGTTTCCAAACGCACTCTGCTGCAGTTCGTTTGTGGTGTGAATTTGTCCGGACTCGATCCGACCCAAATGCAGGAGGCACTGTGCCTTTTCTTTCTTTTCTTTTTTAATAAATAGCCGTCAGTTTCACATTATGGGAAAGTGTTGTTGTCGCCATTATTAGGACGATAAGTTGTGGTTTGACCGGGAGCCCAGAACAATATATTACATTTGATCGAGAGGACGCATAAACATGCTGAATGTGTTCAGCGATCAGATGAAGGAGAGGGGAGCGTCTCTCGCACAGTGCCAACAGGTTCACGCTGCGCAAGAAATGTGTGTTTTTATTTTGCTTCCCATGTACGGACCGTCAATACCCCGTGTCAGTTTGGAGCTGAACTGCGCCGACCCAGCTGATACACAGCTTAATCAGCTGAGTGTCAGCTTGAGCCTATTCTTCTCGCGTGATGCGCGTCCAGCACCAAAACTACAGTAAAAATTATGTTTCACATTGTAGGCTACACGCCGCATTGACATAGGGCTACATATTATAACCATATGAAACAACAATAATCCGATGTTTTTCCTCTTTATTTATAGGTTAGATGTAGGCCATTTTATTATTTTTAACCCCATATTATATCAATGATATATATTTCGCAGTTTTAACTTCGTGCTTCCTGTTTCTCTCCACCCCAGAATGTCTGTCCAATGAATGAATAACCTCAGATCACATGTGGTTTTGCTTTCGTAATGCTGGTTCACTTGCAAAAGGGGCAATATGAAAGTGGACCACACCAAACAAAAAAAAAATCAAAACTCTATTTGGTCTGGACCAAAGCAAGTGAACTAGCGGACTTTCCCAGTGTGAATACACCCTAAGACAATCTGGCCACTGACTGAGGGAAATGGACTGAGATATTTACTGGGGCTGATTAACTGATGAGGAGCAGGTGAGTGTGGGGCAGGCCAGGTGAATGCAATTAACGGCTAGTGCAGGAGGGAGTTGCAGGGTCTGAAATGACACAAGAGTTAGTGGAAAACCAGGAGACAGACATAAGAAAAAAAACAAATTCTGGCTGAAGTTGTGACATAGATGTCCTCAATGAGAAAGATTATTTTTGGAATTCATAAACAAATGTTGTCAATTGCGTTTATCCCTTTACCTTTAAATGCATTATTTCATTTGTGAGCCGCTCCTCTGTGATGTTCATGTCACCTTGCTCTTTGCACTTCTGTAACGCATGTTCTTTGGCATACTCAGTGTTAGTGACCACACAACTTGCCCTGGTGTGGGGCCCTATCCATGGGGCCAAACGGCTGTAACCTGGCATCACACGGAAGGGATTGTTACTGTTACCTAGGGAGTAATTATAATAGTGTAACTTCTTTTTTTTTCTTCTTTTTTTTTATATAATTCTTTGACAGAGCATTTGAGCAGAGCATATGTGAGAAGAGAGCGAAAGCATTTTTGACTTCTTACTCGGGAATAAAGAAACGTAGAATAAAATCTAAATCTCAAATATTTAGTGGAGTTCCCAGGGTAAGCTTTGCATGGCAGAGCAGAGGGGAATAACATCTCTGTAAGTGAAATTAGATTTCTTACTGCTTCACTCTGCTCACATACTCTTTTTGAATAAAAATAAATACAAACAAAAGCATGTCTGAACTTACTCTTCAAGAAGCCTCTGCATAGAATTTCTCTTTCTACCGAGCTCCAGAAATCTTCCATCTCCTCTCCTTTGAAATCCGGTGGAGGTTTCTCTATGTCACTCACTGGGAATAGGATATACAATAAGCATTTTCAACTTGCCAGCCATACTGAAGACTCCTTTTTTATGTAGATCCATAATCACAACAGGTGGTGCATGAGTATGCATATTGTTGATCTGTTAGGGCTTCAAAATGGAGATACGCATGCAGTATGGCATCATTACTGGGATAGGATATTTTGTTATGCTGCAAATTTCAGATGGGCTTTATCAGACCCGCTCCACTGACATGCTTATGCTTTATGTCCCACAAGCCCGGTCTGAGCTGGGAAAGACAGCTTTTAGCTTCAGTGCCCCCGACTCCTGGAATAACTTACAGCAACAAATTTAACTAAATACCTTCATATCTTTTAACCAATTTAAACAAACTATCTTAAATCTGCCAAACTCTACCTGTAACTGTTTTAATTAGACTATATTGTACATTCACCCATTTAATTTTAATTGCTGCCACTCTTCACCACTATGTAAATGTTTCAATTGTTTTTTTTTCTCTCTTCGTATTTGATGTTTTTGCATTGAATATTGTTTATGTATTGTTGTTTTTCCTCTGAATTTGCTTTGAACTCGACATCATTGTAAATGAGGGTCACCCCTCAATTGGTCTCTCGAGGATAAATAAAAGTTAAATGAAAATGAAAAATGTTTGTTCTCTCCAGGCTATCGATTGTCCTCCCAACAGCAATGTGGTTCTATGGTGGGACATTAAGGAGAGGAAATCAAAACTGTGCAGTTTTTGGGATGCATTTGTTGAAGTCTTCAAAATGAATTAATGAAGTACCTGGATGGAGTTACGTAAAAATAGATAAAGATGTAGGCTAATTACAACGTGGTCATCGAAGTTATGTACACCTTCTTTCTACAGTGGCATTTTCTCCCGGAGGCCAAGGGAAGCCAGGCTTTCCTGTTTTTTAGGCTGTAGTTGTCATCCAATAAAAACATTTATATTAACAGTTTCGGTAATTATTTGGTGCTGTGCTGCTGTCATTTCTTCCCCATTTTTCTCCTCTCATTGAGCATTTCAAAATGCGCGAAACAGCGCCCCTTTAAAGTTACATACTGAAGACGCGGCGAAACACGACACTGCACACTGTATGTCCGCAGGCTGGCATACCATAGTGAAAAAAAGAAAGAAGGATTGACCAATCAGGTGAGGCTATTGTCTTGACACTGCTCTCCTGTGATTGGTCAGGAGGGTGTCATGAGGGTGCCAAGGGAAGCCACTCTGCCCTTGGCTTCACACCAATCAAATCAAAGCATCATTATCAACGTCACTGAAATTTAACAACAATAACAATAGCGGGAGATTAGCATGTTTGCATTGTTATCATATTAGCAAGAACAGTTATGGAGGGTGGATATTTTGATTATTTAGTGAAACATTATTTTACCAAACTGCCAATTGAGGAGCCATTAAAAATCAAATCTGACAGCAGGCCAATACGTGTGGAGAGAAAGAAAGTTTATCGCACTTTCAATGAGGAGAACTGTCCACACCGAGTGGCTAGCTGGTAGCGGCAATCTTCAGCTAATGGCCTTCCTCTATAAATAGTGAGTAAAATACACACCTTCTCCCGGCCGGGTTAACTGTTCCCTTAACTGTCCGTGTAGCTATGTGTGTTACGTTTTGTGTTATTTTATTGGTAATTGTGCCTTGATTGCCTGGATTAAGTTGCATTGGTAGGCCTACTGTATATCCACTGAAGTTGTTCTGGGTTGTCTTAAGTAGTGTTGTATAATGAACATTTGGCCTAGCTCTTAAACGAAAAGGATGCATAGAAAGTATGTGTGTATGTCAAGCACCTACAACTGATTGTGTGAGTCGTGTCTCACGTGAACGTGAAACTTAAAATAGCCTAAAACGTCCCCTAATTATATTGTGAATGAATTCGAATCTGTATTGGGCATTAAGCGGCTAGTTGTGCATTCCGGTCGGGGTGGGGGGTGCATTTATAATAAAATGTATAATTTAATAAAACGATTAGGAGGTGAGTGAGTGAGTGAGTGAGTGAGTGAGTGAGGGAGAGAGAGAGCGAATGAACGAGCGGTGTCGGACAGAATACAGGCGTGTGTAATGCCTCGTTTCCACCGAGTAGAGCGGGTCGGATCGGAGCGGCTCAGAGCGGGACAGCTCACTTTTAAGAATCTCGGTGTTGTTTCCACCGCCGACCCTACCCTTACTGGTAGGGCGGGGTTTAGGCTGGACTGCGATAGCCGCCGCCAGAATGTGGGTCAAACTATCGGGCTGTGGAACAACTGTGGTCAAGCCAGCGGTCTCTTGTTTTTGCTTGGTCAAACCAGCCTCTTCTTTATTTATTCCCCCCGTGTTGTTGTGAGCACAGAGATGGCTCGGTGCAAGTGATAGAGACAGTGAGCGAACAGCACTGGCTGCGGCAGCTACGTGACATTGTAGCAGTGGGACACAGTGTAGCCAACTGATTCATTTAATGACGAGGAAAAACACCACACAATAAACAGTGCCGTGCTCACATTTTCGCCAAAACTCTCTTCACTCTAGCCGAGGTGACTACACACGGCGGAAATTATTCAAACCAGCCGCTTCTTTATTTATTCCCCCCGTGTTGTTGTGAGCGTGTATTTACTACTATCTATGGCGTAAACACACAGAGACGGCTCGGCGCAACTCATAGAGACAGTGAGCGAACAGTGCTGGCTGCGGCCACTATGGGACACAGTGTAACCAACTGATTAATTTATTGACGAGGAAAAACACCACACAATAAACAGAGCTGTGCTCACATTTTCGCCAAAACTCAAGACTATCTTCACTCTTGCCGAGATGACTACACATGGCGGAAATTATTCTGTCGACCAATCAAATGACGGCAGTGTGTAGCTCCGCCTTTTAGGGACCCTTTCAGGCGGCTAGTACCCCTACGGAGGAGTACTGAGATTAGGAGCGGCTCAGAGCGGTTATGCCTCGTTTCCACCGAGTAGAGCGGGTCGGGTCGGAGCGGCTCAGATCGGGACAGCTCACTTTTAAGAATCTCGGTGGTGTTTCCACCGCCGACCCTACCTTTACTGGTAGGACGGGGTTTAGGCTGGACTGCGATAGCCGCCGCCAGAATGTGGGTCAAACTATCGGGCTGTGGAACAACTGTGGTCAAGCCAAAGGTCTCTCGTTTTTGCTTGGTCAAACCATAGATAGTAGGGTCAAACCAGCCGCTTCTCTATTTATTCCCCCTGTGTTGTTGTGAGTTGTTGTTGTTGTACAGAGACGGCTCGGTGCAACTGATAGAGACAGTGAGCAAACAGTGCTGACTGCAGCAGCTACGTGACTAGCAGTGGGACACGCAGGCTGTGTCTTGATTCAGGTATTGCAGCCTACGAAGGCTGCATTTGAAGACCAATTGCGTCATAGCGGTGCGCAAAGGCTGTCCCGTTTGCAAGGCTCCTTGCAAGGCTCCTCATATGCGGTCGTGAAATGCAGCCTTCGTTTCACGGTTTTGAAGGCTGCATCAGATGGATCCTTCGCGGCCCAACATATCCCAAGATTCATTGCGTTTTTTTCAGAGATGGCATAAAATAAAATAAGAAATAACAAAACAGCAACGTGTTGCTCCATCTTCTTAACTTTTATCTTCCTTTCTTTTTTCTTGTACTTTTTTTTCTTTTCGTCTGGTACACTCTAAAAAGAAAAAAGTTGAACCAACTTAATTGAATTAGGGCAACCGGTAACACACAATTGAATTAAGTTTATTGAAATAAAGAATGTAAGTTACACTTACACAATTGTTTTAAGTCAGATCAACTTAATAGTTTGTTTGTTTTCAAATCAATAGTTTGCATTAATCCAACTTAAAATTATGGGACAACAACTTAAAATGTCAGTGTTTTCTGACTCAATTTCTTGTTTAATCCTAAAGTAAAATATTGCTTCCGTAGAACCTAAAAGAAAACAGTTGGACCAACTTAATTGAATTAAGGCAACCGGTAACACATAATTTATTTAAGTTTATTCAACTTAAAATTGCTTCTAAAATAAAATCACATTTTCAAATCAGTTTGTTTTAATATACTTTATTGAATAAAAGTAGAAAACAACGTGCCAATACCTTCGAACACATTTCAGTGTATAACAGTCGGGCAAGCAACATATTTCCCATATCTTTCCAATATAGAATCCATTATAACCAGCTATAGCAAGTATAGTCACAGTGTAATTTAACATGGGAAAGGAAAAATTATTTTACAGTTTTAAACCAGACAACCAGTGTAATGCAGTTAAGCCTTTTCCATGTTTCTGGCAGCCGTCAGTTTAGTTGATCGTGAGGATATATTTACAGATTTTTGAGAAAGTGATTAGGACTACAAGCAGTCTCAGGAATCGGTGACTTCACCTTAAAAAAAAAAATAAAAAGATCTTGTAAGTCATTATAAATATACCATCACCATTTCACCGGACACGGGTCGCGACTAATGCCGCTCCTCCTGCGTGGTGCTTGGTGCACGCGAGAGTGTGACAGTGTTTACGTCATTTTGCTTGAGCCAACCCCCTAAGACTAGCGATAATATCAAACATGTTTGATAATGTCGGAACGTCAAGACGGGAAGAAGACCGGCTGAAATCGGGTCGGAAGACCACCTTACACCAAACGACTGAGATTTCGTGCGCGTGCCACAACTGATTTCAGTCCGACATTGGAAGATTGTCTGCGACTGTCAAATCGCGTAAAAAGTCGTGTAGTGTAAGCCCAGCATAAGCTGAAATATTGATAGTTTCTCAATGTAATGACTCACAGGTTTTTTTCTTTTTTTACAGTTTGAAATCAGACAAACACGGTGTGTAATGCAAGTTGTCCTTTTTTCCTTGTTTCTGGCAGCCGCCAGTTAAAGTTATAAAAATCCTCCAAGTCAATATGATACCATCTCAACATTTCAACTTTTATTTAAAAATAAGTTTGAAAAAATTATTCCAAAAATGGTTTTACTTATAAGTGATAATACATATTGAGATAGTTTCTGTAAATATAAAAAGGAACTTCTTTTACAGTTTTAAATCTGACAAACTGTGTGCATAATAATGCATAAAACCATCAAAAATACCAAAGTTATGTATTCTTGTGCGTGCTAAACATAGATTCTGCTCTACAGCCAGTGTGTTTTGTACAGCCAGTGTTCTTTTTGGACCATATCGAAACAAAAATGGAACGTTTCACCTGCTCTTCCAAAAACGTGTGACAATTTGTGTATATCACCTTGTGGTTTGAAGAATATTTGTCTCTCATGTGTAGTCACTGTTTTCAAGTCTGCCATACAGATTTCAGGATTTGGGGGACATCTTATGTTGCTTGAGATGCATGATGATTTTCTGGAGCACCTCAAAAGTGAAAGAAAGGGGTGTTGGAAAAGCTAGGTTCAAGTCAGTCCATGCAAAACCTCCACACCTTCGATGAAGAGGCCCATGTTCTCAGGTGGCTCCTGCGGTCCTTCCCCATCCTTTCGAAAGACAAACTCTGCAATGGCGAGCTGCTCCAGAGTCCTACAGTACATGACACAAAACATCACTGTCATCACTTTGCACTTGTATGCAGTAACTAACTATGAACCTTGTATGGTACAATAATATCACTGGCATTAGTCTTGAGTCCAATTTTGTGAACATGCACTAATTATTCTAATGAGTAATTCAAGTATACTTTGTGTCTTGATTTTATCTGTATTTTTTTCAGGGCCCTTGACTTACTTTTTTACTATACTAGTACCTCTATCGTATGAATGTACAACAGTAAATCAAATCATTTCTAGTCATGTTTTGCATATTTGTTGCAATCTAGAGTAGGGGTGTGCACGTGTACATGTGTAACCGGTTAGTAAATCATAACCATTTAGGTAAAATCAATAAACGAAAACCTTTGTTTCTCCCCCCGCTAATACAGTTTTTAAATATGTTCTGGAGACACGCATTTATTAATTTTACAAACTATTTGGGGATGATAAAAGCTAGTCTGCCGAATCTGTCTGTCCCTCTGTGTGTGTGTATCGGCACTGCAGACACACATGCGCGCGCACACTAACACACACACGCGCAGAGTCACCGTCGGGCATGAGTCACAGCCATGGACGAGTGATGAAAGATTAAAGTTACCCGGTTGACATGAACTACGCTCGTAAGTAGACCGAACTTTATAACACCTGTTCAACCTGCATAAAAGTGTAACTGTTGAAGCTTACCGGATATTCCTTGATCAGGTCATCTGTATCCTCAGCGAGGCAGATGATGAAGGCTTTCGGTACACACTCCCTCCGAAGAAGAATGTCGTCAGTCTAGGACAACATGTTATTGATTAATTTTCAATTCAATCAGTTTCATAATCGAAGACACTCTTAAAACTTAAATCCTACAATTTATTTAAAAATAAATGGACATTTGTAATGCCAGAGTTTCATTAGAAAATAAATGTAAGCTCAATGGTGTGATGGTGAAACATGAGCTGCATACGTATATTAAAGACACTATAATGGTCTGCCCTTGTTATGTATCTGTAAAAGATAGGGAAACTCTGACACCCTCTAAGCTACCAACACTGTAAAACCGAACAGTACAAACTGCTTAAAGAATATGAGGTTTATTAACTCAAAAATTTAAAAAAGTTATTTCAACTCATTTTCTGAGTTATCAGTACTGATTTTCTAATTTTAAGTGCACAGTGCCCAACCACTTTAACTAATTTTTGACTTTGCACTCAAATAATTTAACGGTAACCCCTCATTACGTTATGACGTCACGCACGCACTCTCATGCGTGCTTCTTTTTCTTCACCGGAATGTCCGCCATGTTGCAACCAGACCAGCGAACTGTCTCCGTCGTGCTGATTGTAGTGACCGCCATTCTACTGATGCTTGCAATTAGCATGCTAATCTGGTGAGTTTTTATTTAGTACCACATTTAACTTTATTGTTTTATTAGTTCTGTAATAATAGCTCGGTGTTCAAGTATTTTTTTTCTCTCCATGCATTCGAGACTTGAATTTGACTTCAACTAGCTTGATTATGTAGCCTATATCTGCCTCATAACTTGTGAAAAGCAAACGCGGGGGAAAAAAGTAGATACAACCATAGTCAATTTATTTTTGTGTGCGTTTTTTAAAGTGGAAAACGTATTTTGTGTTCTTCTGAGTTGTAACTACTATTGGTAACGCTTTATATTAAGGTTCTTGTTATAAGCCTTAGTTAATAGGTAATAAAGACCTTATAAGATGCTTATTAACATTGTGTTAATAAGACTATATTTAAGTGTTAATAATAACACAATAAACATGTTTACTGTGTGATTATAAGACTTTTATAAGCACTCATGAGAAACTTCTTAACTATTTATTGATTGCTTAATAGCATTAATGAAAGTCTCATGAGATTCTGATAGCTGTTAATAAAAGCGTTACAAACCCATGTATTGAGTCTTACTAACTTACCTATTATGTCATAGTTAAACCTTTACTAAGCATTGTTTGTTGCTTTATGAAGGTGAACACACCTTTATTATTTGTTTATTAGCAGTTAACTATGTTCTAAGAACGATGCTTATTAAGGTTAATAAGTCCTTTATTAAACAGGTAATAATGCATTTTGAAGGTACTGGATCTGAAGCGAGAACAATGCTTATTAAGGTTAATAAGTCCTTTATTAAACAGGTAATAATGCATTTTGAAGGTACCTGATCTAAAGCGAGAACAATGCTTATTAAGGCCAATAAGTCCTTTATTAAACAGGTAATAATGCATTTTGAAGGTACCTGATCTAAAGCGAGAACAATGTTTATTAAGGTTAATAAGTCCTTTATTAAACAGGTAATAATGCATTTTGAAGGTACTGGATCTAAAGCGAGAACAATGTTTATTAAGGTTAATAAGTCCTTTATTAAACAGGTAATAATGCATTTTGAAGGTACTGGATCTAAAGCGAGAACAGTGCTTATTAAGGTTAATAAATCCTTTAACATACACTTTTTAACAGTTAATAAGTACTATATCTTGTCAAGGTGGATACAATGTGAATTTAAAAAAACTACATGTAAATACAATGTTAGAGAGGTGAAGCACAAAAACTTACTTTTAAAGAAAAAAAAACACTTAACAACTGTGCAATTGTAAACATGTTTGTTTGTTTCCCAGAACTTCCATGAACAACATTTTACTAAATGTAAAAAAATTAATACCTTTGTAAAATAAAAATGCTGCCTGACATCAATTCAAGTGTCCAATGATTAAGACTATTAATTAAAAATATTAAATGAATAAGAACAATTAAACGAGTAGAGCAAAAAAAACTTCCATCAAACAATAATAAAAAAAAACTCTGTTGTAGGTAAAACAATATAAAACGACGTGGGGTTGTATGAGTTGCTTCTGCATATTGAATCTGTAACCTTATGGAGATGGCAATCCTCACTAGAGGAATTTGGGCGAGACGTTGCTGTATCAGAAGTCAGCATTATACTGTTGCAGATAGGACAAGCAGAAAACCACATACAACTATATAGATGCTAACCCAGTGGTTCTCAAACTTGTTTTATCATTCCCCACTTTGGAGGTGGGAATATTTTCAAGTCCCACCGTTCCCCGATTGTGTCAACAAAATAGTAAGAAAATTGGTCAGTCTTAAAAGTTTAAAATGTATTGAAATAAAATCAAGTAATACAATTCAAAAATAGATCATTTAAAAAAAAAAGCCTTCTTCTGCTGGCCCCCTCTGCAACAGTATAATGCTGACTTCTGTTATACTTCCTCTTCCTCTTCCCATCGTCTGAGGAGGAGTCAGACGACAACGGACTTGAGCCCCAGGGGAAGGTTGAGTCAGGCTGGTCTTTCTTGTTACTGTGTAAAGACAACACAAAGAAACATTGATCACAATTAGACAGATAGCAGACAGGTTATACTAAGCATTTAAGCGATTTGGACATGGAATCTGCAAAAAGGGGTGCAGTATCAAAGTAAATTTAGTCTGTAATGGTGACAATTGTTGGAAAAAAGTAAATATTTTCTTTCATTCAGATAGTTGTCCCTTCAAGAAATCTCTCTCCGTTGTCAGGTCTTTTATTTTCACATCCTGGCATTCTAATTTAAATCTGGCCAGCTCATGTTTATATTTCTGTAGACCCAGTTTGGCAGTTGGGACAATTTGGGCAGCATCTGGGTCAGCACAGAAATAACCATTCAGCATTACTTTGCCCCTTCCTGACAAGCTAGCATGACACAACTGTTAATAGATACGTTTGGTTGCAGTTTTTATGATAGTGTAAGCTAAACGTTAGCTCAAAAAAGAAGCTCACCAAAGCTTCTGAAAGAAAGTAATGTAAGCTAGGCAAACAACTAGCAAGCTAGAACCAGCTAATGTTACTATAGCATTACATTCTTAAACTTACCAGAAGAGTCATCCTCCAGTTCGGACCTCACCCTCTTATTTTTCAGAGACCTGGTTTGGGGTGCTGACCGTGCTGACAACTCCGACATGTTCTCCTTACTTTCGTGAAACACTTTGTCAAGCATGGCCGTCAAGCTGGCGTCAAGCCATCAGCGACTTGCATACACGGAACTTCCGGTTTTACAACTACCTTCAAAATAAAAGCCCTTTAAGGATCTGATTTGAGGCACAAAACCGATCATACGAGTCATATTCATCATAGATTGTGAAAAATATACTACGTTCTCGGGGCATCTAATTTTAACACTCACACAACATGTGTGCGCACACATAGAGGTGAAAGAATCACTTCAGAGCAAAAACAAATATATTATGCACTCATTATGCTAGATGCCAAAAGACAACATTTTGGAAAGAGGGATGAAAATCAGTGACTTTAGCCAACTAAGATATGGCGCTGCAAACCAAACTCAGAAAACTCATTTTTGAAGGTACTTCAACAAGAAAAACATTAAAGCTAATCAAATACCTTCACCGCTCTAACATTGTATTTACATGTCGTTTTTCTAATTCTCATTGTATCCTCCTTGACAAGATATAGTACTTATTAACTGTTATTAAGTGTTTAATAAAGGACGTATTAACCTTAATAAGCATTGTTCATAGAGCATAGTTAACTGTTATTAATTGATTAATAAAGATGTGGTTACCTTCATAAAGCAACAAACAATGCTTAGTAAAGGTTTAACAATGACATAATAGGCAAGTTAGTAAGACTCAATCAATAGGTTTGTAACGCTTTTATTAACAGCTATCAAAAACTCATAAGACTTTTATTAATGCTATTAAACAATCAATTAATAGTTAAGAAGTGTCTTATAAGTGCTTATAAAAGTCTTATAATCACACTGTCAACATGTTTATTATGTTATTATTAACACTTATATATAGTCTTATTAACACAAATTAATGTTAATAAGCATCTAATAAGGTCCTTATTACCTATTTACTAAGGCTTATAACAAGAACCTTAATATAAAGCGTTACCCTACTATTAAACATTTCCCGCCGCACGGGGTCCGAACTCCATTCAAAAATCGGTCTGTTTAATATTTACCATTTTTAACAGATATGTAACTCTGGAAACATTAATTTACATTAACTGCCAACTATAATCGACTCCTGTATAAATTCGGCAAATAATTAAATCATATAAAAGCATGTTATCATAATAAACGTGTCGTGTGTTGAAGGTGTTTTCACTGCTTGCTACCTCCGACAGACAGCACAGGGAGGCCTTAAATTCAGTAATTTCTATAGGGGGTGTTGCATGACGGATTTAATGGCCGCGAAATGCACTGAGGAGACGACGAACTTGTTAGTGCAGTGAGCGCCCTCCAATTCTGTTTGCCCCAGTATTTTTACTTCAAAAAACTAAGCTAAGCAACCAGTGCATGCAGTCTGCATGCATATCTGAAGATGTTTAAAGTCAGAGATTACCTTGAACGTAAAAGTGTAGTGTCCTTCTGTTTTTATTTTTGCTAAGCAATATAAAAGTTATATTGTAATATAAGTAAAGACTTTATTCTGCCACAGAGGTTAAATGTTTTAAATAGCCAGTTCAAACAAGCTTTTGTTTAGCAATTAGCTGATTGTGTCCTCGTAATGTTGTGTTGTTCCTTATCTCTTAACATTTCAGCATGAACGTAGTCAACTTTAGATTAAAAATAAATATAAACTCAGGGTTGAAATGACAACATAAAAATTGTTTTGGGCAGTTCTATATTTGTATTTTAGTGTCTGAGATGGCAACATATTTCACAAAATGCTTGTAATGTTGAACTGATTATTGTTATATGCATTGCGTACCATATATTTTACATGGTGCTTTTGTGAAGTTGCAATCAGCTAACTTGTCCATTTTCTTTCAGGCTGAAACAGATTCTACTGGCTGATACACAGATTCGTCAGACTGGTATGTTGATGCTAAATCATAAACTTAAAAAACCCTTGTTTCTCAAAGCTGTCTCTTGGATTTTGAGAAATTACGGTTTAATTTTCCAATGGCTTGGAGGTGCAAACTTTGTGCTACTGTGTTTGATAAAAGGACACAGTTGCTTGAACATTATCGTTTGCATCATAGTAATCTCTCCTCAGTCAGTGTATTGCCTTGTGTTTATGATGACTGTATCTGCACATTTCAGTCAGTAAATGCATTGAAAATTCATTTAACACGGTTACATACTGAGACAGTTGTGGCTAGTGAAAATCAGATTGGTTGTGTGTCATTCATCTGTCCTGTGTGTGGATCCAATCAACTGTTTAATGACACAAGTCTTCTCAGTCATTTAAGGACACATTTAAAACAACACGAGCTGGTTAATTGTCCATTCAAAAATTGTCACTACAGTACAAATGTGTATTCCTCCTTTAATGCCCATAAAAGTAGGACTCATCCAGACTGTGATGTCTCTGATTTCAAGGATGAGATTGTCTTGAAAGAAATAAACAGCCAACCAATTCAAAGTCAAGTTGAATCTGATGAGGCTGGTACCTCTCAGCTTCCTCCTGAGCTGGAGGCTACCGAGTGCCATTCTCCTGAGGCTAGAGATGGCACTGGTGATTTGCAAGCTCAATTGAGAAACAATTTGGCTTCTTTGTTCTTAAAAATGCACAGTGTTCTTCATGTATCAGAGATGGCTATACAGGACGTACTTGAAAACTTAGTGCAAATATTCTCCTTGTCCACACCTCTTGTGAAAGACTCTGTCATCAAGGTTTTTCAAGACCATAATCAGCCTATCAGTGACGCCCTTCTCCATGAATTTGTGGAAGCTATCATGAAAAGTAATGTTTTTGTCAGCCTTACTTCAGAAGGTGCAGAACTGTCCACTGCTAAGCGAAGGAAAACATTTGTCAGGAGTAACTACCCTCTGGTAATGCCAGTGCAATATACTGTAGGCTCCAGTGGACACACAGCAGTGTATGTTCCAGTACTGCAGGTGCTTCAAACAATGTTTAACTATACTGATCTTCTCGAAAAGATTCAAGAAGCCAAACCATCACCAGCAGGAACGTACATGTCGCATGAGGATGGAACATACTTCAAAGAAAATCAGTTATTGTCAGATTCAGGAGAGCTGAAATTGTCACTGATTTTGTATGTGGATGACATTGAACTAGCTAATCCTTTAGGCACATCTAGAAAGATCCATAAGCTTTGTGCAGTATACTGGCTGCTTGCCAACTTACCCAGTAAGTATAGGTCCAGCCTGCATGTCATACAGCTAGCTCTGCTATGCAAAGTACCTGATGTGCAAAGTGATGGTTTTGAAAGTGTTCTTTCACCTTTGTTGAAAGATTTGCGCACTCTTGAGCAGGATGGCATTTTCATTGACACACTTGGTCAGTGTATCAGGGGCACTGTGTTGTGTGTTGCAGCTGATAATTTGGCTGCCCATGCTCTTGCAGGCTTTGTTCAGTGTTTCCGAGCACACTATGTCTGCATATTCTGCTGCTGTCCTACAAACCAGATACAGTCCAGTGAAGTTTCTGAAGCAGCGTTTACTATGAGAACAAGGGCCTGCCACGATCTTCATGTACAGAATGTCCTGCATGGAGAAAGTGCAAGTCACTTAGGTGTACCGGTGAGTGTGCTGTCAGTAAGACATTACAGCATTTTCACCCAGTCACTGGTTTCCCACCTGATATACTTCACGACCTGTTTGAAGGTATTGTGCCAGTTGAGTTGGCCTTGTGCATACGGGAAATGATTTTGCGTAAGTATTTCACTCTCGAATATCTGAACACAAAAATTCAGACATTTCCGTATCAGCACTCCGATAGGCTTGATAAACCACATCTGATCCCAAAAACGTTTGCAGCCAACCTAAGCATTGGTGGGAATGGGCATGAAAATTCCACTCTGTTGAGGTTATTACCACTCATGGTAGGAAGTAAAGTCCCTGAAAACGATGACGCATGGGCCATATTGATGGACCTCAAAGAAATCGTGCAGCTGGTGTTGTCTCCAGCTTTCACAGAGGAATCCATAGAATACATGCAGACTAAAATAAGTGATCACAGACAGGGTCTTCAAACAGTGTTTCCGGACTTCAAGCTCCGACCCAAGCATCATTATGTTGAGCACTACCCAGAACTGACAAAGAGATTTGGACCTCTTGTACATCTATGGACCATGAGGTTTGAGGGAAAACATCGCTTTTTCAAAAGGGTTATACATCACACACAAAACTTCAAGAATGTCTTGAAAACTCTGGCTTCCAGGCATCAGCACATGATGGCATATCATTTCAGTTCACTGTTTTTCAGACCCCACATACAAGCTTCAAGTATCACCTCTGTCCAAGTTGCCACACTGCCTCAAGTGGCTAGAGACTTCATAGAGACAAAGACAGACAGCCAAACCATATACAGTACATCAAAGGTTTCTGTAGATGGCACAGAATATGCAAAAGGGATGTTTGTTTCTGCAGGTCAGACTGGAGGACTTCCAAAATTCAGTAGGATTGAGCATATACTGCTTGTGAATAACACAGTTTCCTTTCATTGCAGGAGCTTTGAGAGCTGGTACAGTGAGCATTTAAGATCATATGAGCTGACAACCCTGGACACCACCTGTGTTTATCAGCTGCCGGACTTAAATGACACAGTAAGTCTCACAGCGTACCATATTGAAGGGCATTTAATGTTGACTCAGAAAAGATTTAATTTGATCAAAGAATTACAGGATTAGAATGTTTTAAAAGTGGGGGCCTATACTGTCTAATTAATATGCCATTAGTGACACTGCCCACTATGACAATCCTTGAAAGATACAGTTTTTACAGACAATACATATTAAAGCTAATGATACTAAGTTAACAATGCTGATTTTGTGTTACCAAGCTGAATGCCCGCCCTTTAAAACATTCTTTCTCTGCCCTTCTTTCTATTAACAGGACATGGCAACTCAAACGTTCCTGCTTCATGTCCATACCTCTATGGACATTG
Organism: Hyperoplus immaculatus; assembly: GCA_949357725.1. NCBI lineage: Eukaryota > Metazoa > Chordata > Actinopteri > Uranoscopiformes > Ammodytidae > Hyperoplus > Hyperoplus immaculatus. The sequence continues at coordinate 128,397 of OX442361.1, forward strand.
TCAGAAAGATGACTTTATCTTCACGTCCAGAATCAGTGGATGAGCTGAAAAGCATGATAAAAGAAAAGTTTAATCTAGACTTTGACTTTAGCTTATCATACGAGGATCCAGACTTTGACGGCCAGTTATGTTCTCTAGTGGACATCGAGGAGCTTCCACAGAAGGCTGTTGTAAAACTTATAAGGTCTGAGAGTGATGCCAGTTCAGTAGCATCAGATGACACAATAATATTGCCCCATGCCATGACTCCAGGGAGAGCTGCGAGATGGCCTGATGTTTTTCCAGTACCCACGTTTTCCGAAGAGGTAGAACTTGTACTTGGTGCGGGAAATGTTATAAATGAGAGAACAGGGAAAACTATTAAATTATCCAGGGGACAAAAACATGACATCCTTGAGAGCCTTGCCGCCAAAATGCATAGCTTTAAAGCGTACTCCAATGATAAGGATTTTTCTATGGTAGCACAGGCTCTGGTCACTAACCATCCTTGTCTAAAAGAGCCAGGATCTCGGACGGGATGGTTTGGGTGGAAAAATAGTATAGCATATAAAATGGGGAACTACCGGACTAAATTGAGTCGAGCAGGATTTCGTGAGGTAGCGGTAAATTCTGGGAGAAGGAGCAGAAACAACCCAGACAGACAAGCTACACACTCCAACATCAAAAGACCAAAGAGGGCAGAAGTGAATTTCCTCCCTAATGTCCCAAGAGGTCAAGATGATGCTAGCCTTGAGCAATTGAGACTACAACTTGTTGATGAAGTTATGTTAGTTGACAAAAACCTTCCCCTCATTACAAAGTTAATGGCGACCACCTTCGCCCTGCGGCGCAAAGAGATCATCAGTGATGAAATGCCAGTTGGAGTGATCCTGGATCGTTGGCCCGCTCTTACAATAGAGTCACAGGTAAGAATATTTTTCTTGGTACATTGTATAATTATTAATAGTATGTTGCAGTTAGTATATAATTAAATTAGATGGAAATCTGTAGTTTAATTTATTATTATTATTATTATATTTTTTTTTACAGGATAATGTACTTTATACTATAACTAAACAATCGATTTGTGTGTGCAGATTTGTGCAGAGTTTCACAGGATTACAAACACCAATCTGAAGAACCACTTTTATGCCGAGTTGGATCGGCATGTCCCCCGTCTGCAGAGCTTGTTCCGGAAGAAAGCTGCACGCAAGGGGAAAGTATCTGAACGTCTGGATCAGATCTTTCGCACTTATGACCTCCAGGTGAGTTGCACACATCTGCCCGGAAATTGAAGAGCTCTTTTTCGTGATATATAATTTGTGTGGCTAAGGTGTTAGCATCTGAGGTGAAGCAAGAATCTGTTTTAACTCTCAAGGAACAAGTTGATGTCCATGACAGACGTGCTGCCGTCCTCCGTGCCCTCCCTGCATATCTTCATGAGGATGACTCTGGATTTCTGAAGCTGAGTGATGTAAGTCAGCGGCCTTGTAATAATAATAATAATAATAATAATAATAATAATAATAATAATTAAAAAAATTGTCTTGTCATTGCTTGTATCCTTTTTTGGTTATAGTTGCAGGTTGGAATATCACTATTAAAGTTGTTGTGGTTATCGTAGGGTATATTATGGATGCAATTCAGAAAGCCAGCAAAATCATCACAAGTGTTTAAATTAGTGCTGTCAAACGCTTAAAATATGTAATCGCGATTCATCGCATTAATGTCACAGTTAACTCGATGGTTTATCCATTCTTAATGTCCATTGATTTCTTGTGTCCCATTATTTTTTTCACATTTTAATGCTCTTATCACACACATTCTCTACACCCTTGTAATTCAGTGTATTTTTTCTAAAATATCATAATTTCCAATTCAGTGCAAATGGCCCACAATGTAGACCTCCCCCCCACCCTAAAACAGCATACACACACATAATTGGAACTAGCACAGCACTAACTTAAATAGGAAGTCCACTTATAAATAATCTGTGGTAATGTGTCACAACTCTGTTTTTGTCTTAAGGTGGCGCTGCCTGATGAACCAAACATCGATGACATCCCGGTTGGGCTCCTCTTCGGCCCAGAGAGGACTGCGGTTGTCATTGAGGGTAACATGGTCAACAATTTCCCTACATTTGCTGATGCATTTGCCACACTATTTGCACTGATTTATGTACTGCATCTAAGTTACCCGAAAGACTTGGCCAATACATTTGACTTTGCCCAGAAGATCTTGATGGGCCTGGAAGATGGCAAGTTGAGGCCCAGGGTTTTGAGCCTTAAAAATGACCTCTTGGCAGTGGAGTGATCAGTGTGATTACACCACTTATGGACAAACATTTTTTTGGATGTTTGGTTCATCAGGCAGCACCAATTTAGGATGACATTAATTTTTTTTTATTCTTTTTTGCATCCAAGAAATGTATACCTTATCAACATGGCCAGTTTGCCAGTTGTCTTCTTTCCTTTTTTGTTATTTGGTCAAACGAAGCAGATTTTTTATTTATTTTATTTTTTTTAACGTTAAGCTGTATCAAGCAAAGTTTCTCTTTGACTTGAAAGACTTTTCATGCATTTTACATGCGCATACACCACTTTCAGTTTGGCAAACCATAGAGCAATGAAAGAAATTTGACAACTTATACATGTATTTTCAACTTAATGTTTAAACATTTAACTGTTCAAGTTGAAGTTCAATTGAATATTTGAATTGTATGGAAGTCTGCTGTTTTAACTGCTGTATTGACTTGATTATGGTTGCAAATTATAATGTATGCTGTAAGCTGTCAATAAGATGTAAATATTGAAAGAAAAAAGTTTTACACTCGTTAAAGGTGCACTATGTAACTCTTGGTAAGAGAGTGAACATTTTCTAAGGTAATTCTAATGAATGATGAATAATGAAAACTTTGCTCAAATCAAAATTAGATCCCTGAAACACTTGTTAGAAAGCTTCCTGAAAAGTTACTGTTTCACTATTGTTGTTTACAGCAGCAGGGCCCACAGTTTGTTTTACAAACATATTATGGTGTTATATCTGGTTACAGGTGCCTCCAAAGAATTTTGTTTTGAAATATGTGAATCAATTTGATTATATTATTCATCAAAAATGCCCAAACTGTTACGGAAAGGTTTCCGTTGCCTTTTCATGACCCGGAGAGTGAGGTAAAGATTTTGATGCATTCCATAAGGATTTAGTCATGCTATCTAACTTGTTCTAAACCGTTTGTGAATGTAATGTTTGTTCATTGTGGTCACTTAATAAAACAGTGACTTGTGTTTTAAATTGTGTGTGTTGCCATTTCTTAATTTCCACAATTCTTTGTTTTCTCAATGTAAGAATTTAGAGTTTTAGGATTAAGTACCCAAACATGCAATTTTGAGTTCAAATGTAAGTAACATTTTGAATTATAGAGGAGTTTGTAGAGCTTCAGTGAACTCAAAAAGTTAAGTAAACCTAAAGTAAAGTATTTCTTAAAGGTGAATTAAATTTTTTATCTTGATAGTTATAAAAACATTTAAGTTAACTATACTTGATTTTGTTTGTACTGTGAAAACAAAACATTTGAGTAATTAGTAATAAATCGTAAACGTTTCTATAACTTAAAAACATAAGTTGGTGTCACTTAAAATATCCTAGTAATACCTACTTAATCAATCATGTTTACTTTACTTAAAATAATGAGTAGTATCACTTTATAAACTCAAAAACTTTTATGTAATCTGTTTCAAAAAAAAATTTGAGTTAATTGAACTTATCGGGTTTTACAGTGAAGGAAACTTGTTTTGTTTGATGCTCCAGATGTACCTGGTCCAAAGTGTCCGTCATTTGGCCTGTTGATCCACCTTTGATTGGCTGACTTGAGTGACTGTAACTGGGCCATGGACCCAGGAACAGCCATGAACCACAGGAACTCAGAATGGATCTAAAACAAATAGTGAATTAATAAAAGAAAATGCAAATTACTTCACTCTGTATACAATCTCAGTATTAAATGTGTTATTATGCTCTATAGCACTTTGCCACTGTTTTGAAAGTGGCTATAAGCTTTTTATGGCCATTTGTCACAACAAAGCTGTGTCACCTGACTACATTTATCATCACCTCCCCAACATGACTTTTCATTTTCACACTGTTTAATCCTTTTGACGAGAATCCTTCGTACACTTTTATAATGAGGGCTACAAATGGCTTTAAAAAGGACTGTGGCTGAACTGGAAAAACAATTTGCCTGACATATAGAAATACATGCCATTGGCAGGGTGCAGTAACTTGTACTCTAACCCTGCATGGTAAACTGAATGTGGCTACACAGCCACATTGAAGCCTTATAAATAGCACTGTCTTTAGCACTCAATACTGCAGTTTAACTTACCTTTGGGTGGTTCAATTATTTGTGTCCAGGCCTGAAGTAACCACCACCAATCAGGGAAAGAATCATGAAAAGAAAATTAAAAATGCATTAATATTAACTAAGGGAGTGGCATTTCATTTCAATGTTAAGCCAAATGTGGTAAAGAAGGAGAAAACAGTCTGCTGCGATATAGCAAACTAATATGAGCTGGACTGGTGAATGCTTTAACCACCGAGAAACGTATAACTATGGGGTTTCACCGCTGCTGCCTCCATGTCAAACAAGCCACAGAGGCAGTTATCACTGCGTTTCACAGTTAGGTTGAGTGTTTGGTTGTCACGAGAACTACATGACACACACACGCAGGAACGAATGGCCCAAACAGACACGCGGGCGCAGTTCAGTTTATTCTACCTGTCCGCTAACAAACTAATAATGATAGAAGGAATAGTAGTGGTGTTGTTTATTTAGCAGCTGGACTCACCTCCGTGCTTTCATCAGAACAACATGTGACTCTCATTGGTGCTGCCTGAGTATTCATACTAAAAACGTTGATAGCAACGGATGCGGTGACGGCAGTAACACACAAACACACACACACACGGTGTACTGAACAACAGGCGCACGCAGCTCGGTGGTAAAGAAATGTAAATGTATCTGGCCTTACCAGTAGCCGACACAGCATGCTAACCCGGAGAGCAGAGCACTCAGCACCGCGCGCAAATTACTAACCGTTCACTCTACATGTGTCCGCTGGCAAAATGCAATTAATTACTGACCAGTTAACAGCCAAACTATCACCTTTAAATGCCACAGGAAGTTTTACACACAATTTCTCACAGAATCAGATAAATTAATCGAAAATTATAAGCTAACCTGAAGGACACATCATGACTTTGCTGGTCCGGCTCAGTTTAGCTTACTGACGTTAACCTTAAGACGAAAAACTGTAACCATTACAGGCAGAAAATGTATTATCTGACAATTAACATTTGTAAAACATTACTTTGTCTGTATTAGTCTTACCGTTTTGTTGGGGTGCCGTGACCGTGTGCGAGACGAGTGCGAGGAGAAAACATGGCGGCTTCACAGGAAAATTTTAGCTGAAAAAGACGTTGACGTAAACGTCCACGTCATGACGTTAGACAGGAAAACCTAATTGAAGCGCTTTCATTTGCAAGTCAATGTCAGGTCTATGTAGTACAGTACAATTTCAATTTGATGTAATCCACAAAAGTACGTTGCCATCGCTAAAGCAGAAAACTGAGTCAGACTTATTCAAAACAGTGCGTTACTTCAACTTTTCAAAAATATACTTTTTAGAGTGTAGGCAACTTCTTTTTCTTTTTTCCTCCGTTGACAAGGCTGTCTCCGTTGGCAGCAATCAGGGTTGCTAGGCAGCACAGGAGCGGCGAGTCGTCACGCAAGGTAACGGCTTGTTACGTAAACCGGAAATGCTCGTAAACCGAGACCTGCAGAGACCGTCTCATTTAACAAGGCTCGTTGGCCTTAAAACCGGCCTTAAAATCGGCCTTCATAGACCGCGAGACTGCGTCCTACCAAGTGCGTGGTCTCTGTAATGGGACATAGCTAGTGTAACCAACTGATTAATTTATTAACGAGGAAAAACACCATGATAAACAGTGCTGTGCTCACATTTTCGCCAAAACACAAGACTCTCTTCACTCTAGCCGAGGTGACTACACACGGCGGAAATTATTCTTTCGACCAACTGTGGTCAAGCCAGCGGTCTCTCGCTTTTGCTTGGTCAAACCAGCCGCTTCTTTATTTATTCCACCCGTGTTGTTGTGAGCGTGTATTTACTACTATCTATGGCGTAAAGACACAGAGACGACTCGATGCAACTCATAGAGACAGTGAGCGAACAGTGCTGACGCGGCAGCTACGTGACTAGCAGTGGGACACAGTTTAACCAACTGATTAATTTATTGACGAGGAAAAACACTGTTACTGTAACTTTTCTAATTTCAATATAAGTATGCTTTCTTTGAAATAAATGCACAAAGAGTCAGGAGTCAGATTTCACCATCCGCAGAGACTTTAGTTGAAACTTGCAAGTGAGTCAGTTATCATGTACACACACAAAGTATAGCAGAGAAGTGACTGGAGTCACAAAAGGATGTTACGACTTTTATACACATACTGACGCGTGTTTGTTTGACCAGGTTCCTGACCCTGGTCATTCAGTTTGTAGCAAGACCTGGGGAATGAGTTTTAATTGAGACAGCAGATGATTCAAGAACCTGACCTTGCACCCTCTGCTGTGTATTCAGAAAATAAAGTCCCATACAATGTCCCACAGGTACAGAGGTGTAATAATTCATAGCATTGGTAAATGTATGCAGTTCCCCTCCGTGAACTTTTAACATGTATATCTGTGTAGAGCCATAAATCTTAGTAGGCAGTTTTATCCTTCAAGACTAAGAGTAAAACAGTGTTGACCACCAGAGTTCAATCTGAGGTGAACAGAATGTTTAGCATTACAATCTTATACAATCATATGAAATAGATTTCATCAACAAACACCATGATAAACAGTGCTGCGCTCACATTTTCGCCAAAACACAAGACTCTTCACTCTTGCCGAGATGACTACACATGGCGGAAATTATTCTTTCGACCAATCAAATGACGGCAGTGTGTAGCTCCGCCTTTTAGGCACCCTTTCAGGCGGCTAGTACCCCTAAATAGGAGTATTGAGATTAGGAGCGGCTCAGAGCGGTTAGGTGCGCTTAAACCGTACCCTAACTTTTGGCAAATGAAAAGCCAAACTACCTGGACCGAATCGCTCCGATCCGACCCGCTCTACTCGGTGGAAACGAGGCATAAGTCCTGGTAAAGTGACAAGGCACTATAATAGCTCTTGTAGTTAGATAAAAGAGATCCTATTATACTACTTTTGCGACAAAGGCCGCAGTGTTTACAGTATGTGAAGACATCTTTTCTTTAACCTTTATTTATAGGGGAGAACGGGGTAAGTAGGCACACTTTTTACTCTAGTGAGAATTGCTCATCACCTAAACATCTTTCAATAGTCATTCCTACATTAAATTGAAGCTTAAGGTGTTGGCTTGAAATGTGTACCCCTCACTTTTTCTATCTTATTGTAATAAAGAAGAAATTAATCGTCAAAGACACCCTTACACATTGTGACAACCAACCCCATCAAGGGGTCGGTTGTCACACACTATGGGGTTGTTTGTCACAATGTTATCTTAATGGGAATAATCTTAAAAAGAAGACGAGAAAGCAGAACAAAATTTGAACGTGTAATTGCATTGTCAAGTTGACAAATAGGCCTACATAACTTACTGTAGCCTTGGCAGCTGGTCTAGTTTGGGATGCACTGGGTTGTTTTGATTTTGTTGCCCTTTTTTCTTTTGCATGCTAGCTGCCTTTTCCTGCTCTATTCTCTCCTTCTCTGGGGTGTCAGTGAGGACACAGCTTGACAATTTCTTTCGTTATTGTGTTCCTTTTCTGGTTGCAGCCTTTGGATAACATGTGACAACCAACCCCCCAAAAAATGTGACGACCAACCCCAACTTGAATTTCTTGCTAGCATCAAGGCCAACAACCATCTGACAACTAATTAGCTTGCTAACCACAATCTAAACTATAGTTTACCCTTCACACTTTTTATGGGTAACAAGTGTTTTGTTATAAACCCATTGTTGTGCCTACACAGAGTGTCTCATTTGAAATGTTGTAATGGGTTAAGACTGATGCCACAGTGCATTCCAAGAGACTAAAGTCTAACGCATGTTTACATAAGTTTCTCTGTAGATGCAACCATCCCAGACCCCTGCGGAGGTCATAAACTCATTTAAGATGTGATAGTCCCTTTTAAAAGGTTGGTTAATCCTACCAGACCTTTGGGAACTGATTCTCTGCAAGTTCCACAGGATGAAAATCTATTTGGAAGCTACCATAAAGTTCAAACCAGACATGGCAGGGCCCAGTCACCCTGCTGTGTTTACCTTATCTCAACTGTGAGACACAAGCTTCAAAGCTTTCTTTTCCTAAGGAAGGAAGAGCATTGTATTGGCTGGTTCGAATGTAAACACTGCTTGCTGATTAGACAACTAACTTCTGATTGGATGAGAATGCATTTGGACTGTTTTAATACAGGATGCAAGACTCTCATCTTTGCCATTCGCCGTCGGCTTCCAGCTGTGATAGAAGGTACGAAATGCTTAACCCTGAGGCCTAGGATTAAGCAACTCCAAGTCCCAGTCTTTAAAATCGCTGGACGAATTGATGGACTGCTTGGAACATCTTCTTCTGTTTTCCCGGATTCGAGAGAGTTTCCTACTGAAAAACTCTTCACCAGAGCTGAAGTAGCCACCTCAACCTCTCCTCAAAACAGGACCCCCACATGCGCAAAGCGTGCGCAAAGACGCAGGATCCCTTCATCAAGACGCCTGCACTGCCCGTTCTACGGACCGGAGCCAGCCAGCGGACCCGCCGAGAAGTGAAGCCGCCTATCACTTATCCTCTAGGCCATTACTACGCTGCCCTAAACGCAGCGCCAGCCAAGGACAAGGACCGACGCAGAGGGAGTTCTCCGCTTCCTCCTCTCCTCCTTGCCTACGCTGCCCATCGGACCGCAGACAGCCCGCCATTGCCAAGAAGAGCTGCTGATCCCCTGCTTTCTTTCCCTTGGCATGGTGATGCACGCTGCCCTTATCAGCTGAGCTGGTTCCACACCACTGTCTTCCACAAGACGCGCTCCATCAGCGCACAAGGCCCGGCAAGCGGCCTTTTTCTCCTCCTATCTCCTCCAGCTGCCTTCAACCAATCATCGCTGGACCAAGCGATTCACGTGAGGCTATTGTCTGGGCTTAGATAGTTATTTTATGTTGTTCATTAACTTGAAGTAAACGTAAGAGCTGACGAGCTCACTATTTCCTGATTTAAAGTAATTCTGACTCGCTCACAGTGTTTTTCTCCCGTTAACCGGGAATGTATTGATGTGTTGTTGCTGTCACTCTTATAGCTGGTGAATTGTTTCCTCCTTCTCATTTCTAACTTGCACATCACACACACACACTGACACTCGTGATTTCCCCCTCAAGTATTCTTAATGAATACATGAGCGTTGAGTTTTCTGTCATTTTAAAGTTAAGATCGCGTGAAGACAAAACCAAAGTCTCCCCGCATCATCCTTTTTAATTATTATGTGTTTGATTGAAGCAGTAGGTTACATACATGCTTTGCATGCTACTTCCCCTACTGATTAAAGGTAGAATATTCAACTTTTAGAAGTTGTCCACATTGCTATTAGCAATTGATCTACCCGTGGGTTAAAAGCCACCTCAAACTATCGCGTGATCAACTCTCGCGTCCGTCCATCTAATTTCTAGAGTGACGTTCCTCTGTCACACACACACACACACACACACTACACGTGTGCACTCACCCGCACATAGATAGAAATACATGGCTTTATAATCTAAACTGTTCTTATTATTGCTTGTGCTATGTCTGCTTTCTTAAATTAGATTAGTTCATGGTTATTGACTTATGTGTATCGTTTTAATCAACTTGCCTGAGTAAATAAACCCTTACATTTTGATTTTAAGAAGCAGTGTCTGTGATATTTGTGTCTTGTATTTCACTAATGGCTGGTAAATAAGGTTTATGCTCGAATATTCACTCCTTCATTATCTTAAATGTACATTGTAACCAACTTTGACATTTTCAAGATAAATCCCTTTAACATTATGAGACTGTTTTTCTGATTTGATACAAAGTTCCCTTTTCCAAAGGGTGGTGCTCCGTAGGTATTAATAAGTAATTTGATTAGCTGGACTAATTTAATTGACCATTAATTAACAATTTTTCTTAATATTATAATTTCCATGAAATTAATAATATTCTTGACTTTGACCAAATCTACCCCTTATGAATTCCCAACACCATTGTGTAAAAGCCTAGAAGAAAAATTCTGAGGAGCTAAATATTTTCAATTTGACATGAAAAACACAAACAGTCCTCTCACCTCAAATTCAGCAGTCTAACTCCAAGGAAGACTATGTAGGTGACCTCTGACCCCAATTGTGGATATTTACATACCAAAATTTCACAGACAGCGCCTTCTGGTTCCGAGATATAACGATTGTGACAACCAACCCGTGTGACAATTTACCCCGTTCTCCCCTACAGGTATATCCCATTGAGACTGAAGACTCTTTTGCAAGGGAGACCTGTTTTCCTTTCCAACGTTACCATTCACACACACATTCATACACCGATAGCAGGCTAACTATCGACATTCACACGAGGCAAGGTGGGTTAAGTGTCTTGCCCAAGGACACAACAACTATGACACAAGTGGCATGGCGGGGATCGAACCTCCAACCCTTTGATCATCGGCCAACCCGCTCTACCAACTGAGCCACAGTCGCCCAATGAACAAAAAAAAACAGAACAGATGAAATTACTTAATTTCATTAATTAAATGAAATTTCCAGAAACTTTACATGGGAAGTTAAAGGTCACATATTATACTAAATGCACTTTGTAAATGTGTTCCAACATATCCATGGGTCCACGGTGTGCCTAGAGACTGCCAAAATGTCAAAAAAAATAACAATCTCTCCTTTTCTCACTCTCCCCCTTTCTGAAACCCCCACCCCTCCCCCCAATATACTCCAGTCAGAATTCTCGCCGACTATTACGTAATAGTCGGCACAGCCACATCCCCATATTTTCTTTATATGGCCATGCTTCCCCCCACCCCCCAGAAACGTCCACCGTGCAGTAGTCTATGATAACTCCCCTCCCCCATTTCTTATTGTTCCACTGCCCTGAGATCCGATGGAAAATTGTCACACGTTTAATATCTTGATTTCTTCCCATTCAAGAACTTAAAAGAAGTAAAGGCTGTTTAGATGATACAACCTTAAGTCTAGTGACAGCCATCTTGCTTTCCCCGCTAAGCGACAAGATGCCCATAGTAGCCTACAGCCTGAATGTTACATACACCAACACAGAATGCTTTTGCTCATACTCCACTAATTTATCTTAACCACAGCAGTCTATGCCTCGTTTTTAATAACACAACGGATAGGAAGCTACTTGTGGGTTTTTTCAAACAGTGAAACTGAAAAAAATGTTTTTATTGGTATTTTTGCCTGACTTGTGTATAGCTATTTAGGTTTGGGACAAGCATTCAGCTTTTACTCATAAAAACATAATTCTATTACCCACACCAGTCTGGAAATGCCTTGTTTTTAACAGGACAAAGGATTGGAACTTAATAGATAGTGTGGAAGTCAACTTTGAAGATATTTTTTTCACTGATTTGTGTGGTATTTTTAGCCGGTAGCTTCCGAGCTAGCTTCGAGACAAGCATTCAGCTTTTGCTCATAAAAACATAATTCTATTACCCACACCAGTCTGGAAATGCCTCGTTTTTAACAGGACAAAGGATTGGAACTTAATAGTGTGGAAGTCAACTTTGAAGATATTTTTTTCACTGATTTTAGTGGTATTTTTAGTTTATTTTATCGTCTGAGTCTTATTTTTAGCGTTAGCGCCCATGTAGCTTCGGTTGTAGCACCAAGTTTTGCTCATAACACGCTGTTTATATTCCCCACAGCAGTCTGAAAATGACTCGTTTTTAACATGACAAAGGATGGGAAGATATTCCTGTAGAAATCAAACTTTGAAGCTACTGTTTTCACTGGTTTTAATCATGTCAGGTCATGTCAAACTGTTCTCAAAGTATGGCTTAGCTCCGGCCGGGTAAACACTGTGTTAGCAGTCACGCAGTGTCTCTCTAGTATCGCGAGAGCACGGCAGAGACGGTGGGAGAGCCCCATGGACATATAAAGAAAGCCCGGCAGAGAGGTGGGAGGGGCCAGCCAGATCGCACAAATATAGGTCATCCTGAGAACAGAGGACAATCAGGGTATAGAAGCTTGCTACAATAAATGATCTGAATGGGTTTTTCAGCAAACATCTAAAAAAACAAGTATTAGGGACTACTTAGACCATATAAAATTGACAGCAAAGTGCATAATATGTGCGCTTTAAGTTTCAGATGGAAGAATGCACAGTGTAGAGGAATACACAGAGGAATACACAGTGCATGTAGGGGGCGTGCCCCTGCAGTAAGCAGTGTGCTATGTGCATGTGATTGAAAAACAGCATAGATATTCTGAAGTGTACTTGCATGAAATCTGCTTGTTTTAGTCAAGATTGGGCTAAAATATATTTTTCTCAAATATATTTAAAATCTAAAAACATATAACTTAATAATCTTAAACAATGAAAGGATAACAGATCAACACTACATTTCAAATGTATGACAAATCAACAAGATTTATACCACACCTTGTACTATACCAGATATCGTGATGATCTTCGCTTTATTATATTATTTATTTATAGACATTATCTCTCTTGAGGATGTCTACAATAGACACTGCCTCATGAGAGCTCATAACATCCTCGGAAGCTATATCCCAATCCAGAGACCGCGTCCTTGGAAGGATGCGGTCTACGCAGTCTATGAAGGCTATAGCCTGTGAAGGCCGATTCGAAGGCCGAACGAGCGTTGTTAAACGAGACGGTCTCCGCAGGTCTCCGTTTACGAGCATTTCCAGTTTGCGTAACAAGCCGTTGCCTTACGTGGATGACTCGCCGCTCCTGTGCTGCCTAGCAACCCTGATTGCTGCCAACTGAGACAGCCTTGTCAACGGAGGAAAAAAGAAAAAACGCAATGAATCTTGGGATATGTTGGGCCGCGAAGGATCCATCTGTTGCAGCCTTAAAAACCGTGAAACGAAGGCTGCATTTCTCGGCCGCATATGAAGGAGCCTTGACGCAATCGGTCTTCAAATGCAGCCTTTCTAGGCTGCAAACCCCTGAATTGAGATTCACCGGGAGACTCATTCCACCCAGGCCATGACCTGTTTGAATTGTTGCCCTCTGGTAGGCGCTACAGTAGCCTGGCTCCGCCCGCCCGCCTACTTCCGGCCAAATTTTATTTTCCCTTCAGTAGTCAGTCTGGGTGTACAGCCCATTTCCCAGTTTTGCCGGAGATTCGACAGCCGGTCCAATCAGCGAACAGAGCGAGTGGCCGAGAACGATGACGTCGAAGTCGCGCTCCAGTTTCAGTTGCCAGAAGCCGGCTCATGACACACGTGACGACCAAACGTTATGCGATTGGTTGGCTAATCCAGAGTGGCACTGGGCAGATCCAATAGTTTTAAACTTTAACAGACACCCGCCTCCATGAGTGAACCTTTGCCAATTACAGCACTGCCAGACCTTCTGTACAAATGAAATGAAGTACGATGGTCTGGTAGCACCAGGCTAGCGCTACAGGGCAATCAGAGCAAAAACAAACAGACTTAAAAATAGGTTGCGTTCCGAATCGCATACTCTTTCTTTTTTCTATTCTACATACTACATCCAACGATAAAAAGAATCTAGTTAGGATGCAGTAGGCATACTATTGGGACATAATTTTCTCTCTTATTTCATCATAACATTGCGCCTTGATCTTGCCTCTTGCTTTTATATCCGTCGCATCCCCGTTTGTTTTCATATGGAGGCTTTGTCGATGTTACGGCACTTCACGTGCGCACTGGATTGTGGGTCAGAATCGCCCAAATAGGATGCAACACTAACAATCTTGGCCCTCATGAAGTAGGACATCTGGGTACTTCTAACCATCCTAAATCTGGCCACAAGAATCGGGACATCCTAAATCTTTTTTCTACATACTATATAGTAGAAAGTATGCGATTCGGAACGCAACCACAGTTTCTACACCAGAGCTGTTATTTCTCTAAATAATGCAGAATTATAAATTATTGCATTATCAGACCAATCTGACCTTTAAAATTGTCTGACATTTTACTTCTTTATTTATGTATAGCTATATATTTGTTTTTGAATTCTTAAACATTCTATATATTTAAAAAACAAAATCTCATTTTGTTTTTGTTTAAAACATTATTATTATTATTTTCTTCTTGAGAGCCTATACCCCAATTTTGTTGCACTTCGTGCAATGACAATAAAGAGATTCTGATTCTGATTTATTGGATTGGCTCAGACAGAGGAAGATTCCCTGGGCGTTCGGTACAGAATGTCTCGTGTGGAATCAGGTGCCGAGGCAAGTCTTCCAGTCCTGGCGGAGAACAAATGTTCTTGGACATCAGCTGGAAGTTTCTTGTTCATATGTATGTATTCAACTAGGCGGACAAGCAAATTGCCTTCAGGTGGAAACAGAACATCAGAAGCTTCAGAGTCAGCAGCAATGGTGCAGGTGTCAGATGGCCGTATTTCTGTAGTTTTTGCTTTCCTAAATAGTATGGGATGTGTTTGATATAAATGCCATTTTGCTATCGACTTACTTAGCTGTGGGTTTGCAGCATGCCCAATGCCAGGTGTTATTTTTCGGTTGTAGTGAGCCATCACTCTGCCCAATCGGGAGCTGAATGATATCTTTGGTTCAAAGACTGATATAAAGATGTGAGATTTGCCTTCTCCTAAACTAACTTCCTTACTTAAAGGCCTACTTCACCGGTTGGAATATGAAGGTGTATTGAACTCGGAGATCCTATGAAGTATAAATGTGCAAAAAAAAAATTAAATCAGATCATCCTAGCCTGAGAAAAGGCAGAAAGAGTGTTTTATGGTCTCACTGTCTAACCCTACATTTCTCTTTCTGTGACATCACAGAAAGAGAAAGCATGAAGTGCTCCAAAATCTCCTGATAGCTAGCTGCATTGACCCTGCCTTTGATAAAAGACAGTGGCCCAACACCAGCAGCTGACATGGCACCCCAGACCATCACTGACTGTGGGTACTTGACACTGGACTTCAGGCATTTTGGCATTTCCTTCTCCCCAGTCTTCCTCCAGACTCTGGCACCTTGATTTCCGAATGACATGCAAAATTTGCTTTCATCCGAAAAAAGTACTTTGGACCACTGAGCAACAGTCCAGTGCTGCTTCTCTGTAGCTCAGGTCAGGCGCTTCTGCCGCTGTTTCTGGTTCAAAAGTGACCATCGGAACCAACAGAGACACACCAACCTTTAGCACATGTTTAAATAATGACTATTATAAAGTTCAACAGAGTACAACATACATATACATATATGATACATATTTTGAACATACTAAAACTATTAGTATGCTTCACAAAATGAGTCCGCTAATTGCAGATTTTTAAATCCACATGTATACTTTAATACAGAATAATTCATGGTCAAAGGTGCATAGGCATCTAATGGCACCATGGTAACATACTTTAGTGTTGGGCAGCTCCATTGGGGCGTGTAATGCTCCTTCAGTTATGTAGAAGACGTTTTAACCATCTGAGCATCGATAGGACTGTATAACAAGAAAATAACTTCACTTGGAAGAGGTATCAATCCTCTACAACATGCTTCTGTGGCTCTGCCATACAATCACTTCAAAGTTACGCCTCTTCCGAGGAATAATATGGGACTGCTGCAGAATTTGTTGCATCAAGCATGAATTGACTTTAACTGTTTCTCAGTGTCTTTTTAGATAGCACTTGCTGTAAAAAGTCCCCAATGATAGCATCCTGCAGATTGACTCTTTTTCATTGCTTCTTAAGGCCAGGACACACCAGCCCGATAATCGGGCGTCGGACATGGTCGGAGAGTCCAGAGGGGGCGGAGACACAAATCTGTTTGGTGTGTTCGGTGACGTCGGCAGTTGTAGATGTCGTCGGGCTTTTTTTCCAGCCGATTCAACATGTTCAATTGGCGTCGGCCAGTCATTCAGCCGGAGGAATCTGATTGGTGGAGGGCTCGCCCCGTCTCTGCTCTGCCACGGCAGCGGAGCAAATATTACTTTCACTTTTGTCAAACATGATTTAGGATTTTTAAGCAATCAACAGAATCGGACAATGTTCGGATTGTTAGCCTTTGTAGGCTAAACACAATCAGCACACAACATTAGATTGTCCATGCATGACGTTTTCAGATATAGTCGAGGTAGTTTGAGCGAGGAGCGGCCACAGAGGTGTGTGTGTGTGTGTGTGCACTGCAGCATGCATTCTCTCCGTTATAATGACGGCCTATGTTATGATAACAACCTACTTAATTTCATCCGGCGCAAGCGCAGAACGTACGGCAAGTCAGTAGTCGGCTTGGTGTGTTCTTCGCACTTTTTTGACCGCGTCGGGGAGAATGGAGCTGCCTGAATCGGCAGACTCCATTTTCTGGCGACGGTCTGTAGTCGGACTGGTGTGTCCTGGCCTTTAGCGTTTAAGCCTTTCCCTCTTCCTTTTATTTCTCCTCCACTGCGACGTCAGGCTGTTTGCTGTAGCTAGTCTCTCCTGCCTCCTGAGGGTAACCTTCTTCCACAGTCACCTGATGGTAGATCTCCTCAGGTGGGTGGGTCTTCTGCATGACTACATACATTGATGAGTTTGTGGGTGCCATCTGGTGGGCAGGAAGGAGTATAAATAAACTCAGAAGAAGGCACTATTACTGTATGAATACAAATATGCATACATATGAATACAAGTGAAGCCACATGTTCAAAATTCTTAATCCAACATACATCTGTGCGATGCAGTTTATCTCAACAACAAAACTCCCTAACACCAACAAAAGCTTGTTGGTGAAAAACTATAGCAACATATTTCAATGAGAAAGACACACATTCACACACACAACACACAGACTTACAAAGCACTAGCAACAAGCAATATAACATAACATTTAATCTCTTGATATTTAAAATATTCAAAGTTTAAATGATTTCACATAAATCACTATTATCTTTAGAGAATACTGTAAGAGAAACATATATCGGATCTGTGGCACACAATAGGAAAACATTGGAGATGTGTCACTACAGCAATGTAGTGTAAAAACTGCCTAAAAGACTTGAAGGGGTTTAAAAGTGAATAAGTCATTACAAACAATTGTGTAGAAACAAATCCATTCAGACACTTTAATATATACATACACACCTCTTTAAAGTGCTGAGGCAGTCCATCTCTTGGGCAGAGAAAGTGGGATATGCTTTTGCGATAAACCACTGTGACCACTACCAGAGCCACTGCCATTGCCATTACGACAAATGTAACCACGGCCGCCACCCATGGAGCCTCTTCATCTGCAAAACAGTCAGACCAAGAACAGCATAATACATTACTATGTTTCTAATGCTATTTTACCACTGCTTGTTGTCTAGTATAACCCATATTGCCACCTCAACCTGCCATTAGGCCCTGGGGCTGAGAGGTTTCGTAGGCCCCCTGAGTGGCCGTCTTACAACAATGTGTAATATTTCATTTGATTAATAAGCAAATCATTTTAAGGTAATACAGTATTTCTCAAAGGAATTTTGGAGACTGTGGTGGGGAGTCAGGACCTTCCACGGGGCCTGGGGGCTTGCCCCCCCCCGGAAGAAAAATTTGAAGCTTTTAAAGTAAAATGTATCAATCTGGTAGCCTGGAAATCCAGACATGCCGCTAGGCGCTGGCAAATTAAATTTGCTGCACCTGGTCTTTAAATATGTCACATTTCAGGGTGGCCTTTTATTGTGGACAGTCTAAGGCACACCTGTGCACTAATCATGATGTCAGATCAGCATCTTGATGTGGCACACCTGTGAGGTGGGATGGATTATCTCAGCAAAGCAGAAGTGCTCACTATCACACATTTAGACAGATTTGTGAACAATGTTTGAGAGAAATGGTACAATTGTGTATCTGGAATGAATTTTAGATCTTTAAGTCCATCTCATGAAAAATGGGAGCAATAACTAAAGTGTTGCGTTTATATTTTTGTTGAGTGTAAATAAAAACTAAATAAAAAGGCAGATATGATGATGAAGACTGAGACGAATATAACTGACACTATAGTCTACGAATAGGAACGAGACGAAACTGTTAGGGCGGGACGAATGGAGAAGAGATCCAATCAGAACTACTACTCTTTTTGAGGGACAAGTTGGGAAGAAATCCAATCAGTGCAAAGCAGCGAATGCAACCCTGTCGGTGAAAATCGACGGGAGACCTCGCAGTGTGAGCGGGTGGAGTGAGCCGCTATGCAGAAAAACTCTGCGGTTTGATGGACAAAAATGATAGTCAGGGATATCCTGCCCGTTAACGTTGTCTAGGGGAACGGCTAAGTTCCGCGATCTGTTTGTAGTAGGCTATGTCTCCAGCTTGAATACACAGAGCCATGTCCCCAAACTGACTGCGAAACTATATAGGAAATTAACTGAGAAACTGCCGCCTCCCTCCGTTAGTTTCTGTTTTCACCCGAGTAAGTTACAATCAACTCCGACGCATTGACAGCGTTCAATTAAAACCTCTCATTTTATTATCAAAAAGGCTTTGATGCAAAAGAAGTCCGAACACACACTGCGGCAGCAGTGTTGCTTAAAGGAAAGCGCAGTTGCTTAGTTTTATCAGCACCTCAACTGCGTGCTGCTGCTGCTGCCCAGGGGTGGCCTTAACGATCTCGGGGCCCATTTCAAGACCTAGTATGGGGCCCCCCACTTTTTTTATATATTTTCTTTATTTTAATTTTTTTATAAATAATGCTTGTGCATGCTCCCCGCAAAAAGAAAAAGATTGTGGAATCCAGTTGGTTCATAGACAGATCATGAGATAATGGGCCCCCGGGCACAGGCTCTTAAAGCCCCCCCCCCCCCCATCCAGTCAGGTACACTGATTTTATGTGAGATTATTACGAATGAAATAGAATACATGTTTTGTATTACAACCATTAAATCTGTGTCTGTATTGCATATTCAAAACTTAAATACCATTCAATGAAGAAAGAAACACTTAGTCGACTAAGTCCGCTGTAAATGTTGTCAACTAAAATCTGCTTATATTTAGTTGACTAAAACTAGACTAAGACTAAAAAATTTCAGATGACTAGAATAGGACTAAGACTAAATGGTGTGATATTCAAAAGACTAAGACTAAATCAGAATTTGCTGCCAAAATTAACACTGCACTAATATTGGCAAAATCAGTTAACCTCTTTGATATATTGATAAGGATGTGTTGGATATATGATTTGAGGATCACATTCTCCTGCTTGATACTGTGACTTGTAGATAACGTTGTGGATTCAGGGATTTACGGCTGTCAACCACAGTAAGCTACTTAAATAAATACATCATAAACAAATCCTGCCTTTGCTGCTACAAAAGGATACTTACTGTTGGTGGTGCTTTCACAGACAGTTTCACTGGGCTTGCTTGGAATGGGATTTCTCTCTGTGTTGATTTGGACCTGAACACAGTACTTGGTCCAAAGGTCCAGGTCATTCAGAACCACTCGGCTTTGTTCTATGTTGCTGATGCTTCTGGCCTGTAGGAAAAGGTGGCATGTTAAATACTAAAAGGAGCAAGAGAGAATGGAATACAGGAGAGCAGAGGCCTGTTTTAGGTAGCTGGTTTTACATACTCTGAGTTTAATCCCGCGCTTTGAGTTGGTCGACTCAGAGCGCAGGGTTGATGAGCAACTCTGGTTTTTCGGTTTCAGAAAAGTGGATCAGCGTTGGGTCAATCAACTCCGAGCGTGTTCACTCTGGGTGGAGCATGTGCGTAAAAGCCATCGTCAATGGATCGCTGATAACATGATTCACCATGGAAACAGGTGAAACAAATGCTTGATCCTCCCACTTCTCAAAAAAAAAGAAAACTTCTCCGCTCCTCCCACTAGAGTTAGAAATATTAACGAATGAGCTTATGGAGAAGAATTAACGGGGATATTGTGGTGAAACAATGAGGTATTACTATGGCCGAGTGGCCCATTGTTCCAAGACATTTGATACTACTAAAGGAAGGAGACCTCTCATCACCAGGCAAGGTAGACGCGGGGAGCAGGATCATGGTCTTAACAGGATTCACTTTATTCAAGGTTTACATCAATTTACAGCTATAGTAGACGGCTTCTACTATTCAACACAAATGTACTTCTTCATTACAATAATTCAGATCTTATCTTACCCTATCTTAACCTATTCTCGGGAGTCCCCAAGCCGCAGCCTTCTTCTCCTCGGGCGTAAAAAGCGCCCCTTCTAGTGAAAGGCCTTGGCTTTATACCATGTCTGTGTGCGTGTGTGTGTGTCTGTTTGTGTGCATGTGTCTGTCTGTGTGCATGTGTGTGTGTGTGTGTGTGAGTGCATGTGTGTGCGTGTGTGTGAGTGTGTATGTTTGTGTGTGTGTGTGAGTCGGCTCCAATATCAAATCTGGGCTATTTGTAGCAGATATTGCAATACGTGTTCCTATTTTCCTGCCGTGTCTGCGTCAGCTGCTGTTGTTGCAGTGTGTGGCCTAAGTCAGTCTGACCTGTATGTGTTGTGGTGCAGTTCTTGCTTAACTCTGAGAGTTTTGTATTAACTTCTCTTAAAACTAATAACATAAATATGTTGGAAACCCTACACTCCCTCCTTGCGGCACTTCTGTGACGCACAAAAGGATTTCAACATCATCATCATCATCATCATCATCATCAACCGCTTATCCGAAATCGGGTCGCGGGGGCAGCAGCTTGAGCAGGGAACCCCAAACTTCTCTTTCCCGGGCCACATCAACCAGCTCTGACTGGGGGATCCCGAGGCGTTCCCAGGCCAGTGTGGAGATATAATCTCTCCACCTAGTCCTGGGTCTTCCCCGAGGCCTCCTTCCAGCTGGACGCTCCTGGAACACCTCCCTAGGGAGGCGCCCTGGGGGCATCCTTACCAGATGCCCAAACCACCTCAACTGGCTCCTTTCAACGCAAAGGAGTAGCGGCTCTGCCCCGAGTTCCTCACGAATGACTGAGCTTCTCACCCTATCTCTAAGGGAGACGCCAGCCACTCTCCTGAGAAAGCCCATTTCGGCCGCTTGTACCCGCGATCTCGTTCTTTCGGTCATTACCCAGCCTTCATGACCATAGGTGAGGGTAGGAACAAAGATCGCCCGGTAGATCGAAAGCTTTGCCTTACGACTCAGCTCTCTTTTCGTCACAACAGTGCGGTAAAGCGAGTGCAAAACCGCCCCTGCTGCTCCGATTCTACGGCCAATCTCACGCTCCATTGTTCCCTCACTCGCAAAGTGGTACCCGAGGTACTTGAACTCCTTCACTTGGGGTAAGGACTCATTCCCTACCTGTAGTAGACAATCCATCGGTTTCCTGCTGAGCACCATGGCCTCAGATTTAGAGGTACTGATCCTCATCCCAACCGCTTCACACTCGGCTGCAAACCGATCCAATGAGAGCTGAAGGTCACAGGCCGATGATGCCATCAGAACCACATCATCCGCAAACAGCAGAGATGAGATCTTCAGCCCACCAAACTGCAACCCCTCCCCACCACGACTACGCCTTGATATCCTGTCCATGAATATCACAAACAGGATTGGTGATAAAGCGCAGCCCTGGCGGAGGCCAACCCCCACCGGAAACGGGTCTGACTTACTACCGAGAACCCGTACACAGCTCTCGCTTTGAGTGTACAGAGATTGGATGGCCCTCAGAAGAGACACCCTCACCCCATACTCCCGCAGCACCCCCCACAGTATCTCCCGGGGAACCCGGTCATAAGCCTTCTCCAGATCTACAAAACACATGTAGACTGGATGAGCAAACTCCCAAGCTCCCTCTAGGATCCTTGCGAGAGTGAAGAGCTGGTCCGTTGTTCCACGGCCAGGACGGAATCCGCATTGTTCCTCTTCAATCTGAGGTTCGACTATCGGCCGAACCCTCCTTTCCAGCACCTTGGAGTAGACTTTGCCGGGAAGGCTGAGAAGTGTGATACCCCGGTAGTTGGAACACACTCTCTGGTCCCCCTTTTTGAAAATAGGAACCACCACCCCGGTCTGCCACTCCTTCGGCACTGTACCCGACTTCCACGCAATGTTGAAGAGGCGTGTCATCCAAGACAGCCCCTCCACACCCATTGCTTTCAGCATTTCTGGACGGATCTCATCAACCCCCGGGGCTTTGCCACTGTGGAGTTGTTTGACTACCTCAGTGACTTCCACCAGGGAAATTGACGATGATCCCCCATCAGCCTCCAGCTCTGCCTCCAACATAGAGGGCGTGTTAGTCGGATTCAGGAGTTCCTCAAAGTGCTCTTTCCACCGACCGACTACCTCCTCAGTTGAGGTCAACAGCGTCCCATCCTTACTGTACACAGCTTGGATGGTTCCCCGCTTCCCCCTCCTGAGGTGCCGGACGGTCTTCCAGAAACACTTTGGTGCCGACCGAAAGTCCTTCTCCATGGTTTCTCCGAACTTCTCCCACACCCGCTGCTTTGCCTCGGTCACGGCAGAAGCTGCAGCCCTTCGGGCCTGTCGGTACCTTGCAACTGCCTCAGGAGTCCCCCGAGATAACATATCCCGGAAGCACTCCTTCTTCAGTCGGACGGCTTCCCTGACCACCGAGGTCCACCACGGCGTTCGAGGGTTACCGCCCCTTGAGGCACCTAAGACCTTGAGACCACAGCTGTCTGCCGCGGCTTCAGCAATGGAAGTTTTGAACATCGACCACTCGGGTTCAATGCCCCCAACCTCCACAGGGATGCTAGAAAAGCTCTGCAGGAGGTGCGAATTAAAGATCTCTTGAACAGGGGCCTCCGCCAGACGTTCCCAGTTCACCCGCACTACCCGTTTGGGCTTACCAGGTCTGTCCAGAGTCTTCCCCCACCCTTTGACCCAACTCACAACCAGATGGTGATCAGTTGACAGCTCCGCCCCTCTCTTCACCCGAGTGTCCGAAACATGCGGCCTCAGATCAGATGATACGATCACGAAATCGATCATCGACCTTCGGCCTAGGGTGCTCTGGTACCATGTACACTTATGAGCATCCTTATGTTCGAACATGGTGTTCGTTATAGACAAACCATGACCAGCACAGAAGTCTAACAACAAACGACCACTCGGGTTCAGATCGGGGAGGCCGTTCCTCCCAATCACGCCTTTCCAGGTGTCTCCATCATTGCCCACGTGCGCGTTAAAGTCTCCCAGCAGAACTATGGAGTCCCCTACCGGAGCCCCATGCAGGACTCCGTTCAGGGTCTCCAAGAAGGCCGAATACTCCGAAC
This sequence comes from Hyperoplus immaculatus, assembly GCA_949357725.1. Lineage (NCBI taxonomy): Eukaryota > Metazoa > Chordata > Actinopteri > Uranoscopiformes > Ammodytidae > Hyperoplus > Hyperoplus immaculatus. Next base: position 151,817 of record OX442361.1, read on the forward strand.
TGCTGTTCGGTGCGTACGCACAAACAACAGTCAGAGTCTTCCCCCCCACAACCCGGAGGCGTAGGGAGGCGACCCTCTCGTCCACCGGGGTAAACTCTAACGTAGTAGCGCCCAGCCGGGGGCTCGTGAGTATCCCCACACCGGCCCGGCGCCTCACACCTTGGGCAACTCCAGAGAAGAATAGAGTCCAACCCCTGTCCAGAAGTACGGTTCCAGAGCCAAGACTGTGCGTGGAGGTAAGCCCCACCAGGTCTAATTGGTAGCGCTCCACCTCCCGCACCAGTTCCAGCTCCTTCCCCCACAGCGAGGTGACGTTCCACGTCCCCAAAGCCAGCCTCTGCCGCCCGGGTCTGGTCCGTTGTGGTCCCCGCCCTTCACTGCCACCCTTTAGGCAGCGCACCCGACCCCAGCGGTTCCTCCGACGAGTGGTGGGCCCATCGGTCATAGAGGGGGTTGGTGCCACGTAGCTTCTTCGGGCTGTGCCCGGCCGGGCCCCGTGGCAGACCCGGCCACCAGACGCTCGCAGGCGGGCCCCCTTTCTGGGCCTGGCTCCAGACGGGGGCCCCGGGCTTCCTCCGGGCAGGGTCTCTCCTCCTCTTTGGTGATTTTCCATAGGGTCTTTTTGAACCATTCTTAGTCGGGCCCCTCACCTGAGACCACTTTGCCTTGGGAGACCCTACCAGGAGCACTAGGCTCCGGACAACACAGCTCCCAGGTTCACAGGGGCACACAAACCTCTCCACCACGGTAAGGTGATGGTTCCCGGAGAGATTTCAACATTTAAACCTTAAAGAGGACCTATGATGCTTTTTGACTTTTATGACCTATAAACGTTGTTATGATGATTCATAGTCATGCTTTACCATACTAAATTATCAAATAATGACTTACATGCATTTCGACATATTCCCTGCTGACCGTCTGGGGTGTCTGTGCAGAGCACTAAACACTATTCTAGCCAGTCGAGAAGTCACGTGTTCAAAGCGGTCTACCCTTTCATAATTTGTGCCGTCGCATAAAACTTTGTGATGTCTCCACGCGGATGTTTCCATGTATGGTAATGCTGTCACTTCCCTGTTCGCGTCTGCCTCGCGTCTGCCTCGCGCCCTTATAGGTCCATGCTCGCGCTTCCCGCCACTGAAAGTGTTCCGGAAGGAAGGTAACCAATCACAACGGAGTGGGGTTTGCAGGAGGGGGGGGAGGGGAGCGGAGATAGCCGAAGCACACACACTCAAGTGTTGACAGGATGTGCTGGATCGCCAAAATAAGAGAAAGAGCTTCCCGAAAATCTACATAGTTTTTTGTGATGTGATTCGTGTCAGGTTGCTCTATAGCAGTGTAAAACAAGAAATTAAGACCAGAAAAGTAGCATAATAGGTCCTCTTTAAAGCATGAAAAGTGCAAAACCTTCAACCTCAACAAAAATCAATAATAATAAACTTTGACACAATAAAACTACAGTGGCCACTGTTAACTCTATAGTATGAAACTTAATAAACCCCTGTTAGACCCTTTTTAAAATTCAACAACAATAACAATAATGAACAGCATATTATGACAAAACCCTTTTACAATTGTCTTTAATTTTTTGTTCTTCGGACCATTGTCCAGTCCCGCGAATACCCGCGCACTTGCGAGAAACGACACGAGCGTGACACGAGTGACTTGAATTACTTCAACAGGCAATTTTCTCCCAGTGCAGAAAGCACAACGCAACAGCCCCCCCCCCCCGATTTCAACTATTTTTGGGAGGCTGGAGGGAATCCCAGTGCACCCTGCAGTGGTGCATAGCTGGGAATCGATGACTGTGCAACTGGATCCGTTGTGAAGGGAGACGAGAGCGAGCCCCTCTCGATTTCCAGATGACGACGTTGATGACTGCTGGATTCTCTGATGTTGGCGACGCTGCCGGCGGTGGAAGGGACTTCTCGTCGACCGGTTTCGACCGGTGTCGAGTTGCTCCTCCAGGTGACAGGTGGCACCCTCCTGCTGGCTGGGAAGAGCTCGCTGGGTAGAGCTGGGCTGTGTGGAGACGAAAGACGACCCTCGGTTCTGGCTGTCAGCTGTCCTGTGACATCACGACTTGGACTTGCCATTGACATCACGCTGATAGCACGACTTGAGCGCGTACCTTAGCATCAGATTACAGTACAGATTCCCCCACTGTTCACAGGAGGAATCAGGGTTCATTCCGCACCTAGTTCTTTTATCGAGGCCATCAGAAAGACAGTGATAGAAAGGAGAAAGGAAGAGAATAGGGAAGAAGAATCCTATCTAACCCCAAATAACCCAAAATTCTGAATAACTTTCTACTCCTTTTTTTAAAGAACTGGTCTTGTCTTTGTTATGGGAAGTTTTGTTTGCCTTACTTAATCTTGTAACCTAGGTGTATCACTGCAAATACGTGTAATCTAATCACACTTGATATAAAGCTTTTTTTGGAAAAGCTAACTATAACCTCAACAACAAACAATAGGCTTTGTTCTTACTTTATTTAATAAGATTGATCCTGAACCCTAAATAAATCACTTATAACTCATTATCTTTTCAAATGAATATTAAGTCTTTTGATCATTATCTCTTTCTAACCTTACTTTTCTTGTAGTGTTCTCTTTATATGGCTTTATTAAATATTGTACTTATTACCTTTCTTTAACATGTACTTATATTATTTTTAATTAATGTGCTCCCTTAAAACTCCTTCCCCTCCTTTTCAAATTTCTGATTTGAAACACAAAGAAGGAGCATATTCAGTTAAAAATTCAGCTAAAAATAAGATTCTTACTTTGTAGTGAGCAATTGTATTCAAACAGGAACAAACAAACATGTGGCGTTTTTTCAGCCCCCTTAACAATAACCCCAAAACGGTTCATCAATTTAGACTGGTAACCCTTTTTCAAAAAATCCAATTCCTTGAATCAGTAAAATGTAAAAAGCAACCCTTAAAAAAAATCAGGTATTCTGAAAGTGTGAGAATAAGGTTGGTTCAAAATCCTACTAAATCAACAATTAATTCTCATTATTTTTAATACCTCTTCACATGGGAATATCTATTCTTTATTAACTTTGTTATCTTTAAACTTCTTTACTTGGGAATATTTAAAACACTAATCTCTTCCTGAAATAAAATTAAAGTGATAATCCTCTGGTCATGCTTTCTTTCTTTTTGCTGAGAAAGAAACAACACAATCTTTTATTGATTTGAAAACGGTAAAACACTAGTTGTATCTTTTATTTGAAAATAACCCTAAACATGCTTTCTTAAATGCATAAAAGGGGAAACCTATTAGTTATCAAAACGGTCCTTACATACTTTTAAATCCTACGTACCTTTTCTTTACAAAACATCATGTTGTCCTAAGAGTATAACTAGATTAGTTTATGTCCAAAACAGACCTATTCCACTTGCTTGCTTGCTTGCACACAATTCCTAAATTTAGGGGAAAACACCAGAATCTGAAAATTGTCACAATAGTACTTGCACTTCTTTAAGTGGAGCTGGTGATTCCACCCTCCTTTGACAGAAGGAATGTCCACTTTTTCAGTTTAGTTGCAAAGGAAACCATCACATCGCTGCTTCAGTGTTTTTTCCCCTAAAACACAAGACAGCTGTCAGGAAATGTCATTATGGCACATGTTACTTGCCATCTTTGTAGATCTTTAATCCTGTAGTCCACACAGGGCATTGAATGTCACTTTTGGCACGGTATTGCTTAGCCACGTGCTTATAAGCCTCCATCTTTGTAGTTCACTGGGCATTGGCAGAGCGATCTCTGCCGGTATGCGTTGGCTCCAGTCAGGCTTGTTGGCTCCAGACCATACTGAAACTGGAAACTGCTCTGAGCAGAGCAGGCTTCAGGCTAAGTGTCTTCTTGCATCTCAGTCCATTTGTTTTTATAAATCTTTTTGTAAATTGTCTTTCGCGGCATCCGTGATGCCAGGCAATTTGTTTTTTCCTTTATACTTTTTTCCCTTTTTCCTTGATATTATATACATTTTTATTTTATTTTCTTTTTTGGGCAGAGAAAAAGTACTTTCAAACCTGTGACAACACTCAATTTTTAGTGCCCCATAACCCAATTGCAAGCATAATAATTAATTTAGAATAGTCCTTAGATAGTCTTTTATCAATAGTAACTCTTCCTATCCTGAAAGGGGATTTATTTGTTCATCTATCTCTTCAAACCAAATGCTAAACCTTTACTTTCAGTGCACTGTCTTTAGTGAACAGCTTCTGGAAGAGAAAAAAGAAAATGTCACACATTTAAAATTTAACCAAGTATTCTCAAACCTTCAAAAATGTTGCTCACAAAAATCTCTTACTTTTAATTAATCACGATGTTATTCAAAAGAATTTATCACTTACCCGAAACCACAGGATTTACTGTTTTTTACTGTAATTTGAGAGCATACTTTTCAGCCTACTCAGATGTAAAACTCTATTAAAATCACTTATTAACTTATTTTCTTTAGTTCATTTCAAAAGGTTAGTAACCCTTACCTAACAATTCAACCTTACTTTATTCAACCTACAAAATCAATGATTCTGTTTTTGGTTCCTTTTGGAAATAAAGGCAAATCACACTTCAATGCCTCTTTCTGGATTTAAGAGATGATTCTTAATTAAACACTGAACATTTTTACAAACAAGACAGACGTTTCCATCCTCTTTCAACACCACATGAACATCGTACAACTCACGTCCTTCACACACTCCTAAAACTATGTTACAAATTTCAGGTGACAATGCAATTTAACGCTTCTGTATAGCTTCCAATTACATTTGAGAAAAAACTAGTTACTAGTTAAACACTGAAACCCCTGTAAGGTATTTTTACACTGTTTAAATTATACTTATCCTCACTTAGTTTAATTAACCCATGTACTCACAGTTTGATAAACCCAAATCTTTGCTTAGTTTAATTCTTACCAATACGCATGTCACCTTTTTTCTTTTTCTTTTTTTTTTTTCATATCTTCAGTGTCTTAAGGCAATTTAACTTAGATATATTATGTCAGTACCAACCAATTCTTATACCTTTTTTCATAATAAAACTAGCAGATGTTAAGCCAAATCAACAGAATGTACCATTAGATTTTATTTCCTAATCAATTTATTTACTGCTAACGCTCTGTTACAGACTTTAAGATGAAAATCAGAGCAAATTGTACACTCTCTCTCCCTCAGGTTGCAGGCAGCTATTAATAGCCCTGCCTGCACTGTGACACTCCAATTTCAGCTTGGCAGGCGGGTGCAAGAGGGAGGGGGGAGGGGGGGATTTTTTAACGAGGAGAAGACTGGAGGCGAGCTCGGTTTCCCACAACAACCTAGACGTAAACAACCTTTTTGACTGCGCTTTCCTTTAATCTGGCAACCAGCCACAGAAATAACCAGACCTGCACACAACACAGAGCCACTCTTTGCTCAACGATATGGCAACACAAACAGCTGTACCATGATACAAAAAACAACGCAACAAACAACATTACATTAGTTTTACTTGCTATCTCTTTTTTTTTAATTATCTTATTCTCTTTCTTTTTTATATTCTTAAACATCCTCCTGTCGGTAAACTACGTCGATGACCCTGTGACCTATTGTACTTTTTTTTAAGCATAAAATTGATCAGGTTTTTATGCTATGTTCAGACAGGGCAGGTTTTCATGCCTATATGAAAAAAAAAATCTCTCAAGGAGTCTCTTTCCGTATAACGCCGTCATTTTGAGCAATGAATGTCCTTCTCCGAATTATTGATTAAACTCAGCCAGCTGGGAATAAAATATCTGACGTACTATGAACACCGTGGGAACATAAATTGTTTCCAGACAACTCATGTGTGCGCGTGTTCAACCCGGGCAAACATCGACAGGGAAACTCTTTTTTTTTTTTACTTGTGCTGCAGCGAAATCTCTTCTTTTTTTTTTCTTTTTTTTTTTTAACAAATATGGAATGTCAAAACAGGAAAAAACAGCAAGAGTGGCCAACCAACTCAACATCTCTTTCAACAATACTAATTCCTTAAACAATTCACAGAAAACCAAGATCAGTTAATAACAACTGGCAGAAATTTTTTACATGCCAGTCTATGATTCCTGATTTACTTATAACAAAGCACGCAAGTTTAACAGACTTCAAGGGAAACAATACAGAGACAGGTTCAGTGATTATGGGCAAGGCAATACATTACCCAGGCTGTCTGTCTGTCTGCTGCTCTCTGCTTGAAATCTTCCGTTACGACAACGCCAAATATGTGGCCATCCTGCCGACAACGCCAAATTATGTAGTGAAACAATGAGGTGTTACCATGGCCGAGTGGCCCATTGTTCCAAGACATTTGATACTACTAAAGGAAGGAGACCTCTCATCACCAGGCAAGGTAGACGCGGGGAGCAGGATCATGGTCTTAACAGGATTCACTTTATTCATGGTTTACATCAATTTACAGCTATAGTAGACGGCTTCTACTATTCAACACAAATGTACTTCTTCATTACAATAATTCAGATCTTATCTTACCCTATCTTAACCTATTCTCGGGAGTCCCCAAGCCGCAGCCTTCTTCTCCTCGGGCGTAAAAAGCGCCCCTTCTAGTGAAAGGCCTTGGCTTTATACCATGTCTGTGTGCGTGTGTGTGTGTGTCTGTTTGTGTGCATGTGTCTGTCTGTGTGCATGTGTGTGTGTGTGTGTGTGTATGTGAGTGCATGTGTGTGCGTGTGTGTGTGTGTGTGTGAGTGTGTATGTTTGTGTGTGTGTGTGAGTCGGCTCCAATATCAAATCTGGGCTATTTGTAGCAGATATTGCAATACGTGTTCCTATTTTACTGCCGTGTCTGCGTCAGCTGCTGTTATTGCAGTGTGTGGCCTAAGTCAGTCTGACCTGTATGTGTTGTGGTGCAGTTCTTGCTTAACTCTGAGAGTTTTGTATTAACTTCTCTTAAAACTAATAACATAAATATGTTGGAAACCCAACACTTTTGTCTCATAACTCTGATCTAATCACCTCTGCAATTCAGAAAAAAAAACGGTACAAACATTTTTTTCAAGAGCATCATTGCTTCCGTATGAGAAGCAATCTATTTTAAGAATAAAGTTACGCATATCAGCAGCAACAAAATTATTAAGCTGCCGCTGCACAGCATTGCTGACAGTGTTTTATATTCGCTGTATTATCTAGACAAGTTATACTAGCCTACTGTGCAGTAAACAGACTATTAATATGCTTGGTGTTTGAGTTGTGTTTGGTGTGTGTAAAAATTAGGGCTGTCAAGCGATTAAAAAAAATTATGTAATTAATTACAGGCTCTGTGATTAATTAATCTAAATTAATCGCATGCTTATATGACACTTTTTTGCCTGTTTATAAACAGCTGTAGACTATCCTACAGTTTGTTTCTCTCTCTCTCTCTCTCTCCGTCTCTCGTAGCTCTGTCTCCTCTCCTTAGCCAGGTTTCTAGGCTACATGAAATAAAACCAGCAGGCTAAATGAAGACTGTCCATCTCCAAAACGCACCGACTCATTCGCCATCGTACTACTCAAAGCCAAAAATATTGAGACACGCACACGCGCGCACGCGTGTAAGTTGCCGCAGTAACTGACTCTCGGTTGCGCTGAATCTGCTTCTTGAAACGTAAAACCGAGAGTTTCCCCTAACTCAGAGCGAACAAACTCTGGGTTGCCTCAAAACCAGCTACCTGAAACAGGCCTCAGGTGTGTCAAACTAAACTTGGATCAGGGGCCACATAGGGGAGACCGGGGCTAGTATGCACACTTTTTACTCTAGTGAGAATTGCTCATCACCTAAACATCTTTCAATTCCTACATTAAATTGAAGCTTAATGTGTTGGCTTGAAATGTGAACCCCTCACTTTGTCTAACTTATTGTAATAAAGAATACATTTACCATCAAAGACACTTTAACACATTGTGACAACCAACCCCATCAAGGGGTCGGTTGTCACACACTATGGGGTTGTTTGTCACAATGTTATTTTGATGGGAAAAATAACATAACTTTATGCATCTTAACACAAAATTAAAACTGCGAGCAGTGATGACCGGGCCCTCACACCTCATCGCGCTGGACCTCACCGGCCTTGGTGCTCCGGGCGACCACGCGAGAGAATGTGCCGCGGTGTCCTCCTCTTCGGAGCACGCGGCACAGTCACCGGAAGCGCGGAAGTTGCCGTGACGCGCTTGATACGGATGCGAGGACGACCTCAGGCCTGGGCTCTTACCAGGCAGGTGAAGTTTGGAGCACATGGGACAGTACAGAGCGAAATTACAGCGACTTCCTGTTTCGTGGCGACGACGCCGAGAAACTACGAAGGCCACGGAGCCGACGGAACCGGCTTCCCGTGTTATCGTTGTCTCTGGACCTCCCTGAACTGCTCTGAGGTTGATTTGATCAAGTGTGTAGGACTTGGAGGTAAATAACTAGCATGCAATATTTACTTTGCCCAGCAGTTGGCGCTCTCACTTTTTCTTAATATTATTGTGTAGGCTTACTCAGGCCTTGGGTCTCATTAAGCATATCAAATGTTGAGAAGATCAGACTGAGTATAGTGGAGTCACAGCTACTTCCTGTTTACTGGCGAAGACGCCAAGCTACGGCGAAGGTGTTTTGACAAGTGGCGCTCTCACTTTCTATGAATATTAGTGTTCGGGCTTCCTCAGGCCTTGGGTGTCATTAACCATAACAAATTTGGAGAAGATGATACAGAGTATGGTGGAGTTAGGCCAACTTCCTGTTTTTTTGGCGAATATTTCAAATGAAAAGACTTCCTGTTGATTTTGCGGCGGGGCTTCAAGAGGCTTTTTTGTTTGTCCTGGGATTTTACATCGCTATATGAAATATTGTGCATCTAGGTGTAACACAGCCTGAGTTATGATCAATTAAAGGGTTCATGAGGTCTGTTTTTGATGTTTTTTGGCGAATGACGCGTCGGTGCTGCAAGACGGTGGTTCCGATTAAAACGAGCTTTCGGGTATATCATCTTTCTATCATATTTTTTTTGCACAAAAAGTTGTTATGAGTCCACTTTACTCTGCAATCCTGCAGAGTAATGTGGAGTTATGACTTTTGAATAAATTTTGGCGAATATTGGCCGCCATTTCGTCATAGTTATTCGGAATCAAACAAAATTTTTTTTGGTATATCTTCCATGTCTTATGAGTGTCCCTAGAGTTTTCGTTTTGCTAAATATGTTCCTGCTAGGAGTTGTGAATTTTTTAACATTGTGATGATTTGAGAGTCAGAAATTCACATATTTCAAATTAAAAGACTTCCTGTTGATTTTGGGGCGGGGCTTCAAGAGGATTTTTTGTGGGGCCTGCAAAGATACATTTGGGTTTTAAATTTGGTGAGTTATAATGAATTAAAGTTTCATGAGATCCGTTTTTTATGATGTTTCCGTCAACTTTGACCCCAATAGCTCCCTGGTACTACTGTGATTTTGAAATCTTTTCGTAATTTAACATCGGGCAAGCGTCTTGAGTATTTGAGAAGTGGTTCGACGTTCCTGGCATAAAAACTCTTGGAGCCATTCGTCGTTATGTGAAAATTTGTAATATGGATGCATTTCCTGAAAAACTGTTTGTGGCAATAGGGGACTCGAAACCAACGATAAGTTGCAATTTTTTGCAGGTCTGATGGGTACGCCACATATTTTCAAATTATGCATGACGGGAAGGGGGTGAAAAGTGCCAAAAACCACTAAGAGGAATAATAATAATAATAAAAAGAATAAAAATCCTTTGCATTTCAATAGGGCTTCGCACCGGTCGGTGCTCGGGTCCAAATGAGCAAGGAATAAACAAATTAAATCCATATTAAGACCAACCTACTGTATGTAACAACATAAAGAACAAAACAAATAGGTCTAACCAGTCTTTCCCCTAGAATTCTTTTTAGGCCCGGTGGTAAAAGCTGATAAAATTTGGTACGCACGCGCGGCGTGCGTACCAAATTTCTAGTAGAAATTGACCAAAACTAATCGTATTATTGATGAGCCTCTTTTGACAGCTCGCTACAAATTAGGGCATAGGGTTATGCCTTCACATTCGGTACGTTTGTACATTTTGTGTTTCCCCCGGGTTTTTTTTGACTGCTGGGGGAGAATGTACCTTCTAGTGGGGTCTTGGGGCATGCCCCTCCGGAAGAAAACCTTTACCATTGTAAACGCACCAGATTGATGCAATTAAATGCATCAATCTGGTGCACTTTGAGAAGCTAAATCTGATTTTATTTTTTTTGCTCTGTTAACAGTTGTCATATGTCCTGCCTAAAACAATTTTCTGGAATAATTTGGAGACACAAGCCATATAAACTATTGAAGAAAAACACATGGATATAAAAATAAAATACAATGAACACTAAGACCTAATATAGACAGGTATGTCCTGTCTAGTATTAATTTCTGGAATAATCTGGATCATGAAACATTTTCTTTAATTTATCAAATATTCATTTAAAATAAATGAATTAACCTATATCACAATATTTTACCACAATTATTCAGTGAGTAAAATATTTTTATTGGATAGTCACGTAAACATAACAGCGCTTTCATACCCATGTGATCGGCTATGCAATATTACTAATAATGTACATATATTTGCATAAATATAATAATTATTTACTAGTATTAGTCAATGCATTTCCACAAAGAAAATATAAATCAAAATATTGCAACAAAACTTTACACAAAATCAAATCAACAGAGCACTGCTTTAACTTTTCCTTGTGCTACATTTCTGTTAAATAACTCATCTTTGTTTCCTCATCTGACGTCATTGCATCTCCTAAAAGCAAAATATAAAATATTTTACTCCATTCATTATACCTGCATGATGGATGTGTATAAAACTTGATTTTGAACTAAATAAAATTGTGCCCACAATGTATAACTAAAATAAGTATATTATGAGCTGCGCCCTGTCAAAATAAATCACAACCTATATGGCTCTACTATGTCGGAATTTAATTTGAAAGGACGGAGACGGGAAGTGGCTTTCATGCCTTTACTCGCAGCGCGAGGTTTCATCTTCGCTTCAGGTCGTGTGTACGCCGAGGCACTGACTGTATGGAGTTATTAGCAACCCTGAGAGCTTGTCTAATAACTGGAATAGTCATTGCAAACCCACTAAGTTCTTATGTAATGAAAACGTAGTTCAGTACGCCAGTAAATAGGAACGACCAAGGATACGAACTAGTAACGGTGGAATAGTCTACTCGCCCAGCTAGACTGTATGCGTCAGCTGACTGAAGGCTCAGGCTCAGCTGTTAGCCACAGAGCTACTGTTTTGCTAACACAACTCAAGACTCGCACACTGTACAAACAGTAAATGTAATCGGCCAACATATTTAACAAGAGCTCCATCTAGCTAACAAAGCAATAGCCCCCAAAATCAATAATACAATTCACGGAGAAAATGACTGCCGAACATTTACATGGCGGGCTGCAGCCTGAAGTTACTGTATAGGCTAACTGTCAATATGCGGCCAAACGTACTCACGTCGTGTTGACTGGAGTCCTGTCGGACATTAACCATGACTCCTGTGTACCCTGCTCTCCTGATACATGCAAAGTCGTGTTGAAAAAGTATTCCATTGTTTTTTGAATGAGTAGTAGCCCTGTTTGTGGACATCTATCCATCAAAACTATGACGTAGGTCCTTAGGTGACCCGTTCGCTAGCCTATACATTATACTCTTGACAGCGGTCTGTCTTGCTGGACATAGCAGACCTGGCAAAGTGTCATGTAATAATGGGTTATAAATCCGGCCCCACACAAAAAAAGAGACTAACAAGGGGATGTATGTGATTTCACAAGCGCAAATATCTGCTCTCGCTCGCGCGATAAGCAGGCTCTTGGAGTGCTTTCTATCTATGCGGGCAAAAAATTGTTCACACTTTGGGGGCGGAGCCACTGGACTTTGATTGACAGCTCTCTGGGAACCTTGGGTTGCCAGGTTGGAGCATGGACAGGCACATGATCAGCGAGTGGTTTGGGGAGTGATTGATTGGCTTCGCAGCTGAGCACACATTTAAAATATCGCACATTCATGTACACGTCATCGTGGAGCCAATATCGTCATCGCGATGAAAATTCGATATATTGTGCAGCCCTACTTATGACCAGCTAGATTATACGCCGTTCCTTTTATTTGGTGGTTTTTACGGGACATCAGGCCGCCGTGGTTAATGTTAAACACCTGTCCTTCAACTGCTAACATGGTCGCATGATTAGAACGTAGGCTATGGAACGTCAAACGCCCCCCTGTTCCGCATCAACAAGCTGGCCGCATTTAAACAGAGAGGCGGAACTGATTGTGTCGGGAATCTTACTACCCCCCGAGGTAGTAAAATTCCCGGAACAATCTCTCGCACCTTTCTTCCCTCGTTCCGCAACGGTCGCATTTATACAGCAGGGTAGAGGGCCGAAATTCCGGCATATTCCCGGCTTTCACTGGCTGTGTAAAAGGGGCTATAGTTTACCGTCGTTCACGAGAGGGCCAGATTTCCAAAGAAAAAAAGGCAGATCTGCCTGGAAGGCCCTATGCCCATGCCCTAACTCTAACTGCGGGGGGCAGCGCTGCCTTAAAGGCTCTGTTGGGGGGACAAAACACCCATCAAAATGCAAAGCATGGAGGCAAAACAAATGAAGGCATATTTTTCCAGTATTGCCTTCTTTAGGCTCCTTTTTAGTCTGGACTGAAATGGAATTTGATGTGAATTGTTTCCAGGTTTGGAAAATTATTAAAATGGAAAAACATTTGCACCAGAAGGACTACTGTTTTGTTTATGTTTGAATAATTCCTCATTAATAGTACCATTCAAGCAGCAAGTTTTTCCTCATGTTTTTGAGAATATACTGTAGGGGTGAAAGCTGCAGCTGGCTTCAAGTGTGGACTGAATGGGCAGTAACAAAGCGTTAAAGGAAAAAAGGGGAAATATCACGTATTAGCGTACCTGTAGTAGCCTACTGTGTGTAGGCCTATATAAAATGTGTTGTGAGAAGTAAAATAATGCATTGTAGTCTGTTCCAGAGCATTGTTTCCCTTCTGTGAGATCCACACATTTCCAACAACGTCAGATTATAGTTAAAACTTCCAGGGTGTATTGCTATGGGAAAGAGATGCATATAATAATTAGTTAAATTCATAACATGAGTTTATCTAACGAAATATACAGTTTTCATTAATATTTATTGGCCTTAACTTTGTACAAAACTACTTTAACACAACGCATAAAGATATAAACTATTTGCTCTCCCGCTGGCCACTCACGGACAAGCCTCCCAACGTGATATGATATTATTATAGAGTAGAACTATAAGATTCAATTTAAAAATATAACCAAAACATGTATAGACCTAGTGTGGTAGCAGATTTTGCATATGATATATCTCTGGACTCAAATGTTGGAATACTTATTAATGCAATAGTAAACATTTGCTATTATCTAGTATAGACCTTAGTGCAATGATATATTGAATGTGGTTTTAGCTGTGAACTGAAATGTAAATTCCTCAAATGCATATCCAACAAACCACTCAGACGGGCCACTCCTCTCCTATTGTACCATGCTTTAGAAATCCCCCGGTGCCATCTTCAAACTGGGTTAGGGTTACCCTAACCCAGGGTCGCCTTCCCCCACCCAGCCTCCTCAAGCATCTCCCCCTCCTCCCGTAATACAATTTGGTCGTCTTCCCCCACCCAGCTTCCTTAAGTATGTATATTGAACCTGTATATTGAACCTGTCTACCTGTCTCCTTCCTGCCTCCTACAATGTCCTTAAATAGCTCATGATTTTAAGGGAACATTGTCACTTTTTGCAACCACATTACATGTGTTGGAACTAGTGACAACTCCGCGGAGTTTTCTTGCTTATTGATTGAAAATAAACCTGATGCTACTACAACATATCACTGTTTGCTTGATTTTCTCACTACACCTAGCCTGGCATTCCCAGACCTGCCACTAGGCGCTGGCAAATTAAATTTGCTGCGCGTGTTGGTCTGGACACGCTCCGCTGAAGCTTTATCAAGAAAGCCAGAAATCTGGCTATGGTTTCAATTGGTTCTATCTAATATGGGCGCGCCAGAGCCCCTTATATGGTACTCTGGGGAGGACGTAACCGGATGACGACAGTGACGTGCATGCGACGTCGAAGCCGTGATAGTAAACATCAAAGATGGCTGCGGATATGTTGTGTGAGTTTGAGACTGCTTTGGCCTCGACCCTTAACAATTTGGAAGACGGCACTCAAATATTTCATTAGCAAGTAAGTGGAATGTTCTATTTTGCCGACCGACAACGGCAAACGTTTAATTTAACAGTTTAACAGCTGTTCGCTAAACGAAAGGGGCTTACGTCGCCTTGTGCATCGCTCTGATTGGTTGTAGTTAGGGATGGGAATCGAGAACCGGTTCTTGTTCAGAACCGGTGCCGAGTCAACCAATTCCTTGGAATCGTTAACATGCCTGCTTAACGATGCCGCTTATCGGTTTCGCTCGTTGCAAATGTGTCATGACTTCAGACACGCGCTGCTTTGTTTTGGTTCAGAACGCAGCAAACATGACATCGAGGCAGAAGCACTCTAAAGTGTGGTTGTATTTCACGCGAAAAGGCGACAATATGGCCACTTGCAACAATTGTAAAGTTTCCATTTCATCAAACACGCAAGCGCGGAGACTGCGATCCTGACGGTTAAATGTTTAAACGTCCGCTGCCTTACTAGTCGGCACCAGAATTGCCCATCACTTGGATTTGAACATAAAATGTATGAATTAACGTGTGTAGGCTTAGGTGTGGGCAAGTGAAAGGGGAGATACATAAAAAGGCGAGAGCAGCATAAAGCAAAGCAAAAAGTATGTCTTTACCACTGCCAAAGGCCCGCTGTTTACTCTCGTTCATCAGCTGTTAAAATGCTGCCTTTACGCACGGCGGTGGAGACAGACACAAAACAACACACAGCGGGACTCGGCGGTACGGTGATAAGTAAACGTTTAACAAGACACTTTATAAAGACAGTAAGACACACTTAAAATAACGCTCTCTGCCCATACAAAAAGCTCTGCCTTGGATTACTTGATGCAGCGATCAATGTATAAACCCATCCGCTACGTGTGTCTGATGACGGGCCATTATATTAATAATAAACAGCGCGCTGCACATAACAGCATGTACATTGTAAAGCTGAGATGGAGCGGTGACTCCTCGTCGCTGGTGTGGTGAAGAATAAGCAAAGCGATACATTCTCTTTTAGCCTTTCTGGCGAATTTATTCTCTTCTTGAATAGCCTACATGACGTGCAGTCAGTTCAACAACAACGTACAACGGGACAGTTTGACCTGAGGCGTTCCTTCCACGGACCTATAAGGAAAGGGTTCCTTCACGTGAACGTAGTGACATCATCACGTTGCCCTTTCAGAGTAAGGGCGCAATCATCATATAATAATAACACTGAACATAAATTAAATATCTCGTATCCTTCCTGAGAGGGCAAACATGATGATTTTTCTGCATAAAAATGGTTAATTTGCCAAAGTTGATAGTTGGTCTTATCTTTTAAAAAGACTTGTTTATATTTATTATGTCAGTTGAATTTGGTTTCAAGTGCAAATGAGCACAGTTAATATTCCAAAAGGCACAAGCTCTTCCTTGACTGTTTTCAGTCTGTGTTTTTAGTTTTTAGGGCTCATAATGGCATTTGGGCCAAACATTTATTTTTTTGTTTGGACCAATTAATGTGAAAATTGACAATTTCCTAATCCTCAAGTAGCTTACTCTTGATAATCTTTCAAGGCACAGACTAGACACACCTCTGATCAGATATTAAAGAGAGATAATAAAAACAAACTCATTTGTACTTATTCTCTCACCCAATGAGAATCGATAAGGAATCGGATCGATAAGCAGAATCGGAACCGGAATCGGAATCGTTAAATTCTAAACAATTCCCATCCCTAGTTGTAGTGCTATCCAACTGCGTGCAGTGGCATTTGAAATGCACGAGTAGGAGCCGCCCCTTGAGTTGGAAATTACTATTGATCGTGGCCAGACCCTCTATCGTTCAAGATATCAGGGTCTGGATTTCCAGGCTAGTATAGACCTACTTGATAGGTAAATCAACCTACATCATAACTGCATGCCATAGACAACATATTCGCAACTATACGCTTATACATATAATTGATTAAATATATTGGGTGCCAAGCATTTCACAGTAATATGTGTGTTTTCCGATGACTGAGCTTTATTTCCATTGAGTGTCGCTGATTCCCAGAGTCGAGAGAACCTTGCGGGAGCTCTACGCATGGTCGAAAAGTGGCGTGGGAATACGAACACTTCTCCGCAAATAATTTTTCTATAAATACCAACGTTTTGCCACCGCACATTTGACCGCACATTTCAGCCTGTCTACGCAAGGTTTTTGTGCGCAGCAACCTTTATAAATGATGGAGGCCACTGTGCTCATATGGACCTTTGAAGCAGCAGATATTTTTCTGTACCCTTCACCAGGTCTGTGCCTCGAGACAATCCTGTTTCGGAGGTCTACAGACAATTCCTTCGACTTCATGCTTGTTTTGTGGTCTGACATGCAGTGTTAACTGTGGGACCTTATATAGACAGATGTGTGCCTTTTTAAATCATGTCCAAACAACTGAATTTACCACAGGTGGACTCCAATTAAGCTGGGCAAACATCTCAAGGATGATCAGTGGAAACAGAATGCACCTGAGCTCATTTTGAGTTTGATCGCAAAGGCTATGAATACTTACTGTATGTAGAACTGATTTTCTTTGTTTTTTATTTTTAATACATTTGAAAAAATCTCAAACTAACTTTTTTTAAGTTGTCATTATGGGGTGTTATGTGCAGAATTTTGAGGAAATAAATACATTTAATCCAGCGTTATTCCAGGCTGTAACATGACGAAATGTGGAAAAAGTGAAGCGCTGTGAATACTTTCCGTATGCACTGTATCTATCATATATCCCAAATTAATATATAGAAGATATGGATTAAGGAAATGAATAAAGAAGAAATTGGGCAATCATTCAATAGTATGAATTCGGAAAAAATGGCAGGACCAGATTGTCTTCCAATTGATCTACTGTACATAAAAATTACTGCACCACTTCTTGAAATTATTCAGGCATTTCAGAATTGCAGTCTTGCACTAGCAATGAACAAGATAAAGTATATTATTATATGCCGCTGGTGGCGGTGTGGGGAGATCGCTTTTAACAGTGCTTTCAACAATGCATCCCACCTTTTCCTTCTGGCCATACTCCCAGTAGGTGATGTTGTAGGTGGCGATGTAAACTTTCCTCAGCGCTGACACTGTGAACACTGGATCTTTAATGATGACATCAATACTAGCCCCATTGGAAAGGAGAGAGACATTGGGTGAACCAATGATGGCTGAGGAATAGAGAGAAAAGGTTTAGTCAAAACAAGTTCTCCCACATCTATCAAAGCTAATAGGCCAGGAAAAGTAAGGCATTTTGGGGCCAAATGTAGAATTAATTGTAAAATATTTTTTTTCAGCTCAGATCATTTCTATGAGGTGTCCAGAACTTACTAAAAGTCCCAAGAAATCTAGTTGAGGAAATATGTTTAATTCTCATCAATCCGAGATGTGTGTCAATAAGGCGAGACAACAGTACAACCCAATAGGGCTATTTTTTTCCTTTACTCCTATCAAAATGAAACTTTACACAATGAAAGTATCCATGAAAATTTACATTTTTTGTATTACAAGTTTCTTTGAAAATTAATTTTAATATGCAAATCAGCTATACACTAATCGTATATGCTCAAAATAAACCCAAATAGGCACATTTTTTTCCTTTACCCCTACCACAATACAACTTTACATAGTATAAATATACTTGAAAAGTAACTTTTTTTAAATGAATTTGAATATGCACATGAGCTCCACACTTATTGAATATCCAATCATCCTACTGCCAATGGGTGATGGCAATGCTGCTTTTAGACTGGCCTCTAACCTGAAAAACTGCCTGGCTTACCTGCCAGGGGTATAACAGGTGCCTCAAATGAATTAAATTATCGGTAACACTTTATAATAACTATCCGTTGTAACTCGTTAATAGATCATTAGTTAACTCTTAATTAATGATTATTAATGATTTGTTAAGTGTTTGTTAGCAGTTTGTTAAGGATTTATAACAATGGTAGATAGTTAATAGCTTAATAATTGAATCAGTTCATCTGGGAGGTAATCCGAGATACCGACGAGGCTGAAATAGGCTATAGACTATACACAGTGCATGGGCAACTGAGGGCAGCCCCATTTTCAAATATTTTTAAATAAACTCAATACACACTGTGCATGCCATGGACTTGAACGTGACGTGATCAGTTAATCTCGGATTACCTCCCAGATGAACTGATTCAATTATTAAGCTATTAACTATCTACCATTGTTATAAATCCTTAACAAACTGCTAACAAACACTTAACAAATCATTAATAATCATTAATTAAGAGTTTACTAATGATCTATTAACAAGTTACAACGGATAGTTATTATAAAGTGTTACCAAATTATCTCCCCCCCCTCCCCCTAGCTAGTGTAATTTTTTACTTTTTTCAGTGCCATTCCCTTTCCTATGCCAAATACACGAGACGTAGAATCACAGCCTGAAATGGCATGGATAGAGACGAGATTGTCACACACTTTGGAACCAAGAAACTCCTTTGTCAAAGAAAGCAACAAAAACAAGACAGATACAGTATGGTGCATAAAGTACCATACTGTATCTGTCTTGTTTTTGTTGCTTTCTTTGCTTCTTGTGCCATAAACAGCTTGTGTGCATTCAGATCAGCACGATGCAACAAGAGTACTAACAAGTCTGTGTCATCACCTACTGAGACTGTGTCTTTTGTTCTGGCAAAGGCAATGGCAGTTTGGACAATGATAACATCTGCATTGTGCTTTGCATGGTCTGTGATACACCATTTTTTGTATTACAAGTTTCTTTGAAAATTAATTTAATATGCAAATGAGCTATACACTAATCAAATATAGGCTACCCAAAATACAGTGCTGCTCGAAAGTATAGGTAACCCCTTTTATTTTTTTTTTAGTTTAACCATTAATCATTCATTTTTATCAATACCAGTATTTTTAATGTGAAATAACAGATGTTTGTTTATCAATTCAACATTTTTCTTTTCTGAAAATCAATTGTTAAAACAGATAAAACAAAAGTTGATTTGCCAACTTTTGTATGTGAAAAAGTTTGTGAACCCTGAACTGCATTGCTTAAATCGAGCAGGTAAACACAATCAGTTGGGCCAAATTGAGTGATCAAATGGACCAATGTAATGAGAGATCTTTAGGAAAGAAATTGGGCGGCACTAGATAAAACACAGATCAAACCAGGTCAGTTTGGGCTCACCAAAGTGAACCCATACAGGTCAGACACCTAAAAAGGGTAAGAAAATCTCAGAGGATCAGGAATAGAGTTGTGATGCTGCACATTTGTCCGGGGACAGCTATAAATTAATTTAAAAAAAGTTTGAGCTCCTTCGGTCCTCCTTGAGGCAAATCATCTACAAATGGAGAGCTTTAAGACCCTGTTTCCACCTGGTATTAACATCTGACTTTTTGAATCTGGTTACAAGTGGCCAGCTCTCAGTCCGTGTGTTCCCACTTGTATTTTCAAATGTGACTTCTGTGTCTACTTGTGATCCGATTCCATTTACCCGCGCTGTATTTAAATCAACACGCACATCATTTCCGTTTGCATTGCTGTTTTTAACCGGTGGGGTTCAAACAAGTAAACATACAGTGCCACAGTTTTAATCGCATTTGCTATTAAAATGTATTACGTGCGAAGATAATTACAAGTCTAGGTTGACGAGATAGGGTACTGTCTCATTTAGACAAGGAGGAGCGATGCACAACACTGCTTAGAGGGCTCTACATTTACACTCGCCAAATGCGGGAACTATCATAGATAATATATCAAAGTAAAAACTCTTAGGCGAGTAAGGTATTACGCCTCTTTGGCTGGTGAAAGATGTGTGTTTGCCGGGCGGCTTTTCTAACGTCTGCTACACTCTTGTCACCACCACCAGTAGCCTACACAGCTTTCTGTATGCAGTTAAGATATTGCATATATGCGAACAGAATATTTCCTGTGCGCCTTCACATTAAACGCCTGTTACTAGCCAAAATCGAGTTGACTTTTATTCTTAAGCAGATAAGAACAGGAAGTCGTTGCCTTGCAGCTCTCCAGCCAATAGCAGCGATTTCCGTGTTTTCAGATTTACGCAGTGAAATGAAAACAGAGGACAGAAAGCTTGTCATTTGCAATACTGGCGGATGCAACTAACGTTCATGAGGCTTCTATGAAAGCTGCATTTTCAACGTATTTCCGCTCAGGCAGGGGGCGGCAGTTGAGTAGGAGGTCCCTAATGTGGATAAAAACCACATTGGTGTTTCCACTACCAAATGAATGCAGACACAACGGTCACAACGGACGCAAACCACCTCCGAATGTGGTTTTTGTGATCCGATCTCAATGCGTCTTGAGAGTGTTTTCACCTGTAATTGGAGCTTTATTCATGTGATCCGATTACAAAAGTCAGATGTTAATGCCAAGTGGAAACGGGGTCTTAGAGTGACTGAACATCTGCCTAGAAGTGGACTTCCTTCAAAAGTATCCACAAGTGCCACAAGAAAAGTGGAGAAGGTTCTCTTGGTGGCAGGCAGAGTTGCATTTTAGCCCAAACATGGCGGTTTTGGTTATGACTAAACAGTTCTATTTTGGACTAATCTGTCCACAGAATAGACTTCCAGAAGACTGCAGGTATCTCCAGGTGCTCTCTGGCAAAGTTGTGACAAGCAGTTTTGTTCTTTTTTGAGAGCAGAGGCTTCTTCAGCAACCCTCCCATGAAAGCTATGTTGACAGAGTTTTCTTCTTATTGTGGAACCATGCACATCTTTCCCAAATGCTACAAGAGAGGTCTGCAAATCACTACATGTAATGTTTGGGTTGGCTTTTAACTGACAAATCACTTTTCTTGAGGCGCTTGTGGATATTTTTGAAGGAAGTCCACTTCTAGGCAGATGTTAAAGGGAAAATTCGCCCATTTTCATGTGAATGGTATATCAGGGCCGAGTATATTAGTAGTCTAATGAAAAAAGCCCCCCAAAAATTGATCCGAATTGGCAGAGAGCACAATGATTTCGGATTTAAACTGATGACACGGGGCGGACGTAGCCGTTTTTACAGTTCCTACAGGCCCCAGGATGCATTGCGCGGGGGCTACGCTCTGCAGCCCGCCCAGAATCCGAGCTGCTCGCGTTACCATGGTGACATACACACACAGACCACACAGACACAGCACGCACCCGACCCGTGTAAGCTGTACAGTAATAGCGGCGCGCTTCGTATTATTTCACTGTTGGACTACTACCACAAAGAAAAACATGCCGTCCTGTAATGTGCCAAGATGCGCCAACTTTAGGAAACAGAAAAGCAGCAGGAGTAAGCGTAAGCTGAAGATACTACCTGTTGCCTATTCACCGGCGTGATGCATAGCCCCAGCCCTGGGAAAAAGAATCCGAATAAAGGTAAGCTAACGTGAGCTAAATTGCATAGTAGCCTACTGTAGTTAGTATCAGTGTTTCCCCTACATTAATATTGTGCTGCCCACACCGCTGTTGAATATTGTGTCCCGGTGTAGATTGAGGCAAGGAGGAATTAGTCTACCGGTTGTAGCTGTAGCCAAGTTACCTTAGCCCCTAAGCTACAGCTAGAACTCGTGAGGGGGACAGTAGGCCCCTCTGTGTAACATTGAGGAAGATTTAGTTGCATTTGCGAGACTGTTTGTGTGTGACTGTGTGTTTGTTTTCCATGTGCATGGTTATTAGCGATGTTGTTAAAATGATCAGCTTTCCAAAACCATAAACAATTGCTATGCTGATGGTGATGGCTGGGTGATTAGCACTGATGTCCCTAGCCTTGTGTCGTCTTGGCTCTTCCTAATGCAAATGCATAGACACATCCTGGCATACAGTATGCTTGGCTGCTAATTTAAACATGATGTCTTCTTAGACAAAAGACTACTGTGTTGTGTTAGTGCACTAACTGACTGACCTATCTATGGTTACATAGTGGTATGTCTGTTTTATATATTTATTGCAACAGCAACATTATCTTACAGTATAACACATTGATTTTTCTTGTGTCATCTCTTCATTGCTGGCCTAGTGATACAATCATAATTTGTCATTTCAAGTGAGGTCCAAAGGAAGATGGTGTATTGTCCGAGGACCACGCAATCGGTTGTGAAGACTGTTTACATCCCACACGCACCACTTCAGAGGATCCCTCGTAGAACTCGTCATCACATAAAGAAGAGACTGCTGCCTGCAAAGTGCTGACATCATCACTACAGCTCCCTCAGCCTGCCCTCCTCACAACATGTCCAAAACCAACTACAGAAGAAGCTGCTGCTAAACATCACTCAATATTTCAACAGTAACTTGACGAAGGAAGCATTATGCTCCAATTGTTTTTCCCAACACACTGGAAACTCAAAGCTTTTGAAAATGTTATTTTTCTTTTTTACATTTGTATATGTAGATACTTTACAGTTGTGTGTAGAATAATGCACATAGTTGTACTTGCTTGTTATATTAAACTCTATCTATGCCTTATAAAGTGTTTAATTCTCTGAAACTATTTCACTTTTAGTTGATAAGTCCAACCTATGCATTAAAATGGTTACCTATGCAATGACAAAAAACAATCATGTTTATACAAAATTATTTTTATTTGTAAATACAGTCAAGGAGAATTGTCACATTTTCACATGATTAAATCTCAATCAGTGTCCATAGTTAGCAGCAGTATTTACAGGTCAAAATATTTGATCATAGCTCATCCGTAGCTTCTACGTAGCGTCTTCTTCAGCCTGTCGTCTGTAGTGACCATTTGGAGATGGATATTTGACTCTGATGCGCAGTATGACACAATCAGGTAAGACGATGTGGCCCCCTTGCCAAGTCTCTCCCATTTGGAGCACCCACTCAATAAAGAACCGACGTGCGACAAGTCGATTATGTCTAAAGAAATTAAAACACAAAACAAGTGGTTACTCTCCACAAAGCTATAATGTAACAATAGCAGCCAATGTAAGAACAAAAGACTTGTCATTTTATTTGACCTGTTGTAAAGGGTTCTTCTGGAAAGTGCTATAGACATGCTAAGTGCAACATCAGTGCAATGGCTCAGACAACACAATTTTACAAAGATAACGTTACAACATGCTAGTCTTGCTGGTATGTTTTGTCTTTTCCAAATTATTTTTGGGATATTGAAAATGCCTGTCTTACAAGGCTAACCCTAACCAAGGCTAAAACAGCTGCAACCTCGGCCTCGCTGCATAATGTATTTCCTCGCTGAATTTCTTCAGCAGTGTAGGCTTCTCTGGCCTCATTCCAGTCAGCCAAAACACTTTTTAAGGTATCCTCATCCATGATATCGTCTGTGCTCGTGTGAAAAGATGCAATTTTCAATGCAGGAAATTATACAAGTAAACTGACACAGACCTTGGGCATGGACAGACGGTTTGTTTTGGTTCGCACATGCTTTTAGAGCCCACCCCCTGGATTCACAGGGAGGGGGGTTGGTGAGCTGGGCTCCGAGAGGCTGTAGTCTGCACGAGCTCTTCCTTGAACCGGAAACGCCACAGAAACGTCACCGGTGAATGGATTTTTGAAGCTCGGTCCCCGCGAAACGGACCATGTTGAAAAAATACACAGGGATATAATGCAACCCAAAGGATATTATGGTAGATGAGT
Source organism: Hyperoplus immaculatus (assembly GCA_949357725.1). Lineage (NCBI taxonomy): Eukaryota > Metazoa > Chordata > Actinopteri > Uranoscopiformes > Ammodytidae > Hyperoplus > Hyperoplus immaculatus. Next base: position 175,672 of record OX442361.1, read on the forward strand.
TAAGGTTGAGAATCGGCGAATTTTCCCTTAAAGCTCTCCATTTGTAGATGATTTGCCTCATGGTGGACCGATGGAGCTCAATTTTTTTTTAAATCAATTTATAGCTGTCTCCGGACAAATTTGAAACGTTGAGTATTTATAAAGACTCGACAATTTTGTATTATTTTGTTAAAAGAGAACTGGTATTATTGCTTTAATTGCTTATAAGATTAGCAGAGCTAAGGATAGGACTTTAACCCTCTGAGCCCTAAGGGCATTTTCTCGATTTTACATGCTTTTATAAATTACCATTTTAGAGGGCAAGTAGATAACATAATACCCAGGTGATTCATATCAAAATGTTCAGAACACTCTCAGCTCTCAGTGTGGAAGGTTCAATGTTGCCATAGTCCAATGTAAAAAAAAAATATTTTGACATAAATGTTGAAATTTGAAGTCCGATTTTTGAAAAATTTCAAAATTTGTGTGAAATAATACCTTTATTCATCTGATTGAGTTATTTTGGCTCTTGAAATTGCTTCTCCAAAACATTAGCTTCTAAAATGTACTGGAATTTTTCCATAAAAAGGTTGGGAAGAGCAAAAAACATGACTAAAACGATCTTTTTGTCCAAACGTTTTTTGGGTTGAGATCTAAGGGCATTTTCTCGATTTTACATGCTTTTATAAATTACCATTTTAGAGGGCAAGTAGATCACATAATACCCAGGTGATTCATATCAAAATGTTCAGAACACTCTCAGCTCTCAGTGAGGAAGGTTCAATTTTGCCTAGTTCAATGTAAAAAAAAAAATATTTTGACATAAATGTTGAAATTTTAAGTCTGATTTTTGAAAAAATTCAAAATTTGTGTGAAATAATACCTTTATTCATCTGATTGAATTATTTTGGCTATTTAAATTGCTTCTCCAAAACATTAGCTTCTACAATGTACTGGAATTTTTCCATAAAAAGGTTGGGAAGAGCAAAAAACATGACTAAAATGATCTTTTTGTCCAAACGTTTTTTTGGGTTGAGATCTAAGGGCATTTTCTCGATTTTACATGCTTTTATAAATTACCATTTTAGAGGGCAAGTAGATAACATAATACCTAGGTGATTCATATCAAAATGTTCAGAACACTGCCAGCTCTATATTAGGGGGTTTCAATTTTGTCCTAGACCAATCTGAAAAAAAATATTTTGACACAAATGCCTCAATTTGAAGTAAGATTTTTGAAAAATGTGGAAACTTATGTGTAACAATACCTTTATTCCCCAGGACAAATTGTTTTGGCTCTTGAAATTGCCTCTCCAAAACATTAGCTTCTAAAATACACTGGAATTTTTCCAAAAAAAGGTTGAGAAGTACAAAAAACATGACAAAAATGATTTTTTGTCCCAACGTTTTATGGGGTTAGGTTTAAGGGCATTTTCTCGATTTACATGCTTTTATAAATTACCATTTTAGAGGGCAAGTAGATAACATAATACCCAGGTGATTCATATCAAAATGTTAAGAACACTCTCAGCTCTCAGTAAGGAAGGTTCAATATTGCCCTAGACCAATGTAAAAAAATATATATATTTTGCCAAATGCTGAAATTTGAAGTCCGATTTATATAATAGATGTCACTTACAAAAAAATCACGAAGGAATACAATAATTGACTAATTTTAACATGCTAATACTAAAATAAAATATGAATAGTGTGGATGCAGGAGGACTTCAGATGCTGCCAGAGGAAGGACCTGATCCACACCGTCTTGTCTCCACCAGGGAAAACTGGAAGAGAACAGACAGACAACAAATGAGCCAAGAAAAGTGAACAGGCATGAAAACAAAAAGAGTACTATCCTGCTGAGCGAAAGCATTATCCCCATTTACAAAGCATTAGCTTCTATAATGCACTGTCATTTTCCAAAAAAAAGTTGGGAAGTGCAAAAAAACTAAAATCAAATTTGCCAAAATACAAATAGTCTCTTACTCTACTTTGACCACATATGAGGAATTAAGCAAAATGAGACTGACTAATGACTTGATACCACCTATAAAAAGGTCCATGGGATGTGTAATGAAAGGGACGCATCACAATCCGTGTAAATGTGATACCCTGTCCCTAGGTATGGCTGCACAAGTGACATTACAGCATCGTAAGAGAGGCCATGTCCGGAGGGGATGTCACTTTTCCCTGTGTAAATGTTAAAATCTATGGTGTAGCCATTGCTTGAGTCTGCCAAAACGAACAATTTGAAACCCCACTTAGTAGGTTTGGCCTTCATGTATTGAGTCATTCCGGTTTTAGCCTTTGAGGCAACCATCCTTTAATCCACAGCCAGGTTTTAGTGTCGATGAAAATAGGTCTTTGCTGCGGTTTTGAACAGGTTAAACTGTGGTTCTGCCTCCAGTAATCAGCAATGTGGTGTAGTCTAACCAGGGCCATGTAAAAGAGGAGTCCAATGTACTTGTAAAACTCCTCAACTGTCAAATCAGTCCATTTAAACTTTTTACCCATGGCAATTTTTTGGCAGCCTGTTTGTTTGTGTTGCTACAGAGTGTGTGTACAGTGTGTGCAGTGAAACACAATTTGAAGAGCTCACTTGGTGTGTAGAAGTGCGTGCCTAGCTGTGGGCCAGGGGTGCGTGCAGGTTGAAACCTGGAGACAGGAGGAGCAGTGTCTTGGTCTTCCTCTTCCAAGCCCGCTGCTGCGTAGGGGGTGCTGGTGGAGTTGGGACACGGGACCTCTTGCGGGTGGTTCTCCTCTTCTCCTGGACCTGGTGCTGCCACAGATTCACAGAAATCAGTCTCATTATCTCATAACAAAAATATTCAAACTTCACAACTTGTATTTGCAAACAACAGTGTAATAAAAGTCGATGCAAAAACATTTCTATTCTCTACTATTTGTAAATTGTAAAGGGAAATACTTTTACACAGAATACACACCTATTACTATTATTTTCAAACAAAAGTAAACAAAAGTAGTGCTATCAATAGAAAAATCAGTCCCTGTAATGTCAAGAATGCAAAATTCAAGCTAGCTTACATTTACACACAGAGCTTCATTTGCAATTCCTAAAATAAATTATTATACCCGTTTATAATCAGCTGTATAGCCTACTACAGTTTGTTTGTTTCTCTCTCTCTCTCTCTCTCTCTCTCTCTCATAACTTCTGTCTCCTCCCCTCAGCCCAGACCCGGCACCAAGGGCGGGCCAGACCGGGCCTGGCCCGCCCATTCGGTGTCTTTGCCCGCCCATTTGATGTCTTTGCCCTTGTAAAAATTAAATTTATTTTACTTTTTTATTTTATTTTTTATGCTAAGATATATATGATGTCAGATACTATTTAAAATCTAAAAAAAATAATAGTTACACTAAATAAAAAATGTGTAGAAAATAGAGACTATGTGATTGACAAGTGTAAACCTATCACTATTCAGAATGCGTCACACCGAACGACAGCGTTAAGCGGTAAATTAAAATTAGTAGCCTAGCCTGCTCTGGTGTTTTGAAAATGGATATCAGACGCTGGTTAAAAATGAATGGGCCTACTTATCCGGAAAAAAAACCCTGCAGTTACAGTAAGTAAAGTTAGCTTAAACACTGTCCGGGCTGAGCCCCTTGCTGGAGCTGGATTTGAGTGTGTCAATGTGTATTATTTGCCAGCTGCGTGCGTCTTAAGGCAATGCTGTTGGCCATGCTGATGTGTTTGCGCTGCTGTGGACTGTCGCAATTGAGTTTTTTGTAGGCTACACCTGTCATAATATTGATGCGGGCCCTCTTGTGGGAGCAGTGTTCAAGGCAAACACTTGATTCGCTTTATTTTTTATCTCATTTCATGCGCATCAGCCTACAACTTGCTCCGTGTGTGTTTGCAGGAGCCGCGATAACTCCTCATCCAAACAGAGGATGGTGGAAAGTACCGGTATTCTCCGTTTCATAAGACTACTCATATTAAAATGTAACGATTTTAAAAAGAGAACAGTTAGTCTTAACAGTTAACCAGTGTTTAACATAGGCAGTGGACAAGATGACGATCAGCTTTTTTTCTCCCCTGCTCACAGCGTTCTCTCTCCCAGCGCATAAAAATTAATTTTTGCCTCAACTTATTTTTTATTTATTTTTCCTTTACAGGACCACTTTCAGAACTGAACATGGTTTCCCGTGTCTCCTTTTTTCTCTCCACGCAAAGCGTTCTCTCTCCCATTGCACACACGCATGCCCCTGCCGCTCCCGAGAGCACAGACAGTGAACCGATAAAATAAACACAACTTGGACACAGGCCCTGAAGCTATGAAAAGCGAAAATCACTGTGTTAATGGTAATTGTTTTGGTAGTCTTAGTCTGTTCACATGCCGACGTCATGGCTCCCGACCGGCGCTTTCATTGGATTATGCGACAATGTTTTTGCCGAGCACATGATTCAATGTTGCGAATGTATGTTTATGTTTATTTTGCTGTTTGTGTGTGTTAATGTGTATAGGCTATTATTTGCCAGCTGCGTGCGTCTTAAGGCCATGCTGATGTGTTTGCGCTGCTGTGGACTGTCGCAATTGAGTTTTTTGTAGGCTACACCTGTCTGTCATAATATTGATGCGGGCCCGCCCACAAAATCGACGTGCCCCCTGTATAGATTTGCTCTGGCGCCGGGTCTGCCTCAGCCAGACTAAATGACGACTTTCCATCTCCCACAACAGACAGCGCTGCACTGCCACCGATTAATGCCTATGCCGGTTCATTCACCATCATGACACACACACACACACACACACACACACGGGGCGGGTGTCCATTTATACGAGACAGCTAGCAAACAAAATTGAGACACACGGGGAAGATTGTACTGTTTTGAACCTAGCCTACATTGTTGCACCCACTAAATCAATAATGCACAGACACTGCGGAGAGTAAAGTAAGACTATTGAAATATATTTCTATTCTCTACCTTTTGAAAACTATTACTTGTTTTCAAACAACAGAAGGCTGGCGACAAGAGTATACAGCTCTGTCACGTCAGTTCCAAAAAAAAAATCGGTCATGTCACGGACGCAACATTCAAGCTAGTTTACATGTTCACACTTAGCTTCCATTACAAAAACAGACGTTTTGTCAAATAAATGCTCTTACCCGTCTTCAAATGGATCCATGTCATCTTCATATTCCTCTTCGTCAAAGCCCTCAATGTCGGAATTGGCGTCTTCCTCTTCACTGCTCCTCTGAATCTCGTCGCGGGCCTCAGCTGTCGAACATCCGCGCCATGGTGAAGTCGAAATAGGAGCATGAATAGGAGCCCTTTGTTCAGTGATTGTAAATATGTTTGACAAGTAATGGGGAGGTCCTTAGTGATTACACTAAGTTGATTGGATGGTTTTTCACAAAATATGACAGCAAGCAGCTCTACCAATCACGCAAGGGAAAGGGCCGATGACGTTTTCGCAAAATGTTGATTGACAAGCGGCTCAGCCAGTAGCGCAAGGGAAAGGATTGATACATTTTCGCGCCTCTCAGCAACATATCTCTGGCTGTGAGTCACGTATACTATAGCGAGAATATGTCCCGGAAAGGGCAGAATCCCAGGAGATATTTAAACCACATTGCTGCAATTTAATAATGCTAAATACTTTATTAAAACATAACGAAATCACCGACAGAACGCAGTACTGCGGGCTCCGAGTTGGAAGGGTTAAACAGGTCATAATTCCATATTTAGGCTTACTAATTATTTTATATTGCTGGGAAAACAAGTTTTTCTCCCAAACTGTATTATTGAATCTTCTCGCGAAAAACAAAAAAAAAAATTCTTGATGTTACATTTGAACACATCATGATGTCCTTTTATTGACCTTTGCCTAATAATCATTTTACTGAGCCAACCTGAACACATCACATTTGAACCGTTTGCGATTTTATTTTTTTTAGCTAACTTATTATCCTGCAGATTTTAATATGGATTTAGGGACTTGCTAAACAGTCTCTTGTTTGTTGATCACCACTGCTTTGAATGAATGAAGAGACGGTGCCGAGCCCGTCTACAGCAGCGAACAGGTTTTTTTTTTTTTTTTTTTTTTTTTTTTTTTTTTGAAGCGGGTTGAAGGAGTTTCTTCAACACAGTCAAAGGTACAACACTTTAGTTGAAGATGACCCGACTCTACTCAATATTTGAAATTACATCATGTGACCTACTGGACTCCATAGCGGTATCGATAAGCTCAAACGTTAGGCCTATTGATTTCTGGGTTTTGAATATAGCAGAACCAGGTCCGTATAGCCTAATAGAGCCGGTTTTCGGAACGTAGACAGCGAAACACACAGGCTGCGCGCACACAGGCTGTTTTGTGTGTGTGTGTGTGTGTGAGAGTGAGAGAGAGATAGAGTGCGAGAGAGAGAGCGTGATGCTGCTGGCTGCTGCGCGCAGCTGCTCAATTGCAAATATAGCATATCTATTTTGTGTGGGTTAGCGGGAATTTTTTTTTTTGCGGACTCTAAAACAAATGAATAACTAGCCTAGACTACTGACAACCCCTCTAATATCCACTTGCCCGTCTGGGCAACCAAAAAGCAATCTCAACTTGCCCAAACATTATTTTCACTTGCCCCGGGCAAGCGGGCAACCGTTAGTGTCAATGGCTGCAATAGGTTCACATAGGAATAGGAATAGGAATAGGAATCATAAAGTACTGAATGTGTATGCGACCAACCGCAGCAATATCTGTAGAAGTCACTTGGATCTTTAAAGGAAAAAATTAAGCCTATGCGGATATATTTTGGGTAGCCTATATTTGATTAGTGTATACCTCATTTGCATATTAAAATACATTTTCAAAGAAACTTGTATTACAAAAAATGGTGTATCACAGAACATGCAAATCTAATTCATGGGAGGCACCTGTTATACCCGTGGCAGGTAAACCAGGCAGTTTTTCAGGTTAGAGGCCAGTCTAAAAGCAGCATTGAGATCACCCATTGGCAGTAGGATGATTGGATATTCAATAAGTGTGGAGCTCATGTGCTTGTTTAAATTTATTTAAAAAGAAACTTGTAATACAAAAAAAAACTTATTATGTAAAGTTTTATTGTGGTAGGAGTAACGGAAAAAAATTAAGCCTATTTGGGTTTATTTTGGGCATGTACAATTAGTGCATAACTCATTTGCATATTAAAATACATTTTCAAAGACACTTGTAATACGTACAAAGTTAATTTTCATGGATACATTCATTGTGTAAAGTTTCATTTTGATAGGACTAAAGGAAAAAAATAGCCCTATTGGGTTGTATTGTTGTTTCACCTTATTGGCACACATCTCGGATTGATGAGAATTAAACATATTTCCTTAACAAGGATTCCTTATTACTTTTAGTATGTTGTTCTGGACACCTCATAGAAATGATCTGTGCTGAAAAAAAATATTTTACAATATTTTATTTTATGTAAAACGCTATTTTGCCTGGACTATAAAGCCTTCTGGCAAGAGCAGATGGAGGTGGGATAGTAATAAAACAATGTAGAAAAACAACACATCAGCAAGTCTCCAGAGTACACAAAACGCAATTTATTGAAATGTTTTGAAATAATTAATATCAATAAATTACTTTTTCTATAAATTAAATTATTATGTTTTTGGTTGTTGTTACATTTCCTACTTTTACATGCCAAACTAGAATGTGTGGTGGTTTTGATCTGCAAAGTGCCCCCTGATAGACTAACTGACTTACTGAGGAATCATTCAAGTGCTAAAAATCCATTTAAAGATATTTGTGAAAAGAGATGTTTTTGACAGGTAATCACATACGACCAGTTTTGTATTAAAAATGTGATCAAAGACAAGAAAAAATATATCATACTTACTGTCTTTGTCCAAGGTAATCTGGTTACTTTCTGCCCAGGCAGAGATCCCAGGCCCCAACTGTGCTCGAACTCTGCCTGTGTACTTTCCATACTCAGTGATGGAGATGTTGAGGTGGGTGAAGTCACATTCAAGAAGAGATATGTTCAAACAGCCCACTCTGTAGGCAGTGAGTGAGGTACTGTGGACAAAGGACAGATATGTCACTGGTCATTTCTATCTATGATCACTATCTGATTGGCTAGATATTATATGCTTAGATGGCTGCACCCTTATAGTCGACCAAAAAGTTACTTGTCTGACCGGATTTTATTGGTTGCATAATAACAAATTAAAAATACTCAAGGAAAAAATGAGTAATGAGTAATCTAAAGATAAAACAGTCTACATTGCTCGACCATGTGGGTATGTTATTTGAAAGGACAGAGACAGGAAGTGGCTGGCCACACTTATGCTGGGTTTACACAAGAGGATTTTTAAAAGACTTTGAAAAGACAGGGGGTCTCATATTGCAAGACCACAACTAGATTTCTTTTGAGATTGATTTTATTTCCAATCCTGCTACCTGGGCATAAAAATGTTTTCAGTCAAATAAAAACATTTTTTGAGCAGGTAAAATGGACTGGGTGTTAAGTACATATAAACAACTATATGCCCTTATCACATAGGCTAAATGTCATGCCTGATCTAGTTAAAAACTTCAAATACGGTTGTGATTATCTAATTTAAAAAAAGTTATTTCAATATTCCGAGGGGGACATCCTTTAGTTATTTGGCCGGGTTTATTTGCTGATCTCGTACCCCAATAACTCTACTAACCCTAAATGTGACGGTAAAGTGTTAAGGTTGTACAGTTGTCAGCCTGGTTCTTGAGCCGAGGCTGCTAGGTAAAAGTGTCAGAAAAAAATTGCCTCAAAGGCGGACACAGGTCGCGACTAATGCCGCTCCTCCTGCGTTGTGTTTGGTGCTGGAGAGAGTGCACCCATTGGTTGTTTACAGTGTTCACGTCATTTAACTTCCCTATTCGCATGAGCCAAGCCTCAAGACTAACAATAAAATCAAACCAGTTTGATATCGTCAGAACGTCAAGACGGGAAGAAGACTGTCTAAAATCGGGACGGATGACCACCTTTCACCAAACGACTGAGATTACGGGCGCAAGCCACAGCTCCAGCAAGACTCCCGTGATTTGAGTCCGACATTGGAAATTCGTCTGCGACTGTCAAATCGCATAAAAAGTTGTGTAGTGTAACTAATGAACACTGGTTTCTTCAGGCTTCAGCATAAGCAGCAGTCAGCATTAGTTTAGTTTTGCTGCCTGCACTCAAAACCCACCTGGTGATGATGTTGTGCAGCTACTGTAGGTCCCAGCAAGACTTGGGACTAGGGCTGGGCGATATGGCAAAAAATATTATCACGATTATTTTTTCCATATTGATCGATATTGATATTAATCACAATATAGAATTTGATACTGCTGAAGCCTGTAGAAACCAGTGTTTATTAGTTAAACTATACAATGTTGTTTATTAGCATATTTGTGATAAGATAACATTGAATCATATTTAAAGGTCACATATTATGCTAAATGAACTTTTTAAACTTTTCTAACATATCCATGGGTCCACGGTGTGCCTAGAGACTGCCAAAATATCAAAAAAAATAACAATCTCTCCTTTTCTCACTCTCCCCCTTTCTGAAACCCCCACCCCTCCCCCCCAATATACTCGAGTCAGAATGGAAAATTTTCCGAGCGACAGCCATGTTGCTTTCCCTGCTAAGCGACAAGATGCCCATAGTACAGCCTGAATGTTACATACACCAACACAGAATGCTTTTGCTCATACTCCACTAATCTATCTTAACCACAGCAGTCTATTAATGCCTCGTTTTTAATAACACAATGGATAGAAAGCTACCTGTGCTTTTTTTTAAACGGTGAAACTAAAATAATTGTTTTTATTGGTATTTTTGCCTGCCTGGTGTATAGCTATTAGCTTTGGGACAAGCAACCAGCTTTTACTCATAACACGCTGTTTATATTCCCCACAGCAGTCTGACAAAGCCTCATTTTTAGCAAGACAAAGCATAGGAAGGTAATAAGAGTCGAAGTCTAGCTCTGAAGCTAATTTTTTCACTGATTTTCGTGATATTTTTAGCCGTTAGCTTCCGAGCTAGCTTCGGGAAAAGCATTGATATTTTGCCCATAACAAGCTTTTTATATTCTCCACAGCAGTCTGAAAATGCCTAGTTTTTAGCCAGACAAAGCATAGGAAGGTAAAAGAGTTTAAGTCTAACTTTGAAGCTCATTCTTTCACTGATTTTCGTGATATTTTTAGCCGTTAGCTTCCGTGCTAACAGCTAAAAGTACAGGCACTGTGGACAGGCTACTACTACAGGCTATGGACCTGTCGCTTCCAGAGAGGGGCGGGGGCAGCTCAAAGATTGTATATTTACGAGGGGAGCTGCAGCTCGGTTTAAAAAATAGGCCATCGTGAGATTAGCTGAACATCAGGGTATATAGGCATACTACAATAAATGATCTGAATGGTTTTTTCAGCAAACAACTAAAGAAAAACATATTAGGGACCTCTATGACCATATAATATTGACAGAAAAGTGTATAATATGTGAGCTTTAAATATAAACATTCAACTTACAAACATGTTTTAACTTCACCTAACAATATAAGATAGTCTGCCTTGTAACCTATTGAAAATAATGTAAATTAAAAAAAGCTCTGACTTCAATCACATCAAACTCCTTTGGCAGGGCTAGAGCAAACCTCTTAAATCTTGTAGAGGCACAACCATACATACAAAGTAAACAAGTGGATCAACAAAGGCCCTGGCACATTTAAGTAGGCTGCTGAACTTTAAGATATAAAATATGAATTACTGGTTTTACATGTCAGCTATTTAGAAGCGGAGTTCAAGCTGGACGGCGATATATATATGGTTCAAAGTATGAGGCAGCGGAAAATCTGCGATCAAGCCAGCGGTCTCTGGTTTTTGCCTCGCCAAACCAGCCACTTCTATATTTATTCCCCCGTGTTGTGAGCGTATAACAGCGGTAAATGCCCAGAGACGGCTCGGTGCAAGCCGAAAGGGACAGTGAGCGAACAGCGCTGGCCGCGGCAGCTACGTGACTATGGTGTCATCGTAGCAGCGGGACACAGTGTAGCCCACATATTAATTTAGTGAAGAGGAAAAACACCACCAATAAACAGTGAGCTCCGACATTTCTCGCTAAACACAAGACTGTCTTCACTCTTGTGGTTTGTGGTTTACAAAAACAAAAACTCTGCTAAATATCTCTGCATTTTCGTTGACAAAAACGAGTGGACACAAAATGTTATAAGGCTATTTTGTCTCGCCATTATTAATTTTTTGCAATATTTCAGTTTCCTGAGTCTCGGGGCTGCAAACAGAGCATTAAGGCTACGGCTACCGCCAAAAACAACACTATTCTCCTCTTTCGTTACTGCTTGAAGCTCAAACATGCACAAGCACCAGGAAATGGGCATGTACTTTGACAGGAAAGGCAAAAACTGCAATCTGCCTGGCTTTTGCATTTATTTCTGCTTTGTGATTGGCTGTTAGGTAAATCCATATCAGTAATGTTTTATTTATTTTTTTCATTTTCATATCAAGCATTTATTTCAAAAGCTTATCGTCGTAATCGTCAGGAGTTTTATTGCAATTAATAATCAAAATCAAGCCCACACAGTGCCAAAACCACTAGTAACTGGTTAGCTGACCATGGTATTACTGTGCTGGATTGACCAGAAAACTCTCCTGACCCGAAACCAATATTGTCAAGAGGAAGATGAGACACACCAGACCCAACAATACAGATGAGTTGAAGGCCACTATCAAAGCAACCTGGGCTTCAATAACACCGCAACAGTGCCACAGAATGATCGTCACCATGACATGCTGTTACGGTTGGGTCTGGAGGACACAGGCGCAGAGACAGTGTAAGTAAAAGAAGATTTATTTCAGGAGAAAACCAGCAGGGTGTTAGGACCGTGATCCGGGGAGGGAAGCTGGCTGGCATGGGGGTCCAGGGAGAGAGCAACGGGGCAAGTCCAGGGGGCTGAGTGGAAGCAGGCTAGAGCGGGCAGGCAGGAGGGGTCCGAGGAGTAGTGCTGGAGAGCTAGGACTGGAGCTGGTGGCTGGAGTCAGGCCGGGAGAATGTGTGAGAACAGAAGCTACAATCTGGCAGTGTCTGGAAGGTAGGCCCGGGTATAAGTAGAGCAGTTGATGAGGATTGAAGGCAGCTGTGAATGTTGTTGATTGACTCCAGCACACCTGGCTCCACCCCTGCAATTAGCTCAGCACACAGAAAACAGGTGAAAAGGGAAAACACATCTAAGGCCAAGGAGCCCAAACGGGATCATGACAGTACCCCCCCCTCAATGAGAGCCTCCAGGCGAGCCACCGGGCTTCCCTGGGTTGTCCCGGTGGAACTCCTTAATAAGGGAGGGATCGAGGATGAGCTGGCGAGATATCCAGCTCCTCTCCTCAGGACCATAACCCTCCATACCTGGGACACGAATTGTGGACCCCGATCGGAGACCACGTCAGCAGGGATCCCGTGGAGGCGGACCACATGCTGAACCAGGAGATCAGCAGTCTCAGACGCTGTAGGAAGCTTGGGCAGAGGCACAAAATGGACAGCCTTGGAAAATCTATCAACAATGGTGAGTATGGTAGAATTACCTTCGGACAGCGGGAGACCAGTGACGAAGTCGAGACCAATGTGACTCCAGGGGCGCCCAGGCACCGGGAGGGGACGGAGCAAACCTGAGGAGGGTTGATGCGAGGACTTACTGCGTGCGCAGACAGTGCAGGCGAGCACGAAGGCACGGGTGTCAGCCTCGATGGTGGGCCACCAGAAGTGTCGCTTGGCCAGGGACAGGCTGCGGTTAACACCCGGGTGGCAGGAGAAACGGGAATTATGCACCCACTGGAGGACCTTGGAGCGGACAGCACTTGGCACGAACAGCCGACCCTGCGGCCCGGTTCCCGGATCCGGTTCCTCCCTCAGCGCCTCTCGGATCCGTGCTTCAATCTGCCACCTGACTGCCCCCACCACACAGCCAGGGGAGATGATGGTATCGGGACTGGAGAGACCGTGGTCGACGGCAAACTGTCGGGACAAGGCATCTGGCTTCCCATTCTTGGACCCTGGTCGAAAGGTGAGCTGGAAGTTAAATCGACCAAAGAACAATGCCCAGCGGAATTGGCGGGAGTTAAGGCGCTTGGCGGACTGGATATAGGACAGGTTCTTGTGATCAGTCCAAACAATAAAAGGGATCTCCACCCCCTCCAACCAGTGCCTCCACTCCTCAAGCGCTAGCTTAACCGCTAGCAGTTCCCTGTTGCCGACGTCGTAGTTGTGCTCTGCGGGAGACAGGCGTCTGGAGAAGAAGGCACAGGGATGAAGCTTCTGGTCCTCCGGGGAGCGTTGAGAGAGGACCGCCCCTACCCCGGAGTCCGAAGCGTCGACCTCGACCACGAACTGTAGAGCCGGGTTGGGATGAATGAGAATGGGGGCTGAAGTGAACCGCCTCTTCAGTTCCACGAACGCTGCCTCAGCCTCAGGGTTCCAAGAGAAGGGGATAGCTGGGGAGGTAAGTCCAGTGAGGGGAGCCGCTACTCGACTGTAATCCCTGACAAACCGTCGGTAGAAGTTGGCAAAGCCCAAAAAGCGCTGGAGCTGCTTCCGGGTCACGGGTTGAGGCCACTGTGCCACCGCCTGTACCTTCTCGGGGTCGGCCCTCACCTGCCCTCGCTCTATGATGTACCCCAGGAAGTCCACGGAGTCCACATGGAACTTGCACTTCTCTGCCTTGACATACAGCTTGTTTTCCAGGAGTCGCTGTAACACCTGCTTCACGTGTTGGACATGTTCCTCCTGTGAGCGAGAGAAAATCAGTATGTCGTCCAAGTACACAAACACCGTGCGATTTAAGAGGTCACGGAGCACATCATTAACCAAAGCTTGGAAGACAGCGGGGGCATTAGTGAGACCAAAAGGCATTACCAAATATTCAAAATGTCCGAGGGGGGTCTTAAATGCAGTCTTCCATTCGTCACCCTTCCGAATGCGGACAAGGTGATAAGCATTGCGGAGATCAAGCTTGCTGAAAACTGTGGCACCGTGGAGGGATTCAAAAGCAGAGTTAATTAAAGGCAGAGGATACTTGTTCTTGATAGTGATATTGTTAAGACCCCTATAGTCTATGCAGGGACGCAGGGAACGATCCTTCTTGGCCACAAAGAAAAACCCAGCCCCGACAGGAGATGACGAAGGTCGGATAATACCTGAAGCAAGGGACTCCTTGATGTATGTCTCCATTGTCTCCCGTTCAGGCCGGGACAGGTTATACAGACGACTGGATGGCAAAGGAGCACCTGGAAGAAGATCAATAGCACAGTCATAGGGCCGGTGAGGGGGCATAGAGAGAGCACGTTGCTTACTAAATACCTCTCCCATACTGTGATATGCGGCAGGGACTTCAGACAGGTCAGGGGGCTCAAGCTTTAAAGGCACAGTGGCTCCCTCTGCTGGGGAAAGGGCGGACCGCAGGCAAGACGAGAGGCAATAATCACTCCAACTTAGTACACGACTAGTCGCCCAGTTGATGTGGGGATTGTGTAACCTTAACCAAGGCTGACCCAAAACTAAGGGAGTGTGAGGGGAAGAGATAATGTGAAACTGTATTACCTCATGGTGGTTGCCTGACAGGACAAGGCGAAGAGGCTCTGTGCGATGGGTAACCCGTGCCAGCAGCTTCCCATTAAGTCCCTGGGCATTGAGGGGAGAAGCGAGCGGTCAAGTGGCAATACCTGCTCTGGCAACGAAGTCTGCATCCAGAAAGCTCTCGTCAGCTCCAGAGTCCACCAGAGCGAACAGTGAATGGGTTTGTTGGTTCCAGGAGAGCGTAGCCCGCAGTTGCATGCGAGATTGGGGGAAAGGTTCCGATGTGATCTTGCTCACCAGTATTCCCACCGTTACTGGGGAGCACTCCCTTTTGGCCGCTGGGGACAGGAGCTCAGGAAGTGACCGGGTTGAGCGCAGTAGATGCAGAGCCCTTCATTTATCCTCCGAAAACGCTCAGTATTGGAAAGTTTGGCTCGGCCCAGCTGCATGGGCTCCTCTGCCGAGGAGGAGGGAAGGACAAAGGAATCAGGGGACTCACTGGAGCTACGACCTGGGGAGTGTCTCATAGGAACTGAGGAAGAACGGGAGGAGAACGGGTCATGAGACCGCCCGGCTCTTTCCCTACGACGCTCTCTAAGGCGATTATCAAGTCTGATAGCTAGGGCCACTAACTCGTCCAAGCTAGCTGATTCGTCCCGAACTGCTAACTCATCCTTAACTGGATCGGCTAGTCCGTTGAGAAATGCCCCCTGCAGCGCCTCATCATTCCACCCCGTCTCTGCCGCTAGCGCTCTGAAGTCTACAGAATACTCAGCTACGCTGTGGGTACCCTGTCGAAGTGTGAGGAGTCGCTTGGTGGCATCCCTGCCGCGCACCGGGTGATCGAACACCCTCTTCATCTCAGCCAAAAATAAAGCAAAAGAAAAACAAACAGCTGACTGACCCTCCCATACTGCTGATGCCCAGGTTAATGCTTTACCCGTGAGTAAACTGATTATATAGGAGATCTTGGCTCTGTCTGTGACATAGGTAGATGGCTGTTGCTCAAACGCTAAGGTGCACTGAATCAGAAAAGGCCTACATGCCCCAAAGTCACCTGAATAGCGCTGCGGCGCCGGGACACGGGGTTCACGGGCTTGGGGAAGCGGCGGAGCCGAGGCAGGACCCTGTTGAAGACTACCGGGGTCGGCAGGAGCTGGGGGAGTGAGGTGTGCCGAGACAACGTTGAGTTGCTGCCCCATAGCAGTAACACAGGTGGAGAGCCCACTTAACGTGGAGAAGACATCTCGGAGAGTCTGCTCGTGTTTCCCTACGAGCACTCCCTGCGCTGCCAATGCCTGGTGGAGGGAGTCCGTCTCTGCTGTGTCCATGTTTTGGGCCAGATTGTACTGTTACGGTTGGGTCTGGAGGACACAGGCGCAGAGACAGTGTAAGTAAAAGAAGATTTATTTCAGGAGAAAACCAGCAGGGTGTTAGGACCGTGATCCGGGGAGGGAAGCTGGCTGGCATGGGGGTCCAGGGAGAGAGCAACGGGGCAAGTCCAGGGGGCTGAGTGGAAGCAGGCTAGAGCGGGCAGGCAGGAGGGGTCCGAGGAGTAGTGCTGGAGAGCTAGGACTGGAGCTGGTGGCTGGAGTCAGGCCGGGAGAATGTGTGAGAACAGAAGCTACAATCTGGCAGTGTCTGGAAGGTAGGCCCGGGTATAAGTAGAGCAGTTGATGAGGATTGAAGGCAGCTGTGAATGTTGTTGATTGACTCCAGCACACCTGGCTCCACCCCTGCAATTAGCTCAGCACACAGAAAACAGGTGAAAAGGGAAAACACATCTAAGGCCAAGGAGCCCAAACGGGATCATGACACATGCTGCATTAATGCAATATTTCATGCTAAATAAGATCCCAGACCAAGTATTGAGTGGATTAATGAACATTATTTTCAAAAGGTCTACATTTCTGTATTATAAATCCTTCTTTTGATTGGCCGAAAGGGAATATTTTTTTTATCTAGAATATATGGAATTTTACCTTTTTGAATTAAAATACTGGAAAAAATTGATGTTCCATGTTATTCTAATAATATGAGATGCACCTTTAATTTAATAATTCGGGTACTTGTTAAGGATGCCCCCGGGGCGCCTCCTTAGGGAGGTGTTTCAGGAGCGTCCAGCTGGAAGGAGGCCTCAGGGAAGACCCAGGACTAGGTGGAGGGATTACATCTCCACACTGGCCTGGGAACGCCTCGGGATCCCCCAGTCAGAGCTGGTTGATGTGGCCCGGGAAAGAGAAGTTTGGGGTTCCCTGCTCAAGCTGTTTCCTCCGCGACACAAATCAGGATAAGCGGTTGATGATGATGATGATGATGATGACTTAAGTTAGCTCAAAGCAGATTTTTGCTTTGGATCAATAGCTGAATTTAAAAAAAAAAAAACATTAAAAAAATACTGCTTTTGTGTTTATTATTTGTGATTTTTACTCCAAAATATGTCTTGTGATGGTAATGACAGAATGTGTTGAAAATGACATATGATAAACAGTTATGTTGAATAATGTGTACATGCATTTGTATATGTTAACTCAATATGCTTATTTTTCAGTTGTAAGCCAAGTGGAATGCATGTATAACAACGCCATGGTAAAAAGTGGTGGAAATGACTGTTGTGGAAATGACATTTTGTCACATTTTTTTAAGTATCTGCTAATATCTTGGCTTGCAAATGTCCTTTTTAGACATGGTTTACACACCATAAAATGTTTATTTTCTTCTTATGTAATCATTTAAAGGAAATATGTAATGTGTGGGAAACAGTTGTCTGTTTCCATCAATGAAGCTAACTTTCTTCTCCAGCCACTGTCAAATGACTAAGCTGTGGTCACCTAGTACACAAACCCTAAAACAAACGCCCATAATACACATTTTGTTCAGTGTGGTGGAAATGACGGTGAACCCAAGGGACAGATGTTCTTTTTAAATAATAATACATAACATACATATTTCTCAAAACACATCATACATTTAATTAAAATACATCTTTTTGTATTAGCCTATTAAATGATTAAGGTCATATTATACCAGTATTTCAGTTTACAATCTAGAACACAACTTTCTGTATAATAAAAATATTGACAGTGTATATTAAGACTGACAAACATTATAAGAAATGTACTTTTGTTTTCCTTCAGTCTTCCAGGGACACAAAAATCACCCTAGTTGAAGAATGACCCTTAAACGTAGGAGAAATTAGTGGCAACGTGCATCCCTAGTGACAAAGGATTAAGTATCTGCAGAAGCAGAGCATAGTGTTGACTCACTTGTACTCAGTTGTGTAGAGCAGGTCGCTAACTGCCCCGTAAGGTGAATCCCACCTCAGCACCAGATTCATGTTAAAGGAGGTCAAGCGCACGTTTGTGGGTCTGCTGAGGGCTCCTGACACAACTGCAAAAAATCCACCATTAGTACATATAAACACAGTAAATAACTTATTTGAGGATACAAAATAGTTATGTAAACTACAATGGTGAACTAAAGGTGCCACAGTTCTCCCTTTCATTGCACTTCCATCTTCAGTAAACTATATCACTTGGAACACCAGCAGAAGTAGCCTAACTGTTATTTCTGTGAATTATTTGATAAAAAAAAGAAAAAAAATCGTAATCTGTATGTTGCATTTTTACCAGTTGATGAATTATAGCCTAATCTAGTTTTTCAAAATAAATTCCCACTGTATTCCCAACTACAAACAGACGATGTTAATTCAACCACATATGAACTTGGCCTACTCATTATTAAAATGTATTTCTACAGTAGACATAGGCTAAATACTGTTAAAGCCCAAGGAACTGCACCATTTTTACAGTAGCCTACTCTGGGTCGTCAGTTTCAGTTACAGTAGCCTGCTACCACTCTCTGTTCAGTGATTTACGCACAGGCTATACATTTTAATGATATTACCTCCGGAGCCGCACAGTGCTGAAAACGTTAAAATAAAGGCACAGATACTCGCTGACATGTTATCCGAAAGTCGTCCGTCAGTGTGTAGGCTAATAAAGTGTGTGAGGATGTAGACACTGTATTTCCTGGTATCTTTCACCAACATGAGGCGGGGAAGTCCGAAGTCCGTTGCGGAAACGAAACTCCTTCCTTCTCGGTAACGTCAGGGACATTCAGCCAATCAGCCTAACAGAAATAAACAAGTAGGCCTACTGGTGCTTCAAAAACAATCGGCGTATTCAAATTATCGCACTTCTCGGCGACAAGTGTTGAAAAATGTGTGCACTGCCACACACACACACACACACACACACACACACACACACACACACACACACTTCTTCAAACAAGTCCACAAACAAAAGTATAACAATTTACAATAGCGTCCACTCCGCACTAACACATTTTTATTTTTTTATCTTACTATGCATGTTGCTTCCTTAATGAGACTTCGGGCATTCCTTGCCTTGAACATTCCTCTTCAAATCTGACTTGTATTCCGTTGTGGCCACTCGCAATTTATTCACGTGTGTCAGTCAGAACAGATCAGTCCATTGGATATTTCACGAACCCAGAAATGTTGTTTCCTATGAACTTTTAGGATTAAAATGTCGCTGTATAGGCTTAGCAAATAAGATAAGGCTTGGTTGCTAAAAGTTGCATGTTGAGCAATTTTTACAATTAGCATAGTAAGTTAATTTAAGGCAAGACAGGTGATTATGGTAAACATTTTGACTTATAAATATCAACATGAAACTTTGCCAGTTGATTGTTAAAAACAATACTTTTTTGTATTACAATTTTTTCTTAATACATATGCAAATTTGGCCATATCTAACTAATTATGCATGAAAACACAACACCGTCACAGACTTCCCGTAGGTCTAAGTGTATTTTAATGGTCTGTACTGAGAGCATCATAATTTAAATTAAAGTGCCTGGCTAATTGTCATTGCCCATATTAGCATCATAATTAATAACACAATATTTATAAAAAAAGAAAACTCAAAATCAGTCAAAATTTCACTCAAGTTAGCTCATTTGAAAGGTAATAACGTGTAGATTGTAACAAAAATTCAACCTCCTCTGTGGCCAGGGCTAGAGCTCGTTGTTGAGTGCCTGCTGGCCGGGGTTTGATAGAAAAAGCGACGGGGTACCCTCCCTCTCTCTGACTTTTGCTATTTACATATCTCTCATCATCGTCGTCACCCTCACTGATTTGTTTTTGTTGGGAGCGTCTCTGAAGTAGGCTATTCTGCCTTCATCATCTCTGCCATCGGCCCTTGTATTGGTCTCACTGCACCTCTCACACATTTCTCCCCGCCACCTGCCACCCAAGCTTCGTAAACACACCCACACATGCGCCCACACACACATACACACACAACCCGCCCCCCCCCCCCCCCACACACACACGCACATATGTATCCATGGCCGTGCATATACACATTCACGCCGGCATATCAACATGTAGGCCTAGAGAAAACCCAAACAGATTTTCAGATGTTTAGGGAAATGTTTGGAAGTGTCAGTTGTCTTATTTAGTTTTTATTGTCTCTGCATATTCACTCATCTGCAGTACATCTTCCCTGGCTTTCTCTCCTTCTCTCTTCTATAATGTGAGTCTATTCCTTGCTCCTTTTACTAAAAGGTGTCTCATTAAACTGCTGTCATACATTTTATCGATGTGTTGGAACTTTCTCTCTCTCTCTCTCTCTCTCTCTCTCTCTCTCTGTCTCTCTGTCTTTTCCTTCTTTTTTCCCTTCATCCCTCCTTTCCCGACTGCACCGCCAGCCAGGTTTCACGTGTCTTGTAGCTCAGCAGACTCACCCGAGTGATGTCGGGAGAAGCTCAACGCTGATTGGCTATCGCGGCGCGGCCGGCGGCGAAAAGTTCAATATTTTCAACTTCTGCGGCGGCCGCAGCATTCGCGCCGCGCCGCGCCGCCCCTGGCCGCGCCGCGTGATCCGCTCGCTGCCGGCCGCCGATTCGCGCGGCGGCGCTCGAAATACATTGACTTTCTATGTAAACTCGCCGCGCGGCGATGTGCAGTGTGTTCGTACCTTTAGAGACCCTGAATGGGGCTCTGAATCGAAAAACAAACAGAACTGCCCAATGTGTCGTCTCGAATCCGTGTACCTTCCGTTCAATCCATATCCGTTTGGAAATCAAAACACGAAAAACGAAAAAAACTGTTTGATTTAATTTTTTAATTATTTGTTTCATTTAAAAAAAATAAAAAACGTACTGTTTTATTCAAAATGTGCCTGTTGAACATGAATTGATTGCCATTTCTTATTGTTTATTTTCCATGTCGCCCTTTACATACGATAATGGGAAAGGAGACAAACAGAAAATGTAAAAAATGTGCATTTTCATTTTTGAAGTTCCAAATAATAATTTATATTAATCAGCGGGTTAAACTGTGTCCCGCTGCCACAATGCCACGAGCTATGCGCGGCCAGAGCCATGATGGCTCGGACCCATAGACTGTTTTCTGACCGTGGCTATCTCCGTCTTTTAAGTAGGCTAAAGCCTCTTGTCGGTAGTGGAAACGCATGGCAGATCTAGTAGGATAACCCATGCCGAACCGTGCCGAACCGAACTGTGCTGCTCAGAGGAAACGAGGCATGATCTAAACAGCGACAGACATACAGCTATTGATCCAGATCAAAACAGGACAAACCACCAAATGTTTAATCTTTATTGAGAGGGGAAACATATTTTGGCTGGCTGCCAAAGGCTGCTATGTCATTGTCTCATAGGCTACCATCAAGAGCCTTATTTTACAAAAAGCTCAATTCAGATAGCCTATAGCCTAAACGTGTACAAAATATAGCCTCGACAAGTTTCTTCTTTCCTCGACACACACACACACACACACACACACACACACACACACACACACACACACACACACACACACACACACACACACACACACACACACACTTTGACTCGGCAAGTGAAGTAAAGACAGGCAAAAAAGAGAGACAGAGACGACGATCGTCTCAGACGCAATTTTCTCTCGTGGACCTAACCAATAAAAATGCTTTCATATGCAGCTGTCTGCACTGGGGCTCATGCCTCAGCTGATCACGAGTATCAATAACATTATCAATAATGTAGGGTGTGTCCCTCAGTTCCCAGTGCGATGCTGACGTATCCGCACGTAATCGGTGATTAGGCCTAATGAATGAAGAGTAAAACAAACATTTATTAGATGATTAGGCTATGAGACCCAAGGCAATTACCTACCTTTGCGCAATGGTTAAGTTCGCCTCTGAGCGCTTCTTTCACTAAATTGAAACATGTATTTTTCAAAATCAACATTTAGGCCATTATTCTCATATTTGATATCCTGGTCATGAAATGTGATTAAAAATTGATAAAAACGTGTTTTAGTAAAATACATAATGTAGATGAGAGGATGATTATTAAAAAAACAGGTCACTTTTCGTTTTTCCTGTTTTGATTTCCAAACGGATATGGATTGAACGGAAGGTACACGGATTGTCTCGGTACTATAGTATAATTCCTTTTTTCATTGATATCAAAATTGAAAAAACGGAAAACTTCTGTTGGTTTCAAACCAGTAACGGACTGAATTGTTTTTTTTGTCTGAATCGAAAAACAAACAGAACTGCCCAAAGTGAATCCGTGTACCTTCCGTTCAATCCATATCCGTTTGGAAATTAAAACACGAAAAACGAAAAAAAACTGTTTGACTTCATTTTTTAATTATTTGTTTCGTTTAAAAAAAATAAAAAACGGACTGTTTTATTCAAAATATGCCTGTAAAACATGAATTGATTGCCATTTCTTATTGTTTATTTTCCATGTCGCCCTTTACATACAAAAATGGGAAAGGAGACAAACAGAAAATGTAAAACATGTGCATTTTCATTTTTTAAGTTCCAAATAATAAGTTATATTAATCAGCGGGTTAAACTGTATCCCGCTGCCACAATGCCACAAGCTTTGCGCGGCTAGCGCCGTGATGGCTCTGACCCATAGAGTGTTTTCTGACCGTGGCTATCTCCGTCTTTTAAGAAGGCTAAAGCCTCTTGTCGGTAGTGGAAACGCATGGCAGATCTAGTAGGGTAACCCTGCCGAACCGTGCCGAACTGTACTGCTCAGAGGAAACCAGGCATGATCTAAACAGCGACAGACAAACAGCTGTTGATCCAGATCAAAACGGGACAAACCACCAAATGTTTAATCTTTATTGAGGGGGGAAACATATTTTGGCTGACTGCCAAAGGCTGCTATGTCAAAGTCTGTCATAGGCTACCATCAAGTGCCTTATTTTACAAAAAGCTCAATTCAAATGGCCTATAGCCTAAACGTGGACAACATATAGCCTAGACAAGTTTCTTCTTTCCTCGACACACACACACACACATACGCGCGCGCGCGCCCCTTACACTGGGCGATTGCCCACTTTGACTCGGCAGGTGAAGTGAAGACAGGGAAAAAAGAGAGACAGAGACGACGATCGCCTCAGACGCAATGTTCACTCGTGGACCTAACCAATACAAATGTTTTCATATGCAGCTGTCTGCACTGGGGCTCATGCCTCAGCTGATCACGAGTATCAATAACATTATCAATAGGATGTGTCCCTCAGTTCCCAGTGCGATGCTGACGTCCGCACGTAATCGGTGATTAATGAATGAAGAGTAAAACAAACATTTATTAGATGATTATGAGACCCAAGGCAATTGCCTACCTTTGCGCAATGGTTAAATTCGCCTCTGGGCGCGCGCGCACACACGCACACACGCACCTCTTTCACTAAATTGAAACATGTATTTTTCAAAATTAACATTTAGGCCATTATTCTCATATTTGATATCCTGGACATGAATTGTGATTAAAAATTGATAAAAACGTGTTTTTAGTATAATATATAATGTAGATGAGAGGATGATTATTAAAAAAACAGGTCACTTTTCGTTTTTCGTGTTTTGATTTCCAAACGGATATGGATTGAACGGAAGGTACACGGATTCAAAGTGCTCCGTTTTTCGTTTTTGCCGATACCTTTGAGCCATTTTCGATTTGAATTGAAGAAGGAAATGAATGCCAGCTGATTCCTTTTTTGATTTTGTGCTCTAAACGAAAAACGAAGTCACGTGGTGTCAAACAGGAAGGAGGTCCTGTGTCATGGCCGCCGTCAAATTGTGTCCTTCAAAATAAAACTATGCCGCTAGCTGATCAAATAAAATATAACTAAAAATATATGTATATATATATATATATATATATATATATATATATATATATATATATATATATATATATATATATATATATATATATATATATTGATATAGATAGGCTTCTGTTATAAAAAGTCATGAAATGTCATTTTGTTGGCTATAGCCTATTCATTTTAATTGTAAAAGAAAAAAAGAAAAAAAATGAGAGAGGAGAGGACACTTTTTTATTATTATTATAGGCCTAGCCTTCATCTTACCTTTTTGCATATAGGCTATTTGTTGACCCTGACACACAGAAAAGTTTTCAATTGAACACACAAACACAATTATGCCTAAACATTTATTTTCGATACAATACAAACTTGAACAAACTGGTAGAAGCAAAGCTCTGGTAATAAGCAATTATTAGGTCACTGCATATGAGGTCACTTAGGACAGCCAAGTCCGACCAAACCCAGCACTGTGTGAATCTTGAGGTATGGCTTTCAGCCTGAAGCACAGGGAAATTTTCTCACCATCTCTGGTCAGATAAACTTCATGCCGTTTCATAGTTCATATAAGATCTAGCCAGTTCCGTGATAGTCATATTACTATTTTTGTTTATGCCATCTGAGCCCAATTTGAACATCTACACACACACGTCGCTGTGCCAATATGTTATTAGGCTGACAAACCTATGCTTATAGCCTAACGAGAATTAAAATAGCCTACTGTATTTCTATTGTCATTTTTCATGCAGTTGAAAGTCCTTTGTGTATAGTATAGTGATAATAAGAGTTGAAAAGGCTATTCCGTTATTAATTCCCCTTCTGGTTCACCACTTAAACAGGTAACGTCAAGAATGAACGGGACAAGAGGTTGATGGCTCAAAAAACAAACATTTCATCTAATAATTTGTAAATAATCCCATGTCAAAGGACAACAATACAATTACCTAGATAATCATCTCGTTTCTGAGTATTCAGCATGTATCCACACATAGGCTATTGCTTTTAAATCATACACTTGTTGGTCTAGTAAGGTACTAAATCCAACCAACTTGGTTGGATTTATCAATTTGAATTTGTGAATAAATACAGACTAGCAAAAAAGAGACATTACGGGCCGGTTTCACAGACATGGATTAAGCCTAGTTCTGGACTAAATTGTACTTTCAATGGACAATCTCCATTCAAAACTCCATTTAGTCCAGGGCTAGGCTTAATCCATGTCTGTGAAACCGTCCCTACAACTTGGAAGTTTTGTTCTTTCACATTTCTTATGTGATAATATCAGTACCTGTATACCTCTACAATTCTAATTAGATTATCGGGTTTAATTGTGGATTTTGTGTGCCTATTCCCAGGCAGTTCTGCTAAAGATCTTACCTTATGTGATGTGTCCAGTAGAACCGCGTATTTACAAAGCTTCATATTCATCATTTCAATGATAAATTAACATCAACCAAAGTTTCACACCATTTACCATTTTATGCAGTTTGGAATGTCTATATTTTTAACACATATTGCATAAATAATTAGGTCTTTGTGCTTCAAAAGCAAGACTGATACATGTCATTTCAATACAAACATTTAATGTATTCTTATATTTATGAATGACAATTATCACATCAACACACGATCAGTTGAAATGCAAAGTAAGAGCTTTACCCCACCAAGAAATCAGAAATTTGGGGCTTTTTAAAATATTTTTTTTGGATTGTGCTATAATTTACTGTATCTATGGTCAAAATGGAAAATACAAATTAACAAATTCAAAACTAGAATGCACTCACAATAGCATACCTCCAAGTATAGCTGTGTAGTCCCTTAGATATTGTATTAAGAGAAAACATTAAATTTTGTATCTGGCTCTAGATTAAAAATACCCACAATCCTCAGGTGTTTGCCAGAACAAGACTTTATAAAACAAAACTAGTAACTTATCCTTGTGTGGCCAAATTTTCGTCAAAATCTATCTGAGCTTTTTGATATGTCTCACAAATAAACATGACATAGTATGTCACCTCTTTGACTGTAATCAATATGATTACAGTGGCTTGCGAAAGTATTCATACCCCTTGAGATGTTCTACATGTTGTCACGTTACGATCATACGTACATTTATTTTACTGGGATTGCATGTGATGGACCAACACACAGTGGCGCATAATTGGGAAGTGGAATGACAATAAAACACGTTTTTCAATTTTTTTTATGAATACAAATCTGAAAAATGTGACGTGCATAAGTATTCAGCCCCCTGAGTCAATGCTTTGTAGATCCACCTATCGCTGCAATTACAGCTCCAAGTCTATTGGGTTATGTCTTTACCACCTTTGCAAATCTACAGACTGACATTTTTTGCCCATTCTTCTTTGAAAAATAGCCCAACGTCAGATTCAGCATCACAATTATGCTCCTCTTTGTGTTGGTCTATCACATAAAATCCCAATAAAATAAATGTACGTATGTGGTTGTTACGTGACAAAATGTGGAAAAGTTTAAGGGGTATGAATACTTTTGCAAGCCACTGTATGAATTGAGAACTGATCTGACTTTGTCTAGACTTAATAATCACAACCACAATCTGAAAACTGGAAACCAATTAGTGTGTGTGAGTCAGACTAATAATGTGCTGTGTGAAGCTGTGACAGCCAAGCGAGTTCCAGGAGAGTTCCAGGCTGGTCCATCTGTAGAGATCTTCTCACAGGATGTGGAAGGGCAGCAAGTGCAGTGGAGATGGAGAACCAGCTCTGCTCTCTCATGGGATCTTCTGGCATGTCCCTCCCTCAGAGAGTCCACCAGGGCCATTGCATATGCTAAGGGATGGAAACAAATTTTAGATTCAATTTAGTGATATTATAGTATACCCATG
Source organism: Hyperoplus immaculatus (assembly GCA_949357725.1). Classification (NCBI taxonomy): domain Eukaryota; kingdom Metazoa; phylum Chordata; class Actinopteri; order Uranoscopiformes; family Ammodytidae; genus Hyperoplus; species Hyperoplus immaculatus. Next base: position 202,234 of record OX442361.1, read on the forward strand.
ATAGGTAATATTTAAGGATTGACCAAAGCTGCTCACTGTACAATGGATTGACATTTGTAAAAAACTATCTTACTGTGGGTGGAAACATAAACACAGTTCACAACTTCACATTAATGATCACTCTCTTGTTGGCGTAAATCCGCACAAAATGGACTGATCTTGTGCCGCTAACTTTACACAAACGGACTGATTGCAACCAGCTGAGTAAAACAAAAGTGTGTCGCCAACTTCATTCAAGAGGAAGAGTTTGTCAGTCTGAATTATTACAGCAGAAAACAGAGCCGAAAAAAACTCTTACTGCAAATAAGGAGAGTGGAATGCTGCCAGCATGGAAATTATTTATTTATCTTGCCGATCGTTCTCGCAGTGCGTAACGTGACATTATAAAACAATGAAACGTTGAACTCGGATTTAAACACTATACCATTTAGCCTAATATATATAGGCTACTTTGCTATATCAATATCACTACGCCTATAGTCCCACACTTAAAGCTACTACGAGTAAGTCGGCACGTTGGCGACACCTTTGAACAAAAGCGGTAGTATTATTACGACGCCAGCTGTCGTGAAGCTGTTTTCTAGCTCGTGCGGGCGTGCAAGATTCAAATAATCAGGAAGCAATATGGTGCGTGTCCGTGTGTTGAAAGTGTGAGGGCACCGGACTCTTTTCGGCTCCGTGAGTCTATGGGTGACACAGCCTCAACTAATGCCAGTAAGTGCTAAACACACCTGATTGCAATGAGTTGATGCATTGTCACCTCTCACGGAGCTGAACGAGTCCCCGTGTCCTCACACAAAGCGAATGAACGAGAGATGGCAGTTAGTTAGTATGGATCACGATGAGGTAATGTGTTTATGTTGTAAATAATGACTATTTCAGATGAATAATGGTTATCTGATGATGCTGGTGAGGCAAAGTAAACTTTGTTTTAGTAGGCTACCGCTCATTCATTTAGGAGTAAACACTGCAGTCTAGGTTCGCTGCGTGAAATTGTATATACGTTGCTTGGCAACGCCCTCCCGCCCGACTATCACTCTCCCTTTTAGCTTTTCTTCATTGCATTTTCTTTTTTTTCTTTTATGGTTCAGCCCCGTTATCAGTCATTATGACGACAAACAACTGTCTCAAACATGGCTCCCGCTCCCCTTCCCTCACCTGGAGTGATAGGCTTCTCAAATCGCGTTCCTGCGCCACACTGAAATCTGTGACCAATACGGATATGTGACCATAGAGCATGCACGTGTGAACCGAAAATCGGACTGGGTGTACGACCAGATCAAATGCAGTAATAAAAACTATATAAAAACGTCTTTCTTTGCACTGATGGTCTCGTTTGCTGTTAAAGGTAATTTATGATTATGAGAGGAAACATGAGGCTGTTTAAAAGATATTTAAAAGTTACTCGTTGCCGCTTTAAAGTAACTTTTAAATATCTTTTAAACAGCCTCATGTTTCCTCTCATAATCATAAATTACCTTTAACAGCAAACGAGACCATCAGTGCAAAGAAAGACGTTTTTATATAGTTTTTATTACTGCATTTGATCTGGTCGTACACCCAGTCCGATTTTCGGTTCACGCGTGCATGCTCTATGGTCACATATCCGTATTGGTCGCAGTTTTCAGTGTGGCGCAGGAACGCGATTTGAGAAGCCTATGGCTCCAGGTGAGGGAAGGGGATAGGGAGACCAGATCCCAATTCACCAGATGTGGGACAAAGACTACGTTTGTGCGGGACAAAGTGCCGTTTTTTTTAGCAAAATAAACTCGTGTCACCACCGGTAATGCCAGAGACACGGCTTTCTATATTAAAAAACACTATCTTTAGATCAGCGCGCAGCAGTTAAGTTAGCTACTGTTAAACAAATAGAGCATTAAGGCTGCGGCTCCACATTAAAAGCATTTCACTGGCTTCACATTAGCATTTCACTTGACAAATGTGAGTTGGCTTTTATTTTGAAGTAACAGAAAGGTAAACGCTGAAGCAGGCAGCACCTTCACAGAGCCCAATGAGCCCAGCAGCCCCCGACAGCGAGATACACACACAGAGACAAACGGAGAGACGCACACTCACACAGACAAACGGAGACTGCTGTCTCCACACAGCTATCGGATAAATGCCAGATTATAAAACACGCATTTAAAAAGGGGGGCTCACTTTCAATAACAATGCGGGACAACGTCTCAATTTGCGGGACGTGTAAAAAGTAATGGAAATGCGATCTGGTCACCCTAGAAGGGGAGCGGGAGCCTTGTTTGAGACAGTTATTTGTCGTCATAATGACTGATAACGGGGCTGGACCATCAAAGAAAAAAAAGAAAATGCAATGAAGAAAAGCTAAAAGGGAGAGTGATAGGCGGGCGGGAGGGCGTTGCCAAGCAACGTGTATACAATTTCACGGAGTGAACCTAGACTGCAGTGTTTACTCCTAAATGAATGAGCGGTAGCCTACTAAAACAAAGTTTACTTTGCCTCACCAGCATCATCAGATGACCATTATTCATCTGAAATAGTCATTATTTACAACAACATAAACACATTACCTCATCGTGATCCATACTAACTAACTGCCATCTCTCGTTCATTCGCTTTGTGTTGGGAGACGGACTCGTTCAGCTCCGTGAGCGGTGACAATGCATCATCAACTCATTGCAATCGGGTGTGTTTAGCACGTCTTACTGGCATTAGTTGAGGCTGTGTCACTAACACCGAGCCGAAAAGAGTCTGGTGCCCTCACACTTTCAACACACGGACACGCACCATATTGCTTCCTGATTATTTGAATCTTGCACACCGCGCACAAGCTAGAAAACAGCTTCACGACAGCTGGCGTCGTAAAAATACTACCGCTTTTGTTCAAAGGTGTCGCCAACGTGCCGACTTACTCGTTGTACCTTTAAGAATGTAATTTAAGTCTGACACTGTCCCCAAATGAATAGCCTATGGAAAATCAATTTAGTTTTGGGCCACATCATAATGAATACAATTTTGATTTAGACTATTAGCCTTTTATTTGAATCTTACAAATACCAATAGGCCTACATTAAACAACCTTTTCGGACAAATATGAATCTACTGTGAGAAGCTTAACGCGAGTCTGCAGCGATGTCCGAACTGTGACAGCTGTCACCTGTCACGTCCCAACTGTAATCGCTACTGATGAAAAGAAAGAAGCCCACAGTGAAATAATGTTGCAACCTGTGATTTTATCGAACACTTTATTAAGAGCCAGTGTGTGTAGATCGCCAGGTAAAATCATTTGAGGTGAGAGCATAGAGTGGCGCTGCATACAGTAGGTCTAAGCTATTTAACATTTTCTGCATCAATAACTGTATGCATGAGGCAAAAAGCCCCAGCGCGATGTTACAGTTCACTCTGCTGTAAGCCTTATGTCACGGCTTCGTTTCGTTCATTATATTACTGATCAATAAGTTTACTGATTTAACGAGTTTACTCAGTGAGAAGTATCGCTCAGACAATATTGTCAGGTCCGCGGGATATCAAAAGGTGTAGTTTCCTTAAAGGGCAGCGCTCTAAGAGCCGAATTTAAGATGAAACTCTGAAACAAAAACTGGTCTGGGCAGGTTAGCCGTGCAGCCTCTGTTACCACGGTGATCTAGCCAGGTACAAAGAGAGCCACCTTTCGTGATACTGAAAACTCGTTAATGAACAAAACGAAGCCGTGACATAAGACTTACATTAGAGTGAACTGTAACATCGCGCTGCGGCTTTTTGCCACATAGTTGCTTGTTTGCCACTCTATGCTCTCACCTCAAATGATTTTACCTGGCGATCTACACACACTGGCTCTTAATAAAGCGTTCTATAAAATCACAGGTTGCAACATTATTTCACTGTAGGCTTCTTTCTTTTCATCAGTAGCGATTACAGTTGGGACGTGACAGGTGACAGCTGTCATAGTTCGGACATCGCTGCAGACTCGCATGTTAAGCTTTTCACAGTAGATTCATATTTTTCCGGAAAATATAGACTACAGGTTTTGTATCTAGGCTATTTATTTTAATGGTATTTATAAGATGCAAATAAAGGGCTATTGGCCTACATCAAAATCTAAATTGTATTAATTTTGATAGGCTATACTATTCATTAGGGGACAGTGTCAGACTTAAATCAGATTCTTAAGTGTAGGATTATCAACCAGGCTAAATGGTGTACTGTTTAAATCCGAGTTCAACCTTTAATTGCTTTATAATGTCACGTTACGCATTGCGAGAACGATCTGTAAAATAAATTAATCAATTCAGTAGCCCAATTTTCTGACAACATTCCACTCTCTCCTTATTTGCAGTACGAGTTTTTTTCGGCTCTCTGTTTTCTGCTGTTCTGTGATCATTCAGACTGACAAACTCTTCCTCTTGAGTGAAGTCAGCGACTTTACTCAGCTGCTTGCAATCAGTCCGTTTGTGTAAAGTTAGCGGCACAAGATCAGTCCAGTCTGTGAGGAAGCAGAGTCAAATGACGGGTCTAGCTTCCGCTCATCTGCCTTCATAGTTGAAGTGCTGTGGAAAAGCAGATGGTATAGGTCAGAAGTTGAACAAATAAGTTATCCCAGAAGTACAAACAACATGCAAACATTTGTATAACCTAACTTACTGTGTGTCGAAACATAAACACAGTTCACATTAATGATCGCTCTCTTGTTAGCGTATATAGGCCCGTCATATGCTGTATATACCACCTCGGCGCTACTGGCCTATATGAAACACTCTTATACATCTCAAAACACATGCTCTCAATAACAATACACCTTATAAAACACAATAATCATATACACTTGCACTAGACCTGGGACTCTTAGCAAAATACTCAGTACCTCTTCAACAGTTAGTAGTCTAAATACCCATGCTAGGCACTTACATGTTCAATACAATACATGTTCACTTTACAATTACAGGGCCCACGGGTAAGTATTAGCATTTAACCTCAGCTATATGAAAATACTGTCTCTTAAATTAAGTGTATAATTACTTCTTTAAACACAAGTAAAGATAAGCATAATGCATCAACTCAAATGACATAGAGCAGGACCTGTAGAGCATACATTTCTGAGTATGTCAAAAAAAAAAGTAAGTCTCTAGCCCATTCCTGTGAGGAGTTATGAATTTTTAAAGAAATAACCGAAATGCTCACTCCTGCCGCTAGGGGGCAGCCTAAATAAAAAAAGCACATTTTAGCAACGTGGGAAATGGTAAATGGCAATCCTGCTTCACCGCTATTAATGTTTCCTCCAGTGCTTTATGGCAAAGTAAAAACCATTTAAAAAACATTTTGATTTTTAGTACATTTTATTTTATTACTTTTTAATAAAAATAAAACTATTTTTATTTTTAGTGCTGAACAATTAATGTACTAGCAAGCGCGGTGTGTCTGCGGCTCTGTGTGCGCAAAACGAGCAGGAGCATGCTAGTGTAGGCCTACAAGATTTATTTCCTAAATTTCAATGCTGCTTTATTTTTATGTTTTAAATTGGGAAAAACGAATTCCAAAACAACCAATAACCTCTGTATTTAAAAATAAATCAAAACAGTAGAAGTTGCACTTTTATTTAATTGTATTTTGTACAGTCTGCATGTTTGCACAAAATGTGTACCTGTACATATAGTAAACAAAATTGGACAACTGTAAGGTCAGTGCCTGTTGTATTTGTGTATTCAAATAAACAGTTGTTTATTTCATTAGTGCACATTGGCATTTTTGAGCAAAATACCCCCAACATTTTTGCCGCGGCGCTACGCGGCGCACTTCCTATTCCCATGGCCAGCAGCAACCTTTACTAAGACATTTCCTGGGGGGTACAGAGATCCCTTGTGATCCCTGATAATGTAGGTTACAAATGTAGGCTGAGTGATAAAGCATATTACTGAAAAACAAAGTTAGGGATTTGGAGTTATTTTGCCATTATTTTACTGGTCCGGCCCACTTGAGATCAGAGAGGCTGTATGTGGCCCTCCAACCAAAATGAGTTTGACACCCCTGACATAGAGCATCAAAATAACATAAGCACCATATTACCCCAAACTCAATAACTGTATAACCCGGTCTTATTACTCATTTTATTCACTGTATATCATTGCTGCTTTACTGTTTTTAAACCTTTATGAATTATACCTATGCACTGCCTTAAACAAATATAAGTCTTCTTTAACCCATAGTCAGCACCAGACCTGTATTATTCTCACAATACTCTCAAAGAAACTAAAGCAAAAGCATTCAATTAAACATGGGCTCTAGTACAATTCTCAAAACACCTCTACTGCTCCTAACTGTCGAGACGGGGAGGGATGCGTCAATGGCTATGGGCATTAGCATGCTATCAGGGATTAGCTCGGCTATTCATCAATACAAACGGCTTATTCCGTCTCCCGACACATTTAACCGGTTCATCACGCTTCAGAACAGTCAGTCATTCCTCCCATGCTCCAAACATACATAGATAGGAATAGTTATTACACTCGTCTTGGCCCCACACAGGACGTGCCTAGCTTAATAATTAGCCGTGTCATTGCTATTGGCGCCCGCGATCGTAAATAATGGCAAATACACATACATCACACGGGGTCAAATTCAATGTTTACTATTAATGCCACAAGTACAAGTCTAAGCTCTAATACACTAGTCAGGGTATCATATCTAACCAGCTTACCTGTGGATGGAAACATAAACACAGTGCATATTAATGATCGCTCTCTTGTTGGCATTGACTTGGCTCGTTGGCTTGGCTCGTCCATGGGCTCGTCATGAACTGACTACCTCGCGGGCCGGGCGCGATCCAGCCAAATGTAATGCCTAGAGCGCCCTCTGCTGGTGAAGACGAAGGCTCCAGCCAAGGCTCCGGATCAGCTCCGCTGCACTGCAAACTGTGACCCATCAGAATGTGTGACCCTAGAGGGCGCTGTTCTCTTATTTATCAACTGATTTCAATAGATCAAATGTTTCAACCATAGATAGTATATAAGTTTATATAGGCCTATAAGGTTTCATCCTGGTCTCACAGTGAAGTGTTTACTAATATGGTTGTCCACAGCTCAATTAATAATAGTTTCACAAAAACAGCCCTGCAATCATGAGATTATCAAGTATTTTTCTTAGCCTACAATTTAAATTAATGTGCTGTGGGTCAACGTAGTTAGAACACATTTCACTGTAAGACTGGGTTGATTATTCACCTTAAAAAATAACAATCCTACCAACCAGACTCAAGCTGTCTAGTAGGCCTAGACCATCATATTCTGTACCATGCATACCACACTGTCACTGAGTTGAGTTGAGTTGTGGACTTAATAGTAAAGGACAATTCACAACCCACTGTTCTTTCTGCTCATTCTTGTTACCAGAGCTTTGCTTCTACCAGTAGGCCTGTATGTGTTCAATAATTGTATTGTATGGAAATGTTAACACAAATGAAGATATTAGGCCTATTTGTGTGTGTGTTCAATGAAATAATTTTCCGTCTGTTTGGGTCAACAAATATAGTTAAAGAGAGGTGAGCAGAGAGATGAGCAGCATCAATAAAAAAAAAATCCTCTCATGACTGTTTATCTGTTTGATTCCTAAGTCTTTTTTTCTTTTACATTACACAATGGGTTATCAATTGGTTATACTGCATCATATAGCCAACCATAAATAACTATTTGACAACAGCCTATCTATATATTAAACTGTAAATAAAGCTCTGTATTCTTCATTATTAAAAAAAAAAAAAAAAACGTTTTCCACACATCAGATAGCAATGCTCTTATTTTGAAGGACACAATTTGACGGCGGCCATGACACAGGACCTCCTTCCTGTTTGACACCACGTGACTTCGTTTTTCGTTTGGAGCACAAAATCAAAAAAGGAATCAGCTGGCAGTCATTTCCTTCTTCAATTCAAATCGAAAATGGCTCAAAGGTATCGGCAAAAACGAAAAACGGAGCACTTTGGGCAGTTCTGTTTGTTTTTTGATTCAGACAAAAAAAACAATTCAGTCCGTTATTGGTTTGAAACCAATCCGTGTACCTTCCGTTCAATCCATATCCGTTTGGAAATCAAAACACGAAAAACGAAAAGTGACCTGTTTTTTTGATAATCATCCTCTCATCTACATTATATATTATACTAAAACACATCCATTTTTAATCACAATTCATGACCAGGTTATCAAATATGAGAATAACGGCCTAAATGTCGATTTTGAAAAATACATGTTTCAATTCAGTGAAAGAAGTGCGTGCGCACGCGTGTGTGCGTGTGTGTGTGGCACGCGCCCAGAGGCGAACTTAACCATTGCGCAAAGGTAGGCCTTGGGTCTCATAATCATCTGATAAATGTTTGTTTTACTCTTCATTCATTAATCACCGATTACGTGCGGATATCGGCATCGCACTGGGAACTGAAGGACGCATCCTACATTATTGATAATGTTATTGATACTCGTGATCAGCTGAGGCATGAGCCCCAGTGCCAACACCAGTGCAGACAGCTGCATATGAAAGCGTTTTTATTGGTTAGGTCCACGAGTGAAAATTGCGTCTGAGGCGATCGTCGTCTCTGTCTCTCTCTTTTCCCTGTCTTCACTTCACTTGTCGAGTCAAAGTGGGCAATCACCCAGTTCAAGGGTGCGCGCGTGCGTGCGCGCGTCTGTGTGTGTGTGTGTGTGTGTGTGTGTGTCGAGGAAAGAAGAAACTTGTCTAGGCTATATTTTGTCCACGTTTAGGCTATAGGCTATCTGAATTGAGCTTTTTGTAAAATAAGGCTCTTGATGGCAGCCAGCCAAAATGTGTTTCCCCTCTCAATAAAGATTAAACATTTGGTGGTTTGTCCCGTTTTGATCTGGATCAACAGCTGTATGTCTGTCGCTGTTTAGATCATGCCTCGTTTCCTCTGAGCAGCACAGTTCGGTTCGGCACGGTTCGGCAGGGTTACCCTACTAGATCTGCCATGCGTTTCCACTACCGACAAGAGGCTTTAGCCTACTTAAAAGACGGAGATAGCCACGGTCAGAAAACAGTCTATGGGTCAGAGCCATCACGGCGATGGCCGCGCATAGCTCGTGGCATTGTGGCAGCGGGACACAGTTTAACCCGCTGATTAATATAAATTATTATTTGGAACTTCAAAAATGAAAATGCACATTTCTTACATTTTCTATTTGTCTCCTTTCCCATTTTCGTATGTGAAGGGCGACATGGAAAATAAAAAATAAGAAATGGCAATCAATTCATGTTTTACAGGCATATTTTGAATAAAACAGTTAGTTTTTTAGTTTTTTTAAATGAAACAAATAATTAAAAAATGAAATCAAACAGTTTTTTTCGTTTTTCGTGTTTTGATTTCCAAACGGATATGGATTGAACTGAAGGTACACGGATTGTGAACGTGACATTTTTGTTGCTTGTCATTTTGACGTATTGTCTAGCTCATTCGCTTTTTTTAAATTTGTATCTCTATTTTAAAACGGCTAGATAAGCGTGTCTGCTCTTTATTTTTTTATTTATTTATTTATTTTTTTTGCCATTTGGACAGATTGTCTAACTCACCATGTTCTTTTTTTTGTATTTCGAATTTGTTGGTGGAGCACGGTATGTTTGTTTAGTGTGTTGTCATTTTGACAGTTTGCTGGATTGTTCATAGTGTAACTAGCTGTTATGGGGTGAATTGTACAATACTTATGTGGGAAGCTAGCACAGGCTAGAAAGTTAAGGCTTGGAATGTTTGTTGTGAGACTAGTAAGGGTCTTTCGGGGTTTGCTGTTTAGAGCAATATATGGGGTGGGTTCTGGGTGGGATGGGGTGGTGTTAACTGGGGGTTTAGCTGATAGGTTATCACCTGCTGTGTTTTCAGTTATCTGTGTTTTCCTTTTTTTTGTGTGTTTTTTTTTCCTCTGTATTTTGCTACTCTTTTTGTTATCGGAGCAACTCTTTTTACTCTCACTATAACTGAGTTAGATGAAGGGCAATCTTAATTTAATTAGTTGGAATGTCAAGGGGCTAAATCACCAAGTGAAAAGGGGTAAGGTCTTAACCCACCTAAAACGGCTCAGGGCTGGAATAGTTTTCCTTCAAGAAACCCACCTACATGACTCTGACTAAGTAAATGCTGGCGTGGACAATTTTTTCATTCTAATTTCAGGGCTAAGGCCAGGGGCACAGCTATCCTTATTGATAGTAATATTCCTTTTGAGTCCTCAAACATTATATCAGACAAAAATCGACGTTTTATTATTGTTTCAGGCAAACTTTACAATAAGTCAGTCATCTTGGCCAACGTCTACGCGCCTAACGTCGATGATGTAGAGTTCTTTAAGAGATTTTTTTCTCAACTCCCCAATCTCAATTCCCATTCTCTTATTCTTGGTGGGGATTTTAATTGTTATCTGGATCCAGTCTTAGATCGCTCTTCCCCCAAACCTGCCACTCTTAGCAGATCTGCAGGTTATATCAAATCATTCCTTGCTGATTATAGCCTCTCTGATCCATACAGGTTTTTATACCCCACAGGAAGAGAATATTCATTCTTTTCACATGTCCACCACACTTACACCCGAATTGATTATTTTTTTGTTGATAATTCACTGATGTCAGACCTAAAGTCATGCAGTTATGAAAGTATTGTGATCTCAGATCATGCTCCTCTGCTCCTTCAACTAGCTTTCTCTGAAGTTGAGTATACAAGAAGACAGTGGAGACTGGATCCATTGTTGCTCACAGATGAGTTTTCTTTCACACATCTCTACACATATTAAAACTTTTTTGAGTATAAATAAAACACCAGATGTGTCCAATGCAACAATTTGGGAGGCCCTGAAAGCCTATTTGAGAGGTGAAATTATATCATTTGCAGCATACAAAAATAAGTGTACAAAACAGAAACAAACTGAAATAGCTGATCAGATTCTGAACATTGACAGACAATATGCTAATTCACCTTCATCTGAACTTTACAAAGAACGTTTAAAACTTCAGACAGAATTCAACCTTCTTTCCTCTCGTCAGGTTGCTGACCAGTTGCTTAGGAGCTGAAGTACTTTTTACGAGCATGGGGACAAGATTGGCAAACTCCTGGCCAATCAACTGCGCGGATTTAGAGCGAAGCAACTCATCCCTGGAATACGGACAGACAGTGGGTGTACAACATCAGATCAGAAATTGATAAACGAAAAGTTCAAAACATTCTATTCAAATTTGGGTAACACTTTATAATAACTATCCGTTGTAACTCGTTAATAGATCATTAGTAAACTCTTAATTAATGATTATTAATGATTTGTTAAGTGTTTGTTAGCAGTTTGTTAAGGATTTATAACAATGGTAGATAGTTAATAGCTTAATAATTGAATCAGTTCATCTGGGAGGTAATCCGAGATTAACTGATCACGTCACGTTCAAATCCATGGCATGCACAGTGTGTATTGAGTTTATTTAAAAATATTTGAAAATGGGGCTGCCCTCAGTTGCCCATGCACTGTGTATAGTCTATAGCCTATTTCAGCCTCGTCGGTATCTCGGATTACCTCCCAGATGAACTGATTCAATTATTAAGCTATTAACTATCTACCATTGTTATAAATCCTTAACAAACTGCTAACAAACACTTAACAAATCATTAATAATCATTAATTAAGAGTTTACTAATGATCTATTAACGAGTTACAACGGATAGTTATTATAAAGTGTTACCCAAATTTGTATAGTTCTGATTGTACAGTAGACGTAACGGTGATGGAAACCTTTTTCAGTAACCTAAACATGCCTTCCCTTTCTCAAGACCTGAGACACAGCCTTGAGGCACCTATTACTCAGAGGGAAATTATTGCAGCAATAACATCTATGCAATCAGGCAAATCTCCTGGTCCAGACGGACTTCCATCTGACTTTTTTAAGAAATTTTCAGCCGAATTATCGCCTTTTTTATGCTCAGTATTCTCAGACTCATTTGACTCAGGTAAACTCCCGCCTTCGTTCTACCAGGCCTGTATTTCCCTGTTGTTAAAAAAGGATAAAGATCCTCTAGATTGTGCATCATACCGACCAATTTCACTATTAAATACGGATGTGAAGATACTTGCTAAAATTCTCGCCCACAGATTGGAGGATGTTCTCCCCTCTATCATATCCCCCGACCAAACTGGGTTTATAAAGGGACACCAATCATTTTATAATATCCGCCGGCTAATGAACATTTTATATTCCCCCAGAAATATTGAATCAGAATGCCTCGCTTCTATGAATGCTGAAAAAGCATTTGATAGAGTAAAATGGAATTATTTGTTTTTCACCCTTGAGAAATTCGGTTTGGGTCCTGTTTTCACTTCTTGGGTTAAATTATTGTAATAAACCTTGCCTCTGGGTTAGAGGAGATAGAGAGCACCTTAATTGTTATGAAAGGAAACAAAACGGGGAGGACACTGAAGAATACCAATCAATTATCTTTATTGAACATTATGTAGGAGACACGGGACGGGAACACATGTGGAAGAGCCTTTAGGTTAGACCCTCTTTTCTGGTGACACTTCTCGGGCATTAAGGCATTAGCCACCCACACAAACCCCCAGCAACAGGGCACGGCACACAAATGCTGCTATGCAGCCACACCAAACCCCTTAGGGCACTGCACATCAAACCTGCACTGCAACCCACTACACGGCAACCCGTGGCGTCAGAGCCCCCCTGTGCGCACTGGACGAGTTGTTACCCCTACTATTTCCCCCACTAGGTCCCCTGTACTGCCGCGTCTAATTAAAATACAATTAATTAACAAAGCTATAAACACACAATACAAAAATATATATCTATATCTAAAAGCTACTTAACTCTCCCAGGAGTTGAGACCCCCCCCTCGGGGTCTGGGCTTTGGCGCTGGCCCGGATTGGCTGACGTGCACGGCTCCGGTCCAACGCAGCGAGGCAGCTCCACAAACAGCAGGAGAGCCTCTACACAAATTGGAGAGCGGCTTGAGCACTCCTAAATGGTCCCCACCCTATCAGTAACTCGCCCTCAATACTGGAACCTCTCCCTAACTCTATTGCTATCTTCACCGCCGGCAACCCTAGCGGCATGCGAACGGCACCACCCCCCAGGCCCGAGTGCATTCGGCTTAGAATTGGTCTTGGTTGGGCACAAGCCCTGTAACATTCAGTCCGCTCCCCAACAACACTGATTGTCATCTCTCTGCCCTTTTTCTAACCTCCTTCTTCCCAAACCCACTCCCTTCAGCTGCATCGCATCATCCTAATTACCTAATTAACAACCACTCTGTGGCTCACTCTCTGATCACAGCCCATGGTTCACTACACTCCTCCCTCCTTTAAATGTGACTCGACCCAGAGTCAAGGCATCTCATAGTCCCGGGACCACACGGGCGGCCTCCTCTGCCTTGTTTGGCGCATCTCTTGTAACGTCTCTTGTCTGTTCTGTGTCTCTCCTTCTGGTGATGCCCGACTCAATGTCAGACTGGCTGTCGCGCTCTCCTGCGGGATAAGTCTAGCCGTCTGACTGATGTTTGGCTCCCGATTGGCTGGTGGCTGAATACTTGGCATCGGTCCTCCTGTCTGCCTCTCTTCCCCCACCAAAAGGTCGCTCGAGTGGGCCGCGCTCTCCTGCTGTGCTGGTCGACTAGGCCTCTCATTTTCGGCCCTCCCCCTGGCACCTCCTGCCTTCCAACAGACCCAGCCTGTGCTGCCATTTGTTTCTGGGGATCTGGTCTGCCGCCTTGGTGAGCCGCCCTGGTTCCTTGTCTCTGATACAGGGGAGAGGAAAGGTTTAAGTCGGTTGAAATGCACAATCATCTCTGGGCCACCCTCCACTAGCACTATCCTATATAGTACATCTGTCACCCTCTCTATGACCTTGTAGGGACCCCTAAATTTTCTTTGCAACTTGGGACAGACACCTTTTTTTCTAGCCTGTGTTCGAACCCAAACCAACTCTCCCTCTGAGTAGTACTGCCACTTGACCCTTACATCGAAAGCTTCTTTCTGTCTACCCGAGGCCCTAGCCTGGTGCCCTTTTACCGCCCCCACTACCGTGGACAAGGTGTCACACAACCTTGAGACATACTCTGTAACTGCAGAGAACTTCTCTCTTTCTCCCAGACCCAACATGATATCCACTGGTAGAACCATCTCTTGTCCAAACAAAACTTTAAAGGGTGTGAATCCTGTGCTCGAATGCACACTACTTCTATACGCCAACATTACATAAGGCAACAGTGCATCCCAGTTGGATTGGTTCTCCTCCACAAACAAAGACAGCATAGACAGCAATGTCCTATTAAACCTTTCCACCATCCCGTCTGACTGGGGGTGATAAGGAGATGTGCGTGTCTTATTAATGTTTAGCAGCTGGCACACTTCTTTGAACAAATTTGACTCAAAATTTCGTCCTTGATCTGAGTGAATGGTGCGTGGGGCCCCTAAGCGACAGACCCACTGTTCTACCAGAACTTTTGCCACTGTCTGAGCCTCTTGGTTGGGGAGGGGGAACGCCTCAGTCCATTTAGAAAAGTAGTCTCCAATTACCAAGATGTACCTGTTTCGACCAGATGTTTCTGGGAGAGGCCCCAAGATGTCTAATGCAACACGCTCGTAGGGCCTTGAGGCTACAATAGACTGAAGGGGGGCACACGGCTGCTGTCCGCTTGTCTTTCTGGACCCACAGTCTATACACTCCCTACACCAACGCTTGACGTCCCCAAACCAACCCAGCCAGTAGAAACGGTCCTTTACTTTGGCCTGCAACTTCTGGATGCCCAAGTGCCCCCCGGTGACAGAATTATGCAACTGATCCAAAACTTTTGGCACAAGGGATTTTGGAAGTACCACCTGAACCTGCATAGCTGCATCTGAGTTAATGGGTGGTAACCTCACTAGCCTATCCCCCTGAATCTGTAGCTGAGCCCACACTGGTGCAAATCTCTGCAACTCCTTAGGGGGCTGAAGGCCTACATTCTCTCCTCCCAGAAGAGCTATCACCTGTTGCAGCTCCACATCATCTCTCTGAGCTTTTGCCAGCTCATCTATTACTTCTGGCTCTGCGGGAGCCGAGGCCCTAACATGTTTGACAGCACATGGAGCCTCAAAAACAGGTAACTCGTCTCCCCTGTATTCAGTCATGGTGGGTGGGCTATCTGTCTGGAATGCAGGTAACCTGGAAAGGGCATCAGCATTAGTGTGTACACGTCCAGGGCAGTGGACAATTTTATACTGGAAACTGGCCAACTGCTCCAACCACCTAGCTAGCTGACCCTCTACACCCTGGAAATTGTGCAGCCATCTTAGAGAATTATGGTCTGTTCTCAGCACAAACTCCTTCCCCAGCAAGTAGTGCTTGAAATACTTTGTAAATGTCACCATACCAAGTAACTCCTTTTTGGTTGTAGCATATTTCCTCTCCTGTTTAGTCAAGGCCCTGCTAGCATAAGCTATGACTTGCTCCTGCCCACCCTCTTCCTGCGACAAGACTGCCCCAATTCCCACATCACTAGCATCTGTGTCTAAGATAAATGTTTTGTGGGGATCAGGGTACGCCAGAATGGGGGCCGACATTAAGCCCAGCTTTAGTTTCTCGAAGGCTGACTGACATTCCTCTGTCCATTTGAAACGCCTACCCTTCTCTGTGAGCTGGTGCAAGGGGCGTGCAAAATCTGCAAAGCCTTTAACAAACTTCCTATAGTAGGAGGCCAGACCAACAAAACTTCTGACTTCAGTCTGGTTCTTCGGAACTGGCCACTGTCGTACTGCCTCTACCTTGGCCGGGTCAGCTTCTACCCCACTTGCTGAAATGATGTGGCCTAAATACTGCACCTGAGTGGCAAACAAATTGCACTTGGCTGGCTTGACTTTTAGATTAGCCTGACGCAACTTTGTGAGCACCTCATCCAGTCGTGTTAAATGTTCCTGGAAAGTCCTCCCAAACACAATGATATCGTCTAAGTACACTAAGCACGTTGTCCACTGTAGGTCTGCCAACACCAGATCCATCAACCTTTGGAAGGTGCTTGGGCTATTGCACAGGCCGAAACTTAGAACATTGAACTCAAAGAGACCTTGTTTTGTGATGAAAGCAGTTTTGGATTTATCTTTAGCGTCGACCTCGACCTGCCAGTAGCCACTGGCTAAGTCAAGAGTTGAAAACCAACAAGCATTACTCAAACTGTCGAGTGCATCATCAATGCGTGGGAGCGGATAGGCGTCTTTTCGGGTAAGATCATTTAGTTTTCGATAGTCTACACAGAAACGCAGACTTCCATCTCGCTTACGGACCAGCACAACTGGCGCTGCCCAGGGGCTATTTGAGGGCTGGACAATGTCATTTTCTAGCATCTTTTTGAGATGATCCGCAACCTCATGCTGCAAATGAAGGGGTACACGTCGGGGGGGCAACTTTACCGGTCTAGAATCACCTGTGTCAATCTGGTGCAAAGTGAGGTGGGTTCTCCCCAAATCATTTTCTCCTGTGCTAAAAATTGACAAATTACGGTAAAGCAAATCACGGATGGCTGGCATTTGAGTTCTCTCAAAACCTCGATTTAAACCCAGTTTTTCTATCAACCCATCAGTTGTCCAAGGTACATGTGACAAACTCCCGCTTTCTACCGCCCCCATATGTTCTGCCCTACTGCCCACTTCAATGTCAGTATGCAACATGCCTACTTTCATCCCTGCCTTGAGTGTGAGAGCCTCATCAGTAACATTAATGACCCGGACGGGCACAGCTCCGTGATCTACCTGACAGACTACACGGGCAACCATGACATTACAATGAGAAGAAACTGAATCAGACGGCTCCAACATTCCCTCCCTGACAGGACCAACAGAATTTTCTATTCTACCAGTGACGATGGCTTCACTGCGAGGGGGAATTACTGTGTCTAAGGGAAGTGTAACAGCCTGTGGCTTATCTATATCTGCTGGGACCACAAGGGGGAATAGTTTACCCATTATTCTGCATTCTTTCTTCCCAAAGTCTACCATCACCCCGTATTTCTGTAGAAAGTCGAAGCCCAATAGAATTTCTTGGGATGGCACATCAGCAACTAAAAACTCTGCCATCAATGCTAGCGAATCAAACTGACACACAGTGTGCCACTTTCCCAGGATTCCCATCCTCCCCCCATTAGCAGCAGACACATCCCCTTGATGGTCTAGTAACTCAACCCCACCCTTAGTTATTTCTAACCAGACCTGTTTAGGGATCACTGATATTGTTGCGCCGCTATCCACCAACACAAGGGAATCTACTCCCCTTACTTTAGCTGCAATATACCCTGAACCCCCATGCTTACTTGCAAAGGCCACCGTCGTACCATTGTACTTGGGGGCAGGCAGTTGGCCTGCTTTACCTGCCCCCTCTAGTTTCCCTGCAGATAGGGGCAATCGCGTCTAAGGTGTCGGTTACAGCCACATTCCCAACATCCTCCATCACCCTCTCTGGATCCACGGCTGGGCCTGTTTGGTGCCACCCTCTCTTGGTGACCCCCCTCTGCATTGTGGACAGATTTGGATATATATGGTGTTTTTGGAGTTGTCTGCATAGTTTTAACTGTGGATTGAAGGGAACGTACTTCCTGTCTTAACTCCTCCACCACCCCCAGCATTACTCCCATCTGTTCCTCACTGTCTGACTTAACTGTCACGCCCATTACTTTGGCCTCTGGTGACAAGCTGGTCTTCTCTAGGTTTCTCACTAGTTCCATTTCAGCAGCAATATCGATAGATTCTTCTAAGCTTTTGGGCTTGGCACTACGCAGGCTAACCCGAAAATCGCCTGAAGTAAAATGTAACATGAACTGATCTCTTGCCAGCATATCTCTGGTATGGTCATCAGCTGTGGGGTATGCTCTAGTGGCCAACCTTCTCAAGGCATTACCAAATTCCCTTGCCGTCTCATTTGGCCGCCGCCGCCGGGCAGTAAAAGTAGCCCTACTCCAGTCATCGCTATCACATGGTTCGAAACATCTCGTCATAGCTGTTTTTAAAAGGACATAATTATTTTTAACCTCCCTTGACAAACCACTATACATGTCCCTGGCACGGCCGGCTAACAAAAGAGACATGAATTTAAGCTTGAGGGTCTCATCCCACTGATTCACTTCTGCGGCCAAATCAAACTGCTCTGACCAATCATACCACTCACGACCCAGTCCTGTAAATGTCTCGGGCATAAACACAGGGCGGGCTGGACGACCAACTGAATGCATGTGAGCCGCTGGATGACCACTACTAGTAGATGGGGAATGATCATTACTGTTCTGCGCCTGTAGCAACTGATTGGATTCTTCCTCCGACATTTTTAGGGCTAACTCTACCAAGATTTTAATATGAGAGATACAAGATCCCACCGCTGCCACCAGTGTAATAAACCTTGCCTCTGGGTTAGAGGAGATAGAGAGCACCTTAATTGTTATGAAAGGAAACAAAACGGGGAGGACACTGAAGAATACCAATCAATTATCTTTATTGAACATTATGTAGGAGACACGGGACGGGAACACATGTGGAAGAGCCTTTAGGTTAGACCCTCTTTTCTGGTGACACTTCTCGGGCATTAAGGCATTAGCCACCCACACAAACCCCCAGCAACAGGGCACGGCACACAAATGCTGCTATGCAGCCACACCAAACCCCTTAGGGCACTGCACATCAAACCTGCACTGCAACCCACTACACGGCAACCCGTGGCGTCAGAGCCCCCCTGTGCGCACTGGACGAGTTGTTACCCCTACTATTTCCCCCACTAGGTCCCCTGTACTGCCGCGTCTAATTAAAATACAATTAATTAACAAAGCTATAAACACACAATACAAAAATATATATCTATATCTAAAAGCTACTTAACTCTCCCAGGAGTTGAGACCCCCCCCTCGGGGTCTGGGCTTTGGCGCTGGCCCGGATTGGCTGACGTGCACGGCTCCGGTCCAACGCAGCGAGGCAGCTCCACAAACAGCAGGAGAGCCTCTACACAAATTGGAGAGCGGCTTGAGCACTCCTAAATGGTCCCCACCCTATCAGTAACTCGCCCTCAATACTGGAACCTCTCCCTAACTCTATTGCTATCTTCACCGCCGGCAACCCTAGCGGCATGCGAACGGCACCACCCCCCAGGCCCGAGTGCATTCGGCTTAGAATTGGTCTTGGTTGGGCACAAGCCCTGTAACATTCAGTCCGCTCCCCAACAACACTGATTGTCATCTCTCTGCCCTTTTTCTAACCTCCTTCTTCCCAAACCCACTCCCTTCAGCTGCATCGCATCATCCTAATTACCTAATTAACAACCACTCTGTGGCTCACTCTCTGATCACAGCCCATGGTTCACTACATTATTATATGCATGCCCTTCTGCCTCAGTATTAACAAACAGCCGTTACTCAAATAGTTTTGATCTGCACCGTGGGACCCGGCAGGGTTGTCCTTTGAGCCCGCTCCTTTTTGCTATTGCAATCGAACTACTTGCGATTGCCATCAGAGGTAACAAACAGATTCAGGGGATATGGAGAGGAGGAATTGAACATAAGGTATCATTATACGCCGATTGTTTGTCGATTACTTTTGTTTGTCGCCAAGCCAGCCACCTCTTTACCGGAGGCACTTTCTGTGTTGGAGGTCTTTAGTCAGTTTTCTGGCTATAAACTTAACTTGAGCAAGAGCGAACTCTTTCCGATTAATAAAGAAGCTCTTAAACTTGATTATACAGCTCTCCCACTCAAAGTGGTGACAGACCATCTGAGTTACCTTGGGGTATGTTTTACCAGAAATTTTAAAAACCTATTTAAATCGAACTTCTTCAAATTATTGGATCAGGCGAAGCAAATATTATCGAAGTGGTCTCCTCTGGCTTTCTCTCTCATAGGTAAAATAAATTAAATTAAAATGACATTACTCCCAAAGTTCCTATATCTATTCCAATGTCTCCCCATCTTTCTCCCCAAATCCTTTTTTCAGGCCCTTGACTCTTTAATGATAAATTATATTTGGAATGGTAAACACCCTCGGTTAAGGAAAGCATTTCTTCAAAGACCAAAACAAACAGGCGGAATGGCCCTCCCTAATTTCCAATACTATTACTGGGCTGCTAATATCCGTTCTTTAGTGTATTGGGTGCATTTTCACCTTGACGACTCAGCCCCAGTCTGGGTAACAATGGAGTCCAGCGCTGTTAGCCCATTGTCTCTATCTGCCCTCTTAAGCGCCGCACTTCCACTCTCTTCGGCTATTCCCAACAGTAATCCCGTGATTAAGCACTCCCTTCGAATCTGGACCCAATTTAGGAAGAATTTTGGAATGCAGAATTTTTCACTTTTCAGCCCAATTGCAGCTAATCGTTTATTTATTCCCTCGACGGTGGATGGTGCATTCAACATCTGGCATAAAAAAGGCTTAAAATGCATCGGTGATTTATTTATTAATGATATATTTGCTAGTTTTTCCCAATTGACAAAACATTTTGGTATCGAAAAGACAAATTTTTTCCGATTTCTGCAAATCAGGCATTTTACGCAGAAGCTAATTCCCCAATTCCCTTATAAACCGCCAGCCAATCATGTCCATTTGTTTCTTTCTGTAAACCCCACATTAAAAGGCTCAATTTCTGTGTTTTTCAACCTTATTTCAAAGTTGCATAGCCCCTCTTTAGCAGCTATAAGAACCTTGTGGGAGCAGGACCTAGGCTCTGACTTCACAGATCACATGTGGGATTCAGTCCTGGATCGGATACACTCTACCTCCATGTGCGCCCGACATGCTCTTGTGCAATTTAAAGTAGTACATCGTATCCACATATCTAAAACTAAATTAGCTCGTATGTTCCCCGATGTAGACCCGACCTGTAATAGCTGTAAGAGCGCACCGGCATCACTCTTTCACATGTACTGGTTGTGTCCCACCTTGACTAAGTTCTGGACATCAGTTTTTCAAACAATTTCTGAAGTAATTCAGCATCAAATTGAGCGGAACCCTTTCACTGCAATTTTTGGCATTGCTCCAAATCCGGGCTTGCCTAAAGTGAAGCTGAAGGTACTAGCCTTTACTTCATTACTTGCTCGTAGGGTTATCTTACTCAAGTGGAAAGATCCTGCTCCCCCTTCCCACTCACATTGGATTAGAGACATTATGGCATGTATGAATTTAGAGAAAATACGTTACACTACCCAGGGATCCGAGAATACATTTGACAGAATTTGGCGCCCCTTCCTAAATTATTTTAAAAAACCAACAATAATTATAGAAGACTAGCGACCCCCTCCCCTCTTTTATTTGATTTAATTTTATTTCTTTGTGTTTTTTTTTTTGTTTTTTTTTTTTATATTGATTGTTTGTTTTTGTTTCTTGTGGGGTGTGTTTCGTGTTGTTGGGTGTGAAGGTGGGATGTGGGTGGTGTATGTTCGGGAGAAAAAGGGGAAAAAATTTGTACTCGCTGTGATACAATTCCATTGTTACTAACATTTAATAAAAAAACCTTTGAAAGAAAAACGGGGGGTCATTTATAATCAGGGTCGTCTTGTATTCGGGCCAATACGGTATATTTATGCCAGCTGGAACATGGATGTTGTCTTTTACTTTACATAAATATGTATGCAGAAAAGGAACAAATTGGTGAATAAAAATTCACCAAATTGCAGGAAATTAAGCATTTAATGCTAAAAAAAATTCGGGGGGAGTACCTCCAGATCCCCACGTATAAATTGTCACAACCCAACATTTAATCAAAACCTACGTCCTTAAAATTCATGAATAATTTTTTTTTAAAAGGCTATAAGGATACTTTGGAAAATTCTTAAATCAGTGATTCTTGAGAACTGGGACAAAACAGGGTGCAATGTTGAAAAAATACAAACCCTATGTTTAGGCAAATTAAATTACAACATATACTAAGCTACTGAGCTACACTTTGATACAACCTCCCAGCTTTTATCCTTTTTATCAAAATGGGCTTTTTACCTTGCTATTCCTTATTTTGTGTCAACACCGTCAGACACCAAAATCACAAATTAATTTCCCCTCAATTTATGCTAGACCCATGAGAAGAATTGTGATCACAAGTATTCACCAAGACTGACAGAGGCCACACAAAATATTTTCAAAATGTATATGACTATAGATATTTTATATCGATTTTCCTCTATGTTCTTCAGTTGAACTGTGTAATAGAATGTTTACTTTAAAATTAACAGCAATCAAGATGTGTTTCAAATTTCAAAACACATTCTCATGTTAGGTGACTGGTTAGATTTTCACATATGACCAACCATTCCTCAACAACTATGAAATATCATTATGTATTGTTATCATAATAATATAAATCTGACGGAGTTGACACATAGCTGACGGAGTTGACAAGTATATCTTATGAATTTGACATATCTGCCGATGGTGACAAAAACCCAGATAACCATGTAGAATAATCAATAACAGTGATTTTATAACAGCATATTATTGGTTGAGTGTTAATTCAAAGATTCACATTACAGTCTTTCAATCAGACTAGCTCTAAAAGACTCAGACAAAATCGCCTCATTTTGTATATCATCCTGTACTTTTTTAAGAATCATCCATGACAAAAGAAGATTGTGAGAGTTTCCATAAATACAGTATTAGAAAAACTAAACCCTATTTCTGTATTTAATATAATTATAATAACTTGAAAACCATCCAAATATGATGCCTTCACATTGAATGTCAGTTGTGGGTGAATCTCAATTCAGGGGTTACAGCCTAAGAAGGCTGCATTTGAAGACCGATTGCGTCATAGCGGCGTGCAAAGGCTTGTTCCATTTGCAAGGCTCCTTCATATGCGGCCAAGAAATGCAGCCTTCGTTTCATGGTTTTGAAGGCTGCAACAGATGGATCCTTCGCGGCCCAACATATCCCAAGATTCATTGCATTTTTTTCAGAGATGGCATAAAATAAAATAGAAAATAACAAAACAGCAACGTGTTGCTCCATCTTCTTAATTTTTATCTTCCTTTCTTTTTTTCTTGTACTTTTTTTTCTTTTCGTCTAGTAGGCAACTTCTTTTTCTTTTTTCCTCCGTTGACAAGGCTGTCTCCGTTGGAAGCAATCAGGGTTGCTAGGCAGCACAGGAGCGGCGAGTCGTCATGCAAACCGGAAATGCTCGTAAACGGAGACCTGCGGAGACCATCTCGTTTAACAACGCTTGTTCGGCCTTCGAATCGGCCTTCACAGGCTATAGCCTTCATAGACCGCGTAGACCGCGTCCTTGGGATATAGCTTCCGTCATTTGCCTGTCACCAACGTCAGACAGGAAATCTGACGGAGTTGACATCTGACGGTGTTGACATATTTAACGTTTCTTAAACTATTTTTTTTAATTAACCTAGTTAGTCATTTGTTTTTTCTGTTGATTGGTGCCAGTATGAACTACTTCAGGAATATAAAATTATCGAAACATTTCAAATAACTTCTTCAGAAATTGTAAGTCGGTGTTGACATATCACGGTTGTGACGCATGACTTTTAAGATTTGGAATGTAAAATATTCTAAAACTACAACACTTATCAGAGCCTGTCTGACTCTAATGTACTCTGCACAGATAGCTTGTGACAATAGGTCCTTCACGGAGACAGCTGCCCCTCATATTGCGTGATTTTATTACATTTTAATGAAATGTCTGGTGTCCCCCCATTTAGAAACCTTATAAAACATGAATGTGTTATAGAAAAAAAAATGTATTTATATGAGAGATTATTTTGTGCTGCTTTTGATGAAAAAAGCTCTTTTTAATCATTAAAGTACATTTTTAATAGGTTTTATTGCATATGAAAGTTTGAAACCTTCTCTGTGGACACACTGTTTTTGACGTCATGAGAAGATAAAAGTGTCATAAATTTGACATAATAATAAATTTGGATAATTGTGCTCCAGACATTCTATTCTTAATCCCTAACAACATCTACAATTTTAGATATTTTATTTAAAGATAACAGCAGTTACATATGGAAGACGGCCTTTTGTCCCGGTTCTCAAGAATCACTGATAAATATAAAAATTGTAAATTGTTAAAATGCAACAATTCTTGTAGCGTCGTAAATACTTTGTCCCAAAAAGAAAGAGAGATGCAGACTTCAATGCAAAATTGCCTGTAACATGCTTAATTTTGAACTGATTTTGATGAAACTTGGTTTGCTACGGACTTAAAAACTTGAACATGACATGATTACTTGTTGGATGTAAATTCAGTTACGGGGTGGGGACCCCTCCAATGGTTAACGTCTCTTTGTTGTGTTTACTGGTGCAACACAGCAAATGTCTGACCACACCCTACCAAACTGAAAAGAGCTGGTCAATATATAATAATATGCTTTTATTTATATCTGGTAAACAAATATATGTTGGCATTTGGTGGGTTAACATCCATCTGTTACACCTGGTATGAAACGCTGAAAATAAAAGTGAATCTAAAAATATTGCAATATTTGTTTTACACTTGGATGAATTGGAAGAGTTGCTATATTGAAATAAGAAAATTAAAACAGATAGTCTTTCCCAACCTTTATAGATGTCACCTCGTCATTTCCTTCTCGACTGGAAAATAAGCTTCGTATATCTGCATCAACCAATAATCACATAACAGCAGTGTAAGGAAATGCAACTTAATTTAATATACTTTTGCATTGGATTGGATGGATTAAACTTTATTTTGTGTATATTAT
This sequence comes from Hyperoplus immaculatus, assembly GCA_949357725.1. Classification (NCBI taxonomy): domain Eukaryota; kingdom Metazoa; phylum Chordata; class Actinopteri; order Uranoscopiformes; family Ammodytidae; genus Hyperoplus; species Hyperoplus immaculatus. Next base: position 226,904 of record OX442361.1, read on the forward strand.
CATTGCCAACATTAGCATTTGGCTCAAAGCATCACTGCCTCGTAACAGCCTCATGTCAGGGAGAGAAGGCAAAGTTTATTCACGATCCAGAGAGCCTGCAGAAAGTAGCTGTTCAGCATCCTCCTGGTTCTGGCAAGGAGGATTCTGTAACTTTTCCAAGATTGCAGGTGGGAAAACCGGCCATGAACAGGAAGATGAGGGTCCCATATGATGGAGGTTTGCCCTGGTTAGAAATCTCCAGCAGGGAAGGGAGAGGGGCGCCAATGATCTTGCTGGCTCTCCTCTCAATCCTGCTCCGCTGATGTTACTTCAGTGCATTGCAGCTGCCAAACCAAGTAGGTGAGGCCATAAATTATAAGGGATCCAATGGTGCCCATGTAGAAGATTGTAAGGTGGGGGGCAGGGAGGCCTGCCATTTTCAGACGCCGGAACGGCCATGGTGTTGGTAGTACAGGTCGCCGCCAGGTGGACCCCAGAAACTTGACAATGTTGTCCCTCTCCACAGCAGGACCACCGATGGTCAGTGGCGTGTGATGAAGCTTGCTGACCTTTCTGAAGTCAATCACCATCTCCTTTGTCTTGGTAACATTGAGGAACAGATTATGGAAGCTGCACCACGATAGAGAAAGAGAGAGAGAGAAGTTGCATCAAGATAATACAATGGACTGTGCCACAAAAGCAAAACCTTTTGTGGATTTGGCCACTATGTGCGATGATCAGTGTGTGGAGAAAAATTTGGCAACATGACACCACAAGTGTTAACAGCCAATAATCATTGTTATCTAATTAGCACAATTATTTTTTAAATAATCAAACTAAACAACTCATCATACAAAATTATCCAATTGATCAGTGTCTGGAAAACCGAGGCCCATTCACAGTATTTTGAGCACAGAGGAGATGTATTATGTCCAAGCATACGGTCAGCTCTTTTACCAGAATTCTAGGTAGGCATTGTCTTCTTAATTTGATGCTTAGCCGACCGCTGTAGACAACCAATCCAATGAGGGGTAACCCCAGTGCACAGGATGCACCCACAAGGCTGAAGACCACACACACTGTAAAACAGGAGGAAAATAATGTATATTAGATTCCCAAGCCTTTGCTCTCTTCATTATGTCAGAAATCCCATTACTTGCGGCAACACTGGAAATTCAATTAACTCTAAACTGTCACTACTAATTAGCAAATTGAACACATGAAGTTGAGAATCATGCAGGAATTATGGTCAAACAAATCTTGCACATTTATATCTCTTGGGTGAGCTATCAAAATCAAAATTCAGATTAAGATCCCCGTTCAGCCTTTGAGCAAGGAGCAACCGACAGTGGAAAGGACAGCAGACTACTCAATTTCAGCTTGCAATAAATCATGAAGCCTAATGTTCAGTTTAAGAGATGAGCAACTGAGTCAGTAGCAGCCAAGTGCACATCTGTAGTGTTTGAGACAGAACTGGCAGCAGGGAGGTTTCAGGAGTACACATACTATCATTATGTCACAACATTAGTGGTTTCATAAGTCTGCATACCCACACATATGTTTTCGCTTTACTGATTAGAGCATAAGTAGGCTCAAAATGAGAGAAAGCAAGCCATATGCTTGGAATTACTCCATGTAATATTAGGGCTATGTCTAAAAATAGCTGGTAAAGGTGGACGATGTCTCGCTCTCACAGGTGGAACAAAGCGTGGAACAAATGTGACGGTCAGTTTTTGTATAATGCATGTTTATGCAGTAATTTCCAACAGCCCTTGAACTGATCCAGGGCAGCAATTAGTGAAACAAGCAGCAGTTGTGCACAGAAGATGAGACATTAAAGTATGAGGATAGCCAACAGAGAGCAACACATACAGTCATGCCCAAAATTATTATTATAATAAGACGATGTACAAGAGGCATCATTGTGAAAAAAAAATGTCAGCTTTTACTTACATTTGAACAAAATGTGGCATGTCCAAAATTATTCATACCCTTCTCAATAATCAATAGAAAACGCCTTTATTGGCAATTACAGCAATCAAACGCTTCCTATAATTGCTGACCAGCTTTTTGTATGTCACCATTAGTATTTTTGCCCATTCGTCTTTAGCAATGAGCTTGAACTCTTTCAGTTTGGAGGGTCTCACTGCCATAACCCTGATCTTAAGCTCCTTCCACAGATTCTCAATTGAATTCAAGTCAAGACTCGGGCTGGGCCACCGTAAAACATTAATGTGTTTGTCCGCTAACCATCTCTTCACCACTTTTGCTTTGTGTTTTAGGTCGTTGTCGTATTATTAAAAAAATACAAAAAGTTCTGCATGGTGGGAAATCTCAGAGGACGTGGTCGGAAGCCAAAAGTTACACCTGTACTGGCCAGGAGGATAGTGAGAGGTGAAAAATAATCCCAGGATCACCACCAAGGCCATCTTGGTTATCTTGGCTCTGCTGGAGGCAACGTCTCATTGCAGACAATCCAATGGACACTGCAAAATGCTGGGTTCCTTGGACGCAGAACAAGGAGGATACCACTCCTCCCGATAAGGCACACAAAAGCCCACTTGGCCTTTGCAAATGCTCATCTGGAAAAAGAAGAAGACTTCTGGTCTTCTGTTTTATGGTCAGATGAAACTAAATGTAATTGTTTAGCCACAATGATGTATCCTTCATTTGGCATAAAAAAGGCGAAGTCTTCAACCCTAAGAACACCATCCCCACTGTCAAACATGGTGGTGAGAACCTAATGCTTTGGGGGGTGTTTTTCAGCCAATGGACCAGGGAACCTAATCACAGTAAATGGCACCATGAAAAAAGAGCAATACATCAAGATTCTCAACAACATCAGGCAGTTGGCAGAGACACTTGGCCTTGGGCACCAGTGGACATTTCCGCTGGACAACGACCCAAAACACAAAGCAAGAGTGGTGAAGAAATGGTTAGCGGACAAACACATTAATGTTTTACAGTGGCTCAGCCAGAGTCCTGACTTAAATCCAATTGAGAATCTGTGAGGGAGCTAAAGATCAGGGTGATGGCAATGAGACCCTCCAAACTGAAAGAGTTGGAGCTCATTGCTAAAGATGAAAGGGCAAAAATACCAGTGGAGACATGCAAAAAGCAGGCCAACAATTATAGGAAGTGTTTGATTGCTGTAATAGCCACTAAAGGCTTTTTCTATTGATTATTGAGAAGGGTATGAATCATTTTGGACATGCTACTTTTTGTTCAAATGTAAATAAAAGCTGAATTTTTTTTTCCCACAATGATGCCTCTTGTACATCATCTTATTATCTTCTGGGAGAAGCCTGTGTCATTTCCAATCAAGAAAAAACTTGCTGGTTAAATAAAAGTAAATTTAAGTAAAAATTTGCCAGGTGTATGAATAATTTCGGGCATGACTATATGCCTATATGGGGAGTACCACACCACGACAGGAGGCTAGGGGTGTCATGATACCAGAAATGTTGTAGTCAATACCAATACCAGTGAAATACCATGATCCTCGATACCTAATTCGATACCACGGTAAAAAAAATAAAACAACAAATCCCATGTACTTCAACTTACATTCCTTTTATTAAAGGAAGGATGCTCTAGTATCAGCAAGCCCCTCTTCGCTCTGACATCTGGTATGAAGAAGCCACCCACCATATGCCAAGGATAAAAGAACTCACCTGTGACCAAGAAACTCACCCCTGCTGACTGGATGCCGGAATGCAGTGAGGCTTTCATGAAATTGAAACCGGCTCTGTTGACCAATGCTACTCTGGCTCATCCTGACTTTAGTAGGCCTTTCCTGCTATGTGTTGATGCCTCCTACAACGGTCTTGGTGCTGTTTTGTCTCAACTGGCTGAAGGTGACAATGTTGCATGACCAATAACATTTGCCAGTAAATCACTAAAATATGCCCAGTCACTCCATTTGGCCAATAGACTTGAGTTCCTTGCACTGAAATGGATAGTCTGTAATAAGTTAAGCCACTGTTTGAGAGGTCACCCATTTACTGTTTGGAATGATAGCAATTCACTGACTAAAATTCTTAGTAAGCTGAAGTTGGAAGCCTGTTAGAAGAGATGGGTGGCAAAGGTGGCTCCATTTGACTTTGAACTGAAATACATTCCTGGCACGAAGAATGTGGTTGCTGTCGCCCCACAGCCGTGAGCCGTTTGTGCAACCTAGAATGCTCCATCTTGTCTTATGATCCAACTGCGATGATGTGGCGGCTTCACTCACCTGCAGCCTCAAAAGATACAGTGGTGCTGCCCTCAAATCCCTGCATCTCATGGCAGGCAGTATCTGCAGTCCTGGAGCTGTCTTTTTCCTCAGCTTGTTCAGTTTGTTTAGACACCTGAACTGTCTAATGTCCGCCCTCTGCAAAGAGACAACCTGATGGCTATGCTGCACTCTGACCTCCTTTTGAGTTGTGTACTATAGTTTGTTGAATGTCAGAGATGCCCATCAAGACAAGAGTGTGCACATGAGCCGGTTGAGGCTCTGAGGCTTCTCTGACATTGGGAAAAACTCACAGTCAAAACAGGTGTGCTTTATCGTGTCTCGAAATACACTGTGACAAAAAGGAAGACCTATCATTATGTCATACCCTCTAAACTCAATGAGGACATTTTCAGAGGTGTACATGATGAGGCAGGTCATCAAGGCCATAAACGAACACTCTACCTGCCAAGGCAAAGGAACTTCTGGTTTGGGATGGAGAGGGACGTGACAGAGTATGTGCTTTGCTGTCGTCGATGTGTGTTCAGCACACTCCAAGACCTCTTGAGTTGGTTTGCATTGACTTCTGGTGACGACTCCTCCAACAAGTCTCTGGATGTGCATTTGGTCACTGACCATTTTACTAAGCTGGCACAGGCCTACCTCTGTCCAAACCAGACAGCCAAAGCTGTTGCCCAACAACTCTTGAACAACTACTTATGTGTGTTGGGTTTTCCTGAGTGTGTACACTAAGGGTAAGGGTGCCAACTTTGAAAGCAGCTTGATTGTGGAGATGCTCTAGGTTGCTGGTGTTCAAAAAACACATACAACAGCTTACCACCCCATAGTCAACTGGGCAGTTGAAAGATTCAATCACACCCTTGGAAATATGATCAGAGCCCTTCCGCCAAAGGCCAAGCACATATGGCCCCAGCTGCTGAGATTTCGCACCTTCTCCTATAACGACACAGACCACAGATTTTGCCCCATTTCAGCTAATAATTGGCAGGACCCCCAGACTACCTGTTGACCTGATGTTCGGATCTGTTCTTTTGAATGAACAAGTGGTGGATTATGACACATATGTGCAGTGTCTCAGACGTGACTTGACAAAACAGCAGACTGATTTCTACAACAGGAGACTGAAGGGTGCTCCTGTGGATGTTGGGGACAGAGTCCTGTTGTTTAACAAAGGGTAACGAGGAAAAAGGTAATCGGCCGATCGCTGGGAGAGAAACCTGTACACCGTTGTTAAAAGACATGATAACACACATACCTTCAGGATCAGGAATTGGGTAACAGACCAGGAAAAACTGGTCCACAGGAATCTAATAATGCCTGGGAATTTCCTGCCTTTACAACTGAGTCTGAAGATGGTGGCTCTTGTGTCAGTGGTCTGGCCACTGAAACTACAGATGGCTCCCTACTGGATGGTGATGTTTGGGCAGTGGTTGACACTAACGGTTTCCCGCTTGCCCGGGGCAACTGAAAATAATGTTCGGGCAAGTTGAGATTGCTTTTTGGTTGCCCAAACGGGCAAGTGGCTTTTAGAAGGGTTGTCAGTAGTCTAGGCTAATTATTCATGTGTTATACACTCTGCAAAAAAAAAATGTTTCCGCTAACTCACACAAAATAGATCGGCTATATTTGCAATTGAGCAGCTGCAGCCAGCAGCATCACGCTCTCTCTCGAACTCGCTCTCTCTCTCTCTCACACACACACACACACACACACACACACACACACACACACACACACACACACACACACACACACACACACACACACACACACACACACACACACACACACACACCAGCCTGTGTGCGCGCAGTTTCGCTGTCTACGTTCCGAAAGCCGGCTCTATATCATCTCCTTTAACCACTGATAAGGGAATGGAAGAAGACAAAGTTTTTGCGGAATAAATAAAAAAACAGTTGGCAGACTTGAAGAAAGGAATGTTGGCAGATTTGAAGAGAGAAATAAAAAGTGAGAGGGAGACGGAGCGAGCACTGCGGAAGGCTGAGCTGGCTGGGATTATTGACGAATTGATTGGGCGTTTTGATGTAAAAATCAAAGAGAAAGTTGCTGCTGGTCTGAAGCCACTGATGATCGAATTGAAGGAACTTCAAGCCGTCAATGTGAAGAAAGATCAGCTCTTGAAAGAGCTTGGAGAAAAGATTGATGAACAAGAACAACAAGCAAAAAACAGAGATGTGATACTGACTGGTATGGATATTAAACCAAGGTCGTATGCAGGTGCCGGGAATGGAGAAGAAGAGGGCGATACAGGGAATGTAACGGTGGAAAAACAAGTGGCAATGTTTCTGAGAAGCAAAGCCATTAATCTGGATCTAGAGAACGTGGAGTCCTGTTTTCTTCTCCCGAAGGGGAAATTCGCCAAAAAGCGTGCTGTCATTCTGAAATTTGTGAGTAGAAAGCATAAGATACATCTGCTCAGTCAAGGCAAGAAGCTTAAAGGTAAACAAATTGGAATGAGTGAAAATTTAACCAAGAGAAAGGCTTATCTGGCCTATCAAGCGAGAGGGTTAAAAAAAATGTGGACAGGTCCAACAAACCTGGACGAGAGATGGAAGAATCTTCATCAAAATGAATGGAGCTACACCCAAAGAAGCCAAAATTGTGCAAATCAAAACGGAGGAGGATTTGGATCAATTCCGGAGGGACGAGGATTAAAGAAGGCAAAAGCATGGACTTTTTGGATTAAAGAAGGCAATAGCATGGACTTTGAACTAAAGGGATTTAAACTGGTTTGTGTCAAAATATATGGTTTGAAATCGTAAATACAATGTGCTCTGCTATTGATAACCTAATGGAATGTGTGACTATTGAAATTCAAATGAAAGATAAATGTAAATTATCAGCTGTGTGTTCAGAACACCCGATTCTAAAATGGAAGACTTTCTCTGACTGAAGAATTTGTAAATACACTGCATGTTATGGGACTGTAGCCGAGGTCAGCAGACACACTGACTGTTTTGAATACTTTTGCAGATGTGTTTAGGCTACTAGAGAAGAAATGGACAAGGCCATATCTGCATTGTCACAGGCAGAGAGGAAAATACAGACCTAAAATTATCTGTGTATTAGAATGCATCTTCTTAAAAAAAAGAAAAAAAATGTTTTCTAACTGTAGTAGCTGTGTATCTGTGTATCTGAATCTTATGGCAGCCGATAAGCCTTTGGCTTCTCCTGCTTCCCTTCGGACAATAACACAAAGTAATATGTATGAATATGCAATGAGAAAATTATGTATTATGTGTAATTGTCCGGAATAATAAATAAATAAACTATAAGGCTCTAGGTCTACAGACCTGGTTCCGCTATATTCAAAACCCAGAAATCAATAACGTTTGAGCTTATCGATACCGCTATGGAGTCCAGTAGGTCACGTGATGTAATTTTAAATATCGAGTAGAGTCGGGTCATCTTCATCTATTTAGGCCTACTTCAGTATATTAATCCATCACTGGTCCGCATCATGGACTGCAAAAGTGTTCTACCTTCGACTGTCTTGAAGAAACTCCTTCAACCCGCTTCAACTCCGTCTCCCCCCAACAAAAAAAAAAAACTTTAGTCTGCTGAGCTGCTGCCGCTGCAGACGGGCTCGACACCGTCTCATCATTCATTCAATGCAGCGGTGATCAACAAACGAGAGACTGTGTAGCAAGTCCCGCAGTTAAAAGAATGGATACATTTTTAAATCCATAGGCTATTTAAATTTGCAGGATAAGAACTAGTTAGCTTAAAAAAAATGGCAAACGGTTCAAATGTGATGTGTTCAGGTTGGCTCAGTAAAATGATTATTCGGCAAAGGTCAATAAAATCATGATGTGTTCAAATGTAACATCAAGAAAAAAAGAAGTTTTTCGCGAGAAGCTTGGGTGAAAAACTTGTTTTCCCAGCAATCCCAGGTAAAAAAGTAATATACTTTAAAGTACTAAAAATGTACTTAATTTTTTGAAAGTACATTTCTAGCACATTTTCACTTTATGTGTTAAAATAAAGTAAACCAAAAATATATTATAAATGTATTAATTACAAATATATTATTTCCTCAGTAGTACTTTAGTTTACTTAGATAAAGTACACTATTTATTAATTCATATTAAGTATATTCATATAAAATATACTAACACTGAAATATATATAAGTGTTTGATTAGTATATTTATTTAAAATGTACTTCGAATGTGTTAAATATAAGTTTAATGTCAGTGTATTTGCATCTACTTTTATCAAGTGCACTTTTAGCACCCTTTCAATAAGTTCACTTTTATAACACTTTTTTTCATATCATTGTTAGCACAGCAGTGTTAAAGTGCACTTAAAATAAGTATATTAATAATTGAATACTACTTCAGTGGTAAATTAGTGTATTCTTCATAAGTACACTATAAACCAGAACAAATTCATCAGTATGTAGCCATCCCAGGCGAAAAAAAAGTATACTTTAAAGCCACTACGAGTAACATGGCACGTTGGCGTCCCCTTTGGACAAAAGCGGTAGTATTTTTACGACGCCCGCTGTCGCAAAGCTGTTTTCTAGCTCGTGCCAGGCGCGTGAGTGTGAACTGAGAAGGGAGCAATATAGTGCATGTCCATGTGTTGAAAGTGTGAGGACTCTTTTCGGCTCCGTGAGAGTGGTTTTGACACTGCATGAACTAATGCCAGTCACTGCCACACGCACCTGATTGCAATGAGTTGATGCAGCAGTTTCACCTAACTACTCTCTCTCACGGAGCTGAAAGATTACGTGTCCGACTCCTCACAGAAAGCGAATGAACGATAGACGGCAGTTAGTATGGATCACGATGAGGTAATGTGTTTATGTTGTTGTAAATAATTACTATTTCAGATAATGGTTATCTGATGATGGTGAAGCAAAGCAAACTTTGTGTTAGTACCAACCGCTCATTCATTTAGGAGTAAACACTGCAGTCTAGTTTCGCTCTCGTGAAATTGTATACAAGTTGCTTGGCAACGCCCTCGTCCCCCATAAGCCTATATCACTCTCCCTTTTAGCTTTTCTTCATTGCATTTTCTTTTTTTTCTTTGATGGTTCAGCCCCGTTATCAGTCATTATGACGACAAATAACTGTATCAAACAAGGCTACCGCTCCCCTTCCCTCACCTGGAGGGATAGGCTTCTCAATTCACGTTGCTGCGCCACACTGAAATCTGCGACCAATACGGATATGTGACCATAGAGCTTGCACGAGCGAACCGAAAATCGGACTGGGTGTGCGACCAGACCAAAAGCAGTATTAAAAACTATTTAAAAACGTCTTTCTTTGCACTGATGGTCTCGTTTGCTGTTAAAGGTAATTTATGATTATCAGAGGAAACATGAGGCTGTTTAAAAGATATTTAAATGTTACACGTAGCCGCTTTAACATACTAAATTTAAGCACACTTAGTGTACTTCATAAGCACAACATTATTGTACTCAAAGTGTGTTATTTTCGAGTACTAAAAACGTACTTAGTATACTAATGATATATCATTATTGCTACTTAAGATATACTAAAATACATCTTAAGGCCAGGACACACCAGCCCGATAATCGCCGTCGTCAAAAAAAAAGACGAATCTGTTTGGTGTGTGCCGTGACGTCGGCCGACGTAGAGGTCGTCGGGCTTGTTTTGAGCCTGTCGGCCGCCGATTGAACATGTTCAATCGGCGGCCGACCGTCTTTCATTTGGAGCAATTTGATTGGTGGAGGGCTAGCGAATCAGTGAAGCCCGGAAGTGAGGCGGGTAGCACAAACAGCTAACAACAGCTAGCCATCGTTTTAATGTGTTTGTTCGTTTCGAGTACTTACATGCATCAACCCTTGTTGACTGCTCGACACCATGCTCGACACTCTCTGCTAAAAATTGTGCTCTTATGGTCCATAAATATAAATACGTATTTCTATCTATGTTTATGGTCTAGAGAGATGTCCAATCATTTCCGGCTTTCGTATTTTTTCGGGCCACAATACAGATTAGCGCCGCCTGCTGTTGTGGAGACATTACGTCCCGCGAGCGTACGGAAAATAAACAGTCGTCTCGGTGTGTTCTTTAGCAGCGACGGGAAGCTGGAGCTTCCTGAAACGGCCGACTCCATTTTTTTTGACGACGGCGATTATCGGGCTGGTGTGTCCTGGCCTTTAGTGTACTTGACTGTACTATTTTGAGACACCATTAAGATTAACTTAAATATACTTAAGTACACTTTTCTCTACTAATACTGTACTTATTTATAATGTTCTTAAGTTCGATTTAAAGTATACTTAAATCCACTTTTCAGATTACTATTAATACATTTAGAATATACTGGAAATGTATTTCTAATTTAATCTGAACAGCTACAACAGAGCACCTTTCAATTGACCATGTGCTTTTATTTAATGCAGTAGTCACCAGTATTTCTAATAAAAAAACAGTACAACCTTGTGTATTTCTTATCATCACATGGAAAGTATTCTAAAGCTTGGATTGTTTCACTTACATTTGACAGCAATCAGAAAACATATTAGATTTATGAACATATTAAGATGTGTAGATAACAGGAAATTTGCTTTGCTGCTTTACAGAAAAATTAATCTTTTGAAAGTCTTTGATTAATGCACAAGTGCTTCAGTCTTCTTATCAGAAGTGGGATTTTTGAAGCATATTTTTCTTATATATTTTAAGTATATTTTTATTAAAGCATATTAATTCATTTAAACTTCATTATACTATACTGTAGGTATAATCCGAGCAGGTGTAGTTTCACAAAGTGCACTCCTATTTTATAAATGTAAATATATATATATATATATATATATATATATATATATATATATATATATATAAATATTATACATCTCAGACTATACTAATGTAACTTTTAATAAAAAAATTCTGATTTTTTTGTACTTATAAAATGTATATTATGTAGCAATGTAAATTATAGTGTAGGCCTACTTATTACAACAACAACAAAAAAATCTCAATAGTTCATTACAACACTATACCAAATAGGCCAATTTTTTTTAACGTACCCCCTTTAATCTAACGTGTAAACATTGTTTTAAATGGCTTCAGCTTTACATGTAGGTTCTGTTCTGAACGAATAGCAGCAGTGCACTTCCACAGGTGACATGGTGACTCTTCACCTCACCGAACCAAAAAAAAACAGCCAGTCATCGCAGTGCATTTAATTCTACCAATCACAGTCCACGTTTCCGAATCAAATGTGCATACTGGCCAATCGGGGGCCAGTCACCGAGTCACGTGACACACAAGGTTTGCTTTGCTTTATGCATCGGACATCGGCAGGTGGACTGCTCAGAAATAATAAAAGGGGAACAAAGAAGAACGGAAACGGAATATCAGTCAGCTCTGTTCAGCAACCGTGATGAACTTCACCGTGAAGAGGGCCAGTCATGGCCGAATCCGACATGGAAAAACAAAAATACTGCCAGCCAAACTACTTCCTCTTGAAGGTAAGTTTTTCGGCAGACAACACAGTTGGTTAATCTACTATTATATGGGCATCCCCTGAGTTTATAAAATATTTTGCAAGCTGGATAATGTTGGTGTGGAATTCTAACCGTTAGCAACAACGTTATAGCATACTAAATGTCTAAGCTCAGCTAGCAAGGCAGGCACACATGTCCACATTGTGAAATAACCCAGTAACAACATTTTAGAATACATTCATCACTGAAATAACAAATTCTCAATTCATCCACAACTTTCCATTATATTCTAGTAAGAAAAAAAAAATAGGTTTTTAAATAGTGAGTGCATATTTAATCATGCACATTACAGTTAACCATAGGTTTTTACAGGTTTAGCTATATAGCATGGATGAACAAGAGGATCAAAATGGAAACCGAAAAGATGACAATTAAAGCCTTTTTTGCTAACTATATTTAATTTTTGTCCCTTTCAAAGACACCGCGATGAAGAAGTTTCCAAACAACACTGCCGGAAGTGCAAGCCCTCATTTGCAGAAGAATTTGCTGACCAGGCCTACTCAAAGGAAACCACTCCACTGGAAAGATGAAGATAGGAGAATGTAATGTTTAATTTCAGTTTGTGTTTTAGTTTGCGAAAAAAGCATTTTATTATTGTGCAGGACATTTCAATGCGGAGCATGCCTCTAAGATAATCATTCTTGTTGTGCTTTATATAATGGGATATTAATTTCTGTACATTTTGCTTCTTTAAATATGCTCTGCCATACCAGAATATTTGCATTTAATTTTGGTCAAGATATAATACTGTACTTGCTTTGTACTCTTGCCTCCACCCCTCCCTTACCCGCCACACTGCAACTCTCTCCTCCTCGGACTACCTCACAAATCCCTCCATAAACTTCAACTGGTTCAGAATTCAGTTGCCATTATCATAACTCGAACCCCCTCCATCCACCACATCACTGGCTCCCGGTCCAGATCCCTATCCAATTCAAAATCCTACTGAATACATACAAGGCCATCCCCATATTTGTCTGATCTCCTCCAGATTCCCACTGGCTCCCATTCTCTCAGATCATCTTCCTCTAAACACCTGTCTGTCCACTCCGCCCGTCTCACCTCCACGGGGACTACCACCCCAATTCAGAAACATTGGTTCATTCCCCCATTTCAAGTTTAATTTCTATTTCCTTTTCATTATTGTTTTTTAGTTAACTTGTTAAAGAGTATGACTAAAAAGAATTCTCTGGGGTCAGATGATCCAAATTTGAATAAAAATGTTACGATGAAGAGAAACTGTTTGAAAATGTTGTTTAAGAAGTTGTTAATGTATTTAAATGTACTTTATTATGCACATTTTCCCTGTAATGCCGTGCATGTTAAAAATAAACTTTTTTTCTACCTCAAGTATGTTCTAAATATGTTTTATGTTTACTTAAAAGTAATTTGAAATTCAAATTAATTATAGAAAAAATGTACTTTCTGTGTACTGTTGAAGTGTACTTTAATGAAATACATCTAGTATACTTTCTGCACACATAATTAGTGTACTCACAGTATATTATTTTCAATGTGCTAACAATATACTTAGTATACTAATGATATATCCTGAGTGCTACTTTAGACATACTAAAGTACAACTTAGTGTACTTATCTGTACTATTTTGAGACAAGATTAAGATGAACTATAATATGCTTAAGTAGAACTTTTTAATTTTTATTTATGTTTTGTAAATATATTTAAAATACAATGGCAATACATAAAGATTAAATTAGAAATACATTTCCAGTATATTCTAAATGTATTAATAGTAATCTGAAAAGTGGATTTAAGTATAATTTAAATCGAACTAAAGAACATTATAAATAAGTACAGTATTAGTAGAGAAAAGTGTACTTAAGTATATTTAAGTTAATCTTAAGTGTCTCCCAAAATAGTATAGTCAAGTACACTAAGATGTATTTTAGTATATCTTAAGTAGCAATAATGATATATCATTAGTATACTAAGTACGTTTTTAGTACTTGAAAATAACACAATTTTTAGTACAATAATTTTGTGCTTATGAAGTACACTAAGTGTGCTTAAATTTAGTATGTTAAAGTATACTTTTTTTTCGCCTGGGATATAAAATAAATAGTAGGCCTAAATATGGAATTATGACCAGTTTAAAGTCATATCCTTAGCTCTTCTAATCTTATAAGAAATTAAAGCAATAATACCAGTTCTCTAGTTCTCTTTAAACAAAATAATAGAAAAGTATCGATAAAGATTTGGATTGTGGAGTCTTTATAACGGTATCAATCAGGCCCGGTTCTAGACAGTTAGATTTAGGGATGGGGCCGATCCGATCCAGTATCGGTATCGGCTCCGATATGGGCGAAATCTACGGATCGGATATAAAATCCGATAAAAAAAATAAAAAAAATTAATTAATTTTTTTTATTTTTATTTTTATTTTTTTTTATAAACTATGAAAGAGCGAAAGCCCCTCGCGAGCAGATGCCGACGTTCGGTGGAGGGAGATATGATTTGAATACTCGTTCTAAAAAAACACACCAAAGTCTGAGTTTCTTACTTTTTCCCGTGGAAGTGAACAGAGCTGTTGTTCCGTTCCAAATCAGCTGTGCCATCGTAGCTTAAACGAGTTTATTAATCCATCCTGGAACATGCGTTTTCGGTGATTTTCTGTTGTTTGGCAATAGCAGCGCTGCATAGGGAATGTAAACAAACAGCTAAGCTAAGCTAACGTTAGCATTTCGCCAAGCACTGCTTTCCCTTCCGAGATCACGCTAATGTTGTGGTATAAAGTTAAGGGAAACACATATGCTGATATTCTTCCTCCCTCTCTGTATTCCTACTGCGCTTGGTGCCGCTTTTACTTTGCCTCGCTCTGACAATGTTATGTAGCCAACAGCTGGTGTATCACCGATTGCTCTTTGAAAGGACGGTGGCCAACTAGGTCAAAGTTCAAATAATTTGATAATTTATTTTAAATGAGCATTACATTTATATTTTAACAATTGTTGTATATATAACGTGTATATCTGAGTAGTAATATTTGCTGACAACATATATTGCAGTTTAAGCTACTTGTGCAAAAAAAACAACATAAAATATATATATAAAATATATATATTTGGAATACTGAATTGAGCTTCGAATACAAACTTAAACAAGTTTTTGGATATTCGAATTATTCGGCCCGGCCCGAATGCATTTGTGTATTTCTTGCTCTTTTAAATAAGAATTGCTTAAGCCTTCCTAGCCTTACACATAAAGTCACCACAAACAAAGAATTGTATAATAATTATGATATCGTATCGGACAGTATCGGTATCGGCCGATATCCAAAACCCAGATATCGGAATCGGATCGGAACTAAAAATAGTGGATCGGTGCATCCCTAGTTAGATTAGGGTGGGCCGGTAGAAATTTTAGGTGGGCACACTGGGCAAAGAGACCAAATTTTTTTGCCCTTGTAAGATCTCTGCGTCTGATTTTTGCCACATATACTGTGAATTGTGTAGAACACAATATGCAAATAAACTTTGAGTGTTGCTGTGTGGGAGATCTGATTCTTGCATGTTTTTTTCCCAAATGTTAATGAATAACATATAATATACATTATATACAACATAATGTATCTTTTTTTTGTCGCAGTATTAACTGTAGGCAGCCTGAGCTGATAGAAGAGAAAGCTTTGGGACTGGGCAACCTGGATGGTGGTAGTCCAGAGCTATATATTATACACACTATATAGATATATAGTCTTTCCACTCGCCTCTGATGTTCAGCTGGGTGAAAATAGTAGACCGCCGAGGTCACGACCCTGCTAGGGGGGTCCGGGGGTATGCACCCCCGGGATTTTTTTTTTTTACCTTTTTAAAGTTAAATGCATGAATCTGGTGCACTTTGAGAGGAAAATTAAGAGGCTAAATCTGAGGAATTTTGTGTGAACAAATAATTTAGAGACACTGGGTCGGATCAATTAGAAGCTATTGAAGAAAGACACATGGATTTTCCATAGAAATATAAATTTGAAATAAAATATTATGCAGGGTCCTCTGTGATGGGCTTGGTGCTCTTTTTCTTTTATGGGACATATTTTTCTGTAATATAATGAATTCATTTAAATGCAGTGAGAGGAACGAAGCAGAAGAACTCCGTTGTCCAGTTATCTTTTTTTCCACAGACGAGGCTGAATTGGCTATAGACTATACACAGTGCATGGGCAACTGAGGGCAGCCCCATTTTCAAATATTTTTAAATAAACTCAATACACACTGTGCATGCCGTGAACGTGACGTGATCAGTTAACCTCGGATTACCTCCCAGATGAACTGATTCAATTATTAAGCTATTAACTATCTACCAAAACATTGTATTCCTTTTATTGTATGATAATTCAAACACACAAACTAAAAAAAAATAAATAAAAAATTGGGTGGGGCCCCCCTGGCAGTCGGGACCCTAAGCAACCGCTTATTTTGCTTATGCCTCGGGCCGGCTCTGCTAACCAGTGACCACTATAAGCGGGTGGGTAACTTGGAGGCAGGCTGTCCTGCCCACCCAATAATACAATTAGAAGCAATGGTATATTCTTAAGTATTATTTAATTGTCTGAATTTTATTTGACATTTTCTTGGACAGTGAATGAACAGGTCAGTCCGATAGTGGGTCTGGACTTCCAAAAAAAAAAAAAAAAAAAAATCTAAAACTTTGATTGGGTGGGCACAGCCCACATTTGGGTGGGCACGGCCCACCCTGGCCCCTGGCTACCGCCGGCCCTGGTATCAATATGAATAGAAATTAATGATCCCCCTCCCTAATTACAGTGTAACTGGGCAATAGCTTTAACATGGTGGACTTGAATAATTGTATGGCACACGATCACTTTTTGGCACAATGTGACCGTTTTAAATAAGTAAATTAAGTAAAACATTTCTGAACACATGTGTGTGGAAGCTTACATTCAGCTTGACTCTGAGCTAGACTGAGCTTTCTGAGCCCCCCAAAACCAGGCCAGGTGCATGGCAAAAAGAGGCCCTTTCACGATGCTGCAGCAGGACCAAGCGCTTGGTGTTGTGATGTAATGATATAGGCTTATATGAATTGTTGTTGGTTGTATGTGGTCAGGATGAGACTAGTAAGCTGTGTTTGCATTTAAGAGATACGGTTCGCTAAAATGTATAATTTAACAAGCCTATAAATATCATTGTATAACAGTTTTTTTGTTTTTTTTGGGCAAGTGAACACGACATTCGGGCAAGTAAAACATTACCTGTACTTTCCCTATGGGCAAGTGCTTTTGAAACCTTAGTGTCAACCCCTGTTGGGGGCTCTGTTGCACTGCCTGACTGTGAAACTGGGGACAGGACTGTTTTGTGGATTTCAGTAAGTTAGGATGCTCTCGATGGTAGAGCGGTAGAAGGTCACCAGCAGCTTCTTACAGATGTTATTTTTCCTGAGTACTCTCAGGAAGTGCAGACGCTGCTGTGCCTTCTTAATGACAGCTGAGGTGTTTGCAGTCCAGGAAAAGTTGTCAGATATCACGGTTCCCAGGAAGGTGAAGGTGTGGACCCTCTCCACGCAGTCGCTGTGTATGTAGAGGGGAGATGGATCTGTTCTGTGTGTCCTAAAGTCCAGGATGTTCTTCAATTGCTTCCTTATCTTGTACAAAGGTTAATCGTCTTAGATCGTTTTCACACCCAGCAGTCCGTTTCCTTGGAGCACATCAGTTCAGAGTGGATACATTGTTCGTTTTTCAGAAGGTTTGGGTTTTTGTTCAGAAAGGCAAAACACCTTAACAGAGTTTTTGTAAACAAAAGTTCACTGCACAGGAATGCTGTCTGACAGTTTGGCGAGTGCAAATGCAAATCACTCATAATTTCTACCATCCCCTACATCAGTGCTTCTCAAATGGTTGGGCGCGCCCCCCTGGGGGGGCGTGGGCTGCCTTGATTTCCAACTGACAAAATAAATAAATAAATAAATTATTTTTGTTTTTTTAAGTGCTAGCAAGCGCGATGTGTGCTTGTGTATGGTCATATCCGCGCGAAAGGCCGCTATTTGCTGTAGGCTATTTAAAAAGAAATCATGCAAGTAGACTAATAATAACATTAATTAATTATTGGTCGCGTCACAGAAGGCCTATTGGCCTATAATAATAAAGAAAACACCACCTTAACTATGTTTACAGTTTAAAAATGTTTTGAATGAATTTCAAACCTCAGTGAATCATTTGCTCTTGTTTCTCTGTCCTGAGATTCACACAGACTGAGCAGTCTTGTTTAAATGTACAAATTGAGCTAACGGACTATAGAGGGAGGACAATATGGACGTATTCTGGGTCTGTGTTCTTTTTGTTAGTTTGTATTAAGGGTTGAATCCCAAGTGACAGAAAGGAGAATACCACTCCTATTTTCATTTTACCATTTTCCTGCTGGAATGCAGAAACAAAAATATCAGCCGAATTCTCCTTTTCCTGCTTATTGGTTCAAAACCAAAAAAGACTATTACAGAAACAAGGAAACGGGAGAACGCAGCGGTTTTGCGTGCGATTTCCCTTCGTTCGAGTCTGACAGTAAAACAAATAAACGAGCCTCATTGGCTGTGCCGCTGAGAGCTTCCTACTTCTGTATTTACAGCGTAAAAGTAGCCTTTATAATAGGATCATAGCATACACTGACCCATAGCCTATGCCCTATTGAGCACAATCTGTAAAATGTAGTCTACATTTTTGAATAAAATAATAGGCCACATATTTTATTTTATTTTATTTTTTTATTTAAGAACACGTTCTCACTCCCAACCACTCAACATTTCTCCCCAACTCGTCCACATTGTGGAAAGAAAGACAAATCTTTCCTCTCGTCTGGTTAAGACACAGGAGTCCGCTACGATGGCCATTACAGCGGTATACCAGGATGATTTGCAACCTGGCTCTAGTAACGCTACGATTGTCGCAACCTTTTAAATGAGGCTATTGATTTTGAGTTTAAAAAGATGTCTGAATTGTTTATTGTTTATGAAAATAGACATTTTGAAATGAAAGCTACATTTTGAACAGTTTATTTAGCATATTACATAGTACTGTTTATGCCTAGACTGCTTTGTTTTTTGCTACCTATAGGGGTCTGTGGGCGGGCTTTCCGCACCAACCAGGTATTTAGGCCAGGTGTGTGTTTGTCAAGATGAAAACTAAATGTCGGGGCGCCCTTAGCTCAGTTGGTAGGGCGTCCCCCCCCATGGGCCTTGGCCAGCAGCGGACCCGGGTTCGATTCCAGCCCGCGGTCGTTCTCTGCATGTCACTCCCCTCTCTGCCCCATTTCAACTCTGTCTCTACACTATCAATAAAGCATAAAAATGCCAAAAAAATATCTTAAAAATAAATAAAATAAAAAACTAAATGTCAAGGGAAAGTGGCGGTGGTTTAAAAAAGTATTTCGATCGCTTATTAAGTTCACTCGTTGCTTACAATGGTTTATTCGTTTCCCAGTAGGGGAGAGTGGCCTAAGTTATGCCGGTGGGGAAGTTGTGCCACCCCTTGTTTCTAGAAAACCATAGAAGAAATTGGAAATGTGACCACATAAAGGTGAAACTCGAAAAATTTGAATATTGTGCAAAAGTTCATTTATTTCAGTAATTCAACTTTATAGGTGAAAATAATATCTTATACAGACTCATTACATGCAAAGTGAGATATGTGAAGCCTTTAACTTTTATAATTGTGATTATTATGGCTTACAGTTTATAAAAACCCCAAATTCAAAATCTCAGAAAATTAGAATATTTCATAAAATCAATAAAAAAGGGTTTTAAATACAGAAATGTCGGACCTCTAGAAAGTATAATCATGCATATGTACTAAGTACTTGGTTTGGGCCCCTTTTGCATGAATTATTGCCTAAACACGGCGTGGCATGGATGCTATCAGCCTGTGGCACTGCTGAGGTGTTATGGAAGCCCAGGTTGCTTTGATGTGGCCTTCAGCTCGTCTGTATTGTTGGGTCTGGAGTGTATCATCTTCCTCTTGACAATAGTCCATAGTTTCTCTATGGAGTTCAGGTCAGGAGAGTTGTCTGGCCATTCATGCATAGTAATACCATGGTCAGTCAACCAGTTACCAGTGGCTTATGGTACTGTGGGCAGGTGCCAAGTCTAGCTGGAAATGGAAATTGTCATCTCCATAAAGCTTGTCAACAGACAGAAGCATGAAGTGCTCTAAAATCTTCTGGTAGATGGCTGTGGTGACTTTGGACTTGATAACACAGTGGACTAACAGCAGCAGATGACATGATACCTCAAATCATCACTGATCCAAATTAAATGTTGCGTTTCATTTGGAAATCAAGATCCCAGAGTCTAGAGGAAGAGTGGAGGGGCACAAAATCCAAGGGGCTTGAAGACCACTGTCAAGTTTCAACAGTCAGTGATGATCTGAGGCACCATGTCATCTGATGGTGTTGGTCCACTGTGTTATCAAGTCCAAAGTCACCACAGCTGTCTACCAGGAGATTTTAGTGCACTTAATGCTCCTGTCTGTTGACAAGCTTTATGGAGATGCTGAATTACTTTTTCCAGCAAGACTTGACACCTGTCCACAGTGCCAAAACCACAAGTAACTGGTTGACTGACCATGGTATTACTGTGTTGATTGGCCAGACAACTCTCCTGACCTGAACCCAATAGAGAAACTACGGACTATTGTCAAGAGGAAGATGATACACACCAGACCCAACAATACAGACGAGCTGAAGGCCACTATCAAAGCAACCTGGGCTTCCATAACACCTCAGCAGTGTCACAGGCTGATAGCATCCATGCCACGCTGCATTTAGGCAATAATTTGTGCAAAAGGGGCCCAAACCAAGTACTTAGTACATATGCATGATTATACTTTCTAGAGGGCCGACATTTCTGTATTTAAAATCCTTTTTTTATTGATTTTATGTAATATTCTAATTTTCTGAGATTTTGAATTTGGGGTTTTCATAAGCTGTAAGCCATAATAATCACAATTATAACAAATAAAGGCTTGAAATATCTCACTTTGAATGTAATGAGTCCATATAATATATTAGTTTCACCATTTAGGTTGAATTACTGAAATAAATGAACTTTTGCACGATATTCTAATTTTTCGAGTTTCACCTGTATTTAAGAAGAGCCATCCGTTTAACTCATCCTGTAAAGAAGGGAGAAACATGGAATAAGATATAAGCACATTTAAGCTCAAAAAACTGTTTTTTGCCTTTCAAAGTAAAATTTCCATGATCAAGGTTTTTTGATTATTAGTCTGAAAAATTATAGACATGTTTGAAAACATTTGGCACATGTTTTAGTACTTTAGTATGCTACACTTTGCGTCTATATAGTTAGCACGATGTCAGCCCTAAACTGCTGCATCATGCTTATTATCCAAAATTCTGGGGTTGGGGTGATTTGTGCCAGAGGGCCTGGGGTAAGTTATAAGTACATACAGTCATATGAAAAAGTTTGGGACCCCCTTCTAATTTTGGGGATTTTTGTTAATCATTAGCTGGGATTTCAAAAAAGCAAATTCCTTTACATATATGACATACCTTAGGTAAACGGAAGCAATTCAGCGGTGTCATTTTGTTTATTGGAATAATAGAAAATATGCAATAAGCATCATAACAAAATTCGACTGGTGCATACATTTGGGCACCCCAAAAGAAAAATGTCATCAGTACTTAGTTGAGCCTCCTTTTGCAAAAATAACAGCCTCTAGACGCCTCTGGTAGCCTGTGATGAGTGTCTGGATCGTGGATGTAGGTATTTTTAACATTCTTACATACTAAAGCGATCCAGTTCAGTTAAATGTGATGGCTGCCGAGCATGGAAAGCCTGCTTCAAATCATCCCATAGATTGTCGATGATATTCAAGTCATTGGACTGCGACGGACATATCAGAACATTGTACTTTTCCCTCTGCAGGAATTTGAACTATGTTAAGGGTCATTGTCTTGTTGAAATATCCAACCCCTGCGCAACTTCAACTTTGTGACTGATGCTTGAACATTATCCTGAATAATCTGTTGAAACTGGGTTGAATTCATCCGACTATCCACTTTAACCAGGGCCCCAGTCCCTGAAGTGGCCACAGCATGATTGAACCTCCACCAAATTTTAAAGTAGGTAGCAGGTGTTTTACTTGGAATGCAGTTTTCTCCTTTCGCCACGTAAAGCACTTTTTATAATAACCAAATAACTTATTTTTTGTCTCATCAGTCCAAAGCATTTTCTTCCAATATGAATCTGAACACTGTATCTGTGGCGTGGCCGCAGAAAGGGCTTCCTTCTCATCACCCGGCCATACAGATGTTTTGGTGCAAATTGCACTGAATTGTTGAACCATGTACAGATACACCATCTGCAGCCAGATGTTCTTGCAGGTCTTTGGAGGTGATCTGTGGGTTGTGTGCAACCATTCTCACAATCCGCCGCATATGCCGCTCTTGTACTTTTCTTGGTCTGCTAGACCTGGGTTTAACTGCAACTGTGCCTGTGTCCTTCCATTCCCTGGCAACATTCCTTACAGTAGAAATTGACAATTGAAACCTTTGGGAAAGCTTCTTGTAGCCTCAGTGGCGAACTTAGCCATTTTGGGGCTCCAGACGAACAGTCATTTGGGGGCCCTTGCACCTAATGTACCTTATATCGCGCACACTGAGATACTCCATACAAGGGATGAACAAAAGTCACTAGCTTTTTTTCATTTTGGATGAGACTACTCAGGTTCGTGTCAGAGGCTTTCTTAGCTTGGATTAGTCTAAGAGGATCCCACATCACAGGGTCAAACTGAGCCATTAACTGAACCTGACCCATGACATGTCCATTGCCTAGTCCTAGTTCATTAAGTGTGTCAGAGGGGCCACGCAGAGGAAGCTTTCTCTCTGACAGGAAGTTGATGATTGCCACTAACCTGGATAAAATTCTAGAGACCAATATGACTTTGCTTTCAATTAAATGTGTTGTTTTATTTTTTAAATACACAGTGAATTACAACATAGCCTGTGTCCACAGAGTCTAGGCCTATTTGAAATAAAATCTTCAAATATTAAAGAAAAAAATTAGGTTATAACCCTGCCTTCTTTAAGCATGGATAGTAGTGACTAAGTGTACAGGGGAGAGAGAAATATACACAGATAGAGTGAGGAAGAGATAGCTTTATTTTGCTTTTTTACTTAAATTGATCATTGATGGCTTTAGACTGACTCCTGCTGTCACAAGCCTATCAGCTGTTTTTCTGAACAGCTGTTACACACGGAGGTGAAAACGAAATTGAAACTTAACTATCGCCTGGCTGGGCTGACTTAAAGTGGAGCAGCCAAATATAGCCTAAACTAATAGGCCTAAATATTGTTACAAAAATACAGGCAATGTGTTGTGTGATTTTTGTCAGTAGCCTACAATAGACCTAGAGGCTGGCCCCGATCGCCACTAACTGTTCTGTAATACACGATCGCTGATCACGTGAACAAACAGGCTTCTTTTTTTTTAGCATATATGCATCCAATCCGCGGTTCACGTGGGTCCCAAACCGTGAGGGTTGGTCCGAATGGACCACGGCTCAACCGTGATCCGTTGCACTATTAATTATCTCCATCAGTTTGTTGACACACATTCACGTCATTAGCATAGCCGCTGGCTGAGCCAGAGCCACCTGGATTGACAGTAGGAGCTGGAACTTTACCGGTTAATGATGTAGACAGCTGTTCTTCCGTCTAAGGTCCCGCTGCCACCGCGCTGGGTGCTGTAAAAAAGCTTAATAGCTTCGGCAGCTTTGATATTAAGTCCTGACTTTGGTCCTTCTTCTGTTTGTTTTGTGACCCGCTCTCGTATGTTCGCTTCATTTTGGTATAGGTAGGTTAGGTTTATCTCGTCTCTCTCTTCTCCCGCTATTTACTTTTTTGGATTTACGCGTGAACGTGCAGCGTCATGAGCGTAATGTGTAATGGAATAGTCCATGTAGTGCAGACTGAAGGGGGGTGCACGGTTGGCAGAAAGGCCGTCAAAACGCAAGTAATTAGACATCCCGATGATACTATTGTGAAGAGATTTTTTATAAAAAACAATAGATATGGGGCAAAATATAAAGAGGGCTCCAGGCAATTGCCTGGTTTGCCTCAATGGACGGCCCGCCCCTGTGTAGCCTTCCCCTAAACCATGACTAGGGATGGGCATAATTAATCGATCATTGCTCGTTAAGAATATTTTCGATCACGTGAAATTATTATCGATCATATAGCCGTTGTGTTGCGCAGTGTGAGTCCGGCAGCACAGCAATGAATTTCACTATGTGGCAGCACCAAAGACTGTATGATCAGCAATTAAACATCCTACCAGCAGGGGGAGATACTTAACTAGTAGTAGGAGACAACAGAACAGGCTCAGGCAGCAGCCTGCAAGCTACCGTAGATGTCAAAACGTAAACAGGAAGAAGTTAAGGCGAAGTTTGGCATTGGACAGGTCCATGGGACAGCTTTAGAACGGAAAATAACTAAGTTCATTAAGCATTGTGAAACCTTGTATAAGTACAACACTTAAACAAACTGAATTATGTACCACTACTACATTGAAGCCTACATCCGACCCTGTTTAACGTGTTACGTTAGCGCCGCTAGCATTAGCGGCTAACTTTAGCGTCTATGCTTTCCTACTTCGTCTTCATCAGGGAACTAATTTGCACATTTTAGATGATGATTAGAAGTAACGTTAGGTCCTTTACCACTCAGAGAAACGTTCCGTGTCCTTATGCAGTCTTTGGCAGCATCTTAGGAGGCGCATATGTGTTTAAACTTTAAAGGTATCGTAGCATTGGCTCCTTATTGGCTCATAGCCTCGGGCTTTAACCAGCGCCGCATTTTATTATAATTTTATTTTTAAAAGTTGCTTTGTCTTAATAGATTGTTGTTTGCCTAGAAGATCTTGGAATAAAGATGTAATTGAGTAAAAACCTCTTGTATACAGTCTGGTAAAAACGCTGTATTTTGGATGTTCTGTTGGCATTTTTTAATATGTAAAAAGATAACGATTACTCGATAATTGATCGTTAATTTTCCCGATGATCGATCAATGAAATTTCTTAAAATGCCCATCCCTAACCATGACAATGAATAATCTTTGTTTTCAAGATCTTTTGGAAGCTGTTTTGATGATCCCATTCTGTCTCACTTCTGCAGAGAGTCAAAGAGAAGTGCAACTTGCATTTTGGCACCTAAAATACCTTTTCTCATGATTAAACAGACCTTTATATGAGGTTCAAGGCTTAACAACATAATCCAACCAATTTTGTGTTTAAAGTCCTCAGTTTTACATGCTGTTACATACATTAAAATCAGCAAAACCACAAGGGTTCCCATATTTTTGCACAGCCAGTTTTTCACATTTTATTTAATTTCATAAAACTAAATACTGCTGTTCAAAAAACCTTTGTTTGGAAAACATCCCAGTACTTAGCTGTTCCTGGTAAATGAAAGACATACCACTTTTATCTTTTTTGTGTGGAAGCAGAGTCAATTATAATGCCGGCTGAGAGGGGTTCCCAAACTTTTTCATATGACTGTAAGTAAAATGTATTTATAAAAGCACATTTATAACAGTTTGCACTGTCCAAAGTCCTGTACATACACATTCAGTAGATAAAAAATGAAGGTAAAATAACAACTAGAACTGCAAGCAGTTGTGAACGGGGGCCAAGCCTCCCGTGCGACTCGGGATCGGGCGTCGTCATCCGCGGTGCCGGCCCCTCGCTTCACGGAATCCGGGGATGTAAAGTTTTTGAATGTGGGATGCTCGGTTTGGGAGTTATAGACCAGGGCTATGGAACCGCGTTGCTCTGCAAAACGCGATCCCAGGCCCTTCTCGGGCTTGGCCCCCTAATAAAAGTCCCAGCAAAAACAATAGGGTTCCCTGCCCAGCAGGGCTATGGAACCGCGTTGCTCTGCAAAACGCGGTCCCAGGCCCTTCTCGGGCTTGGCCCCCTAATAACCAAAATAAAAGACATAAAGCCCAGACATCCACATATAAACAAAGATAAAAGTGCAGAGGTAAGATAGTTAATGGGGAGGAAAAACCAGGGTGTACAGATGGGTTTTGAGCCTTGATTTAAAGGCAGAAATGAAGGGGGAATCGCATATGCCAGATGGCAGTTGGTTCTACAAGGGCGGAGCAGCTAGTGCAAAGTAAATTTCTGCGAGTTGTGCCATTGCTTTTTATTGGCCCGCGGCCGATTTTAAAAACTTAATGTAATATGGCCCTTTAGTTAACCCACTAGTGCAGGGGTGTCAAAACTGATTGATTGGCCCGTGGCACATTTTAAAAATATCATGTAATATGGCCCTTTTAATTTTTAAATAATTTAAATGCACTCATTATATTACAGAGAAATATGTCCCATAAAACAAAAAGAGCACCAAGCCCATCCCAGAGCACCCTGCATAATATTTTATTTTAAATTAATATTATCATGGAAAATCCATGTGTCCTTCTCTTCATCTGACAGTGTCTCCATTTTTTTTCATACAAAATTCTTCAGCTTTAGCCTCTTAATTTCCCTCTCAAAGTGCACCAGATTCATGCATTTCACTTTAAAAACTTTAAAAAATCTCCCGGGGGGGCATACCCCCGGACCCCTCTTTGAGGGGCGGGATCTCGGCTGGCTACTATTTTCACCCAGCTGGACATTGGACGCAAAAGCAGAAAACACTGGATGTATCAATGGCATTTAACAAGAGGGGGAATGTATCTGTTTAATGTGCAAGTAAAGTGTTGCCGTGAAGAAGGATTACAATTTACAAAGACACTATGAAACTAAACATCAGATCATGTCCTGATAAATGTGTTATTTTTGCAAAGTGGCCCGGCCCTTCGTAGATTTTTCTGTATGTGGCCCTCAGTGAAAAAAGTTTGGACACCCCTGCTGTCTCACAAAGAAAGTGATTGTCTACAGTAAATCAGAAGAGAGTGACATCTCCATTCCACTTAACGACACCACTGATGAGAGTTCAGATGGCCAGAAAGATGATGATGGTGACTTTGTCATTGTGAGCTTTGCAGGTAAAACCATTAGATCTGCTAGGCCTTGTTTAAGAAAATTGTCCTTCAAACTTTGTCAAATATTTACTTTAAATACACCTTAAATAAGTGATTGTCTAATGGATTTATCTTGCATTACAGTTTATGAGATATATATCAATGGCACAATTCACCCCATGGTATTGTGCCACAAGACAACTTTTTTTTCCGAAAGCTATATTTCTTCAACAGTTTATTCCAGATCCAAAGTTTTTATTGCCAGGGATGCACAACACCCTAAAATATATGTAAATATTTGAGTTGGAGACTTTACTGTCAAGGCCTCACTTTAAAGTCACTTTGAGTAAAAAGTGGCACAACTTAGGCCACTCTCCCCTATATTTAACTTTATTTAGAAGACAGTTTTGTTCTTTTTTGAGTTAAAATAAAGCCAATAATTTTTTGAAGTCGCGAGTGCTTGGAAATTATTGGAAGCGAGTCAAGCTGACTAGCTCAGTTGACCAACTCAGAGCGCAGGGTTGAGGAGCAACTCTGGGTTATCGGTTTCAGAACAGTGGATCAGCGTTGGGTCAATCAACTCTGAGCGAGTTCGATCTGGGTGGAGCGTGTGTGTAAAAGCCATCGTCAATGGATCGCTGAAAACATGTTTCACCATGGAAACAGGAGAAACAAATGCTTGATCCTCCCACTTATCCGCTTCTCAAAAAAAAAAAAGCTTCTCTGTTCCTCCCACTAGAGTAAGAAATATTAACGAATGAGCTTATGGTATGGAGAAGAATTAACGGGGATATTATCTCATAACTGATCTAATCACCTCGGCAATTCAGAAAAAAACGGTGAAAACATTTTTTGTCAAGAGAATCAAAACGCTTCCGTATGAGAAGCAAGCTAGTCCATTTTAAAAAGTTATGCATATCACCAGCAGCAAAAGTATTAAGCTTGCGTAACACAGCAGCATTGCTGACAGTGTTTTATATTTGCTTTATAATATGTAGGCAAGC
Organism: Hyperoplus immaculatus; assembly: GCA_949357725.1. Classification (NCBI taxonomy): domain Eukaryota; kingdom Metazoa; phylum Chordata; class Actinopteri; order Uranoscopiformes; family Ammodytidae; genus Hyperoplus; species Hyperoplus immaculatus. The sequence goes on from OX442361.1 coordinate 254,637, forward strand.
TATAAAACTGTGCAGTAAACAGACTTTCGCTTCTTTTAAATGGGGAGTGAAATACATTAACGACAAGTGGGCTGAGAACTACTGATCAGATAAATGATCGATCAAACGTAAAATCATCAGGAAATGATAAAAATATCCCATTGGAGATTTCTATGGAGTGATTTTGCTTTAAACTGTACAGGGACGCGTTGTGACAGTGACTCTTTCTTCAGTTGGAGCTGCAGCGAAAAGTGAAAACAAACTCAGAGTAGGTCTAACCATCCAGCTGGTTATAGTCACGGCGTATGGTGTCGCTTTGGCGAGGTGTTCACCCCTGTTGCTATGGACGCTATCAAATCAAAACGTGACTTTAAAAAAATTAAAATTAAAATCAGGAACACACCCTGAATAAATGAATAATGTTCCGACCTTTTATTATATGTCCAACTATGCATTTTATTTAGAGGTTGATTATTGCCTATTTAGGCTTATTATGTGCTGCTTTCTGAGTTCCCTACTTTCTTATTGTAAGCATTGATCACAATCTGAAGATAAATGTATCAGTTTTCAGTCCTATTATAAAGGTTACTTTTACGCTGGAAATACAGAAGTAGGAAGCACAGTGGCACAACTGACGGAGCGCTGCAACCAATCAGGAGAAGTCCGCCCACAGATGGAAAAGCCAATGCGTCTTGTTTATTTGTTTTACTGTCAGAATCGAATGTAGGGGATTGGACATAAAACCTCTCCGTTTCTTGCTTCTGTAATAGTCTTTTTTGGTTTTGTACCAATAAGCAAGAAAATTAGAATTCGGCTGGTATTTTCCTTTCTGCAATCCAGCAGGAAAAAGGTAAAACGAAAATAGGAGTAGTATTCTCCTTTCTGTCACTTGGAATTCAACCCTTAATACAAACTAACAAAAAGTACACGGACAATTCTGACAATCCTAGTAGTAGTACCTCATCATTGCAAAATGCACTACAGACGTAGTGCATTATGCAATGATGAGGTAGACACATGACGTTAGAGAAAATCGGTTCATGGTGTCAATCTGACTGAAACCGGACCTTTTTGTATGCAAGTTAACAAGTAGTCCAACATAATCTATTCTCAAAACCGAATAAACACACCCAGATAATCTGGTTGGGAACCGAGCTTCTCCCGCATGTATACGGTCAGTCAGACGTGACAGGCCTAGGCGATCCGAGCATGCTCCAGTGTCCCGCCAGGGCTTTGACCCTGGAATTTGAAGCATTCATACAAACATCAACAAAGGAAGAATAGAAGCTGTGCGCATACAGCACATACGCGATGTTCAGAGCTGCAAAGTATTCGTATATCACAGCTCGAGATGCGCGATAACAGTAGTGTGTCTCTAAACGTAAGCAGCTGCTAAACATTAGCCACGTGCTAGCAAGTAGGTCAACCAGAAAGGGTTAAACACTAACGAATGGAAAGGAGGCGTATCGTAGCAGAGTCGGACAAACGGCGGTCTAAAACCGCTTCTCCTCCCGTGTTTGTATACAGGGAAATTAAATGTCCTTGTCAAACTATAAACATAGCTTGACTTAACTGCATGTAAACACACTGAGTATCATTGATGATTCGGTAAAATCATGGTTATTATGGCTGACCTCACTCCTCGCATTGCAGTCAAATCATCAATGGCGGAGTTGACTGGTGGCTTGGCAGGAGCCGCAGCCACGCCGACCAAATCCTCAGTCTTGCTTTCATCTGCACTCTACAAACCAGCAAAGAGAAGCCATGGTCTCATCCGAGCCACCAAGGCCATTCAGAGGCAGATACCTGAGAACTTTACAGAGAAATCTGTACTTTTAATCTACTCTGTACTGCTATTGTTCTTCTCGGTCCGCTGCTGCGGGATCAATCAGCTGATTAGCTCACGAGAAACCGCCTACCGACAACCTGCTGCACTAAATGAACGGAGCCAATTAACCGCCTACTCTACTATCTTACGTGATGGTCGAGCAACTGCACCATCGGAACGAACGAACACAGCGCGAGATAAAGCTTCACGAACATACAGAAAGCTACTCGCCTACCTGTTGACAACCCTTCTCCTGGCCGGCGATGTGCAGCTGAACCCGGGGCCCGTCACCAGGCACGATCTGCAGCCTCCAGCCGTGATACTCTCGGACCAAGGTAATTCCAATCAACCGGGAATCCCGAAACCCGGCAATCACAAAACACTTTAACATTGGTCTCTTCCAAACTGTCCAACATTCCAAAATCATCTGGGATCCACACGCAAAACCGAGAGGTCTTCTTGGGGGACATTTGAACATTCGTAGCGTTAAAGCAAAAACCGAACAACTTGAAACACTTTTCACCGACTCAAATCTGGACTTCCTGTTTTTATCTGAAACATGGTTGACCACATCATCGCCTGTAGCGTCTTTCACAATGCCTGGCTACAATGTTTTTAGAAAAGACAGAAATAAAGGAAGGGGCGGTGGACTGCTCATCTACGTGAAAGATGACATTAAATGTAAACAGATTGACCTGGCATGCGCAAATGACATGGAATGTATTGCCGTAACTATCACCTTGTCTCAGCAAATGTCATTTAATGTGATTGGTGTATATAGACCTCCCTCATCTGACATTACATTTTTTGAACATTTCAAAAACCTGCTTAAAGAATTAGATACTAAAAAAGAATGTATAGTTCTAGGTGATTTTAATTTAAACTGGGCAGAAAAAAAACATAAGAAAGAAACTTAAAGCACTTACAAATCAATTTGAAATGACTCAATTAATAGATGGACCGACTAGAACAGGGGTGGCCAACCCGCGGCTCGCGAGCCGCATGCGGCTCTTTGCCCAGCTTCGTGCGGCTTTCAGTTCATATCAAATTATGTGATTATAATTTTTTTATTTTTTTTTTATATACTTTTTTTTTGTGTGGGCCTATGTGTGTGCATGTTCGCAAACGTTTCATGCGGCTCTTACGTTCGTTTTACATGTTGTCTATTATTTAATTTTTTATTTTATTAATGTGTAGGCCCTATGTGTATGCCTGTTCGCAAATGTTTAATTGAGGACGCAACATAACGTTCGCAAACGTTTGGTGCAGACGCAACATAAAACTGCCCGCTCAGCTTGGAGGGAGGTTTTCCGTGAGTAAACTATTTGTGTCAAGTTCGCTCCGAAACAGAGTGGGAGAGTTCATATTTTTTGTTGAACGTTATGTCAGACCATTCTGCCTTATATGCCAGGTGTCATTTGCGCATTTCAAGGCTTCAAATCTTCGGCGCCACTTCAGCTCTCTCCATGCTAAAAGTAAGTCCCACAAAGCAACATGCATAGTAAGAGAAAAACGCTATTTTAAATTGTTATATTTTTGTTTGTGGACTTGGTTGAACTGAGAGTTTGTGTGTGAGGCAGTGCACACAATGTTCATTGTTGAAAATGACTGCCCTGTCGTCTTTAGTACTGTAGGAGTCCAGTCCTGTCATTATCACAGGTGCGGCCTTAACGATCTGGGGGCCCGTTTCAAGTGGGGCCCCCTGTTTTTTTTTTTTTTTTTTAAATAAATAATGCTTGTGCATGCATGTGCAAGCTCCCCGCGAAAATAAAAACGCCCCCCCCCCCTGAAATCGTACTGGCCACCCCAGTGTCAGTAAGATTTTTTTCCTGATATGTATCCTAGTTCAGAGATGATATGTATTTTCTTTTCTTTCTTAACTTTTTTTGATAGGCAGTTGCCAAGTTCATCACACAAACACTCCAATCCACTGATATGAGATCAGTTTCCAATTTTCAATTACTAAATTAGTGGTAGGACTTTGGCCACTAGAACTGGTCTCTGGTCAGCAAAGGTCTTGAAAACAGCAAAAGTGTGCTTGTGTATAGGCACGTGTCCCAGCAGATTTTTGAAATCTGAATAAAAAAATTTAAGTTTGTAGTTAGTGAGTGTAACATGTTCTTAGCAAGGGCAGACTTTCATAAATAAAGGTTTATTTTTTTAGCAAGATATTTGGTCAAAAGCTAGTGGTCATCCGTCCCTCTGTGCAGTTGTTAGGCATCTGGCTGCTAGCAAGTTATGTTGTCTTGCTAATTTTACTATTCATCTGAGCTGAAATAAATATTGACTTTTTCCTTTATTATCTTCGCCAGAATGCACCAGAATGCTTAGATTACATGTTAAAAACACAAAAAAATATTCTGGGGGGATGCCCCCAGACCCCTCTTCAGGGGTTTAGTTTTCAGACAAACATTACAATGGATACTAACATGATTTGGGCATTTGGGATTATAAATCATCTTTAAATTGGTTGTACAGCATATCACATGCTATTCATTCAGGGGTGCAATGGCCACCCCACTCTAGCTCTGTGGCCCACCTTGGCCACCCCCAGTCAAAATTTCCTGGAATCGCCACTGTGTGTACCCGTGTGTACGATGTGGCTCTTTGCAGTAACACAGTAAAAAATGTGGCTCTTTGTCTCTGACTGGTTGGCCACCCCTGGACTAGAATCACAAACTCCTCAAAAACACAAATTGATCTCATTTTTAGTAATAAGCCTGAGAGAATCACCAAATCTTTTAATCTTCTTACTGGTTTGTCAGATCACAATATGACTCTTATTTCAAGAAAATTAACAAACAAACGATTTACTTATCGCCAAGACACAAATAAACACTCCCATGGAATAAGGAAACAAGACATGAATACATTTAAGGAAGAACTAGGTCAAATTGAGTGGACTGATGTTCTACAAACAGATGATCTAGAGGCCTCTTGTGAATCCTTTGTAGGCACAGTAGATAAAATTAAGGAAAAATACAACAAACCATTTAAAAACAGACGTGCTAAGAGTAACTTACCTTGGTTTAATGAGAAACTGTGGGATTTAATGAAAAAGCGTGATTTTGCTTTAAAGATAGCACTTAAGTCCAAATCAATTAATGATGGACGAGTTTCTAAAAATCTCCGTAACAAAGTGGTTAATGAATTAAGAAAGGCAAAAGCCAATTTCTTCATGACTATTATTAAAGAAGGGAAAGGAAATAGCAAATTAATATGGACGAATATTAATAAATTAACAAAGACTGACAGTAAGCAAAATCAAGGACACGGACGTGAACTGAAAGTACAGGGAATTATTATTACAAATGACTTTAATGAAATTGCCCTCACATTTAACAAATATTTTATTGACTCAGTACAGAATTTGTCACACAGCTTTGGTGCAAGATTTAAACAAATCTCTGCGCCGAATCACACCAAACCGGTTTTTAACATAACTGAAGTTCCTCAAGCAAAGATTTTAAAAATCCTAAGCACTTTAAAGTCCTCTAAGGCAAAAGATGTGTTTGAGTGGGACTCAACTTTTATTAAAAGCAATAATCAATCCTTCAGCACCCCAATTGCACATTTGGTTAATATGTCATTTAAACAGTCAACCTTCCCAAATGCATGGAAGTCTGCAGTTGTAGTTCCAATTTTTAAAACAGGGGAACCAACTGAAGTGAAAAATTATAGACCTATCAGTATCTTGCCTGTTGTTTCAAAGATCGCTGAAAAAGTGGTAGCTGAACAACTAACTGCCTTTTTAAACTCAGGACAAGACTCACTTCATCCCATGCAATTCGGATTCAGGAAACATCATTCAACTGAGATGGCAACCTGCTATCTCATTGAAAAAATCAAAACAAATATTGACAGTGGGAGTGCTGTAGGTGCGGTATTTTTGGATCTGAGCAAAGCATTTGATACTGTTAATCATAGCGTTCTGCTCTCAAAAGTGTCCAATTTTAATTTGTCTGTGGAAACAATGAAATGGATGGAGTCCTATCTCACTGGAAGAAAACAAGGCACCAGAGTTGGGGATAGGACTTCATCTTTCATTGGCTGCTCTGTTGGTGTCCCGCAGGGCTCAATTTTAGGACCTTTGTTGTTTAGCTTATATGTAAATGATCTGCCACTTGTATGTCCAGAAGTGGACGTACAAATGTATGCAGATGACACGGTCATCCTCGCACATGGAAAGAACAGATGTGAGGTGGCCGCCAAATTAACAGAAGCAATGGCCAAAATTTCTGATTGGCTCTCAAAGTCCTGCATGACACTCAACATCAGTAAAACAGCATGCATGTACTTTTATAATAGGAAAAATGGAAATCAGCCTGATATCATTGTTAATGGAGAAAGGATCCAGACTGTTTCACATTTTAAATATTTAGGAATAACTGTGGACTCACAGCTCTTATTTAAGAAACATGTGAAGCAGGTGTATAATAGAGTCAAATTCAATTTAAGGAATTTTAGGTACATCAGGAACCAGCTCCCTCTAGATGCAGCAAAACTTTACATGCACTCCATGATCTTTTCACACATCTCATACTGTATTACAAGCTGGTCACAAACTGGAAAAACAACACTAGCTCCACTGCAAACACTTTACAAACAAACACTCAAGGTACTGGACAAAAAGCCATTACGATATCACCACTGTAACATAATTCAAAGACATAATCTCATGACTTTTGATAGTTTTGTGTTTCTTGCGGATGTATGTTTAGTTTATAAAATAATGAATGATTTGGCCGCTCCTCCATTAAATGAGTTTGTGTCACTGCGCTCAGACAATGGAAGGAGAACTAGAACGTCTAATAGAGGGGACTGTGTAGTACAGCACAGATCCACTGAGTTTGGCATGTCTGTATTTTCAGTTAGAGCCACCAAGTCTTGGAATTTAGTACCAAGCGAGATAAGAGAGTGGAACACCTTTGCTGGTTTTAAATGTAAGATGAAGTCATGGCTGAAATCAACCCAAGCATGTACCCATCATGCATAGATTGTTTTCTTAATGTTGTGATGTCCTGTTTTCTTGGTGTCTTACTGTTGTGATGTTGTTGTTGTTGTGGTGTCCTAAATGTTGTGATTTTATTGTTCGTATTGTGTTGTTGTGTTTTACTGTTGTGAAATTGTGTGTTATTGTTTTTATACTTCAGTGTGAGGTTTCTGTGAGATTTAAAATGTTTTCATTGTATAATCATATGCTCCTTATCTAACCACGTCTTGTTTATGCTCCTTATTTAACCAGATGTTATTGTGAAATATGTACTTTCCAAAGAATCCCATGACTTGGCTGACCAAGGCGGTCAGGGCCCAGGACAGTTAGGACACGCTGACATGCCCCAGCTGGAATGAACAAACAAGTTCCCAGTATAATTAATCATTAGTAGATACGCACACACACAAGCTTGTAACCAACATTCAATGGGAATAAAAGGCACTCTGGGAGAGAGGGTCGGCGGAGTTGATTCTGAGCAGCTTACCTCTCCCCAGTTTGCAGAAACTGAGCTGACTGTCTCTGTGTATCATTGTGTCTGTGTCTCATCTGTCTGGTTGAACTAATCTGGGTTTCCTTGTCTTACACACAAGTTTGATAAACCTAACATCTTGGTCCTTCGAGCCGGATTCCCAATATATCGCCGACCGAGGAGAGGAAGGAAAGGACGCACCGAAGTCTGTCGACAGCCAGGGTCCAGTGACTCTTGAGGAAAGACTGAGGCCGTGAATTCATCTCCAGCTGGTGTTTTAGCAGTCCTCACCCCCTTCTCTTCGGGCGGCGATTGACGGGATCCAGACTGAGCCAGACACACAGATATACGGTGAGACGGGTTTTTTTCCACCCTAAAGAGAAAAATATTTAAAAAAAAAAAAAAAAAAAAAAAAACAGGAGAAAAGCCAAATAAAAATAAAACAGTGGTTCCTTCGCCCTGAAGAAGGAGGGTCTCTCCGCCCTGGTAAGGTAGAAAAAGTGGGTTTAATCCAACCTTAAGGATTCGAACAAAAAAAAAAAAAAGAAAAGAAAAATAGAAAAATAGAAATACAAATAAAAACAAGGGTCCCGCCGCCCTAATAAGGTAGGAAAAAACTATGTTGAATGTACAGGTTTCATCCACCGTTAAGGATTGAGTTGGGTTTGCTCCACCCAAGAGAGCTAGTGGTGTGAAGGCACCCTAAGAAACTGAAATTGAACAAGCGCTATGCAATGCAGATCTGTGTGATGAAGGAATGAATGAATGCCGGCAGAATGAATGTTGAGAAGATTGAGTGTTGAGAAATAAATGTCACCAGTGGAAGCAGCCAAAAACCTAACGGTAAACATAAAATCTGTTGTGTACACAAAGTGGTGAATGAGGATTTTAGGTTCTGAAGAACACCTAGTTGAGTAAAAACACATAGAAATAAGTGTCAAAATGGAAAACGGAAAGAGTAAGTCTCCTGAGCCGGGGGATGTCATATATATGACGAGGCGATGGCCCGGGAGCACCAGATACTGTAACAAATGGCAGAAAGAATATGGGTTTGAGAACAAGTTGGTTTTAAAGCAATGCGAAGAAAGACTGGAAATTATGAGGCAGAAGCAAGAGAAGGCAGAGTTTATTGCAAAAATGGCTAAAATCAGAATGGACGAGGAAACCGCACCAAGTATGAGTGCGGCAGCGCAGGAAGAGAAAGAAAGGTTAGAACGAGAGGAACATGGAAGGTTGAAATGGGAAGAAGAAGCAAAGGAAGCTCGAAAGAGACAGAGGAAGTTGCAGAGAGAGCAAGCCAATATGGCAAGCCACAGCACGAGCCAAGACAGGAATAGAGAGCAATACAGGAGAGGGCTAAATCCCGAGGGAAAATTCATCTGTTACAGATGCAAAAGAGAAGGCCACATGGCCAGAGACTGCGAAGCAAATTTGCCTCATAAAGGTCAAAAAGGGCAATACCAGAAAAGGGAGAACCCTCAAAGCAATGCTGATTGGGAGGAGGGAGGGGGGTGGAACCGGGGGAGGAGATAGACGATCAAATATTGGACCTAGAGGAGGTACTGCTCTCCCTCTTCACCCCCACAGTGAAACGATACTGCACCCTCTCAGTCAATGAGGTAACAACCAAATTCCTAATGTGTCAGTGGCGCTGACACATCAGTTATAATCACAGAGATCCCAAGAATGTGGTCCACGACCGAATTAAGATTTGTTAAACAGCCAATGGGCAAATGAAATATGAAGCAGTCTCCCAACTGATAAACATTGTTGACAAAATGCTGCAAAAAATAATGTGAACTAGATTATGCATCTCCTGCTGAAGATTTTCAGCTTATGCTAAACGGAATAGCTGAGTATGAAGGGTTGAAGAATGGTTTCTTTAGTAGAAAGGTGGTTGAACAGTTGAATATATTTAGAGGTTTGGATAAAACAATTTAGTTTTTTTTTGATGAAATTATGAATAAGTCGAATGACTTAGATAAATAAAAAATAAATAAATAATAATAATTTAATAGTAATTGAATTGACTTGGAATTAAATAACATTGATGGTTTGAATGTATATAAATCAGATGAAGAAGTATATTTGATTGATGACGTCAGAGCATGTGATGAATGAAATGCATGTTTGGAGGGAGAGAGAGCCTGTCTGAAGGAATGTGTGTGTATGAGACTCAGTCTCTGTGCAAAGAGGAAGAGAGAGCCCTGCGTGTGCTTTATGTACATGGAGACAGGGGAAGGGGCAGATGCCTCAGTGATAAACATTTTTATTTGGGCTACCTGACACAGACAACCATGTGAAACTCAAGAATGAAATCAATCCTATCCATAATTTACATTGCCATGCGTCAGTATGGCTTAGAGCAAAGAAATGAGTGGTGGGATGATATGATGATAGCTGTTGCTGTTTTGCCTAAATTAGTGCTAAAAACAATGTCCGAGGAGATAAGAGAAAATACCCTAGCAAAATGTAGGGCAAAGTGTTGGAAAACATGATACTGCTCTTTTCATTTCTGTTTCAGGATGCCAGAGAGGAGCGGTTCAGCTGACGCTTTTCCTGGGTGACTGGATTCTGTTGGTGGTCAGGAAAAAGGAAACTCTGGGACTATTCCAGGCTGGGAAAGGCCCTGTCAAGTCCGACTGACAAATCGTCCAACTACAGCCAAAGTAAAAAAGAACTACAAGATCCAAGTCACCCACTACAGGAAGACGTGAACATTCCTAAACAACAGCTGACGCTTCCACATGAGTCATGAACATTCCTGACAACAGCGGACACATACACATCAGACAATTTGAAGAAAAATTCTACTATCAGCTCAGAATTAACTGATTAGTGACGGACTCAAGCCACATTTGCTGCCTGTCTCTCTGTCACCTCGTAGCCCTGAGGAGAATAAACATTCGTGTTTTATGCTCCCCAGTGCAGTGGTTGCAAAGACCAGACTACAAAGGGAGGTTTTCTTGCTTAGGAGATACTTGTCTCAATTCTGGCCGAAGAGATTCAAAGCCCACATACGAGACCTAGGGTGAAGAAGAGGGAACAGCAACGGGTAAAACGAGAAGGTCATATTCACCAGAGAGAAACCAAAGCTCCAATGCCACAAGATAAAAGGGATTGTTACGTCTGCACTAACATATCAACATCAGTTGATTCACGCACTGACCGACAGTCAGACTGTGTGATCTCATGACGACCCGCTCCCTAGAGAATGGAACAGTCATTGAAATTAATAAAGACGGATGATTATCTATGTCCAATGCCCTTGAAACTGCTAAATGTTGTAATATGCTTATAAATGAGAAAAAGGAGGGAAATGTGAGATTTAAAATGTTTTCATTGTATAATCATATGCTCCTTATCTAACCACGTCTTGTTTATGCTCCTTATTTAACCAGATGTTATTGTGAAATATGTACTTTCCAAAGAATCCCATGACTTGGCTGACCAAGGCGGTCAGGGCCCAGGACAGTTAGGACACGCTGACATGCCCCAGCTGGAATGAACAAACAAGTTCCCAGTATCATTAATCATTAGTAGATACGCACACACACAAGCTTGTAACCAACATTCAATGGGAATAAAAGGCACTCTGGGAGAGAGGGTCGGCGGAGTTGATTCTGAGCAGCTTACCTCTCCCCAGTTTGCAGAAACTGAGCTGACTGTCTCTGTGTATCATTGTGTCTGTGTCTCATCTGTCTGGTTGAACTAACCTGGGTTTCCTTGTCTTACACACAAGTTTGATAAACCTAACAGTTTCCCATCTTGACAGAGATGTAATACTCTGTTTCCTGCCCAGGGACTGTAGATGAAAATTAGCTTATAGCTAAATCTGGTACTGCTTATGTGCTGTACATTGTCCCTGTTCAATAAACAAATAAATAAATAAATCATTCAATCATATACAGTATACGTGTATATATAAAAAAATTAAATAAAAATTTTCCATGTCAGCTATTTATCTCAGTGATTTCTCATCTATATATTTATTCTAATTATAAAAACGCTGACAGCATAGTCCAGTCGTTTTTGGGGGGTTATTTCTATCGGGTATAACCTCAGTCAATTAAGTCATAGACTTTGGTCTAATGGATAGGGGAGACCGGGCTAGTAGGCACACTTTTTACTCTAGTGAGAATTGCTCATCACCTAAACATCTTTCAATAGTCATTATTATCAAATTGAAGCTTAGGTGTTGGCTTGAAATGTGTACCCCTCACTTTTTCTAACTTATTGTAATAAAGAAAGGAAATAATCATCAGACAACCTTATGGCGCTTTTCCACCGCACATGTAGCTCGACTCAACTCGACTCAGTTCAACTTGGTTTGGTAGCAGCACGGGTCGTTTTCCACCGCAAATAGTACCTCCTGAACGTGGGCGGGGTTGTCGGAAGGGGCTGAAAGCCTACTCCGGAGCAAAGTAGCAAAGCAGAAATTACGAGCAGTTGTTGCACTATTAACTGAACCAACCGCCAAAAACACGGATGAAAAATGTTTAAGAAATACCCCCCTTGTATCTGTTTGCTAAAAGAAGTAGAAGAATATTGCTACGGGCCATTAAAAGGGATGGTTGTTGTCCCGATGTGTGACTCTTCCACACAGTCAGCTGTAGGGATGCGTCACGTACATCCCTATGCACGTAAACACGGGCATGATAAAGTTGACTGTTTAGTGTTTGTTTCAGGATACGTGTTTTCAAATGCAAGCCGTGTCTCAGCCTGAATATTTTCTTGAAGTAATCAGTTCAGTCCGAGGCTAATGTAATCGCTCGCTATCATGTCTGTCCCAGCTGGCTACTATATTCTATTTAGCCTAGCTGCCCTACATGTCTCCTCTCGTATGTTAAAAGTAACTTCCCCAACAACCAGCACTGGGTGAGCTTAGCGAATATATGGAAAAAAAAATCGGATCTGTGATGCAAATCAAATGAAAGAGAGCCAGAGTAGGCTGCTCGCGGCGTAAATACACTCAAAAGTCCCGGAGAGTTGGGGAGAATAAACAACAGAATGAAGCCGGTAGTCTCTGGCCAATCAGAAGCGTCGGCAGACGGCCGGCCACTGATTGGCCAGACAATAGTCTCTGGCCAATCAGTGGCCGGCCGTCTGCCGACGACACCTTTTAGCATCGGCTCAGCTCGCTTGGAACCTAGAGCGAGGCGATACCAAAAAAGCAGCCGCTACCAGGTACCATGAAATTGCGGTGGAAACGCCAAAAATGCGAGTTGAGTCGAGTCGAGTTGAGCTGATACCATGCGGTGGAAAAGCGCCATTACACATTGAAAAACCAACCCCAGTTGACACACACTATGGGGTTGTTTGTCACAATGTTATCTTAATGGGAATAATCTTAAAAAGAAGGCAAGAAGCAGAACTAAATTTGAAAGTTTAATTGCATTGTCAAGTTGACAAATGGGCCTACATAACTTACTGTTTCTTCTTCTCCAGCTGGGGTGGAGTGCACTGGGGTGCAGTAGCCTTTGCAGCTGGTCTAGTTTGGGATGTACTGGGTTGTTTTGATTTTGTTGCCCTTTTTTCTTTTGGATGCTAGCTGCCTTTTCCTGCTCTATTCTTTCCTTCTCTGGGGTGTCAGTGAGGATACAGCTTGACAATTTCTTACGTTATTGGGTTCCTTTTCTGGCTGCAGCCTTTGGATAACATGTGACGACCAACCCCAACTTGAATTTCTTGCTAGCATCAAGGTCAACAACCATCTGACAAATAATTAATTAAACTATAGCTTACCCGTCACACTTTCTTAGGGTAACAAGTGTTTTGTTATAAACCCTGCGCAAGGTCTGTTGAGTTTTCAGTATCACGAAAGGTGGCTCTCTTTTTACCTGGATAGATCACCGTGGTAACAGAGGCTGCACGGCTAACCTGCTCCGAGCTTAAATTCGCCTTTGAGCGCTGCCCTTTAAGGAAACTACACCTTTGGAAATCCCGCAGACATGACAATATTGTCTGAGCGATACATTCTCACTGAGAAAACTAGTTAAATCAGTAAACTTATTGACCAGTAAGTTAATGAATTAAACAAAGCTGTGACATTAGGCTTACAGCAGAGTGAACTGTAACATGCAGCTTTTTGCCACATGCATTCAGTTATTGATGCAAAATTTTTTAAATAGCTTACACCTACTCCTACTGTATGCAGCGCCACTCTATGTTCTCACCTCAAATGATTTTACCTGGCGATCTACACACACTGGCTGTTAATGAAGCGTTCTATAAAATCACAGGTTGCAACATTATTTCACTGTGGGCTTTGTAGAGAAAATTAACCTTTAGTGATGCCCGCTCATATTACACATATTACACATAATACACATAATACACATAATACACATATTACACATATTACACATAATAGCTTTAAATCAGCAGCAGGCCCCAGATTGAGTGAGAATTATTGAGAGAGTTGTAATCCCCAGACAGTCTTATTTCGGCTGCCTGCAAACAGAAGAAGAAGTGACACTCTCAGGGAACTCTGACTGACCCTTAGCACATACACATTTAGAGAAGTGGCCCCAGTAGAGAACTTTGGCTGACCCTAAGCACATGTAAACTTTGAACAAGAGAAAGATCACAATTGAAGAAGTACACCATCACATGACGAAATGTGCAAACTGCCACAATTGACAGTTGAACATGTGTCTTGAGCACCAGATTAATCTAGTTAGATAAGGCCCCCCACCCCCTGCACCCGACAACATGCACACACTACTGATATCACGAGGAGCCAGAAGATTCCGGAAGAAGAGAGCCAGTTTGAGTGGCCATACTCATTGCTCCAACCAGACCGCGTACAGTAGAATACGTCCCGTCTGCATCATTTGACTTTGACCAATAGGACTTCACAAGAAGAATCCTACTTATGCTTCAGCGCACTCTGTTTAAGCGCCTTTTCTTTGTGAGAGCTCAACCAGGTTGAACCCTCACTGTCTAGGTCCGTGCACGTATAACTGTACGGGACATCTACTCTGCTTTTGGTGAAATAAATACCACTTTTTATTAACTAAACATCTTGACTGGAACCTCCGTCCTTCATGCTATTTTTGTCCAAGTTTTTGGGTTTCTTTTCAGCTTCTTTCTTTTCATCAGTAGCGTATGACATTTACCATATGAAAGCGCTATAGCCTACAATCCTTCAGTTTCTCTTTATGGGTACAGTAGCCTACATCACATCTAAATATCACTGGAACATCGAGGGAAGATAAGGGCGATGACATTATGAATAAACAGTTTGGGACGTGACAGGTGACAGCTGTTACATAAAGACATCGCTGCAGACTCGCAGTTTAAGCTTCTCACAGTAGATTCATATTTTTCTGGAAAATACAGATTACAGGTTTTGTATTTATGCTATTTGATTTATTGGTATTATTTGTATGATGCAAATAAAAGGCTATTAGCCTAAATTAAAATTGTCTTCATTTTGATGTGGCCCAAAACTTATGTGATTTTCCACATAAGCAATTCATTTTGGGACAGTGTCAGACTTAAAAGACAGTCTTAAAGCAGCTACGAGTAACATTTAAATATCTTTTAAACAGCCCCATGTTTCCTCTGATAGTCATAAATGACCTTTGACAGCAAACAAGACCATCAGTGCAAAGAAAGATGTTTTAATATAGTTTTTATTACTGCGCATGGTCACATATCCGTATTGGTCGCAGATTTCAGTGTAGCGCTGCAACGCGATTTGAGAAGCCTATCCCACCAGGCGAGGGAAGGGGAGCGGGAGCCTTGTTTGAGACAGTTATTTGTCGTCGTAATGAAGAAAAAAAAGAAAATGCAATGAAGAAAAGCTAAAAGGGAGAGTGATAGACGGGCAGGAGGAGGCGAGGGCGTTGCCAAGCAACGTGTATACAATTACACGGGAGTGAACTAGACTGCAGTGTTTACTCCTAAATGAATGAGCGGTACTAACACAAAGTTTACTTTGCTTCACCATCACCAGATGACCATTATTCATCTGAAATAGTCATTATTTACAACAACATAAACACATTACCTCATCATGATCCATACTAACTGCCGTCTCTCGCTTTCTGTGAGGACACGTAATCTTTCAGCTCCGTGAGAATAGTTAGGTGACACTGCATCAACTCATTGCAATCAGGTGTGTGTGACACTGACCGGCATTAGTTGATGCAGAGTCACTAACCACTCTCACGGAGCCGAAAAGAGTCCGTGCCCTCACGGCTTTAAACACATGGACATGCACTTATATTGCGTACTAATCAATCGAGACTGGCACGCCCGTCACGCGCTAGAAAACAGCTTTACGACAGCTGGCGTCGTAAAAATACTACCGCTTTTGTCCAAAGGGGCCGCCAACGGACAAAGTTACTCATAGTGGCTTTAAGTGTAGGACTATAGGCCTAGTGCTATAAATATAGCAAAGTAGCCTAACAATCAGTGGCGTTTTCTCCCGGAGGCCAAGGGAAGCCAGGCTTCCCAGTTTTTTAGGCTGTAGTTGTCATCCAATAAAAACATTTCTATTAACAGTTTCGGTAATTATTTGGTGCTGTGCTCCTGTCATTTCTTCCCCATTTTTCTCCTCTCATTGAGCATTTCACAATGCGCGAAACAGCGCCCCTTTAAAGTTACATACTGAAGACGCGGCAAAACACAACACTGCACACTGTATGTCCGCGAGGAAGCCAACCCGAGCTGGCATCCCTTAGTGAAAAAAAGAAAGAAGGATTGACCTATCAGGTGAGGCTGTTGTCTTGACACTGCCCTCCTGTGATTGGTCAGGAGGGTGTCATGAGCATGCCAAGGGAAGCCACTCGGCCCTTGGCTTCACACCAATCAAATCAAAGCATCATTATCAACGTCACTGAAATTTAACAACAATAACAATAGCGGGAGATTAGCATGTTTGCATTGTTATCATATTAGCAAGAACAGTTATGGAGGGTGGAGATTTTGAGTATTTAGTAAAAAATTATTTTACCAAACTGCCAATTGAGAAGCCATTAAAAATCTAATCTGATGGCAGGCCAATGCGTGTGGAGAGAAAGAAAGTTTATCGCACTTTCCGTGAGGAAAACTCATGAACTATGTCCGCACCGAGTGGCTAGCTGGTAGCGGCAAACTTCAGCTAATGGCCTTCCTCTACAAATAGTGAGTAAAATACACACCTTCTCCCGGCACGGGTTAACTGTTCCCTTAACTGTCTGTGTAGCTATGTGTGTTGTGTTTTGTGTTATTTTATTGCTAATTGTGCCTTGATTGACTGGATTAAGTTGCATTGGTAGGCCTACTGTATATCCACTGAAGTTGTTCTGGGTTGTCTTAAAGGCCTACTTCACCAGTTGGAATATGAAGGTGAATTGAACTCGGAGATCCTATGAAGTATAAATGTGCAAAATTTTTTTAAATCGGATCATCCTAGCCTGAGAAAAGGCAGAAAGAGTGTTTTATGGTCTCACTGTCTAACCCTACATTTCTCTTTCTGTGATGTCACAGAATCATTCTGCACACGCGTTAATTCCAGAAATCAATCACCCGATAATTTTGACATCCCTACCTAACAATCATAGTTCAAATCAATTAAGCTAAATGGTATAGTGTTTAAATCCGCTGAGTTCAATGTTTAATTGCTTTATAATGTCACGTTACGCACTGCGAGAACGATCTGTAAAATAAATGAATCAATTGACAGCATTCCACTCCGTATTGGCAGTAAGAGTCTTTTTTAAGCTCTCAGTTTTCTGCTGTTCTGTGATCATTCAGAATGAGAAACTATTCTTCTTGAGTGAAGTCAGCGACGCACTTCTTTTTTTTTAGTAGCTGCTCGCAATCAGTCTGTTTGTGTAAAGTTAGTGGCACAAGATCAGTCCATTCTGTACGGAAGCAGTGTCAAATGCGAATCCAACGCCCCCTTTCATGGGGATGCGCACAGAGCCTGAAGCTGAAACCCTCGTTCAACATAGGAAGTTGATAACCGTCTTTGTGATACCGGTCTACTCTGAGCGAGGGTTTGTGTTATGTTGAACCAGATCGAGAAAAGAGAGCCAGGCTCTGTTGAGTTTGCTTCGTAGTATACCCCTCTGTTGTACGAACTGGTCTTACTAACCCCTGTGATCTTCTACAGCAAGTAAAAAGTGAGATACGTCATATCCCAGAGGGGCAATTTTTCACCAAGCAAATCGTGTGGTTTCGCTGGCAGTCAATTCAAACATTCAACATCTTGCGTCATATCTACAGCATTCAGTTTATTTCATTAATGAGTCATAATCATATCATTCGGCATGTCTAGCATCTTCCTTCTCACCATGCATTCCATGGCTAATTAAAGATTCCACTTGCCATTATTCCCCACTATGAGCATTGTCAGCCATGGCGGTGCTATTTAATATATTTTACAATATTGTTTTCAATCTTACCTGTATGTTATTGGGGTCCCACTGGGATTGGTGTGTAGCAGTAGCGCCCTCTACTGAACCCCTGCAGACTTGAGGGGTGCACCCCACATATTGTTACCAGTGTGATGCACCATCCCATGTGAATTTCCAGTGCTGTCGAGCTGGCTGTGAGAGCTTACTGTATTTACTTTGTTATCGGCAGAATAAAATGCGGGTTGGTGCTAAATTATGATAAATTCTCTTATAAATTACACAACGCACGAGACAGAGAGAGAGTACACAACTGCTACATGTGTGTCACTCCTATTCCAACCTCTCCCTGTCCCCTTACCCTAACCACCCAGCTGTGATACTTGAACCCAATTTCAGGACTATCGGGCTGTGGGAACATAGGGATGACCCCCCTCAGCGACAACATGCCAAGTTCAACAGCTGGTTGACTCAGAGGTAGATAGGTAGGTATATCAGCTAATTAATCTTATCTTTTGACATTCAGTTATCACTTGTTTTTCAGTCATCCCCGTTTGTCCTCATGTCTTCATCAGAAGCATGGCTTACATAGAACTTAAAATAAATATTTTAATGAACTAAATACAGTTTAAATCACTACAGAAGAGATGCTGAGTATTACAGTAAACAACAGTGACATACGTGAGCTTATGGGCGGAGGGGGGCTGGTGAAGGCACAGTAAGGTTTACTGGAGACAGGGTTGGAGTTGAATAGTACGGTCACAGAGACGGTCACACAGTACTCCACACCTGGCTGCAGATATGAGATCACATTCTCCTCTTTGTAAGGCACACTCAGTCTGAACTGCAACACAAACCAGAGGAGAAACTCATCACATTGTGTGTGTCATTTCTATAGAAATAACTTTTACATGTGAGCCACAGAAAATTAATCATACATAAATGAGAAAAGTTCCATTTATTGCTCTTGAAGCAAGATAAAGGGGTGGTGGTTATAAAGACAAACATAATTATTTCAAAATAAAGAGTCAGATCTTAAGTTTACAATTGCAGTATTTAGTGTTGACACTGTATGTATACACACAAATATGCAGGGTATAGTGTGGCCAAAATGATTAGAACACCTGACAGATCTGAAAATGTTGACCTTTTTTTTTTGCCTCCGAAACATGATTTAATTTCAAAATGTTCATGATATGCAGATTCTGAGCAAAAAAATATCAAATGAAGTCAGTCCTACTGTTTTTTTTATTTTTTTTATAATTCTTTTTATTTGGAAATGTATTATGAACACAATCATATTCTGAGCATACATTTTAGCAGACATATCCATAGTTAAGTACTCCCTTTACCAGATTAAGCTCCTCCCTTTACCACATTAGGCCCCTCCCCTTTACAACATTAGGCTCCTCCCCTTTACCACATTAGACTCCTCCCCTTTACCAAATTAAGCTCCTCCCCTTTACCACATTAAGCTCCTCCCCTTTACCACATTAGGCTCCTCCCCTTTACCAGATTAAGCTCCTCCCGTTACCACATTAGGCTCCTCCCCTTTACCAAATTAAGCTCCTCCCCTTTAAAACATTAGGCTCCCCCCCTTTACCAGATTAAGCTCCTCCCTTTACCAAATTAAGCTCCTCCCCTTTACCACATTAGGCTCCTCCCCTTTACCACATTAAGCTCCTCCCCTTTACCACATTAAGCTCCTCCCCTTTACCACATTAGGCTCCTCCCCTTTACCACATTAGGCTCCTCCCCTTTACCACATTAAGCTCCTCCCCTTTACCACATTAGGCTCCTCCCCTTTAAAACATTAGGCTCCCCCCCTTTACCAGATTAAGCTCCTCCCTTTACCACATTAGGCCCCTCCCCTTTACAACATTAGGCTCCTCCCCTTTACCAGATTAAGCTCCTCCCTTTACCACATTAGGCTCCTCCCCTTTACCACATTAAGCTCCTCCCCTTTACCACATTAAGCTCCTCCCCTTTACCACATTAGGCTCCTCCCCGTTACCAAATTAAGCTCCTCCCCTTTACCACATTAAGCTCCTCCCCTTTACCACATTAGGCTCCTCCCCTTTACCACATTAGGCTCCTCCCCTTTACCACATTAGGCTCCTCCCCTTTACCAGATTAAGCTCCTCCCGTTACCACATTAGGCTCCTCCCCTTTACCAGATTAAGCTCCTCCCTTTACCACATTAGGCCCCTCCCCTTTACAACATTAGGCTCCTCCCCTTTACCAAATTAAGCTCCTCCCCTATACCACATTAGGCTCCTCCCCTTTACCACATTAGGCTCCTCCCCTTTACCAAATTAAGCTCCTCCCCTTTACCACATTAGGCCCCTCCCCTTTACCAAATTAAGCTCCTCCCCTTTAAAACATTAGGCTCCTCCCCTTTACCACATTAGGCTCCTCCCCTTTACCAAATTAAGCTCCTCCCCTTTACCAAATTAAGCTCCTCCCCTTTACCACATTAGGCTCCTCCCCTTTATCAAATTAAGCTCCTCCCCTTTACCACATTAGGCTCCTCCCCTTTACCACATTAGGCTCCTCCCCTTTACCAAATTAAGCTCCTCCCCTTTACCAAATTAAGCTCCTCCCCTTTATAGCATTAGGCTCCTCCCTTTACCAAATTAGGCCCATCCCCTTTCCAGCGTTAGGCTCCTCCCCTTTATCATATTAAGCTCCTCCCCTTTACCGCGTTAGGCTCCTCCCCTTTACCTTTATAGCCTCTCGGACCATAGGGGTCAGCCATTATTATTTTTTTCGCCGCCATTGCCCAAAACGTTTACGCAGGGGCGGGGCTTATTAACAAGTTGGCCTGGGTATGTGCAGAAGTCATGTGGTAGCATGTCCCTCAAAGCTTATCGAGATTAACCCATAGGGGGCGCCACAAATGCTGTTATTAAGCCCCGACTGAAGAAAGCTTGAGAGGCCACGCCCCGCACACCGTAAGTCCGATTGACTTGAAATTTCTCCCACAGGTGTATTTTAGGGTGCTCTACAAAAAATCTTGGATCATTAAAGTCAACCTGGAAATATTTTCGCTAATTAGCATAAACTGAAAAACAGGGTTTTATCCACAACTTTGTCAAGTTTTACTTTATCAACACCAAATGTCTCACGAAGCCCCGGGGGACTATGACGCACGTCTCCGAAAAATATTAGTAGGATAGCTTGGAAAACATGGCCGCCATTGACTAAAACGTTTATGCAGGGGCAGGGCTTAATAACAAATTGGCCATAACTAATTGATCATAGGTCCTATCATCATGAAACTTGCAGGATATGTGCAGAAGACATGTGGTAGCATGGCCCTCTAAGCTTGTCGAGATTAACCCATAGGGGCCCCCACAAATGCGAAAACCATCATTCAAAAATGCAATGTTTTGACAGGCCACAGAAAAATAAATACAGTAAAAATAAATAAATAAAATAGTAAGCAAGGTCATCATACTTAGTCGTGCCAAAAGTCACCATGTACTTGTTCACATGCATATTCACAAACACTCTACATTATAGGCTGACATGCCAGCATCAATCCACATCGTAATTACACAGACAATGCATCATGCATACATACGGTACTCTGTCCGAAAAACAGTTTTATAATTGGATTGGCCCAGAAGTGACCAAATCGGTAATTAAACCAAAAGAAAAGAAAAGAAAAAAAAAAAAAAAAAAAAACTACTGTACGCTACATGATATAGGGCCCTAATGCAAGAAATATAGCTATGGGGTATCAGGTATAGTTTTGAGTTTCCCTATGTATTTCAAAACCGGATCCCAGGTGGAGTAGAATTTGTCCCTTGACCCCCTAAGCGAGTATTTAATTTTCTCTAATTGTATAAAGTGCATCAGGTCACACATCCACAAAGACGCTTTGAGAGGGTTTTTTGATTTCCAATGTAATAATATTCTTCTGCGTGCAAGCAGGGTCACAAAGGCCAGTATGTTTTTATAACTTTTTCTTACTATAGAATGTCTACGATCTGTGATACCAAATATAGCTGCTGCTGCATTTGGTTGGAAATCAGTATTGAGCGCCTCAGATAATGTTTTAAAAATCATAGGCCAGTAAGTGACCAGAGCAGGGCATGACCAGAACATATGGGTTAAATTGGCAGGGGTGTGATGACATCTGTTACAACTAGCATCAGAATCAGGATATATTTTAGCTAATCTTGCTTTGGAAAAGTGAGTCCGGTGTAAAACTTTAAATTGTATTATACTTAATTTTGCACAAGAAGTGCTGTCATTCACTCTTAGTAAAGCACAGTTCCACATGTCATCTTCCATGTCCTCCCCCAATTCATCCGCCCAGTCCGCCCTTATCTTCGCGATGGTTATGGTTTTAAGAGAAGCTATACAATCATGTATTCTAGAAATTAGCCTTTTCGAATTGAATGGGGATTCTAGTAGGTCATCTAAGCCTGACACTGAAGATACATTTGGAAAGTTGGGGTCATGGCTCATAAGGAAGTGGCGTACTTGAAAATATCGAAACAGGCTAGATCGAGGAAGGCCAAATTTTTGTGATAAGTCATTGAAGCTGGCAAATACACAATTTATGTACATATCTTTAAATTTAGAAATGCCTTGTCTCCGCCAAAAAGAGAATGTAGCATCTAATTTAGCTGGGGGGAAAAGATGGTTGTTGCATATAGGGCTTAAGCTAAGAATTTGTTTGGAACCAAAGAACCGTCTCATTTGAAACCAGATCTTCAAAGTATTGATGACAATTGGGTTGTTTGTGAACTGGGTAGTAGAAACGGGAAGACTGGAAGTGACCAGAGCCGTGAGAGACGTTGAGATGCATGATGTAGCTTCATACTGGCACCAGTCTGTATCCGGAGTATGAAGCCAAAACATTATTTTTTGAACATTTGCAGCCCAGTAGTAGTAGAAAAGATTAGGAAGAGCTAGGCCTCCCTGTAATTTAGGCCTCTGTAGAAACTCTAAACGTACCCTAGGGTTCTTGCCATTCCAAATAAAAGAAATAAAAGCGCTATCAATACATTTAAAGAAAGATCTAGGAAGGTAAAGTGGGATACATTGAAACAGGTAGAGGAATTTTGGGAGCACACTCATCTTGATGCAGTTAACTTTACCTGCTAAGGACAAGTGGAGTGTTCTCCATTTCTTTAGATCTAGTTTGACTTTATCAAGTAGAGGAGCAAAATTTTCCTGGTAGAGGTTTTTCATATCTCTTGTGATGTTAATGCCCAAATATTTAAAACCGTTTCTAGACATTTTAAACGGTAAAACATTATCCTGGATTTGAAGAGCCAAGTTGTTAACAGGGTAGCATTCACTTTTACTAAAGTTCAGTTTATACCCGGAAAATTTACCAAATCTTAACAGAGCATGGATGATATGAGGTACACTAAGAATAGGGTCCGAAACAAATAATAATAAATCATCGGCATATAAACTTAGTCTATGCTCATCTCCTCCTCTGAAAATTCCACTTATAGATGGCAAAGATTTGAGTGCGATGGATAAGGGCTCTATGGCCAAGGCAAATAACAGTGGACTAATTGGACATCCCTGACGGGTCGCTCTCGACAAAGTGAAGTACTGTGATTGCCTGCCGTTTGTAACCACAGAGGCCTTGGGTGAGCTGTAAAGAAGTTTAATCCATGAAATAAAATTTGGACCATACCCAAATTTCTTTAAACACGTGAATAAATATTCCCACTCAACCCTGTCAAAAGCTTTCTCTGCGTCCAGTGAGATGACCACCTCAGGTACCTCACTGGACGCAGGGGAGTGAATAATATTCAAAAGCCGTCGGATATTTGTAAATGAGTGTCGACCCAGAATGAAACCGGTCTGGTCAGCAGAGATCACATCAGTCATTGTGGTTTCTAGGCGTAGGGCAAGCGCTTTAGCTAGGATCTTCACATCACTGTTTAGGAGGGAGATGGGTCGATATGAACCACATTCTGTATTCTCTTTACCTGGCTTAAGCAGGAGAATAATCGATGCCTCAGTGAGAGTTTGTGGTAATGACCCAAGGGACATAGACTCTATAAACATTTCAAGTAGAATTGGGGATAGTTTCTTAGAAAAAGTTTTAAAAAATTCTATTGGGTAGCCGTCGGGGCCAGGTGTCTTACCACTTTGCATTGCCATTATTGCGTTAATAATTTCAGACAGTTGTAATGGGAGTTCGGTCTTTGTCTTATCCGTTACCTTTATGGAAGGAGCTTCAAGATTGCAAAAGAAATGTTCCATATCAGTTCTATCATTGGTCGCCTCTGATGTATACAGGTTAGAATAAAATGAGGTGAATGTTTCATTAATTTCTCCCGGGTCAGTAGTTAAATCCCCATTTGGTTTCCTTATTTGTGAGATTTGTTGAGAAACAGATTGGGCCTTAAGTTGGTGTGCTAGAAGGCGGCCAGCTTTTTCTCCATGCTCATAAGCATATCCACGTGATTTTAACAACATTTTTTCTGTTTTACCGGTTGACAACAGGTTGTATTGAGTTTGAAGGTCAAGTTTTTTTTTTATAGAGTTCAGGGGATGGAGACGAAGAGTACTGAGAGTCTACTGTGCTAATTGATTTAATAAGCTGGTCTTGTTCAAGTCTACGCATTTTATTGATTCTTGCTGAATATGATATAATCTCACCTCTGATCACATCTTTCAGTGTCTCCCAAAGCAATGAGGAGGAGATGTCATCTTTTTTGTTGGAAACTATAAAGTTGTCAATTTCTTTGGTTATCAAATCACAGAATGAACTATCAGCCAGTAAGGTTTTGTCTAATTTCCAAGGAGGACGTTCCGAATTGTTAGGAGCAAATACAAGATCTAATAAAACAGGGGCGTGATCAGATTCAACTATGGTTGAATAATCAGCTTTTGTGACAAAGGGAAGAAGGTTTCTATCAATAAAAAAGTAGTCTATTCTGCTGTATGAGTGGTGAACCGGGGAAAAGAAGGAGTAGGATTGACCAAGTGGAGAAAGAGAGCGCCAGGGGTCAACACCTCCTATTTGATCCATAAGAAAAGATAAAGATTTGGCCATTTTTGAAGGATCTATAGATTTAGGATTAGAGCGGTCCAATATTGGGTTAATTGTGCAATTCAGATCACCCCCTAAAATTAATTGTTGTGAGTTTATGTCTGGTATTAATGAGAAAACTTTACCCATGTCATGCCATATCATCATCCCAGTTTGGGGCATATATATTAACCAAAATGACAGGCTTGTGGAAAAGTAGCCCAGAGACCATGACAAAGCGCCCCTGTGGGTCAGAAATAACAGTGGTAGCACTGAACTGGATTTTTTTATGTATCAATATAGCGGTCCCACGTGTTTTTGAATCGAAACTTGAGTGGAACACATGTCCCACCCAAGCTTTCCTGAGTCTAATTTGATCTTTCAACAACAAATGAGTTTCTTGAAGAAATGCAATTTCACATTTTAAATATTTAAGGTGATTGAATATTCTAGCTCTTTTTACAGGCCCATTTAAGCCTTTTACGTTCCAGCTAATAAATCTTACATCAGCCTTTCTTACATTAGTTATTTGTTCCATGTTTAAATCAGAAAAAGGATAAAATTGTTATAATAACTGTAAAGCAAATAAATGGTCACAACAAAAATGTGTACAGCTCCATGGATAACCTCATTAAGAAAGAGTGAGATAAAGAAATAAAAAATATATAAAATAAAAAAATTAATTCTAGTGGTGTACCATCCCATAACCCTGTCCCATACCCCAGACATAGACACAGACATAACTAACACTAAGCCTATACTTGTTCCTCTCCCTGAGGCAAGCTGCAGGCATAACACTATTTCCAAAAACTTCTGGTAGAACATCATCTTCTTGCTTCTAGCTAAGAAGGCTCCCAGTAATAATATATAAACAAGCTTTACACAAAGGCCATGAAGGCAAAAGCAGGGCTGAGGGGACAAAAATATTATGAAGTAATAATTAGGTGTAAATATATATATATATATATATAAATATATGTATATGGCACATCCATGTAATGGAAAAGCTATGTGTCCCCCTCCCCTTCTCTTTTGTTCCCCCTAATTAGCCCAAACATAACATGAATGAAAGCAGTAGCACACAGAGTAACACAAGATCCGGGCCACTTTTTTTTCTTTTTTTTTTTTTATCCCTTCTAAACATGTTATCCCAAAACGTAGCGTGGATGAAAGCACAGTACCTTAAAATCCAGGGCGTATGACAGACTAATTGCAAAGGCAACGTACACAGTAGAGTGTGCAATATTTACTGTCCGTCTCCAGTCCATAAAGCGAAGGCAAACGCTGCTGAATTTTTACTCTTTAATCCTCTGATCGTAGAACCTCTGGGCTTCATCAGGTGAGTCGAAGGTGAGCACGTCGTCCCCGTGTGTCACGCGCAGCCTGGCAGGGTAGATCAGGTGGAACCGGACGTTCTTTTGGTAAAGGGCTTGTTTAATCCCGTTAAATGCAGCTCGCTTTTTAGCAAGAGCTGCGCTGTGATCTTGAAACATCCTTATGACAGTTCCTCCGTACCGCAGTTCGTGATTCCTTGCCCAGCGCAGCGCGGCCTCCTTCTGTTGGAATCGGGAGAAACAAACCAGGATTGTGCGCGGAGGCTTTCCTTGTCCAGATCTGAAGGTCGGGGACCGGTGGGCTCTCTCCAGTTCGGGCGGCGCAGTGAAGACGTCGGGGCCCATCACCTGCATCAGCAGCTCAGACATGAATTTAACCGGGTCCTTGCCGTCTTCGCTGCCTTCTGGTATGTGTAGTATACGGAGATTGGCTCTCCGCGATCGGTTTTCTAGGTCATCGAGCCGAGTCAAGAGAGATTGGTTTTGGGCTTGGAGCGTCTTAATGCTAGACTCCGCAGCGCATACACGTTCAAAGTTATCACCGGACACAGACTCCACTGAGGTGAGGCGCTGTTGGAATGTGTTCACTGTTGTTTGGAGTGAGTCCAGCGAGGCTTGTAGTGGCTTTGTAGATTCTTGAATCAGAAGAGAAACATCATCCCTTAGTGTGGTTCTCTGCTTCGCAAATTCTGCAGCCAGTTGATCCTTAGAAATGACAGCGGTATCCATGGTTGCTCCCAGTCCTGAAGTTTTTGTCGCTGTCGGAGGGCTGTTAGCTGAGAACGTTGCTAGCTTACTTGCGGCGCTAGTAGCAGCGCGTGTAGCTGGGGTTTGTGCACTGCAACCTGATTTAGCAAACTTCGAATTGCTCATTTTAAGTTGAAACACTTAATTAAACTTACTAATGATGGTTTGTCAAAAGCACTGGGAAGAAAGCTTGATAAAAAAAACGAATATTGCAAAAAGGTATTTCTCTTTGAGTGAATCAAAACTGAGCATTGTTCCTCCTTTCATTACATTCACTTTCATCAAGCTGTTAATTAATTAAGTGTCCAGTCCTTAAATCTACTGTCTAATTGGTTAGGAATGAAGTCTGAGTCATATGCACACCATTTAAGAAACATAATATCTCCTTCTAATTTATATTATTTTATGATAGTTTTCCACATTTTTAGAGTACATTTCACCCATGGATTCTCAATACTGTTAATGTAATTTTGTAGATTATTGTCTGCTAGAATTGCTTGTATTGGGGTGGAACACATTTTCTGTTCAATAGATTTCCATTGAGCATTATATTTTGGGGTTGCACCAATATATAATAGTTCTTATCTGTGTTGCCAGGTAATAGTCTCTGAGAGAGGGCAGACCCCATCCCCCTTTGTCTTTTGTCGAGTTTTGAGACGGACCCTTGGTCTTTGCCATATATATCTTGACAGCATTTTTTCCCACTCGTTGAATTGGATTTGATTGATCTCAATTGGTAGGGTCTGAAAAAGGTACAATAATCGAGGTAAAATACTCATTTTAATAGATTCAATTCTTGAAGATAGGCCAAAGAAAGGGATTAGGTTCTATCTTGCTATATCTTCCTTAATTTTTTTCTGTACTGGTAGGTAATTACATTCTAATAATTTTGTAAGATCTATGGGTATGTTAATTCCCAAATACCTGATGGATTTTGTTTGCCATATCAATGGGTATTTCTTCTTAATATCTTCAGGTGGGCTGTAATTATATGAAAGTAAATGGGTCTTACTTATGTTAACCTTGTATCCCGACAATTTACCATATTGTTCAAATGATTCCATCAATTTAGGTAAAGTGTTTGTCGGTTGCCCCAAAAAACACAAAATATCATCCGCATAACAGGCCAATTTATACTCTGTCTCTTTAATAGAAATTCCCCTTATATCTTTGTTTTGTCTAATATGTTGAGCCAGTGGTTCTAAATACAGAGCGAAAAGTAAAGGTGACCACGCACAGCCCTGTCTGGTGCCTCTTTCGAGGGTAAAACTGTTAGTTAAATATCCATTGACTTTAATTCTGGCCGTAGGATTGTTATACAGTGCTTGTATAGTTTTAATAATTGTATCATGAAGGCCAAACCTGTGTAACACTCTGTAAAGAAAAACCCAATTAACTGAATCAAATGCTTTTTCAGCGTCAACACTTATTACTATTGCCTTTTTGTATATAATCTATGATGTGTAATGTCTTTCTTATATTGTCTTGCGTTTGGCGTTGCTGTATAAAACCTGTCTGGTCATTATGGATCAATGTCGGTAGGAACTCTTCTAATCGTCTTGCCGTAATCGAGGTAAATAATCTGTAGTCCACGTTAAGAACAGATATTGGTCGATATGACCCACAATCCGTCTTATCCTTGCCTTCTTTTGGTATAGCCGATACAATTGCCTCCTTCCAGCTGGGTGGCGTTTGCGCCTTTTTTAAAGCCCAGTTCAGTGTGGGAAGTATAATAGGTGTTAATTCCTCTTTAAATTCCTTATACCACTCGGCTGTATAGCCGTCTGATCCTGGCGATTTATTTGATTTAAGTCTACTAATCGCATTTTTTAATTCCCCTTGTGTTATATCAGCAGTCATTATTTCATTTTGTTCTTCGTTTAATGTGGGTAAATCTAAAGAATTTAGAAAATTGTCAATTTGGGCTATATTTCCTCCTGGGACATTAGAGTATAAGGTTTTGTAAAACACCTCAAAAGCTTCCTGAATTTCACTTAATTTATTTTGTATTATTTTTGTTCTCGGATTTCTAATTCTATGAATTGTATTTTCTGCAATTTTTTTCTTCAATTTCCAGGCCAATATCTTCCTAGATTTAGATCCACTTTCATAGTATCTCTGTTTCAAGAACATTAGATTTTTTTTAATTGCTTGTGTAAATAGCTAAATCATTGATTTTGTTCCAAATTTTTTTAATATCCTCCAATATCTTTTGCTCAGAATGTAATTTATCTTTTCTTTCTAGTTCCTTCAATTTGTTTTGCAATTCTTCATTTTTTTCATTCCTCATTTTCTTCTTGTATGATGAAAAAGCTATAATTCTCCCTCTTAATACAGCCTTTAAGGCATCCCATAGAATGGGAGGTGTGACCTCATCATTATCATTAGACTCTAAGTAGAGGCTCATTTCTCTCTTAATTTGTTCCTTAAATTTAGAATCATTGAGCAAACTTGAATTAAATTTCCACGTGGTATTCTTTGGTTGCAGGTTTAAGTCAACATATAAGTAGATAGGTGCATGATCACTTAGATCTATCGTCCCAATTCCACAGTCATTCATTACGTCCTTATCTTTTCCAAATGTTATAAAATAATCTATTCTTGAATACGAGGAGTGTGGGGCAGAGTAATGTGTATAATCTCTCCTGTTAGGGAAAAGGTTTCTCCATACGTCGATTAGACCCACCTCCTCAAACTTTTTTATGTAGGGATTTTTTTCCAAGGTCTTTTTTACTTGAGCTATCCAAGCCAGGTTGTAGATGTATGTTTAAATCTCCCCCGCAGACCAGAAGTCCCACTGTTTCTGTTGCCATAATATTAGTGACTTTTTTAAAGAAGCCAACATCACTTCCAGGGGGCGCATATATATTTAATAAAGTTATTGGCCGCCCATCTATATTTCCTCTTACTAAAATAAATCTACCCTCTTTATCTCCCATTTCAAATACCTTTTCAAAATTCAGCCTGTTAGAAATAAGGATAGCAACTCCTCTCCTATGTCCTGATTTATATGACGAGAAAAAAATTGGTGAAGCCCATTCTCTTAAGTTTTCCATGTTCATTGTCGCTTAAATGAGTTTCCTGAAGATATACTGTGCTGCCTTAAAGAGCAACGTGCAGGTTAGAGACCCCAGTTAAACAGCATATAGGAAAAAAATTCAACTACTCGACTTAAAAAAAAATATTTAAAAATATACATCACAGTGGCCTCTGGAGCTATTTTTGTGCGAGAATTGTTCATCTGCATCTAAAAAAAAAGGTACAAGGCCGTGACAACACGGGAGGGACTGCGGTCCATTCGAACAATAGAAATGAATGCGTTTTAGTGATATTTTGGACACTTGTAAAAATATATTCATGTGGATATGACGGGACACACACTTACAATTGTGATCCGTATATGTCTAAGAGACCAGGACAAGTCAAGGATCAGAAAATAAAACTAAATAATAACAGAAATATGGACGGGAGTGATGGCATGTTTACAGGCTGACAGTGACTTACGAGCGTTAGCTAAGGATATGCTGTGTCCACGTCGCAGCCAGACTACCACACGCCTACACTGTGATCACGTTGTAAATGGTTGCTATTGTTTCAGCAGTAAGTGAACTAGTGTTGTGTAGGTTATCTAACACTGACAGGAGTAGCCTATTGATACATGTTATGAAACTATAGTCTCGGACTAATTGTAACTCCACATGCTGCTGCTCTAACGTTACCGCACGGGAGAGAGAGCGGGCGGGCGAGCGAGAGAAAGAGAGCGAGTGATTTATCAGATTTTTTCTACAATAGGAATAAAAGCATTGAGGATCAAATTAAAGTAAATACAGCATACAGTAAATTGATTATGACTATGGGTTATGACTTGTTAGCTAGTGGTTATGCTGCCAGCAATACATTATAACCACACGTTGCTTCTCTCACCATTGAAATTAATATGCCGACTAACTTTGGAAGTTTAAAAACATTAGCAAACAAGACTTACAGATCATAGTTTCTGTGGGATGAATTTCTGACGGCTCCGTGTCCGGTCGGCCCTAGCTAGATCCTAGGTCTGTGTCCCACCGTGTGTCCGTGACCGTCAGTCCAGCTGCGGCTCGGGACAGAGATTGTGAAGCAGCTCAGCTGTTTATTAAACCACGCAGGTCAGGTGTTGTATGGGTATCCCCTCCTCAACTTCACCGTGTCGCATAATAAGCCTCCTGTCCTGTCTAAAATGATCACCGTGTGTTTCGTGAGGGAGGCGGCTGCGGCAGCGATGTAGTCCCGTCTCTTCACTAAACACACCCGGTGACTACAGCTAGCTAGCGCGGCTTATGTACTGTTACAGACACCGTGGACTACTTTTCCTCAAAGGCTGGAGTACACAATGCTTCTCCATTATTTTAAAAATGCAATGTAAAACTACAGAACAAAAAGGAACACACTAAATGACAACAGTTCAATTCACTACTACCTACTACTGTGCATTAGGTTGAAGCTGTTAGGTTCGGTCAGGTTCTCACGAGTCCCTCCCGTGACGTATTCGAATGCTGTGAACTTTTTAGCAGTGTAGCTCAAAAACGCCACTTTTCTCTCAGAATTTACATATTTGTGTTTTGAAAAACATATAAAATCCTTCATACTCTTTTTGAATGGGTATGTCCAGAGTAGGTTATGAATCAATCTCGTTTTTTTTTAACCTGCAAGTTGCTCTTTAAATTTAAGTCAGTAGGTTTGTTATGTAGGAGTTTTATAAATTAGAACAAGTGTTGGTATTTGCTTTGTAGTTTGTGTTTGGAAAAGATCGTCAGAGTGAGCCCTCTTAACAAATAGAGGATCTTCGCGCTAAATCTCCGGTGCTTTTCTCGGACATTCATTGTTCAGTTTATACAGACACTCCAAGTTCGAAGGGCATAGAAATAAATGCTACTGAGTATTGCTTTAAATCGCCGTGCCTTGGAGACTATTTGTCTGTAAGTAGTGTGTGTGTGTGTGTTTAGCTTGTTAATATATGAATGTTACGTTAGTTACTTAGGTTTGTTTGTTTCATTAACCATGTAGTTTTGTTAGCTAGCTGCCTTCTACTTAGTGTATTGTTAGCTAGCTCTCCATTATTTTACATTTGTTAGCTAAGCTTTGTTTGTTAATTTAGTCTAGATGGAAGAATAGGTCCACGCGCATAGGGTGGCTTTTTTTTTGCAACCTGTTTTTTTCTAATCCTTGAAGTGTCTATTTTAAGATTCTGCCAGGTAACAGGCTGGACTAAGGGGATTTTTTTTTTTTTTTAACAGTTTATTACAAATTTACCAATTTCGAAATTGAAAACAGCAAAATAAAAGAAAGCATAACTTTTGAAGAAAAAAACATACAGATGCAAATGAACACATTTTTCCATATAATTCTGACTCAAGGAATTCAGTAAACTAGTTATTTTTAACATTCAAGTACATTTTCACTTTTTTTCTGGACAAAAACGGCAAAAAAACAGCAAAAAATGTTTATATTACACCTATACTTGATTTTTTTAATTAAATAAACTAATAAATGTAGTAAAAATTAAACTGTGTTGCAGTACCTAACTATTTAACTAACTAACTAACCTAGAATTTAGATAAGAACTACATATTCCTACTCCCTACAGTTCAGGGAATAGGTATATGTAGTTCCAATTTAGAGTCTTCGGCCTGCCATATAGTAGTCCATCAGATAGGTGCAATATATGAAGGAATTGTGCTTTTGATGATAGAAACATGAGCTTTGGCACACTGTTAGAGCATGCCTTAAGGAAGATTTCTGGCTATAGGGCCATCGTCAATTTTTCCTATGGCACAAGTGGCGGCCATTTTTAAAATGGCCGCCGATGGTTGTTATTTTACATGTAGCGCAGGGTCTAGACCTCCTAGGATCTTGTTTTTGGTGGCTAATCCTACATTTTCAAGGATGAGGAAGACAGTGGCACTACTTAAAACATGATGGAAACTACTTTAGTACATATACCTGGCATTCAGAGAACAAAATTATAGCAAAACCATTGAATATTAGCGGAATTGTACATATTTCCCTGAATTACAGAATTAGTCCATGAGTTGTGTGTAGACCTCATATGTTTACGTGTATATATCTATCCAAGAGCTTGACCAATACATCGGTTTAGCCTGTCTCAGTGTAACCGCCATTATAACCATGTAACCCACTCTGAGTAAGTAAGCTGCTCTAGGTTCCTAAAGAGTTTAGTAATATAACCTGTAACCACAAAGGAAGTACCAGGTAAGGTAAGTAGCACGCAGTATATTTTACTCACACAAAGTTGTATTTAACACCCCAAATACATTTGCATAAACAGGAATGGATCTGCCTGATGCAGTTACCTCTGCTCTCCCATGTGACTGTAGTGACATTTGAGAAACATTTCTGGTGGGTATGGTGGAGTGGTGGTGCTAGAACTAGAACGTATTGTCCTCAAGTAGCGTAGTGCATTGAGGGACCATGGCCAAACTATTCAAGGTGGTGGATCCTAATGAGCCCGAAAGATCAGAGTGACTTGCCAATGACCTGGAACAAATGTGTTCTGCTTCAGGAAGACACAAATGATATGCCGAAATGTCCATCTAATTTGCATGTGGTAGAAATTCCTACTTGACAAACTTTGTAGACCTCTTTGCCCAAGAGACCAAGTACCAAATTCTGTGTCTTATCTCTCTGTACAATAGAGTGAGAGACAAGAAAGCACAACAATATAACAGACAATATTAACCATGGCATTGCATTCACTGCACTTGTCTCCTAGCCTGGCTCCGCCCGCCTTCATACTTCCGCTCAAATTTCATTTTCCCTTCAGTAGTCAGTCTGGGTTTGCGGTATATTCTTAGGTTTTCTCCGGCCAGATTTCTGCCGGTCCAATCAGCACACAGAGGGAGTGGCTCGGAAGCCGATGCATAACATAACGTCAAGCCCCAAACGTTATTCGATTGGTTGGCAGATCCAGAGTGGCACTGGGTAGATCCAATAGTTTTAAACTTCAACAGACACCCGCCTTCAAGTGAGTTAACGTTTGTCAATAGAGCAGTTCTAGACCATCTGTACAAATGAAATGAAGTACAATGGTCTGGTAGCACCAGGCTACTTGTCTCCTATATTGAGGTGTGCATGGAGAATCCCCTGTAACACCAATGTGCAGGGTAACCAACCTGGTGAATCTGTACAGTACCAGGCTGGAATAACTAGAAATGCATGTGAAGGGGCCTGTCCACTCCTTAAAAATATAATACTGAGTTACATCCCAGACATGGATGCTAACAAACAAGGTTGTGATGTGGCCCTCATGTGCAATGAGGATTTTGGTGCTGCATTGGCGAAGGCATGTGAGCATGATGCTTACAATAAGGCACTTAATTTACCCAGAGCTGCTAACATAATGAGGAAATAAGTGTTCAAGATGAAGCAAGGTTCCTGTGGCTCGAGGAGTCAGAGCCAGTTTCACTCTCTGCACTAGTTTCCATGGTGTTGTATGGCACAAACATCACAGCCCAAACAGCTCTGTGTTTATGCCTCAACCAGCCCCTCACCCTCTCATGTACAACAGTTTGGTACGCCAGAGGGAGATTTTCAACACATGTAGGCCTACCATCAGGCACAGCCAAGACCTGGAGACACCATAGCCCATATACCTGAGCATCATGATGCATACGAAGACCCGCAAACGAGCCCTTGTGGACATCCTTTTTGACCTGGTGCTGTGTGCATTTCATATGATCGGGTGCTTGACATCTCCACAGAACTTGTAGATGTGGAGCTTGCCAGCAATTCAAGGTGAATATCATTTAATTGTGACATTGAGATGTCAGCACTAAAGGTAATTTGCGACCTCTTGGAGGGTAGCGGGGGGACAGAAGCACATGTAGAGTTGCTACTGCTGGGACAATAGATCCCTTTCTGAAAGCCTCCAAAGTGACACATACCTGACATGCTCATCAGGTCACAGCCAGCCTCCTATATCTTCTCCTGCTGAAGAACAACACTGAGTACATCAATGACCTAGAGGAGAGAAACAATCATACATCCCTAGACAGGTGCACTGAAAGAGATGTGTCATGTCCCCAGTTTCACTTCTGGTCCATCACCCTGCAGCGAAATAGTTGATGAACTATGTTTGATCAACAAGAGAGGCCAACTTCCTACTCAATATTGATGCCCTGACCAAGATTGTGCCTTAGTTCATTGCTGTGGGACACATCCACACTGCCAGATGGATACCAGTCCACTTGCTTGACATGATGACACTGAAAGATACTCATCCCGATGTTCATGGGCAGTTTCTGAAAGGAAACTTTGCTCAGAGAAGATGACATGCAGCTTCTCAGCCAAAGCCATTGACTAGGCCCAAAAGCAGATATTGCCTCCGTGAAAGGTGCCGTTGGTATTGTGTGCCTGCCGGAGTCTGGCCCGGAGTTGGCACGTGTGGTTAGAGAGTTTTAGGCCGCCTCCACTAAGAAGAGAAAGGAGACTGACAGCTGGCACCCTGAGCAGACCAAACATGAACTGATGCCGTTTGCACGCAATGTTAAATCACTAACTGGTGCCATAACAGACATGGTCAACCAGCCCATCTAAGATTCAAGATTCAAGATTGTTTTATTGTCATATGCACAACAATTACAGAGCAGTCGCTGGCATGACATTCTTTAGTCTTGTGCTCCTCCAACATTGCAATAAGAGATTAATAGGAACAACCTACCTCTATTCAGCCAACCTCAAGTCTGAGAGGAGTCCAGGTCCCAACAGCTCTCATCCCTGAATTGAGTGACTGTTCTCTGTTCTCTAAGCTGTATATTCTATCCCAGATATCAGACGGTAGTCTGGATGAGTTGAAAACCAACATGAAAACGAGGCAACATGAAAACCAGGCATGTCCACCAGCATTGTTGCAAATGGTCAAGTTGAGAACTGGCACCAAGTCAGACTTGGTGGGCTGTTGAGAGGACCTGATTCCATCACAAGAGAACAAATCCAACCCCACAGGACAAGTCATCATCCTTGCTGGGGCTGCTCTCATTAACATGCTGTGACCTGGTGCTGCTAAGAAATGTTCTGATTAGGTACAGAAATTGTTCTCACCATACAGCATGTCTCAGCTGTAGCATGTCAGCAGAGTGGATGACTTGTGCAATGATTATTTCCCTAAAAGTCTTAAGGCCAGAACTGGCCAAAGTGTTGCACTGAACTATTCCCCTTCCTGGCAACTGGTGTGACAGCCTTCAACACTGAAAAACACCCTACTGCACCTAGGAGATGATGTGAATGAAGGGTATATCTTCCTGGTTGTGAACTCCTTAATACGCACAGTTGAGACGGATGTGCCATTACTGGCAGTGACAGCAGCCAAATCCCTTAACATCAATGAGTTCTGTGTTTCCTTTGGAGCTGGGAAAAATGTTCGATATAAGCTCATGAGATGGTGAGGGCACTAGGTCCAGATCGATGTGTAGCCTGTTCAAAGCATTCACTGGTTGTGACACCTAGGGTGGCATGGACTAGAAGACAGGGTGGGATACATGGAGGAGCTTTGATGACATCAAGAGACCCTTCTTTGTCTTGGCTGACTCTATAGACAACTGGATGGAGCCTCTAGAGCGATTTAAGTTATTGCTGTATGACTGCACTAGCAGCCAGGAATCAGTCTATCAGGCACGCAATCAGCTCTTCAACCAGAAATGTACAACAATTAAGGGACCCTCCAAACAAAAGCAGCACTGATGCAACACAGAAGGGGGCTGCCTACCAAGCTGGTCAATGCTTGGGACAGATGATGGTTGCAGCCCCTGAACTCCCATCACCAGTTGAGCGGGGGTGGAAGTGGAAGGCCACAGGTGGCTGGGAATTTCACTGGACCACACTACCAGAATCGATCCCGGTCTGTTGTGAACTCCTCTGCAGTGGATGCATAAAGGGGGTGCAGTGGACAGTGCAATGCCCGCTGCCATGCCCTCTGGCCTGTTTTATCAGAAATAATTATAAATGTGTTTTTTAGTTATTGGATTGAGATATATGTTCATATAGTATTATTAGCATGTTGTTCATATAACCTCCACATTCCTCATTCTGGTAAAAGTAGGATTAGGACAATTTTTAATTTTCAATTGATGTTTATGCAAATGTATTTGGGGTGTTACACAAAACTTTATGTGAGTAAAAGTCTCTGCTTGCAACTTACCTTGCCTGGTACTGGAAAAAAAATAAAATTGTGCTAATATTCTATGGTTTTGCTATAATTTTGTTCTCTGAATGCCAGGTATATGTACTAAAGTAGTTTCCATCATGTTTTAAGTAGTGCCACTGTCTTCCTCATCCTTGAAAATGTAGGATTAGCCACCAAAAACAAGATCCTAGGAGGTCTAGACCCTGCGCTACATGTAAAATAACAACCATCGGCGGCCATTTTAAAAATGGCCGCCACTTGTGCCATAGGAAAAATTGACGATGGCCCTATAGCCAGAAATCTTCCTTAAGGCATGCTCTAACTGTGTGCCAAAGCTCATGTTTCTATCATCAAAAGCACAATTCCTTCATATATTGCACCTATCTGATGGACTACTATATGGCAGGCCGAAGACTCTAAATTGGAACTACATATACCTATTCCCTGAACTGTAGGGAGTAGGAATATGTAGTTCTTATCTAAATTCTAGGTTAGTTAGTTAGTTAAATAGTTAGGTACTGCAACACAGTTTAATTTTTACTACATTTATTAGTTTATTTAATTAAAAAAATCAAGTATAGGTGTAATATAAAATTTTTTTGCTGTTTTTTTGCCGTTTTTGTCCAGAAAAAAAGTGAAAATGTACTTGAATGTTAAAAATAACTAGTTTACTGAATTCCTTGAGTCAGAATTATATGGAAAAATGTGTTCATTTGCATCTGTATGTTTTTTTCTTCAAAAGTTATGCTTTCTTTTATTTTGCTGTTTTCAATTTCGAAATTGGTAAATTTGTAATAAACTGTTAAAAAAAAAAAAAATCCCCTTAGTCCAGCCTGTTACCTGGCAGAATCTTAAAATAGACACTTCAAGGATTAGAAAAAAACAGGTTGCAAAAAAAAAGCCACCCTATGCGCGTGGACCTATTCTTCCATCTAGACTAATTATGTTATGTTATACTTACTGTGTATTTTACTTATGTTTGTATGGATCTGGTGATGTATTGATTTATGTTTTTTATGTATGTTACAGTTTTACAAGTTGATAAAGGATCCAGTGAAGAAACACTGAAGACAAAACCAAGCCTTGGTTCTTCATTTCTTTATTGGAATTAATTTATCTATGTTAGCTGGCTGTCAAGCCGTGCTCTAAGATACGCGCTGCCAGGGCAGTACATATACTATGTGGGCTTGTTCTTTCTTCATTTGACAGAATTTTACTACGCTTAATTGGATTCAAAAGCCCATTAATATTATATGAGATGAATTTCACTTTGCAACTAGACATACATATTTATCTGTCTAAAAAAAAAACTTACTTTGTAAATATTACTGTGATGTCTTTTACTGTAAAATCACAGTAATATTAACAAAGTAAGTTTTTTTTTAACCCTATATTTCTCTTTCTGTGATGTCACGAGAAAGAGAAATATAGTGTTAAAAAAAACACTCTTTCTGCCTTTTCTCAGGCTAGGATGAACCGATTTCAATTTTTTTCGCACATTTATACAACATAGGATCTCAGAATTCAATACACCTTCATATTCAAACCGGTGAAGTAGGCCTTTAATATCCACAAAACAAAACTTAGCAGATCTACTGCCTGAACAATCAGAACATATAAACACATATGAACAAAACAATAAAACAAGTGTGGTTCCAAGGTTGGGGTCTCTTGTAAGTGACCCTGAGCTAAACTGAAAATAAAGCTTAGCTGTGGGGGAAGGCCTCTTCTACCTGTAGGCTGAGGGCCCCCACTGCAGCATCTGTCCATTGCCCAAAAAGAAAAAAAAGTATCTGTGTCACTCCCATGCATGTATTCTCATTCAAATAGGGAGGAAAGAATGGATGTGAAAGTAATGATAAAAATAAAAAAAGTCACATCTTGATCCCTGTATTTTTTGCGAATTGAACCCGGCACTGTTTAAACTCAAGAGACTGTTTAGCTCACCACGTTTCTCATAACTTATAGCTCTTCTCCTGTGGGGGACGAGCCTTGTCTCCTGAAGGCACGTAGTTTCTCCCTGATGTTCCGCTCTCGCTCCTCTCCTGTCCCCCTCTGCCTCGCTCCCACCGCGTCCCAGGCGGAGCGGGACAGCTGCTCAGCCAGGCTCTCCCTAGGTGTGATGACGGTGACGGGCAGTCCTCTGTCTTTCATGTCCTTGGTGGCCTCCATCGCTGTCTGGTATAGCGTCGTCTCGTCTTCATAGAACACTCGTAGTTTAGCTGGAAGCGGATATTCCTCTGCTTTAACACGCGCTTTGCCTCGGAGTAATCTTTACGCTTTTGTAGAATAGCTGGGGGGTAATCTTGATCGAAATAAATCGGTCTCCCGTTCAAAAACACTTTCTTTTTCCCCTATGCCTTGCGCAAAACCTCCTCTTTAGTTGTGTAGCGGAGAAACCTGATTATTATTGACCGTGGCTTGTCCTCTCTGTCTCCGGACGGTCTCGGAGCGAGCGCCCGGTGCGCTCTTTCAATGCCAAGCTCCGTGGTGGGGGGGACCTCCAAAGTTTCCCGTAGTAACTTCTGCACGAACTCCACCATAGAAGGCCCCTCCGCTCCCTCGGGAACATTATATATCCTTAGATTTTCCCGTCGGGATCTTCCCTCTTGGTCAAGCAGTTTATTTTCCTGCTGAGTCATCACCTTTATCATCTTGCTTAGCACCTGTTCGACATTTTGAACACGGTCCTCCACATTTTCAATTCGCATCTCTGCCTCCGCTAGCTTAGCATTGACATTGGTAAGCTCAGCTTTGATATCATTTAACTGTTGGCTTTGATATCATTTAACGTGTGGCTCGGCGTTAGCTTGCTCATCGTGTACCTGTGCGGGAGAGCTGTTCGGGGTTTCTTCTTCGTTATTGGACTCTGTAGCAGTATTTTTCTTTTGTTTTTCAGTTCTTTTGTTGTCGAAAAATGTGTTATTTGGCAATTTAACGAGGCGAAATTAACGTTTTGTCGGGGAGAAGGTAGTTTAGGCTGCCATTCGGTGTGGTGACGTCACCGGAACCCCGTTTTTAACCACTTTTAAAGGTCCCATATTATGCAAATTGCACCTTTTCAATGTTTTTAACATAAATATGGGTCCACGGTGTGTTTAGAGACTGCCAAAAATACAAATAAAAAAAACTCTCCTTTTCTCCCCCCTCTCCCAATGTACTCCATTCGAACAACACTTTGAGAAACACTGGTTTAGATCAAAGCAAATGCATGTGTTGGAATGGCCAAGTCAAAGTCCAGACCTAAATCCAACTGAGAATCTCTGGCAAATTGCTGTTCAAAAATGTCAGTCTCTAGATTCGCAAATCATAGCCATAGCCCAAAAGACTTGCAGCTATAATTGCAGCGAAAGGTGGTTCTACAAAGTATTGACTGAATACTTTTGCAAGCCAAACTTTTCAGTTTTTATTTGAAATTTTGCAAACTGCAAACGTGTATCATTTTCATTCCACATCACTAATATGGGCCACTTTGTGTTGGTCTATCACATACAATCCAAATAAAATATTCACGTGTGTGGTTGTAACATGACAAAATGTGGAAAGGTGCAAAGGGTATGAATACTTTTGCAACCCACTGTAAATGTATGAATCTATTCTTGTCATATTACCATATTCAGACCACCACTTCCAAAAGGAAAGCAAAGTCAGTCGGTTATGTACTTGTTTGAAGACTTGTTTTAGTTTTTGTAACTTAAGATTTTTTACATGCTCAAGTTCCTGCAGTTCTTAACCCATTGATGACGGCTGCTGCGCGATGCCACATTGTCTCTCCTGCCTGATGCTGCATAACGCAGCATTGTTACTTTATCTAATTTTCATGGCGTGTGCAGCATAGAATGCACCGTCATTGGTTCAAATACACATGAGGTGGGTTTTGTTGATTTTTTAAGACCACGTGAACACCCAAAAGTTGTGTGGTTTGCCGAAAATCACGACAATAAAAAAATAAAAATAAATAAATGAAATACGCCAGCTGTGTCGGCGATACTGTATTACAGAACAGTTAGTGGCGTTTGATGCGCAGAATCAAGGTCTACTATAGACTACTGACGAAAATCAAACAACACATTGCATCTATTTATTAACAATATTTATGAATTTAGGCTATATTTTGCTGCTCCAACTCAAATTCAGACCAGCCAGGTTAAGTTTCAGTTTCGTTTTCATCTCCGTGGTATACAGCCGTTTGGACCAGCTCCCGACAGCAGGAGTCAGTCTGCGTTCCAGTTGTACTGGGAAGTCGGATTTATGGTGCCAGTGATAACTGAACTAAATAATAAAATAAAGCTATCTTCTCCTTCCTATATCTGTCTATCTTTATCCCTCCACTACACACTCAGTCACTACTATCCATGCTAAAAGGAAGCAGGATTATAACCTCATTTAGCACATTATTTTTAAATATTTTATATTATTTATTCTTTTTTTTCTCCCCCATCTAATTTTGACGATTGAAACAAATGTGATTCTATTCTGTTCAATCTCATAGTTTGTCTCGGAAGTTTTCTGTTAAAGTTGCATCAAGTATTGTTGCTATGGTTACCAGCAGAATAAAATTTTTCAACCGCAGACATTCTGACTTGCAGAGGTGGAAAGAGTACAAAAATATTCTACTCAAGTAAAAGTATGATTACTTGGATGAAATTTTACTTAAGTAAAAGTACTAGTCTAAAAATCTACTGAAGTAAAACTAAAAAAGTAGCTGATTTAAAATATACTTAAAGTACAAGTTACTAGTTACTTTTTAACAGCGGGAGGGGGCAGAGGTCTCTTCAGTGTAGGGCATTATATATATAGACAAACTAGTTTTGTTTAATTAATGCAACACTTTTACAAATTAAAGTGCACAAATTAAACAAATCATGTCACCGCACATGTATGGATGTATACTGTGTCATTATACTTTAGATAAGCAAATATGGTGCAAATAGTCTGTTAATGTGGGAATGTAACCGGTCTACAGACCTAAACAGACTGCAGCTGCAGTTCTAATAATGTAATTGTGTATAATTGATCTAAACCATGGACATTGCAAGGTTAGGCTGCTCGATTTTGACATAATCATGATTGACATTGTGTAATCACAATTATTATAGACAATTATTAATTGATTTAAGAACCGCAACATGCACTTATTTAACATCTGAAACCATGACTTTAAAACATAGCCTATCCTAATTGAACTGAAAACAAGGAAAATGCAAATAGCCTAAGTAAAACATATTTTTTTAAATTAAATTA
Source organism: Hyperoplus immaculatus (assembly GCA_949357725.1). Lineage (NCBI taxonomy): Eukaryota > Metazoa > Chordata > Actinopteri > Uranoscopiformes > Ammodytidae > Hyperoplus > Hyperoplus immaculatus. Next base: position 296,775 of record OX442361.1, read on the forward strand.
AATAAGTGTCAAAATCAAAATAAACCATTGCAAATGTTGTTGATAGGGCACGTCTTTTGCGAGCAGGAACGTGAGGGCATGTTTTATTTATATCTCATGGAGCTGGCTGGATAAGCAAGTTGCATTGTAGGCTACAGTGTTCTTAATTGATGACTGTTGTGGTGGCAAGAGTCAAGGAGCTTTAATCTTCCTTTGTGTTTTTTATTCCTTTATTGCTTGGTCATAGACCACTAGGATTCAACTTAAAGTGAGTAAACTAATTGGTCGTGATGTTTTGAGGTGCAGCTGGGTCGCATATGCCTTTTTTCTCTCTCTCTCTCACGGTCGCGTCTGTCATCTGACTCGCGTGTCCGCGCGTAACATATCTTGCACATTATTTTAGTCTAATAGTTTTACCTTTCTTCTCGACCAAAGGCTGACTTTCTGCCGTCTTCTGGAAGTTTTTCAAAGCTCCCAGCAACACGCACCGTCTCCATCCTACTCTGCACTGTTAAACTGAAAGCTAAACTATCAGGTGAGGGAGGGGCAGATCGCACGGCTGGATAAAAGGTTTGCTGCATTTAAAAGCCTTCACGTCTTCACGTGCGGTACAACGATAGTTTAACTAGGATTATTTTGTTTTAATGATAAAGGGAAACAATGTGTGTTGTTATCATGTAGTCGCAATGTGTTCTCTCCTCCTGTCGATCATTCACTGTGTTAGTTTCTGGTATTGTGCCGTAAAAATAAAAGCCCCCCGCGATATTTCTTTTCTTTTCTCTCCTTTCCCTATCTATTTTTTTACTCAGTAACGCAGGTGATATGAAATGTAGCGAAGTACAATACTTCACAATAAACATACTCAAAGTAAAAGTAAAAGTGTAGGTTTTAAAAATCACTTAATAAATTACAAGTACACAAAAAAACTACTCAATTACAGGAACGCGAGTAAATGTAATTCGCTACTTTACACCCCTGCTGACTTGTAATACAAGCACAGGTGTTACACACATCATAAACTATACTAGCTACGTCTTATTTGGTCCCAGTAAAAGTGGCTGTGAGCCAGTGAGGTAGCACCAACAGTAACCTGAAACCTTACTACTATATGTCTACCTGTCTATCTATCTATCTATCCATCTATCTTGGGGAGAAGGAAGATATAAAATTATCTACACATAATACAGAAAAATAAACAGAATACCGTACTCAGACATACAAAGAACTCACGTGGCGCACAGACAATAACCTCCTACTCAACACAGCAAAGAGCCAAGAACTCATCATAGACTTCAGGCGAAAACCAGAATCCTAAACCCCTCACTGGGCTGCGACTCTTTGTGACAAGTTGGAGACTTTTGCGAGGGAGTCTCTAAACTGTCTTGAAACATTTGCAGGGTTTCTATTTCCTTACGAGTCGCAGAGCCTCGCAGTCCTGTTGCTCGAATTTTGAACATGTTCAAAAAATTTGTGCGACAAATCTACTCTCAAAATAGTCTCAGAGTGGTCGCAGGTGTGTCGCAAACCCTTCTCAATTTAGTCGTATGTACTGAAAATGCTAGTAGCAGCTAATGAGTAGAAATAAAACTGTGAAGCTACTGTTTTCACTGGTTTTAAATCGTCTGAGTGTTATTTTTAGCCGTTAGCGCACATGTAGCTTCAGATGTAGCACCCAACGTTTGTTCCTATTACACTAACTTAGCTTTCCCATTACAGTCTAATTATGCCTTGTTTTTAACACCACAAAGGGTGGGAAGTTATTCCTGTAGAAATCAAACTGTGAAGCTACTGTTTTTACTGGTTTTAAATCGTCTGAGTGTTATTTTTAGCTGTTAGTGCACATGTAGCTTCGGATGTAGCACCCAACGTTTGCTTCTATTACACTAACTTAGCTTTCCCATTGCAGTCTAATAATACCTCGTTTTTAACACCACAAAGGGTGGGAAGTTATTCCTGTAGAAATCAAACTGTGAAGCTACTTTTTTCACTGGTTTTAATCATGTCAGGTCATGTCAAACTGTTCAAAGTATGGCTTAGCTTCGGCTAAACACTGTGTTCGCAGTCACGCAGTGACAGGCAGAGACGGTGGGGGGCCCGGCAGAGAGGTGGGAGGGGCCAGCCAGATCGCAGGCTGCAGACACCAATATAGGTCATCCTGAGACCAGAGGAAAATCAGGGTATAGAGGCTTGCTACAATAAATGATCTGAACGGGTTTTTCAGCAAACATTTAAAAAAATAAGTAGTAGGTACTACTTAGACCGTATAAAATTGACAGCAAAGTGCATAATATGGGAGCTTTAATGTAAATGTGTGAATTTGAAAGGAGCAGCACTGACAGTCAGTCGTTGTGCCTCACTAAAGCAGATTGAAAGTGTATTCTTCTTCTTCTTCTTCTTCTGTGCATTTCCTGCAGACGGTTGAGCATTGCCAGTCCAGGCAGACACGCAGTTAACGTTAAAAACACTCCCACACACAAACACAACCCCCATCCACTTGCAACATTTAAATTGACAGATTTGAGAGGCAGCAATTTGTCTCGGGAGCTTCATTTAACTGTGTGGGCGTCTATTTTTTTTGGTTGCATACATTAGGACAACGATACCCTCATCCTGGGTTGCCCTTTAGTTTTTTTAAAAGAGAAAAACGCATTAATAATTTCCTTCAAAATTATAGGGATGTTAACCCTTTCACAGCAATTTTTGGCATAGCTCCAAATCCGGGCTTGCCTAAAGTGAAGCTGAAGGTACTGGCCTTCACCTCATTACTTGCTCGTAGGGCTATCTTACTCAAGTGGAAAGATCCTGCTCCTCCTTCCCACTCACATTGGATTAGAGACATTATGTCATGTATGAATTTAGAGAAAATACGTTATACTACCCAGGGATCCGAGAATAAATTTGACAGAATTTGGCGCCCCTTCCTAAATTATTTTAAAAAATCAACAACAACAATAGAAGAGTAGCTACCCCCTCCCCTCTTTTATTTAATTCAATTTTATTTCTTTATGTTTTTTGTTTCATGTTGGTTGTTTGTTTTCGTTTCTTGGAGTGTGTATTTCATTTCTGCCATTTCTAATGTTTTGTATTATTTTGTGTACTGACTTCTTAGGGCAGGATTGTGTGTGGTTGGGTGTGAGGGTGGGATGTGGATGGGGTGTGTTAGGGGTAAAAAATGGGGAAAAAATGTTGTAACCCATTGTGCTGCAATTTCTTTGCAACTGACATTTAATAAAAAAACCTTTGAAAGAAAATGATAGGGATGTTCAGGTAAGTGCCTTCACTATATACACGCAGAATTGCAGCAACAGGTAAGGACATGCGAACAGTCCCTCTCCTTTATCATATATAGCTCCTCCCCTTTACCATCTCAATCCCCTCCCCTTTACCAATTAGCTCCCCTATTTTCCATATTAAGCTCCTCCCCTTTACCATATCAAGCTCCTCCCCTTTACCATATCTAGCTTATTCCCGTTACCATCCCAACCCCCTCCCCTTTAACAACTAGTCCCTCCTTACAGCCATAAGCTCCTCCCCTTTACCATATTAAGTCCCTCCCATTTACCATCTCAAGCTCCTCCCCGTTACCAATTAGCTCCTCCAATTTAACCACTAGCCCTCCGCTTTACATTAAGCATCCTCCCTTTACCATCTTAGGCCCCTCCCTTTACCATATTAAGCCCCTCCTCTTTGCCATATTAAGCCCCTCCCCTTTACCATATCAAGCTCCTCCCCTTTGACCACCTCAAGCTCCTCCGCTTTACCAATTAGCTCCTCCCCTTTACCACATTAAGCTCCTCTCCTTTACAAGCCAGTTAGTTTTTCAGGTTAGAGGCCAGTCTAAAAGCAGCATCGCCATCACCCATTGGCAGTAGGATGATTGGATATTCAATAAGTGCGGAGCTCATGTGCATATTCAAATTGATTTAAGAAGAAACTTGTAATACAAAAAAGTTACTTTTCAAGTATACTTTTACTTTGTAAAGTTGTACTGTGGTAGGAGTAAAGGAAACAATTAAGCCTATTTGGGTTTATTTTGGGCATGTATGATTAGTGTATAGTGTTAGAAAAATAACTCTAATTTGTATGATATTATACCCCCCCCCCCCATTAATATTACATTACTCTTATATACTCAACTAATAATCAAATACAATTATAACGTGACCTAAATGTTCTCATTTCAGTACAGAGCAGGGAGTGGAGAAAGGAGGAAAGTCTCAGGCTTTAGAAGAAAGTTTGGTGGATGGTACAGACCTGACTCATCCCAATTATCATAGATAAGAAGTAAATAGCCAAGGTTAGGAGCATAGTTTCACTTCTCGGGAAAAGACGACGAGGTCAGGATTGGTCAGAGAAAACGCATGGCAACGAGTTCAACCAATCAATAAACATTGTCAAGATATGTTAAAAGACTCTGCTGTAGAGAGAGAACTTCACTTTCTTTTTTGTCCTGTCAAAATTGCTTGCATCACCTGTTCTGTGATATCACTTCATTAAACATCGCTCTTCAGAACTTTGAAACTTTTTCCTGTCATATTTATTCTTCCATATGTCCGAATAAACGAACACGGTTTTTTAATGTTATTAAATTGGTGACCCCGACGTGATTCGGCGGAAGGAGCCAGCCTGTCGGGCTTCGGACCACTCACTCAAAAAAACAGCTGAAAAAACCTAAAGGTGAGCGGAACACCTGTTGTTTATACCGAACTTTCTGTAATTGAATTATGTCAAAATTATTGAGTGAGTGTGCCAAAGCCAGACCTAAAGTTTAGTAAAATTCAGTAGTATTATTATTATTTAATTTTTTTTGTGTAAAGAGGCTGTTGTTTTCTGGGTGATATCACAGGACAGGAAAGTTCTGCTCTTGCTCTCTGTCTGTGTGTGTTTTTTCCTCTTTTCTGCTGTGTGAAATGCTGGTTTATTTATATTTCTCTAATCAAAATTGCTTGCATCACCTGTTCTGTGATATCACTTCATTAAACATCGCTCTTCAGAACTTTGAAACTTTTTCCTGTCATATTTATTCTTCCATATATCCGAATAAACGAACACGGTTTTTTAATGTTATTAATAGCTCATTTGCATATTAAAATTCATTTTCAAAGAAACCTGTAATACATAAAAAGTTCATTTTCCTGGATAATTTCATTGTGTAAAGTTTCATTTTGATAGTGGTAAAGGAAAAAAATAGCCCCATTGGGTTGTATTGTTGTCTCGCCTTATTGGCACACATCTCGGATTGATGAGAATTAAACATATTTCCTCAACTAGGATTTCTTAGGACTTTTAGTATGTTGTTCTGGACACCTCATAGAAATGATCTGAGCTGTAAAAAAATATTTTACAATTAATTCTATTTTTGGCCCCAAAATGCTTACTTTGCCTAGCCTAGTGTGTGTGTGTGTGTGTGTGTGTGTGTGTGCGTGTGCGTTGAGTATGTGTGTGTGTGTCTGAGGTGACCCTTGTGAAAGTGTGTGCGTATGTGAGTGCATGTCCCTTGTGGTCTGTGTGTCTCTGATATATCCTTATAAGCGATAGATCCTTCAATTAGATGTTTTTAATACGCCACTGCTGTTAGCTGTGTTGCAATTTTAAAGGTCAACTCTTTCATACTGTATTAACTTGTGTAACCTATTTTCCTGTTTAGGCTCTTATTGTGAAAAGGCGAACACGGAAGTGTGGTTGTAATGTTGTTGATTTGACTTATATTGGGAGCACTTCAATAAAGTGGCTCTTTCCGTTCCGTGAATGGAGTTTTCCGAGTCCTTATTTCTATAATACTGAAGTATAGGCGACGGCCAAAGCGCTCGGTTACATTGGTGGCAGCTGTGGGATTAGTTCTGCTCGGACGCCCATCGGAAGATAAGTGTGAAACGGACAAAACTGTTGAAAAGTTTAGCTAAGTAACTAGCCACTGCTAGCTCCGTTAGTTTAGCTGTACAGTTTAGCTAGCACACGTGGAGAATCGGCGATGCGTCCAGTGTGAGGACTTCACCCTTCATCTCATCATCGTTGTGTAGGGGAGAACGGGGTAAGTAGGCACACTTTTTACTCTACTGAGAATTGCTCATCACCTAAACATCTTTCGATAGTCATTCCTACATTACATTGAAGCTTAAAGTGTTGGCTTGAAATGTGTACCCCTCACTTTTTCTATCTTATTGTAATAAAGAAGAAATTAATCATCAAAGACACCCTTACACATTGTGACAATCAACCCCATCAAGGGGTCGGTTGTCATACACTATGGGGTTGTTTGTCACAATGTTATCTTAATGGGAATAATCTTGAAAAGAAGGAAAGGAAGTAGAACTAAATTTGAAAATGCAATTGCATTGTCAAGTTGACAAATAGGCCTATATAACTTACTGTAGCCTTGGCAGCTGGTCTAGTTTGGGATGCACTGGGTTGTTTTGAATTTGTTGCCCTTTTTTCCTTTGCATGCTAGCTGCCTTTTCCTGCTCTATTCTATCCTTCTCTGGGGTGTCAGAGAGGATACAGCTTGACAATTTATTTCGTTATTGGGTTCCTTTTCTGGCTGTAGCCTTTGGATAACTTGTGACAACCAACCCCCCCAAAAATGTGACGACCAACCCCAACTTGAATTTTTTGCTAACATCAAGGCCAACAACCATCTGACAACTAATTAGCTTGCTAACCACAATCTAAACTATAGTTTACCCTTCACACTTTGTATGGGTAACAAGTGGTTTGTTATAAACCCATTCTGTAAAAGCCTAGAAGAAAAATACTGAGGAGCTAAATATTTTCAATTTGACATGAAAAACACAAACAGTCCTCACACCTCAAATTCAGCAGTCTAACTCCAAGGAAGACTATGTAGGTGACCTCTGATCCCAATTCTGGATATTTACATACCAAAATTTCACAGACAGCGCCTTCTGGTTCCGAGATATAACGATTGTGACAACCAACCCGTGTGACAAATTACCCCGTTCTCCCCTACTAAGTTGAAAGAGCTACAAATAAAAGAAAGAAACAGCAAAATGTGGAAGTTTGACGAGGACCTGTTGGACTACAGGCAGCGCCGCAGAGAAAGACCGTTCTCCAGCAACGTGAAGATTGAACTTCCTCCACCCTTTCCGGGAGAGGAAAAGCAGAGTTATCCCTGCTGGGCCAGGCAGTACGAGGTTGCAGTGAGAGCGCTCGTGGGAGGCACTGGAGGTGACTTTGACTTTGAAGTGGTCAGGATTTTGCCAACACGTCTTACCAAAGCTGCTTTTCTACTATGGGATAGCCTGCCCGCAGCCGTTCAGGCCGACCACAGTGCAGTAAAGGAGAGGTTGCAGGAGGCATTTGGACAAAAACATTTTCTAGACTGTTTCAGAGCAAACATCTCTGCCCGCCTTCGTGCTCCGGAAGAGAACTTGGAGGTTTATGCAGCAGATATAAGCAAGCTAGTTCAGGAAGCATTCCCAGGCTACGGCGACATAGCTTAGAATGAAGAGAAGTTTTGCAGGTTTCTGGCGGGGCTCGATCCGGCCCTGAGAGCTAAATGTCACGAGCAGGGGGCTACCGATCTGGATGAGGCCCTTATCATCGCCGGCCGATGTGAGATGGCTCGAGAGGCTTTAAAGATTGACTATGGCAACAATCAGATACGCCAGACTCCTACTGGATGCGGTGCAGCAGCAATGGTGCACTCCATATCTGATGGTGGAGGTGGTTTGTACAGAACCATGGACAGACTTACTGAGGATATGAGAGAAATGAGAGTAGAAATTAGGCGAATGGCAGAGGAAAACAATAAACTTTAAAGCAGTGGCTGGGGAGATGAAAGAAAAAGCTCTCACCCAGTGCGTGGAGGCCAGTGCCAGTGTATGTGTGGTGAGCAGGGCTGCCAGTGGCGTCGCCCACGGGGGCGCTCACCTGAACGTGGCTGGCGTGAAAGAGAAGCAGAAGGAGGTCCTGGTGGAAGACAGGATTACAAGGGGTCATTTGGTGACAGAACCCCCTCTCCAACTTGGCAGGGCACTAGACCTGCCAGAAGCTCCTTCCAGGATGATTCACAGAGGAGACGAGGGGTGCGTTTTCTCTCTCCCAAGAGGGAGGAGCCTGCCAACCTATCGGGAAAAGAGATGTAGCTGATGTTGCGGCCCAAACACCAGCTACTGCACTTCGGGGCCCTTTTGAGCAAGAAACGCTTCTCTTCTCAACAGGTAACATCCAAATACATGACACAACAGAGCAACAACATACCTCATATGTAAGAGGCAGCATTGAAGGGACTGAAATCAATATATTAGTGGACTCAGGAGCAACAGAGTCATTCATCAGTTCTGATTTTCGCATGTCAGTTCCAGCACTACGTAAACGGCCCTTAAATGCAGACTTCATTTACGCACATGCTGTGAATGGCCAGATGCTTGATATATTGGGCACCGTTACTGCGACTATACGTTTAGGGGAATACTCCTGGCAACATGTGTTCCATGTGCTGAAGGGGTCCACACTAGCAGCACTGTCGGGACTTGACTGTCTTACAGTTAACCATGCACTACTTGACTATGCCCATGGCAAACTATAATTTTTATTTATTTATTTTTTTACCTTTGTTTATACAAGTAAATCCCATTGAGACCGAAGACTCTTTTACAAGGGAGACCTGTTTTCCTTTCCCACGTTACCATTCACACACACATTCATACACCGATAGCAGGCTAACTATCGACATTCACACGAGGCAAGTTGGGTGAAGTGTCTTGCCCAAGGACACAACAACCATGGCACATTGTGGCAGGGCGGGGATCGAACCTCCAACCCTTTGATCATCAGCCGACCCGCTCTACCAACTGAGCCACAGTCGTCCCAATAATTGTGGGACACTGTAATTCCCCTTTTGAGTGGCAAAGACTTGATTCCAGAGTGTTGCAATATTTCCATTAACACGGCCACAACAATACCCCCACTCAGCGAGATGCTGGTTCCAGTAAATGTGTCCCCAGCTGGCCTCGTTGACCAGCTCCCTGACTTTGTGGGCTACTTAGCACCCAACCTCCAAAACAAATGTGGGTGTGTTGTGGATCACACAGTGACGTCAGTGAGAGATGGGGTTACTACAGCCCGTGTTTTAAACCCTACGGATCAGGACATTGTACTCAGAGAAGGTATGCACCTGGGGGAGTTTTTCTCTGTGGATGAGTCCGAGCTTGTATCACTCCCACAGATTACTGTCGAGACAGTCTCTGCTATTTCACCTACTGAGCTGCCCCCTGTGTCACTAGAGGATTCGCCCGCCAGTCAGCAGCAGAAAGAGCTACTGGGTGCTCTACTAGTAGAACACAGGGAGATATTCAGCACATCAAAAAGGTTGACAGGCAAATGTACACTTATAAAACACCACATCAAAACCGGCAACCATACCCCCATGAGACGGCGTGCCTACCGGACCTCACCAGACAAGCGAGAAGAGATAGACAAGCAGGTAGCGGCCCTGCTAGCTGATGGGGTGATTGAGGAAAGCTGTAGCCCCTGGGCCTCGCCTGTCGTTCTGGTGAAGAAAAAGAATGGTGAGTGGAGGTCTTGCATTGATTATCGTCGCTTGAACATATAACTGTCAAAGACGCTCATCCTCTTCCCAGGGTGGATGACACCCTGGATGCGCTGGCTGGCTCTCTGTGGTTCACCACCCTGGATTTCACAAATGGGTACTGGCAGGTGGAGGTCCCTGAGGATGACAGGGAGAAAACTGCCTTCACAACCGGCAGGGGCCTCTACCAGTGGCGGTCGATGCCAATGGGCCTCACTAACTCACCTGCCACGTTTCAGCGTATGATGGAGCTGGTGCTCAGAGGGCTTCCCTGGCAGGTGTGCATGGTCTATCTCGACGACGTAATGATCTACAGCCCCACCTTTGAGGAACATCTTTCCACACTGCCGGAGGTGTTCTCCAGGATCCAATCAGCAGGCCTCAGGTTAAACCCTAAAAAGTGTCATCTTGCCCAAGACCATGTGGTGTTCCTCGACCATGTTGTGTCCCGCCATGGCCTGCAGCCAGACCCTCGAAACACCGACAAAGTCAGAACGTGGCCCACACCAAAGACTCCGACCGAGGTGAGAGTATTTGTGGGCCTTTGCTCTTACTATAGACATTTCATAAATGACTTTTCCCAGTGTGCAGCCCCTCTGCACCGCTTAACATGCAAAGACACACCGTTCCAGTGGACAACTGATTGTGAAGCAGCCTTTAAGTATTTGAAGGGAGTACTTTCATCTGCCCCAGTTGTCACAATGCCGGACTTTCATATTCCCTTTAAAATGTATACAGATGCCTCCAACGATGCTGTGTTGGCTCAGGACAGAGAAGGGCTGGAGAGAGTGGTTGTGTATGCTAGTCAGTCGCTGGCTCCCACCAAAAGGCGCTGTTCCACATTTGACAGAGTTGTGGGCTGTGGTGTGGGCTGTACGCCAATTCAGACACTACATTGGATCAGCTGCCTTCACCATTATTCAAGATTCAAGATGATTTATTTTGTCATTGTACATGTTTCAGAACAACGATAATCTGTTTACAGTTATACCCCGCCAAGAGACATAGAGTGACAGTAACCAAACATGGGAGACAGGGGGGATACACTGAAGAGTCGTCTAGCGTGCGCTGCGCCCCTAAAGTAGGAATGATAAAGAGAACGACAGGGAAAGACAGGTTAAAAAAAATGCTACTCTCACACTCCGCTCCTTATGGGTGCGAAGTGTGTGATTAGTACAAAAACCACCTTGGCATAGTAAGCACATGATAACGCCACAGACAAATAGAACACGTTGATAAGAACAAAGGTACGGGTTAGGGGTTTATGGGAGGGTAGGTGTCACAGCCCAGGCACCAGGGGGCGTACGCAGCCGGCAGGCGCCCCGCCCGCGGCATCCATTCTGCAACGAGGGAGGGAGAGTGGAAGGAGACAAGAAGGCTTGTGTGGTCAGGGGTCGTGTGTGCAATGTGTCTACGTGTGTGTGTATGTGTGTTCCGTTTATCTAAATCTGTCCAGACATAACGGGAGTCTTCAGGCGCCAGGTGTTATAGCGAGTCCAAGGAGACAACCTCGAGGCCCAGCCAGAGATAGAGTTCACAGGAGATTAGGTCAGAAGTGGGGTTAGAGCGTCTTTCTGCATAAACATCCCGGGGAGAGAAGAGATAACACCTCCAAGGTCAGGTGTGGAGAGCCGAATCGAGATAATGAATTTGTTTTGAGGAGACTAGGCGCTGGAATGTGGAGCCTGTCTTAAAGTCACTGGTTAGGTAAATCCGAAATATTCCAAATCCAGTGGCCGTTTTCCGTGTCTACGGACTGTTAACGCTCACCCAGATCGCATCCACTTTTCGATTAAGTCCGTAAAGCACCTTCAGCTTGCGGTTCACTTCGCTTAATACTTGAGTCTGTACGTTAACAGCCTGGCACAAGCCCTGAAAGACGGGCAGCTTGTCAATGGCCTGATGTGCTGATGCCAACGCCTTTTTAACTTTGCGGTAGAACAGGAACCCGCCAACACCAAACAGCAGGAACCCTGTTACCAAAAGCCCAATTATGTAGATATCTTCAGCATCCTCGATGGAAAGTGTTGCCAAACACATCGGGTTCCAACTGCTCCATGCATCCCAGCTGTATCCGGCAGCAAAGGTTCCATCAGGACAGCGGGATTCTCCTGAGCCTACTTTTCTCGTTTAGAAAATTTGGTCAATTGCAGAGAGACCCCAGTTGATCAGATCCATAATTTAGGTATTCGGAGGAATATGCAAAGAGAGTCTCAGGGATAGACAGAGACAGCACAAGACAGAGAGCAGAGCAGGGAAGATAAGGAACAGGAGCGAGGAGAAATGCGACCGCCTTCGTTGAGAGCCAGTTCAGACTGACTGACCATAAGCCTCTGCTTGGCCTTCGCAGCATGTCCATTGACAAAGACCCCACAGGAAGGAGAGCAAGATGGGTGTTAGAACTGGACCCTTTTAACTGGGTAATGCAGCACAAAGAGGGTCAGCAGCATGTCAATGCGAGTAGTGCATCCCATGCCAAACCCGCAGAGCCCCAGCGCCCAAACATAGAGTGCCAATGGGGGGGTTCTCAAGCTACTCTACCATTTCAGAGTCGCAACTGACATTCTTGAACTGCCTATGACTTCTAAGGGTAACAGATATGTGTTAGTGGTAGAAGACTACTTTACCAAGTTTGTAAACCTGCACGCTCTTCCTAACTAAACAGCCCAATCTGTAACACAGTGTTTGTTTGAGCACTATGTTTTAGTTCATGGTATTCCAGAGATTGTTCACAGTGATCAGGGTCAGCAATTTGAGGCCGAGATTGTGCAGAGACTGTGTCAACTGTTAGGTATTAAGAAAACACCCCATACAATCCCAAATTGGATGACATGGTTGAACGTTTTAATCGGACCCTCATTGACCAGCTTGCCAAATCGCTGCTTGCTTGTGGTGGTGAATGGGACGATTATCTGAAACATGTGGCTTTCGCCTATAATACATCTGTTCATTCCAGCACCAGCTACTCTCCCTACTATTTGGTGCATGGATGGGAAGCTCGGGTCCCAGTGGATGTGCTGGTGTCATCACAGGTATCATCAAACTTACCTTCTTCTCATGCTGACTTTGTGACCTCTATGGCAGGGAAGCTGGAGATGGCGTTTGGTGGTGCCAGACAGAGCGGTGTCCAAGCACACGAGAAACATAAACTGTACTATGATGGAGATGTCCGCCACACACCATATGCAGAAGGAGATCTGGTGTGGCTTCACAACCCCACAGAGGACCGTATGAAGCTCGCTCCCCACTGGAAGGGACCATACAGGGTACTTACAATGTTGGGCTCTCAAGGAGAACTTGGGCTCACTTATCGTATTGCCTGTCCTTTGGACTCTGACAGACGGACGCAGGTAGTCCATTACGACAGACTGAAACGGTATACTCTACCACTCCTTTCTGGCTCTTCAGGCGGCCTTCCGGCGCCCCCTCTTCATGCCCACTCACAACCGGACGAGGGACCCTCCTGTGGGGACTGGACGGCTGAGGAGCCCCTCGTTGCTATTGGCACAGGAACTGCTCAGGTTACAGGCACCGAGGTGCCACGACAGACCGCGTATCGCGTTCGGGAAGAGCTGTGAGACAGCCAGTTAATTTCAAAGACTTTGTCAGTTATGGTTAACGAGCTAATTCCAATGTAGGCAATATGTCTAACACTCTGAGGTATTATATCTGTTCTAAAAATTCATGTTGACATGCTGTTTGTATGTTGGGTCACTGTTATTTTTGAGGAGCTGAATTATACCTTTTGTACTGTAACCTTCATTGGGTTTCACAAATTAATGCGGTTATTTACTTGTTTGTCGAAATAATAACTATTTTGATTCTGAATAGGGGGGAGATGCTCCATGCTTTATGAGTGAGGTTATAAAGATTGACATAATTTTTTTTCTTGGTAATGCAGCATATTGCTGTAAATGTTGCAGTGTTTTTTTTTTTAAAGTGCACTTAAGTTGTTGATGTGCAGAAACGGGGACGTTCCTTCTTGGAGGAGGGGAGTTATTAGGGGGCCAAGCCCGAGAAGGGCCTGGGACCGCGTTTTGCAGAGCAACGCGGTTCCATAGCCCTGCTGGGCAGGGAACCCTATCGTTTTTGCTGGGATTATTAGTCCTATTATTCTTCTCCGCGTAAAAGTGGTGCTGCAGCCCAAACCGTAAAGGCTTGGGACATGCCACTTGCATGGCTTATCCAGGTCCTTAACTGGTACGCAGACAAAAAAAATCAGACATCCCGGCCACTAGGTGGCGCTACAACAAAGGAAAAGGCGTTTTGGGCTATAACTTCCACACCGAAAGTCCGACAGTCAAAAACTTTATATCCACATATGCCCACAAGTCAGCTGCATCTTTTGAGGTAGGCCACGCCCATTTGCGTATTATTGATTTTTCGCTACATCGCAAAAACTGTGTCAGTCACCAAAACATAGTCCTCCAACAGTTTTTGCCCGATTTGGACGAAACCAAAAGCATTATGCTCTACTGACTCCCACGAGCCAAAGCTGGTAAAATAATTTTTCGACGACCATCGGAAGACCAAATGGTAGCGCTTTAAAGATTCGCGAAAATTCGTTAAAAAAAAAAAAAAAAAAGGGATTTTCTTGAAACTCAAGGGAGACTATCATGGGGCATACCTGAGCCTATGGCAAAAATATGGGCAAGAAATTCGTATGTGGGCCGGACTTATTAAAAAAAAGTGTTTTTCAATTTTTTTGCCTGTTTTCGCCATTTTAGGCGGGAAAATTCAAAAAAGTGTCTTTACAATGGAGAGGTTGACAATTTGATTTTGCTATAACTCCCCAACCGAACATCGCACATTCAAAAACTTGACATCCACTTGTTTGGTACATTGAGGTGCATCTTTCTATCTAACGTAGTTTTGCGAATGTCATCCATAGGGGGCGTCAAAACCACAAAAAGCAAAGAAAACGCGTTTGGGGCTATAACTTCCACACCGAACATCCCACAGTCAAACACTTTATATCCACAGATGGCCACAAGTCAGCTGCATCTTTTCAGATAGGCCACGCCCATTTGCGTATTGGATTTTTTTTGCTACATCGCAAAAACTGTCAGTCACCAAAACACACTCCTCCTACAGTTTTCGCCTGATTTCGACGAAACCAAAAGCATTATGCTCTACCGACTCCCACGAGCAAAAGCTGTGTAAAGAATTTTTCTACTACCATCAGAAGACCAAGCGTTAGCACTTTAAAGATTTGCACATTAGCTACCTTGTACCAAACTGCTCCTAAATCCATAACGATTCATCCTATTAACACCAAACGTCACACATGTGTTTGTCCTATGGTTCTCTGGTTGGTTCTACTTTTTCCTTAAATTGCTCCAAAAAGGGGCGCCAAAAACACACTTGAGCATCTTTCTCTGCGATTTTTTTGCCTTTTGGTCTATAACTCCCAAACCGAACATCCCACATTCAAAAACTTTACATCCCCGGATTCCATGAAGCGAGGGGCCGGCGCCGCGGACGACGACGCCCGATCCCAAGTCGCGTGGGAGGCTTGGCCCCCGTTCACAACTGCTTGCAGTTCTAGTTTAACTTATTTTCCTGTTTAGGCTCTTATTGTGAAAAGGGGAACATGGAAGTGTGATTGTAATGTTGTTGATTTGACTTATGTTGGGAGCGCTTCAATAAAGTGGCTCGTTCCGTTCCGTGAATGGAGTTTTCCGAGTCCTTATTTCTATAATACTGAAGTATAGGCGATGCATGGCCAAAACGCTCGGTTACACTTGTATCCTTGTCATATGTTGAAAAATCCTACAGTTTAAATATTTATCTAGGGACTAGATAAATGGTTAGTCAAGAGAACAACTAGATTCTAGTCGGTAATTATAACAAAAGCTTATGACAATTTCTGCTGATTCACAAACTGACTAATTAAGGAATCTGTAAAGTTCTACAAATCCATGTTAAGATCATTAATGACAAGATATGTATTAGTTTCCTCCTGCTGGAAACACAGTACATTATACTGTATATGTATAACAGTATACATAAATATATAAAAGAGTACGTTGTGTGCCATAAAACAAAAACAATAAAAGGAATTTACCCCTTAAAAAATAAAAAGGTTAATGATCCATTATGAATAGAAAGACATTGATTAGTGGCGCTTTAAGGCAAACACATACCTGTGCACCATCCCTGGTCCTCTGCACGTGGAAGACCAGCTCTGTGTAGAGCTGGTGCTGCTGGAGCCCAATGAGCTGCAGGAGCAAACAGTTCCCACAGCCGGACACAGACACGTCCGGAGGTCCAAGCAGCGCTATGGGGAGGAAGCAACCCACTGTCAGTCTGCTGGGAACAGCTTCATTGTCAGACAGTCTTATAATTTCAAAAACTGGAGCAAAGATGGCTGCCATTGCCACTTCATTTTCAACATCTGAAGTTGAACGAAAGAAAACAAATGGGTACTAAGTACAGTCCCGGACAAAAGTCTTGTCACTTATCAATTTTGTAGAAACAACAGCTTATAAACTGACTTTTAATTAATCCATTGGTTTAAAAAAATGGCTCATATGAAAGCTAAAACCCTCCCAAATTATGTTTATTATACTAAAATAAATTTGCTTCATTGAAGAAATATTGATAATTTAATGAATACAGGAAGGTCAGATTTTGGCAAGACAAAAGTTGTCGCCTACAGTGAGTAATGTAAAAATTTAACAAATAATTTACTTCAAATACAAAAATATGTTGCATAACATCAGTGAATTAAGTAGTGGTGCTGTGAGATCCATATTTAATATCTTGTATGACTTCAATATCTACATCAAAGTTCCTCAAGGCAAAGAAGATCAAGGTGCACCAGGACTGGCCAGCCCAGTTACCAGACATGAACATCATTGAGCATGTCTGGGGTAGAATGAAAGAAGAAGCATGGAAGACCAAACCAAAGAATCTTGATGAACTCTGGGAGGCATGTAAGACTGCTTTCTTTGCTATTCCTGATGACTTCATCAATAAATTGTATGAATCATTGTCAAACCGCATGGATGCAGTCCATCAAGCTCATGGAAGTCATACAAGATATTAAATTTGGATCTCACAGCACCACTACTTAATTCACTGATGTTATGCAACATATTTTTGTATCTGAAGTAAATTATTTGTTCAATTTTCACATTACTCTCTGTAGGCGACAACACTTTTGTCTTGCCAAAATCTGACCTTTCTGTGTTCATTAAATTATCAATATTTCTGCAGTGAAGCAAATTTATTTTAGTATATTAAACATAATTTTGGAGGGTTTTAGCTTTCATATGAGCCATTTTTTAAAACCAATGGATTAATTAAAAGTCAGTTTATAAGCTGTTGTTTCTACAAAATTGATAAGTGACAAGACTTTTGTCCGGGACTGTACGCTGAATATCCTCTGTATATATGGAAGAATTCTATCCTTCCGATTTAAGTTTTCCATCATTTGCTTTATGCTTAGAAAATGTGGATATTTGGTACCAGCCACTGTTGTCAAGTTCAACTAACAAGATCTCTTTAGTTCCCTGCTACATGGGTGTAACTTCATCATGTGGTGTCTCACTGTCAGACAGAGGCTGGAAGCACCCGGACACAGTCCAGTTGGATGTGTGAGTGTGTGTGAAGGCCTGGACACGGGCTTGGTAGTGGTCGAATGGATCGGAGAACGCTCTAGTTAGGTTACAGGTCTGTCCTGCCATTAGCTCCAAACAACCAGCCACTGGGCTCCAGGAGTTCTTCCTCCAACGTGAAAGAAAAGGTAGACAGATAAAGAGATATGAGAGCTAAAGACAACTGTTCAGAATAATGTGTCATTTCACATACAGGTCCTTCTCATATAATTAGCATATTGTGATAAAGTTGATTATTTTCCATAATGTAATGATAATAATTGAACTTTCATATATTTTAGATTCATTGCACACCAACTGAAATATTTCAGGTCTTTTGTTGTTTTAATACTGATGATTTTGGCATACAGCTCATGAAAACCCCAAATTCCTTTCTCAAAAAATTAGCATATCATGAAAAGGTGCTCTAAACGAGCTCTTAACCTAATCATCTGAATCAACTAATTAACTCTAAACTAGGGATGGGCATAATTAATCGATTAATTGATCATTGCTCGTTAAGAATATTGTCGATCACGTGAAATTGTTATCGATCATATAGCCGTTGTGTTGCGCAGTGTGAGTCCGGCAGCTCAGCAATGAGTTTCACTATGTGGCAGCACCATAGACTGTATGGGCAGCAATTAAACATCCTACCAGCAGGGGGGAGATACTTAACTAGTAGTAGGAGACAACCTATGGAGACAACAGAACAGGCTCAGACAGCAGCCTGCAAGCTGCCGTAATGTCAAAACATAAACAGGAATAAGTTAAGGAGAAGTTTGGCATCGGACCGGACAGCTTTAGAACCGAAAATAACTAAGTTCATTAAGCATTGTGAAACCTTGTATAAGTACAACACTTAAACAAACCGAATGATGTACCACTTGCACATTGAAGCCTACATTCGACCCTGTGTGACGTGTGGTGTATTTTGTCATAACACATCCTAAAATGACTGTTTAATTAAGTAAAACCATTATACTGAATAACAAGATATCTACAAGTCAAAATGCATCTCTCCATGTGTGCTGAGCTATAGGAAAAGACTGCCATGCAGTGTCTTACAACAAGGCCAGTATATAAATAGTGCTCACCCCTGAATGGTAAGAGACAGGGTCAGGAATGTGGGTTGTTTGGCTTGGTCATCGAAAGGGAAACCTCCGGTATTTCAGCTTTAGCTTGCATATAAAATAGGCTCAGGACTGACTGTTTTACGAGCCTAACAGTAGTTAGTTTATGTAAGGTTGTAAAACCTTACTATTCTGAAATTCTGAGTAGACTCATAGGCACCCCATGGTGCATTCCTTTGAAGATGATGTTTCCCACTAAGCCTCTTTTGGTAATAGTTTAAGGAATAGTCAGTGTCCACCTATCAGGGACAACAAGGGGGCAGATCTTTATGACCAAAGTGACACTCATCTTACTTAGAGTCTGAGGATAAAAGGCCTTAGAATCAGAAGAATAGCGAGTTTTGCTAGGAGCTTTTCATGATGCATCTACCTCACTTTTAATCTGACTCCAATACTTCGCATATTTTGATTGGCTTCGTTCTTTTGATTGCAGTCTGAGTTTTTGTTTATAATAAAGAATTGTTCCGGAAAACCTCCTCAACTGCATCGAGCTGTCTCTTTTTTCATCATCCTGGTACCACCACAGTTTTTTGAAAGTTTGTCCAGAAACGACAAAGTGGCGTCATCGAACAGAGGGCTTCTGGACAGTTCATTGGGCCCACGCTGTGGACCGGAGCTTAACTTTCTCCCCAACGGCTGGCAAGGTGAGCGTTTGGCTCTGTGGGGTGAGACTTGGGCCCCGGCCTCCCTGCGTGTGTTTGTAATGCTGTCGGGCTGTAAATTACTAGATGCGGGGACGGCCGTTGGTGGTTTCAGTTTGATGACAAATGTTACAGTCCAAATTATTTTTCGTTTCGGGTTTAAATTAAGAAAATAGAGGTGTATAACGTTTAAAGGCCGTAGCTACTAGTTAGATTGGGATTCTTAAAGATGTGACTTAGCGGGTGCAAAGGGACAATTTGTGTTTAACGGGGTGTCACAGGGGTTAAAGGAACAAGTAGCTTTACTGGGGATTTAATTTGGCTTGTTGATGGGGTGTCACACAGAAGTTTTTGAGTATATTGAGAGGCCCAGAGTCAAGCCTAGGATAAAGAAGTTTTTGAGTATATTGGGAGGCCCAGAGTCAAGCCTAGGATGATGATGTTTTTGTGTATACTGAGAGGCCCAGAGTCAAGCCTAGGATGAAGAAGTTTTTGAGTATATTGAGAGGCCCAGAGTTAAGCCTAGAATACAGATGTTTTGAGTAATTAAGGGGCCCAGAATCAGGCCTAAGCTATAGCATTTTAAATTTTCCATTTGACGTGCACAAAAACGAATGAGATTAAGACAACTTCTTCTCATCAAAATTTTTAATTTGGCGTGTTAAGAAGGGCCTAACGGTTGAACGAGGTTTCAGCTAAGTTGTTCTCCGTTTTATAGTGACGTGTAAGTTAACGACAGGCTTACGTAGGAAGTTTATTTTTGTGTGCGCAGTTTTGGGTTTCCATTTTATAGTGACGTGTAAGTTAACGACGGGCTTACGTAGAAAGTTTATTTTTGTGTGCGCAGTCTTGAGTTTCCATTTTATAGTGACGAGTAAGTTAACGACAGGCTTACGTAGATAGTTTATTTTTGTGTGCGCAATTTTGAGTTTCTGTTTAATGCTTATTTGTGTGTTTGTCTGCTGTATGTACTAAGCGTTGTCTTGATATAAATTGGCCTATATGATAATAATTATTAGAATTTATTTGGGATGGCTGTCTGTGGGTATTTTGATCAGGTGACCACATGACGGATTATATGTTGAGATTGCTCTTGAAGTAAGACAAGCATAGGAAGAAGAAAGAAAGAAACATAAAAAAGGGGGGGGGGGTAGATAGGCCATAGCTTGCCTAAACCTTTATGACATAATACAAGAAGAAACTAGAAGAAGCTATCTATAGCTATATCCAGGAGAAAATTTGAGAAAGCTGATGCTAAAAAGTGTTGAAAAAGAAATGCAAAAAGTTAATGATGATGAAGATAATTGACATTTAAAGTGATCCAGAAGTAGTATTCGCAGTACACTTGTTATAGCTAGTAGTATTAATTGAGAGATCGAGGCATAAAACGTTGTGGTTCTGAAAGGTGACAAATCTATTTATGTTTTCAGATACCAATTAGGAATGAGGAGTTAAAGGTGTAGTTGACAATAAAAAGATTTAATAGAAATATTTGGAAAAATTTGTAGAACAGCATTGTAAAATTGATGATAAATTATTTCTATAGAAAGAGTATACAGACACTTGTTTTACACCTGAGTAAGTTGCATAAAATGCATTAAGTATACAAACAACGTGTGGATTTTGATGTGGCAATTTCACTAGTAGTGACAAAGCGTTTAACTACTGATTGATCTAAAAGTAATTTGACAAATTTGCATTTGAAAGAGTGAGAAAAATCTGTTTCTGTTTTTATGTCTGCAGTTAACTTCTTTTTCTGGTTTCTTTTTCAAGCAGAAAGCTTGTGTTTATATAGACTCCACGGAAGCAGATGGATGTCATGTAGCAGAGGGAGAGCTGGCAGACTGTTTAGTTGTAGATAAGTATATAAGAAGGTCAATTAATGATCTGGAAAACAACACATGTATTTGAATTAAGGTGAGTTTAAGAATTGGTTGATACACTCAGTAAATCATTTACACTACCACTCCCTGAAGTTTTGATAGGAGGAAATTGAATGAAGTAAGTTAATTATTTAATAATATAATGTGCCTTTGATCTTATTTCCTCTCAGTGTTTAGTTTTGACTCAAGTCAGCACTAATATGATAATTAAGGCTAGCTCACTATGCATTCTATAGATATTTTGAAATACAGGGCGATGGTTTATGGACTCTTGACACAGAAGGTAAAGTAAATATTTCCTGGCCAACCATGGCAGCAAATGACAATGAAAATCCACAAAAGGAGGGGCTTACTAACTCTGATGGACTATTCTTGAATGATGAGTGAACAGGGTTCCAGCATTCTGCCAGCCTATGCCGAATGTCCTGGGACACGGAGGACTGCAATGAGAGTGACTGTTCTGGGATGCAAATGACTCAAACGATGGTACGAAACCAGGAACTTAAAAACAATGGAAGACTAATGACAAGACTTGTGTTGTTGTCTGTCACAGGGGAAGTGCTTCAGCCAGCACATCCAGAGAAGAATACAGATCCATCTCCTTGGAAGTTACAGTTCCTTTCTGTGTGGAGAGTTTCCTAAAACCCAGCGTTTCCCCAAAAATTAATTTCTGTGCATGAAGTGAGGAGTCAGCCTTAAACAGACCAAATTTAAGCTTCCATAGACATTAAATGATTGATAAATAGAGTGATAACTCTGAGCAGTTATAGAGGAGTATTGTTTTTGTTGTCAGCACATGATGAGGGAAAGGAAGGTTTATATTTCACTTAGGATTTTTCTCATGCTTTCAAAGACATCTCGGTTTCTTTAAAGTTTCATGTATTTTAAATTGTAGTTTTTGAAGAGATTGACAAAGTAACGCCACATGCTGTTTCCATGCTTTTTCTAATTTAATTTTAAGACTATCGGCTTCTTTCTGAAGAGCTGCATGCTCTTTAGAGTAATGACATCATCTTCCAGTGCAAAGTAAGTTTTGGTAGGGTTTAGGAGTCTACTAATTGTTAGGTTACAAGGTAATACAAAAATAAGGATTTGGAGAATTAATATTAGAGTAATTAATGTTTGATGGTTGTAGATAAACTACTGGTTAGGGAACTCCTAGAGTTCTAAAGTATGACATGACCATGTTAACCCGGTACATAGGCTGAAAAACTTCACAAATGAAGCTGCCCTGTGGGATGGAATACTGACAATTTACAAGTTTGGATATGCTTTTTATTTGTGTACCTTTTGGAGCTATTTTATCTTTTATCTTATCCTTTTTACACATCTGTCCTATGAACTGAGTAATGAAACATTAGGTAAGGTTGCATTTGTATCTATTCAGTTAGCAGTTGTGGTGCAGTTACATTTCGGAAGATTATCTTGCACTAGCCTTTTCAGAAAGTTGACAAAGTATCCATGAAATTACTCTGGTGTGGAGGTTTCAAAAATCATGTATCAAATATGATACTTGGACATGCGTGGGTATTTTTAATGTGACGAGCCAAAGTGAGTAATGCAGAACTCACTACCACTATTAAACAGGCAGCTGTCACAGTGCAACATCGTCCATTATGATGTGCATATACATATGGAGGTAACAGTTATTTTAAGGTTAACAAGGTGTTTCAGTTTTAACTAAGGGAGAAGTAATGTGCACAAGGTTGCTTTGGTTTCTTTACCAATGTGAAATACAAATGGATCTGGATATCTTTTTCGTAGTTATCAAGTCAGTTATGTCATTTGTTTCTGTTATTCTACAAGTGACAGGGGTCTTTGGTGAACACGGATGGAGACTTGGTGTTCCACTTGAGGAATTGTGAGGAGTTGATTTTACACTAGGCTGTTGAATGTGATGAGCTCGAAGACTCTACCGGTTCTACATTTTCAGGTAAGTGCAGGCCTGCTGGGGTAAATGTTGTTTGTTTGTTTGTTTGTTTGTTTGTTTGTCAGATGTCAAGTTGCATGTTTGTGGACCGGTCCTTTATAATCTTATGGCCTAAATAAATGTCTGTGTAACTTTATTCGTTGTTGACAAGGTTTGAGAATTGCAGCTTTCCATCTTGGATCCGGGAACACGGCGTTGGATCCCTTTAACAAATGTTGTTTGCAATTTTTAACTATGTTTGTGGAAGAATACTTTGATTTTCCGTAGGATACGTATAGTCAGGTGTGTGAAACCAGAGAGGTCTCTCTGCCCCACTGAGGAAAACAGAGGCTCCAGGGGGAGGAGCAAATTGTCAGACTGGGACTCAATGGAAGCAAGCTGCTAGTACACACTTAGGAATATCACCTGGTGGCCACGTCCAGAAAGGCAGGCTGCACCGTCAAGTTATCAACTTTGCTTGAACAACATCATTCCATCGGCTGTCAGCAGAACCAGCTTAGCTGCGACACCAACTGCATCCCCCAGAGGAAGAACTTCAGCTTGTGGACGGCTTGACAATGCCGTGTACGTATTGTTATTATTGAATAATCAGTTTTGTTTGATCTGGGATGTATGTTTGTTGTCTGTAGTTTGTATTACCGAGAGTGACATTAGGATTGCAACAACAGCTGTGTTATTTTCTACACCTATGAATAGAGTGTAGCAGCGTTGCCTGGAGCAGATTTGTTCAAACTTTGAATGAGATTCAGTTTTAACAAGGGGGGAGGGATTAGACAAATACATACATACATACCTTTATCAAATTTTAAAAATGTAATTGAAATCTGGTCTGGAATTTTTTAAATTTAAGTAAATAGTGTTATATTGCTTGAATGGGAGGTAAATTAAAGAGCAGTCAGTGCACTGCTTCTGATCCCGGAATCAAATTTTGAACATGTTTGACTTTAACACATAAGAAATTGTTCTTTATTGGCAAAGGTACTCGTGGTTGTTTTTCTCTCTTCTCAGTGTAATGGGGAGGATTATATGCCTGTCCAGGGAACCAAAAATGGACAAGTGAATTGACTGAGAGACGCAAACATGGACTAAGGGTATAATGGTTGGACCCTGGGCAGAGCCTGGACTGAGAGAGAGATTACTTTGATTCAGGGTTTAAAGGACACTAAGAACCCCCGCACCATATGGCAACGTTGCTTAAGAAGGAGTTTGGTTATCATACAGAATGTAATACACATATGTTCTTATATAGAATGAATAATGATAATTGTTAAATTTAAAAGGAGTTTCCCCACCTTAATTGGCTTGACAGGTGCGGATTCTTCAAGTTGAACAAGAACGGTCTCCTATCTCTTTTTGCTGTCTTTTAGACAAGACAAATTTTTTGACCTAGGAGATAACAGCTATCTTGCAAGACTACAGTCACGCCTAAAAGGCCATAAGCAAACATTTTTAGTCTCATTTTCCTGAAATTGGAAAATGGTGTACCTGATAGTCTTGCAGGAAAGTTAAGGTTAGCCGAATTTGATCTTTATTAAAAATTAAGCAATTAACTTTCCTAGTCTAATTTAAATTTAAAGTAATGTGACATAGAATATATAGGAAGTAGTTAATGCATTGAACCCCCAAAATTGAAGTTTAAAATAAGACTCTGAAAGCTATTCAAAATAGGATTACATAAGAGGATTTTTCCGAACAACAACTGAGAACTGCAACAAAGGCCAATCATTGTTAAGATGTGTTTCATTACCTTTCTTTCAAGACTAGTAAAGTCTTGAAGGGGGGATAATATGTGGTGTATTTTGTCATAACACATCCTAAAATGACTGTTTAATTAAGTAAAACCATTATACTGAATAACAAGATATCTACAAGTCAAAATGCATCTCTCCATGTGTGCTGAGCTATAGGAAAAGACTGCCATGCAGTGTCTTACAACAAGGCCAGTATATAAATAGTGCTCACCCCTGAATGGTAAGAGACAGGGTCAGGAATGTGGGTTGTTTGGCTTGGTCATCGAAAGGGAAACCTCCGGTATTTCAGCTTTAGCTTGCATATAAAATAGGCTCAGGACTGACTGTTTTACGAGCCTAACAGTAGTTAGTTTATGTAAGGTTGTAAAACCTTACTATTCTGAAATTCTGAGTAGACTCATAGGCACCCCATGGTGCATTCCTTTGAAGATGATGTTTCCCACTAAGCCTCTTTTGGTAATAGTTTAAGGAATAGTCAGTGTCCACCTATCAGGGACAACAAGGGGGCAGATCTTTATGACCAAAGTGACACTCATCTTACTTAGAGTCTGAGGATAAAAGGCCTTAGAATCAGAAGAATAGCGGGTTTTGCTAGGAGCTTTTCATGATGCATCTACCTCACTTTTAATCTGACTCCAATACTTCGCATATTTTGATTGGCTTCGTTCTTTTGATTGCAGTCTGAGTTTTTGTTTATAATAAAGAATTGTTCCGGAAAACCTCCTCAACTGCATCAAGCTGTCTCTTTTTTCATCATCCTGGTACCACCACAGTTTTTTGAAAGTTTGTCCAGAAACGACAGACGTTAGCGCCGCTAGCATTAGCGGCTAACTTTAGCGTCTATGCTTTCCTACTTCGCCTTCATCAGGGAACTAATTTGCACATTTTAGATGATGATTAGATGAAGTAACGTTAGGTCCTTTACCACTCAGAGAAACGTGCCGTGCCCTTATGCAGTCTTTGGCAGCATCTTAAGAGGCGCATATGTGTTTAAACTTTAAAGGTATCGTAGCATTGGCTCCTTGTTGGCTCATAGCCTCGGGCTTTAACCAGCACCGCATTTTATTATTATTTTATTTTAAAAAGTTGCCTTGTCTTTATAGATTGTTGTTTGCCTAGAAGATCTTGGAATAAAGATGTAATTGAGTAAAAACCCCTTGTATACAGTCTATGGTAAAAACGCTGTATTTTGGATGTTCTGTTGGCATTTTTTAATATGTATAAAAAAAATTACGATTACTCGATAATTGCTCGTTAATTTTCCCGATGATCGATCAATTGAATTTCTTAAAATGCCCATCCCTACTCTAAACACCTGCAAAAGATTCCTGAGGCTTTTAAAAACTCCCAGCCTGGTTCATTACTCAAAACCGCAATCATGGGTAAGACTGCCGACCTGACTGCTGTCCAGAAGGCCATCATTGACAGCCTCAAGCAAGAGGGTAAGGCACAGAAAGAAATTTCTGAGCGAATAGGCTGTTCCCAGAGTGCTGTATCAAGGCACCTCAGTGGGAAGTCTGTGGGAAGGAAACAGTGTGGCAGAAAACGCTGCACAACCAGAAGAGGTGACCGGACCCTGAGGAGGATTGTGGAGAAGGGCTGATTCCAGACCTTGGGGGACCTACGGAAGCAGTGGACTGAGTCTGGAGTAGAAACATCCAGAGCCACCGTGCACAGGCGTGTGCAGGAAATGGGCTACAGGTGCCGCATTCCCCAGGTCAAGCCACTTTTGAACCAGAAACAGCGGCAGTAGCGCCTGACCTGGGCTACAGAGAAGCAGCACTGGACTGTTGCTCAGTGGTCCAAAGTACTTTTTTCGGATGAAAGCAAATTTTGCATGTCATTCGGAAATCAAGGTGCCAGAGTCTGGAGGAAGACTGGGGAGAAGGAAATGCCAAAATGCCTGAAGTCCAGTGTTAAGTACCCACAGTCAGTGATGGTCTGGGGTGCCATGTCAGCTGCAGGTGTTGGTCCACTGTGTTTTATCAAAGGCAGGGTCAATGCAGCTAGCTATCAGGAGATTTTGGAGCACTTCATGCTTCCATCTGCTGAAAAGCTTTATGGAGATGAAGATTTCATTTTTCAACAAGACCTGGCACCTGCTCACAGTGCCAAAACCACTGGTAAATGGTTTACTGACCATGGTATTACTGTGCTCAATTGGCCTGCCAACTCTCCTGACCTGAACCCCATAGAGAATCTGTGGGATATTGTGAAGAGGAAGTTGAGAGACACCAGACCCAACACTGTGGATGAGCTTAAAGGGAAAATTCGCCGATTTTCAACCTTAACTCATCTACCATAATATCCTTTGGGTTGCATTATATCCCCGTGTATTTTTTCAACATGGTCCGTTTCGCGGTGACCGAACTTCAAAAATCCATTCACCGGTGACGTTTCTGATTCAAGGAAGAGCTCGTGCAGACTACAGCCTCTCGGAGCCCAGCTCACCAACCCCCCTCCCTGTGAATCCAGGGAGCGGGCTCTAAAAGCACGTGCGAACCAAAACAAACCGTCTGTCCATGCCCATGGTCCGTGTCAGTTTACTTGTATAATTTCCTGCATTGAAAATGGCATCTTTGAGGATACCTTAAAAAGTGTTTTGGCTGACTGGAATGAGGCCAGAGAAGCCTACACTGCTGAAGAAATTCAGCGAGGAAATACAGTATGCAGAGAGGCCGAGGCTGCAGCTGTTTTAGCCTTGGTTAGGGTTAGCCTTGTAAGACAATACAACTGGACCACCACTAGAAACCGAGAGACATTTTCAATATTCCAAAAATAATTTGGAAAAGACAACAAATACCAGCAAGACCGGGAGGACAGATGATCATTGAGTGAGTAACATTATTTTTTTCTAGCATGTTGTAACGTTATCTTTGTCAAATTGTGTTGTCTGAGCCATTGCACTGATGTTGCACTTAGCATGTCTATAGCACTTTCCAGACTTTCCTTACATTGGCTGCTATTGTTACATTACAGCTTTGTGGAGAGTAACCACTTGTTTTGTGTTTTAATTTCTTTAGACATAATCGACTTGTCGCACGTCGGTTCTTTATTGAGTGGGTGCTCCAAAGGAGAGAGACTTAGCAAGGGGGCCACATCGTCTTACCTGATTGTGTCATACTGCGCATCAGAGCCAAATATCCATCTCCAAATGGTCACTACAGACGACAGGCTGAAGAAGACGCTACGTAGAAGCTACGGATGAGCTATGATCAAATATTTTGACCTGTAAATACTGCTGCTAACTATCGACACTGATTGTGATTTCATCATGTGAAAATGTGCCAATTCTCCTTGACTGTATTTACAAATAAAAATAATTTTGTATAAACATGATTGTTTTTTGTCATTGCATAGGTAACCATTTTAATACATAGGTTTGACTTATCAACTAAAAGTGAAATAGTTTCAGAGAATCAAACACTTTATAAGGCATAGATAGAGTTTAATATAACAAGCAAGTACAACTATGTGCATTATTCTACACACAGCTGTAAAGTATGTACATATACAAATGTAAAAAAGAAAAATAACATTTTAAAAAGCTTTAAGTTTCCAGTGTGTTGGGAAAAACAATTGGAGCATAATGCTTCCTTCGTCAAGTTACTGTTGAAATATTGAGTGATGTTTAGCAGCAGCTTCTTCTGTAGTTGGTTTTGGACATGTTGTGAGGAGGGCAGGCTGAGGGAGCTGTAGTGATGATGTCAGCACTTTGCAGGCAGCAGTAGGGTCTCTTCTTTATGTGATGACGAGTTCTACGAGGGATGCTCTGAAGTGGTGCGTGTGGGATGTAAACAGTCTTCACAACCGATTGCGTGGTCCTCGGACAATACACCATCTTCCTT
The DNA here is from genome assembly GCA_949357725.1 of Hyperoplus immaculatus. Taxonomy (NCBI): domain Eukaryota; kingdom Metazoa; phylum Chordata; class Actinopteri; order Uranoscopiformes; family Ammodytidae; genus Hyperoplus; species Hyperoplus immaculatus. Next base: position 325,091 of record OX442361.1, read on the forward strand.
TGGACCTCACCTGAAATGACAAATTATGATTGTATCACAACGCCAGCAATGAAGAGATGACACAAGAAAAATCAATGTGTTATACTGTAAGATAATGTTGTTGTTGCAATAAATATATAAAACAGACATACCACTATGTAACCATAGATAGGTCAGTCAGTTAGTGCACTAACACAACACAGTAGTCTTTTGTCTAAGAAGACATCATGTTTAAATTAGCAGCCAAGCATACTGTATGCCAGGGTGTGGCTATGCATTTGCATTAGGAAGAGCCAAGACGACACAAGGTTAGGGACATCAGTGCTAATCACCCAGCCATCACCATCAGCATAGCAATTGTTTATGGTTTTGGAAAGCTGATCATTTTAACAACATCGCTAATAACCATGCACATGGAAAACAAACACACAGTCACACACAAACAGTCTTGCAAATGCAACTAAATCTTCCTCAATGTTACACAGAGGGGCCTACTGTCCCCCTCACGAGTTCACTTCTAGCTGTAGCTTAGCGGCTAAGGTAACTTGGCTACAGCTACAACCGGTAGACTAATTCCTCCTTGCCCCATCAATCTACACCGGGACACAATATTCAACAGCGGTGTGGGCAGCACAATATTAATGTAGGGGAAACACTGATACTAACTACAGTAGGCTACTATGCAATTTAGCTCACGTTAGCTTACCTTTATTCGGATTCTTTTTCCTGGGGCTGAAGCTATGCATCACGCCGGTGAATAGGCAACAGGTAGTATCTTCAGTTTACGCTTACTCCTGCTTCTTTTCTGTTACCTAAAGTTGGCGCATCTAGGCACATTACAGGACGGCATGTTTTTCTTTGTGGTAGTAGTCCAACAGTGAAATAATACGAAGCGCGCCGCTATTACTGTACAGCTTACACAGGTCGGGTGCGTGCTGTGTCTGTGTGTGTATGTCACCATGGTAACGCGAGCAGGTCGGAATCTGGGCGGGCTGCAGAGCGTAGCCCCCGCGCAATGCATCCTGGGGCCTGTAGGAACTGTAAAAACGGCTACGTCAGCCCCGCGTCATCAGTTTAAATCCGAAATCATTGTGCTCTCTGCCAATTCGGATCAATTTTTGGGGGGCTTTTTTCATTAGACTACTAACATACTCGGCCCTGATATACCATTCACATGAAAATGGGCGAATTTTCCCTTTAAGGCCGCTATCGAAGCATCCTGGGCCTCCATAACACCTCAGCAGTGCCACAGGCTGATTGCCTCCATGCCACGCCGCATTGAAGCATTTCTGCGAAAGGATTCCCGACCAAGTATTAAGTGCATAACTGAACATAGTTATTTCAAGGTTGACTTTTTTGTATTAAAAACACTTTTCTTTTATTGGTCGGATGAAATATGCTAATTTTTTGAGATAGGGATTTTTGGTTTTTCTTTACTTTTTTGCCAAAATCATCAATATTAAAACAATAAAAGGCTTGAACTACTTCAGTTGTGTGTAATGAATCTAAAATATATGAAAGTCTAATGTTTATCAGTACATTACAGAAAATATTGAACTTTATCACAATATGCTAATTATATGAGAAGGACCTGTATTACCACAGTGTGCGTTATCCTGATACAAGGAAAGTCAAACTTGTTATGACACTGCTTCAAGTGCAGTTACTTGAAATGGAAAGTGCCTGCTCACAGGGTTTAGACTTGCTTCACTAACAAAAACTAAACACTGTTTCAGAAGTTGCACATCAGAAGTATCAGTAATCAGTGTGTGTATGTCTCAGGTAGCTCAATAGGATTGCTCCTTAATTAGCTTCACTGTCTTCTATCAGCTCCTTCCACCCTGGTGCCTGCCTACTCAATACCTGAGGCGGAGGACTTGAACTGTGAATTGTGTGTCTGGTGGGCTCTGCAGGCCAGGCAGGAAGCTGAGCGTATGCTCCATGTTGAAGGAAGAGATGGAGACGTTGGAAGGTGCAGGGAGAGAAATGCATACCACTGCAGTGGAGGACAGAAGAATATTAGTTTAACATTGAAAGGATTTTTCAATAACCTTTGTAAATATACAGTTACACTACAGGAACATGCCCTGTGAATACCCAATAGCTATCCACCTAAGTGAACATCCACTATGCATTTACTACTTTTGCCACCAACCACATAAACACGGTGCCACCATATACACCATGTTCCAAATTATTATGCAAATTGGATTAAAGTGTCATAAACATTCAATGTTTTGTTTTTCAATTAAACTCATGTATGATATTGTGTCTCAGGACGCCTTGGATAATTGAAATCTATCTCATACACCTGTGATAATTAGTTTGCCATGTGAGCCCAATCAAAGGAAATCTACTTAAGAAGTATGTTCCAAATTATTAAGCAGGCCACATGTTTCAAGCAATATGGGAAAGAAAAAGGATCTCTCTGCTGCCGAAAAGCGTCAAATAGTGCAATACCTTGGACAAGGTATGAAAACATTAGATATTTCACGGAAAATTAAGTGTGATCATCGTACTGTGAAGAGTTTTGTGGCTGATTCAGAGCACAGACGGGTTTGAGCAAATAAAGGCATAATGAGGAAGATTTCTGCCAGACAAATTCATTGGATTAGGAGAGCAGCTGCTAAAATGCCATTACAAAGCAGCAGACAGATATTTGAAGCCGCTGGTGTCGCTGTAGTCCCGCAAACCTCAAGGTGTAGGATCCTCCAAAGGTTTGCAGTTGTGCATAAACCTATTATTCGGCCACCCCTAAACAATGCTCACAAGCAGAAACGGTTGCACTGGGCTCAGAAATACATGAAGACTAATTTTCAAACAGTCTTGTTTACTGATGAGTGCTGTGCAGCCCTGGATGGTCCAGATGAATGGAGTAGTGGATGTTTGGTGAATGGCCACCATGTCCCAACAAGGTTGCGACGTCAGCAAGGAGGTGGCGGAGTCATGTTTTGCGACGGAATCATGGGGAGAGAGCTGGTAGGCCCCTTTAGGGTCCCTGACGGTGTGAAAATGACCTTGGCAAAGTATGTTGAGTTTCTGACTGACCACTTTCTTCCGTGGTACAAAAAGAAGAACCGTGCCTTCCGTAGTAAAATCATCTTCATGAATGACAATGCACCATCTCATGCAGCAAAGAATACCTCTGTGGCACTGGCTGCTTTGGGCATAAAAGGAGAGAACCTAATGGTGTGGCCCCCATCTTCCCCTGACCTCAACCCTATTGAGAACCTTTGGAGCATCCTCAAGCAAAAAATATATGAGGTTGGGAGGCAGTTCACATCAAAACAGCAGTTATGGGAGGCTATTCTGGCATCCTGCAAAGATATTCAAGCAGAAACTCTCCAAAAACTCACAAATTCAATTGGTGCAAGTATTGTGAAGGTGATATCAAAGAGGGGGTCCTATGTTGACATGTAACTTGGCCTGTTAAGATGTTTTTGATTGAAATAGCTTTAGATTTCACTAAATATGACCTCCACATTCTGCAAATTCAACAAATGACCATTTTTAGTTCTTTACAACCTATAAAATGTTTTGAAACTCTGTAGTGCATAATAATTTGAGTTTTTTATTTTTGAAAAAAATACTGTTATCATTGGGAGGTTTGTTCAATAAAATTTGCATCAACTACTTAGGAAAATCGGAGAAAAATATAAATTGCATAATAATTTGGAACGCACTGTATGTACAATTATCCATATGTAAAAACAAAGGAATAGAGATAATTAAACAAACACACAATTTCCCTTCATAACCCCAATAAAAAGCCACACAAATGAACAGCCCATTGCCAACACACGTTCATCTCACATATTCATCTATTAATCCCATACTTCCTCCCTACCTTCAATCCAGCAAGCATTCTCAAGGTGTAAATGCAGGAAAAAAAGCATCCAGTACCCCATGGTCCGCCAAGGAATGTGTTATGGCTGGGGGTTAAACGTCTGGTGTGTTGATTAGGTTCTGGAGCACATAACATATAGAGGGGGATGTGAAGGGGTTTTGCAATGATCACTGTTAATGAAATACAGGGCTGAGTTTCTATTTCCCCAGAAGTCCCTCCCTCTGTGTGTTAACCTTCATATCCTGCATCTGACTGTGAGGGCTTTCAGCTTTTACACAGACACACTAGTACAAACCAGGCTTCCGCTGGTTTCTGATCCGTGTGACTTTCTTTTGTTTTGGGTTCGATATGGTTGTCTGTGCAGAACAAACTTCTAAACTCAAATAATCTGCATACATGGAACAATACAAATGACTAAAATGTAACTTTATTAATAGTGAAGTGTACATGTCTGTGGCTTAACACTGAGTTTATTTTTTTAATTAAGTTGGCTGCACACTGTAACTATACAATCATACATGTATGACTTTGCTATCATGATGTAATATGTGACAAATATTTGAACCTTGAAGTAAGTGCAATGTTCCTATAATTGTCATTAAATGTGACGAAATCACACAAATGTTTAAAAATAAAAACCTAAAGGCATGCAAGGCAAGCATAATATAATGGAACATGCTGTACAGTTGCTTGTGTTTGCAACATAACTCTGTACATTACTTTTCACTACTAGTTTAATTTCATATAAGACAAAGAAAAGCAGCAGGAAATTGACCCAAAAGATAAATCAATTCAAAAAATCAATTTGATTGAGTATTCGACTAAGCAACTAAAAGTTCCAGCACTAGTTTCAACTTCATTACATATTAAGCATTAACATTTGAAGAGAGTAAAATCTCTGACGTGTCACATTTAATTTTTTAAAAACCAACAGTCTTCATCACATTGACCTAAAGCTATTTTCACAAATTAAGTCACGCTGCATTTCATTAGCAGTTCCACTTCCTCTCAGCCCTTGGTATGACGTAACAGCATACGTCGCACGGAGGGAACTTGGAGCGCGGAGGGAAAGTGGGTGGGGGAGGAGCGGGGGATTTAAGAGGCCCTTTACACGGTGAAAACGTGATAGTTTTCCCGTTTTTGGTTTATAAAGTTAACCCGTACAGACGCAATTTATTTTAAATCTTCACCCGTACACATGTTTTCAGAGAAAACGGGCCGAAATCGCTGTAGTAGGCATGCCAAGCTAATAGTCAGCGGTGACACTTAGGGGCTGTTTATACGACAACACGAAACGGTGCATACGCGAAAATATTTTCGCGAATGCACTATATCATTTACATGAAAACAGCAAACGCATGCATGAAACCGCAAGTTTTTGAGATCAACTCCCAGGGAGGATTTTTTTGAAAACACAACAGTTTTGGTTTCTTCTAAACACCGAAACCATTTTCCCTGGTAACGCTGTCGTCACGGCTCCACTTCACGTATGCGTAGTCTATAACATTTGCTGACAAAATACCCACTTGCGACTCGAGTTATAAAGTGAGAAGACAACATAACATGCAAGGTGTCTCCGCGGCACCATCACTGTGATCAGCGGAGAGTGTTGTGCAGGGCTCAAATATAACACTTGCCAATTTAGTCTAAGTGAGTAAGTTATTGAGAGCACCCGCCACTTTGTCTGGGGAAAGATTTGTGCTCTGCCGGTTTTTCTAGACAAATAAACGTGTGTAGCTTCTATATGTGTGTAGCTTTCCGGTACAATTTGATCCATAAAACCTTATTGTAACCGAAAATTAATGCCACTAACGTTCATAAAGCGGTGGGTGTAAGCTTAGGGTTACAAGTATTTTAAATGACAAGCTTTCTGTCGTCTTATTCCACCGCATTGAACTCGTGAAAACAGAAGACATGCTGATAGTGAAGGGGCTTTGTGAGCGGCTACCTTCCTGTTAGGCGTACTTCAAAATTAAAGTCAACTCAAGTTTGTCCAGTGAAATGCAATTAATGTTTAGCCAGTGAAATGCTTTTACTGTGAAGCCGTAACCTTAATGCTCCTTTTGTTAGTAACTTAACTTGTTTTTTTAATGTAGAGAGAGCCGTGTCCCTGGCATTACAGGTGGTGACACACGTTTATTTTGCTAGAAAAACCGGCAGAGCACAAATCTTTCCCCAGCCAAAGTGGCGAGCAGGCCCGGTTCTAGAAAGTCAGACTTGGGTGGGCCTGTAGAAATTTTAGGTGGGCACACTTTTCAGGGAGAACGAAGATGCGAGCGCGCGCAGAGCGCGCAAGCCGAAATGTTTTGCCCTTGTAAGATCTCTGCGTCTGCTTTTTGGCACATTTACTGTGAATTGTGTAGAACACAATATGCAAATAAACGTTGAGTGTTGCTATGTGGGAGATTTGATTCTTGCACGTTTTTTTCCCAAAATGTTTATGAATAACATATAATATACATTATATACAACATAATGTATCTATTTTTCTTAATCGCAGTATTAACTGTAGGCAGCCTGAGCTGATTGAAGAGAAAGCTTTGGGACTGGGCAACCTGGATGGTGGTAGTCCAGAGCTATATACTATACACACTACTTTCTACTATTGCCTCTGATGTCCAGCTGGGTGAAAATAGTAGCCAGCCGAGGCCACGACCCTGCTAGGGGGGTCCGGGGGTATGCCCCCCCGGGAGATTTTTTTTTACCTTTTTAAAGTGAAATGCATGAATCTGGTGCCCTTTGAGAGGAAGATTAAGAGGCTAAATCTGAGGAATTTTGTGTGAACAAATAATTTGGAGACACTGGATCGGATGAATTAGAAGCTATTGAAGAAAGACACATGGATTTTCCATAGAAATATACATTTGAAATAAAACATTATGCAGGGTCCTCTGTGATGGGCTTGGTGCTCTTTTTCTTTTACGGGACATATTTTTCTGTAATATAATGAATTAATTTAAATGCAGTGAGAGGAACGAAGCAGAATAACTCTGTTGTCCAGTTATCTTTTTTTCCACAGACGAGGCTGAAATAGGCTATAGACTACAGTATACACAGTGCTTGGGCAACTGAGGGCAGCCCCATTTTCAAATATTTTTAAATAAACTCAATACACACTGTGCATGCCATGGACTTGAACGTGATGTGATCAGTTAACCTCGGATTACCTCCCAGATGAACTGATTCAATTATTAAGCTATTAACTATCTACCAAAACATTGTATTCCTTTTATTGTATGATAATTTACATTTACATAATATGATGTTGATATCAAACACACAAACTAAAAAAATAAATAAATAAAAAAAAAAAATTGGGGGGGCCCCCTGGCAGTCGGGACAACCGCTCATTCCGCTTATGCCTCGGGCTGGCTCTGCTGACCAGTGACCACTATAAGCGGGTGGGTAACTTGGAGGCAGGCTGTCCTGCCCACCCAATAATACAATTAGAAGCAATGCATGGTAATGGTATATTCTTTAGTATTAATTAATTGTCTGAATTTTATTTGACATTTTCTTGGACAGCGAATGAACAGGTCCGTCCGATAGTGGATCTGGACTTCCACCTAAAAAAAAAAAAAAAAAAAAAAAAAAAATTTTTTTTTTTTGGTTGGGTGGGCACCGCCCACATTTGGGTGGGCACGGCCCACCCTGGCCCCTGGCTACCGCCGGCCCTGGTGGCGGGTGGTCTCAATAATTTACTAGTCGCTTTGACTAAATTGGCGAGTGTTATAGGCTATTTGAGCCCTGCACGACACTCGCCGCTGATCACAGTGATGGTGCCGCGGAGACACCGTGCATGTTATGCTGTCTTCTAACTTTATAATTCGCGTGTGGCTATTTTGACAGCAAATGTTATAGACTACGCATGTGTGAAGTGGAGCCATCAGAAAACAGAAACTATTAGATACAAAATGATCATAGGTAATACTTGAACCAAAACTTTCATTTTACATCTTACTTTCCAGTGTCAAGTCTCAACAAAGCTTGACATTATTTCTCTGTACCACTGATCTTTAAAGGTTTTGACAAAAAATTCAGCAAGATTTCTGTACTTTGACGTCCCATATATCCAGAGTGCTCTTCTTCCTCATCTTCATTGATAGAGCATGAAAGCCCTTCTATGTCAGTAGTTAGTGAGTGCAGGACTGGAGTGGTGCAGTACACCTCTGAAGCACAGGGCAACTCAGAGGAGGATTTCTCCTCCTCGTCTTTCTCCTGCCTGCCAAACGTTAATGTGAGGAGGTCCACCCCTCTTTTTACAGTCAAACTGGGTGTGTCTGCAGGACGACAGAGTTTTGGAGTGCACTGGTCTGAAACCGTATGTGTGCTCGGTTCCTTCTTCAATCCAGCATTGGGATTACTCTGTGTTGAAAGCAGGGCTTCAGGCGGTGAATTGAAGTAGTTTGATGTTGGCTTTAAAGTCAAGCTTGGTTCAGGCTGGGTTGATGAGGATGAAGAGGTCCCTCCAGTGCTCTCTGTATCACTCTCCCCATTGCTATGGTTAGATAATGTTTGGCTGTTCCTCTTTTGGCCAGAAGAGGGGAGCATTGGTTTAAAACTCAAAAAGGAATACAAGGACGTGACGCAGGGGGCAAGGACCAGATCCTCTTCAAAGTGATGGATGGATGTCTAAGACACACAGAGAGAGAAAGAGAAAGAAAGTTGTTCAAACCAATGGGTATCATTAAGAGGGTTTCAACCAGCTTGTTATACCTCCACACAGGCTATAGGCTTCTGGACGCACATCCTGGCCATTCTTGTGAGCGCCATGGCGTTACAGTGTTCAACAACAACTGAACGCTACAAGCATCATAAAGCCGTTATTATTTTGCAGGGCTATTACAGCTCTATCCACTGTAAGCATATTTTTCACAAAAATGTCTTTTTTGCATGTAAAAGTAAATTTCTTGCTGTCAACTTAAAGGCCTACTTCACCGGTTTGAATATGAAGGTGATGTCTTTTACTGTGACATCACAGTAATATTTACAAAGTACGTTTTTTTTAACCCTATATTTCTCTTTCTGTGATGTCACGAGAAAGAGAAATATAGGGTTAAAAAAACACTCTTTCTGCCTTTTCTCAGGCTAGGATGAACCGATTTAATTTTTTTTGCACATTTATACTACATAGGATCTCAGAATTCAATACACCTTCATATTCAAACCAGTGAAGTAGGCCTTTAATCAACTGTTGTGCCAAAGCAAATTGATTCAGGTAGAACAACTTCTATCATACACGTTGATGAACTACCAACATACACTCAACAAAAATATAAAACGCAACACTTTTGTTTTTGCTCCCATTTTTCATGAGATGGACTTAAAGATCTAAAATTCATTCCAGATACACAATATTACCATTTCTCTCAAACATTGTTCACAAATCTGTCTAAATGTGTGATAGTGAGCACTTCTGCTTTGCTGAGATAATCCATCCCACCTCACAGGTGTGCCACATCAAGATGCTGATCTGACATCATGATTATGGGTGTGCCTTAGACTGTCCACAATAAAATGCCACTCTGAAATGTGCATTTTTTTGCTTTATTGGGGGTCTGGGGACTCAGAACCAGTCAGTATCTGGTGTGACCACCATTTGCCTCATGCAGTGCAACACATCTTCTTCGCATAGAGTTTATCAGATTGTCAATTGTGGCCTGTGGAATGTTTGTCCACTCCTCTTCAATGGCTGTGCGAAGTTACTGGATATTAGTGGGAAGTGGTGCACGCTTTCGTATACGCCGGTCAAGCACATCCCAAACATGCTCAATGGGTGACATATACCCATACCGGTGAGTATGCTGGCCATGCAAGAACTGGGACATTTTCAGCTTCCAAGAATTGTGTACAGATCCTTGCAACATGGGGCCGTGCATTATCTTGCTGAAACGTGAGGTGATGTTCATGGATGTATGGCACAACAATGGGCCTCAGGATCTCATCACGGTATCTCTGTGCATTCAAAATGCCATCAATAAAATGCACCTGTGTTCGTCCATAACAGATGCCTGCCCATACCATAACCCCACCACCACCATGGGCCACTCGATCCACAACATTGACATCAGCAAAGCGCTCACCCACACTACGCCACACACGCTGTCTGCCATCTGCCCTGAACAATGTAAACCGAGATTCATCCGTGAAGAGAACACCTCTCCAACGTGCCAGACGCCATCGAATGTGAGCATTTTCCCACTCAAGTCTGTTACGGCGACGAGCTGGAGTCAGGTCAAGACCCCGATGAGGACGATGAGCATGCAGTTGAGCTTCCCTGAGACGGTTTCTGACAGTTTGTGCAGAAATTGTTTGGTTATGCAAACCAATTGTTTCAGCAGCTGTCTCAGTGGCTGGTATCAGACGATCTTGGAGGTGAACCTGCTGGATGTGGAGGTCCTGGGCTGGTGTGGTTACACGTGGTCTGCGGTTGTGAGACCGGTTGGATGTACTGCCATATTCTCTGAAACGCCTTTGGAGACAGCTTATGGTGGAGAAATGAACATTCAATGCACGAGCAACAGATCTGGTTGACATTCCTGCTGTCAGCATGCCAATTGCACGCTCCCTCAATGCTTGTGGCATCTGTGGCATTTTGCTGTGAGACAAAACCGCACATTTCAGGGTGGCCTTTTATTGTGGACAGTCTAAGGCACACCTGTGCACTAATCATGATGTCAGATCAGCATCTTGATGTGGCACACCTGTGAGGTGGGATGGATTATCTCAGCAAAGCAGAAGTGCTCACTATCACACATTTAGACAGATTTGTGAACAATGTTTGAGAGAAATGGTAATATTGTGTATCTGGAATGAATTTTAGATCTTTAAGTCCATCTCATGAAAAATGGGAGCAAAAACTAAAGTGTTGCATTTATATTTTTGTTGAGTGTATGAAACCATGTGATGATAACTGAAGATCAGCCTGAATTGCTGAGAGAGGTGGTTTTTTCTCAAATTGTGGCAGTGGGGTAAAGTGCGACAAATGCTGTGGGGTAAAGTGAGACAGTGCATGTGCCCTCTTTTAATGAATCCATTATATTTAAGGTATTCAAGGAGACTATTTTGAATAAGACAAAATACAATGTGGGCCGGAGGTGGTGGTTGAAGGGGTGTCAGCAAGGGCATGGTTTGGCACGTACAGTCCCCTCCATAAGTATCGGAACAGTGAGGCCAATTCCTTTATTTTTGCTGTAGACTGGAAACATTTGGGTTGACACCAAAATTTGAATATGAGACAATAGATCAACATTTAAGCTTTCATTTCCAGGTATTTACATCTTGATCTGATACACAGCTGAGAAGATAGCATTTTTTGTAAAGGAACACCACATTTTTAGGTGAGCAAAAGTATTGGAACAGATAGACATAAAATAAATTAAAGTGAATAAAACTTAATATTTTGTCACAAATCCTTCACTTGCAATAACTGCCTCAAGCCTGTGACCCATTGACATAAAAAACTTTTGCATTCTTCTTTTGTGATGCTTTTACAGGCCTTTACCGCAGCCTCATTCAGTTGCCGTTTGTTTTGGGGGGTTGCACCCTTCGGTCTCCTCTTAAGCAGGTAAAATGCATGCTCTATAGGGTTTAAGTCTGGAGATTGACCAGTCTAAAACTTTCCATTTCTTGCCCCTGATGAACTCCTTTGTTGTTTTTGCAGTTTTTTTGGGTCATTACCTTGCTGCATGATGAAGGATCTTCCAATCAGTTTGGTTCCATCTTTCTTTAAATTGGCAGACAGAATGTTTCTGTAGACTTCTAAGGTTATTTTGCTGCTGCCATCATTTGTTGTTGTCAAGATGAACCTTTACCAAAGTGATGGAAAGGCTAAAGTTTGGAGAAAGAAAGGATCTGCTCATGACCCCAAGCATACAAGCTCATCTGTGAAACACGGTGGAGGCAATGTCATCGCTTGGGCTTGCATGGCTTCTTCTCGGATGGGCTCATTAATCTTCATTGATGATGTAACACATGATGGCAACAGCTAAATGAACTCAGAAGTTTAGACAAACATTTTGTCTGCCAATTTAAAGAAATATGCAACCAAACTGATTGGAAGATCCTTCATAATGCAGCAAGATAATGACCCAAAACACACTGCAAAAACAACAAATGAGTTAATCAGGGTCAAGAAATGGAAGGTTTTAGACTGGTCAAGTCAATTTCCAGACTTAAACCCTATAGAACAAGCATTTTACCTGCTAAAGAGGAGACTGAAGAGAGTAAACAAACAGCAACTGAATAAGGCTGCGGTGAAAGCCTGGAAAAGCATCAAAAAGGAGGATTCAAAAGTTTTGTGATGTCAATGGGTCACAGGCTTGATGCAGTTATTGCAAGTGAAGGCTTTGCAACAAAATATTAAGTCTTATTCACTTTAATTTATTTTAAGTCTATCTGATCCAATACTTTTGCTCACCTAAAAATGTGGTGTTCCTTTACAAATAATGATATCTTCTCAGTTGTGTATCAGATCCAGATGTGAATACCTGGAAATGAAAGCTTAAATGTTGATCTATTGTCTCATTCATATTTTGGTGTCAAACCCAAATGTTTCCAGTCTACAGCAAAAATAAATGAATTGGCCTCACTGTTCCGATACTTATGGAGGGGACTGTATGTACGTGGGGGACAGGAGAGTGACATTTAACATCAATAGACTAAGTAATATGTCTTTATTCAATGAATGATCCCAATAAAACAAATGCAGAAAAACATTTATCAAAGCTGGGTCTAGTCCTGTGTTCAGAGTCCCAGGCTGTTCTAGCTGGTTCTGTTTGTCCTTTGCTCTCTGACCCCAAGACACTAGCTGGCTCTAAGGGTCCTGTGTTCTGACCCCCAGACTGTGTTTTAATCTAACTGGTTCTATCTGTCATTTGAATGTTAATTATTGAATATGAATTATATGTTGTATTTGATAAGTGTTACTTTCAAGTGTTTAGAAAAATGTTTTGCTTAATTGACCAAACCCCATGATTCTGTTACTAGTCCGATATTAGTTTTGGAATATTTGGTTTTCAAGCTAGCTGTCAGGATTCTAACTGTTACAACATGTGTTGTTATGGTAGTTTCAGAGTACAAAAAGTAAGTGGATCAGTTTACCCTCTACCCATTTCTCTGGTCTGTCTCAGTTTACCCCACAGCTGGGGTAAAGTGAGACACAAGACAACTTTTTTTTTTTAAATCATGGTTGCGTTCCGAATCGCATACTCTTTCTTTTTTGTATTCTACATACTACATCCAATGATACAAATAATCTAGTTAGGATGCAGTAGGCATACTATTGGGACATACTTTTCTCTCTTATTTCATCATAACATTGCGCCTTGATCTTGCCTCTTGCTTTTATATCCGTCACATCCCCGTTTGTTTTCATATGGAGGCTTCGTCGATGTTACGTCACTTCACGTGCGCACTTGATTGTTGATCAGAATCGCCCAAATAGGATGCACTTTTCAACACTCACAATCTTGGCCGCATGAAGTAGGACATCCGGGTACTTCTAACCATCCTAAATCTGGCCACAAGAATCGGGACATCCTGAATCTTTTTTCTACATACTAAAAAGTAGAAAGTATGCGATTCGGAATGCAACCCATATTTTCACTGCCATTCGTCCTGAATTAATTCTGATAAAGTCAATTGCTAAACATCCTGAATTAATGGGACGTGTACATTTTACTGCTCTCTCTCAGAAGTTTTTCGAAGCACCCAGCTATAGCCTACGTGTAAATGCATGTAAGCAGTTACATCTTTAATCAGCAATAACAAGCATGCAAGTTTAACTCTCCTGTAGCCTATGGATTTATTTAAAAGTGAACACAAACTTGAGAGTCATAATTGCCATTGATCTAAATGGTCTGGGAATTGTATGTTACATATTACACATCAGAATAATAAAGTTCATTATGTCCATCTCTACAATAATCATAAGGGATCTTTTATTAGGGCTACATCCACTTCATCAACGTTACATTCTTACTACTGAAATCACTCATGTTTTGATATTTAACCTACTTTAACTTTCTTTAGGCCCATCATATTCGTTAGGCGAAGGGAGAAATACTAAACCTCCTTTATTTGGATTGTAAATGATTGTTTTTTCACTAAAGTAGGCTTATCTAGTAAAATAACAAGAAAGATAAAGACGTGTGGGGAATGGGGATATATCTCGTTTCTTATTGTTTTGAAAATGCCCTCCTCTTTGTTTTGTGTTCTGCTTCTAATCGGTTGTAGTATGTGTGGCCCTTCTACCAATATGTTTTTAAAAGGCCTTCATAATAATACCAGAAAACGAACTTCATCCGCATGAAGACACTACTTCGGACGGCACATGCAAGTTGAGCAAACTCGGAGCTGTCCGGTTTCATTTGGGCTTTTTGCTCGCTCCCCCAACTAAACTCTGCTACTCTCTACTTTCCAGATGAGCCGAAACTGGGCTCGAACAAGACTGCATGGATGGCAGCATGATGCTCCAAAACCTGTATGTGCTTTTCAGCATTAATGGTGCCTTCATAGATGTGCAAGTTACCCACCCCCATACCATCACAAACGCTGGCTTTTCAACTTTGTGTTGGTAACAATCTGGATGATCCAACGTCCATGATTTACAAAAACTATTTGAAATGTAGACTCATAAGACCACAGCACACTGTTCCACTTTGCATCAGAAATTACTTTTTAATTTTGGACTTTGCCCCTTACGGGCAGAAATTTCTCCGGATTCTCTAAATATTTTAGAGGATGGACTACTCTTTATGAAGTCTTTTTATTCATCCTAATCGCACTCATACGCGAGAAATTTGCAACAAATGGGAACAATGGAATCAGTGTGCACAGGCAAGTTCTCCGACTCATTGCGTATTTCAGTGACCATGTTAACATACTAAAGCGGCCACACGTCCAACCTCCGATGCGATGCTGACACGCAGGCTAACTATCGACATCCACACGAGGCAAGGTGGGTGAAGTGTCTTGCCCAAGGACACAACAACTATGACACAGGTGGCAGGGCGGGGATCGAACCTCCAACCCTTTGATCATCAGCCGACCCGCTCTACCAACTGAGCCACAGTCGCCCTACAAAACTCAGCGAAACTCATTATTAATCACATGAAACAACTTCATATTAATGGGAATTATCTATGAAAGCAGCAGCAGCTGAGACGTTACGTGTGGCCGAAAACAGCAAGAGACGCAGCCTTAACAGACGCAGACGTGCTCCACAGGTAGACGCAGGATGTGTGTTTCAGGCTTAAGAATTTCATTGCCAATAACTACTGATGTAATTTTTGTGCATATTACTTACCAGGACCGATGGTAGTGGCCTCCTTTCTAGACAGATGGACCCACTATAGACCAGCAGGACCAGAACACCCACAGTAAACAGCAAGAACAAACACAGCATGGCTGAGATCAATGCATCTGCAGAGAGGAGAGGAAGTCTATATTATTTTTTTATATTTTTTTACAATTTTTTGGCATTTTCAAGCTTTATTAGATAGTACAGAGTTGAAATGGGGAGACAGAGAGAGAGGGGGGATGACCTGCAGTAAAGGTCCACGGGTCGGATTTGAACCCGCAACCACTGCAACGAAGGCCGGAGCCAATATTGTACGCGCTCTATTCATTACGCCACCGCAGCGCCCCGAAGTCTCTATTATTAACATCTAAACTCAGGGAGACTTGTAGCAAAGAGTTTAAGATTCTCCCTCAACATTACTGAAATACAAAGGTTAGAGTGATGGTGGTGAGACAAAATGTTTAACATTAAAGGAAATTCATCAAGAAAAAAAAAGGCAACTAACTTGTGGTGGTTGTTCTCCAAAAATTAGGGAATTAAATGACAGCAAACATGGGCAACTGAGAGAAAAATCACCTTACACTGAACGACAGTCAGTTGGTCCATTTGTGTCCTTTAACAGAAGCAGTGCAACATTGCACAGTAATGGCTGTTTTTTTACAGGAGTTGACTTAGGAAAGTACTGTTCATTGTATTTGGACTGTCAGAAAATGCTTAAACATGAGCTCCCCAAGATTGATTTCAGCGACCGCATTTATCAACGCTGATCTCTTGTTTACGCTGAGATTGGCGAGATACGACCGTTTGATGAATCCCACGTGAAACCTGGTGTAGGGTGATTTCCGCGCCAGGATCTGTACCAGTTTCAACGCAAGTTTGATAAATGAGGCCCAGTCTGCATCAAGAAATGATCTCACTGCAGCTGCTCTCATCCATAAAGACAACATGTCGCCAGTGCCCAAGCTGTAATGCCTGTCAGGGGTGGCCATACTCAATATTAGTGAGTGACAATTGAAAGAGTTATATTGGACATTCCTATGAATGAAATACCCTCAAATGTGTGTTTCCTGTTACATTGACCAAAGTTTAAAACATTTACAAAAAACCTTTCTAATGTTTAATACCCCCAATTCTGTTTAAACCTGAATACAGTTTGCAAAGGTTAATTATGGTTTAATTTTCACTGTGATGTTTGGATGAGATTGATCAATAAAGTTTTGAAAAGATACGTATACACTTTATCTATCAAGAATAAATCACATTATCGCAATCATTTCATGAGAAGAGGTCAAAAATATTTTATTCCAACTTTATGGGTGTATACAGTATAATCCAACCAATAGACTGGCACAGACCTTTGTTGTCAGTATGCATGAAACCACTTTCCCAGTCCACACGACCAGACAAGTACATGGATGCGCAATAAGTAAGTCTCATGGCACGCCTTCTGAACGTGACCCTAGGGGCAGGGCTAAATCGTGATTCCACCTGTTATTTTGAAGGTCGAGATTGTGACATAATTTCAATCGATTTACATTTTACAATGAAGACCGTGACACTTTGTTACCTGTATCTGCAGTATAGCTGCCAGGAGTGAAAGCACATATGGGTTGGCTGTAGTTTGACTTCCTTGGCACCAGACTGTCTGAGAAGCAGACCGAGAGACAGTACTGTCTGCCAGGAGCCAGGTCCTCCAAAATCTCTCTTCTGAGAGACTTGGTGTCTTTAAAGAACTGCTGCATACAGAGACCACAGACAGGCCTTAGATTAGTTAAACAACATGACAAACAGCATTACTCCCATACATTAAACAGGAAGCTATGTCTGTTGTGGTAATGTATTGTAATGTTCAACAAATAATGTTTTCAGTCAGAAGTGAATAAAACTCTCGCAACTCTGTATGCAAGGACATGCACATTACCTGGGCTCGGTTTGCACCTTTGCTCTCGATCCTAAGTGTGTAATGCAGAGAATCATAGACATCCCTGAGGTTCTCTATGGGAGGCTGAAGGCCTACACACAGAGTGCCGTCACAGGGCATCACAGTCAGTAAGGGCAGGTCCAGGTGAGCTGAAAGACACGGGGACAATGGACATACTTTAGTAACATACTGTAAACTGAAGATACGCCAGACTCACTTTAAGGAAGTACTGTGATGTCATAAAGTATTGAGTTATTAGCAAAATATAACTATTATAAACCATTCAAATATATATTTTTTAAAGATAATTTTTTAATACCTGTAGTAGTAGTAGTAGTAGTATAGTAAATACACAGAAAAAATATATAAAGACTAAGATATTACTTTTTCTATGTGAACAAAAAACCTATTTCTCTCAAATGTTATTCATATACAGGTGAAACTCGAAAAATTAGAATATCGAGCAAAAGTTCATTTATTTCAGTAATTCAACCTAAATGGTGAAACTAATATATTATATAGACTCATTACATTAAAAGTGAGATATTTCAAGCCTTTATTTGTTATAATTGTGATTATGGCTTACAGCTTATGAAAAACCCAAATTCAAAATCTCAGAAAATTAGAATATTACATAAAATCAATAAAAAAAGGATTTTAAATACAGAAATGTCGGCACCCTAGAAAGTATAATCATGCATATGTATTAAGTACTTGGTTTGGGCCCCTTTTGCACAAATTATTGCCTAAATGCAGCAAGGCATGGATGCTATCAGCCTGTGGCACTGCTGAGGTGTTATGGAAGCCCAGGTTCCTTTGATAGAGGCCTTCAGCTCGTCTGTATTGTTGGGTCTGGTGTGTCTCATCTGCCTCTTGACAATACTCCATAGTTTCTCTATTGGGTTCAGGTCAGGATAGTTGTCTGGCCAATCAACACAGTAATACCATGGTCAGTCAACCAGTTACTTGTGGTCTTGTTGGAAAAAGTAATTCAGCATCTCCATAAAGCTTGTCAACAGACAGGAGCATGAAGTGCTCTAAAATCTCCTGGTAGACAACTGTGGTGACTTTGGACTTGATAATAGTGGACCAACACCATCAGATGACATGGTGCCTCAAATCCTCACTGACTGTTGAAACTTGACAGTGGTCTTCAAGCAACTTGGATTTTGTGCCTCTCCACTCTTCCTCTAGACTGTGGAGCCTTGATTTCCAAATGAAAGGCAACATTTAATTTGGATCAGTGATGATTTGAGGTATCATGTCATCTGCTGGTGTTGGTCCACTGTGTTATCAAGTCCAAAGTCACCACAGCCATCTACCGGAAGATTTTAGAGCACTTCATGCTTCTGTCTATTGACAAGCTTAATGGTGATGACAATTTCCATTTCCATCTAGACTTGACACCTGCCTACACTACCATAAACCACTGGTAACTGGTTGACTGACCATGGTATTACTGTGCATGAATGGCCAGACTCTCCTGACCTGAACTCCATAGAGAAACTATGGAATATTGTCAAGAAGAAGATGAGACACACCAGACCCAACAATACCGATGAGCTGAAGGCCACTATTAATGCAACCTGGGCTTCCATAACACCTCAGCAGTGCCACAGACTGATAGCATCCATGCCACGCCGCATTGAGGCAAGAATTCATGCAAAAGGGGCCCAAACCAAGTACTTAGTACATATGCATGATTATACTTTCTAGAGGGCCGAGATTTCTGTATTTAAAAACCTTTTTTTATTGATTGTATGTAATATTCAAATTTTCTGAGATTTTGAATTTGGGGTTTTCATAAACTGTAAGCCATAATAATCACAATTATAACAGAAAAAGGCTTCACATATCTCACTTTGCATGTAGCGAGTCTGTATAAGATATTATTTTCACCTTTAAAGTTGAATTACTGAAATGAATGAACTTTTGCACGATATTCTAATTTTTCAAGTTTCACCTGTATGTGCTTAAGAACTGTTGTAGCTACAAGGAGCTTTCAGTTTCTGTTGATTCTAGCAGCACCTTTGGACAAAAGCGGTATGGTATGGGTAACAACAGTGCCCAAACCCGTTCTGGTGGCACATGCAATTTGTTTAGGAAGCGAGTGAATATGTCCATGAACAGAGATAATTTTTCGATTAGTCTTTCGATTTTTAAAAAAAATTAATCTTACTATTATATGATTAATATAATAACGAATTTACCCAAAATAAACTTTAAAAACTTGACATTTAAATATTTAATGTAATCATATTCTCTCTTTTTTTAAATATTTAGAAATAAAGACTGCACTGCATCAGTAAGATGGTGTTAGAAAGCTCAGCGGACATGTGCAATGTGCATGGATATAGGCTACTTTAGTGGAAAAAGTCCTCTAGTGCTTTGTCTGCACCTGAGAATCAGACACATAGAGCATATGGGAATAAAGGTAAGTGACATATTTTATAATGTGAATAATTTATTTTATCACTGCGATTTTATATTAATGACACATACACAGATGAAATAAGTAACTGTATATAATGGCACATGAACTAGAGAATCAGTATTTTTACTCAACTACTTGACTTAAAAATGTAAATGGTTGTGACACAGGTTTATTTCATCACCAGAGTCAGCACTGCCTCTAACAACGTCGGTCTCTCGCTGTGCTCTCTGCAGCCTACTGTGTGTGCCTGGAGAACGTGTGTGTGCAGGGGGACGGGCTGATGGACTCAAGGTGAAGGGAGACTGAAGGGGAGATTGTTTGCAAAGCAATGCCAACAACGCTGTTATATATTATCCCTGCAGGAAGAGGTGCCTGGCCATAGACGTTGGATGTGACGCATATCTCAGTTGAAAGAAAAATATCAAATAAAATAAAATAAAATAAAACGTTTCATTTTTCAGGCCTCAGGGAACCACTGCAGAGGAGCTAAAGAGCCGCATTCACCTCTGGAGAGAGCAGGGGTCCGTGGGTTGCCGACCCTTGCTCTAGGGGGACGCTCTAACCACTACACCACAAGCGCCCCCGAGGAATCGTGATTTTAACATGAATCGATTTTTTTCCACCACCTCTACTAGATAGGTATAGCGAGAAAAGCGCTATATAAATTAAATATATTATTATTATTATTATCATCATCATCATCATCATCATCATTATTATCATCATTATAGATATAAATATTTTACTATTAATGTGCAAATTAAAAGTAACTAGTCCTTATCTGTGGATATGTGCAGTGCAACTACATGTCAATGTTGGGAAGTTAGAAAATTTGTGAAGATGACAGGCAAATATTTTATAAGCTATCTTGACGATGTACAACATATAATAAATTGCATGAGGCAAGCAAAGGTGAATCAAGAGTGAAAAGGGTACAAATAGTGCAAGATAAATGCATAAATAGTGGAATGATAAAAGTGGGAGGTAGAAATAGTCAAATCTAACAGCATACAGCAAAGATGTCACATTGTTTGGGGGAGGGTGATATCAGGACAGAAATTAGGGTTGAAAAACATTATGGAAAGCTCAGTTGGTAGGGCGTCCCCCCCATGGGCCTCGGCCAGCAGCGGACCCGGGTTCGATTCCAGCCCGCAGTCGTTCTCTGCATGTCACTCCCCTCTCTGCCCCATTTCAACTCTGTCTCTACACTATCAATAAAGCATAAAAATGCCCCAAAAAATATCTAATCTAAAAAAAAAAAAAAAAACATTATGGAGCTTCATGTGGACATAAAACCACCACTGAAGGAGTCGGTCCTGTTGCGCATGCGCAGACTTTTTTTTCAAATTTTGTAGTGACAAATGAGAAAAAAAGTTTGTCGTCATGTTTTGAATTCCTAGCCTGGCTCCGCCCGCCTACCTACTTCCGCTCAATTTTCATTTCACTTCAGTAGTCAGTCTGGGGGTGGAGTGTGTTCATGGAATCTGCTCATCCACATTTTTGGTTATCCAATCAGCGAACAGAGCGAGTGGCTGAGAACGATGACGTCGAAGTGACGTCGAAGTCGCGCTCCAGTTTCAGTTGAATGCTGCGTTCCTTTACACTCGGAATTTGGAAATTTCCGACTTGGTAGTTCCGAGTTCAGACATGTCTGTGTTCCAGTGCATCTGCTCGGGAAAGTACGGACGCCTACAACCTTTATCATCCAAATAACTAAACGTTAGGCTCTAGCAAGTTACCGTTGCCAGGTACCAGTAGAGCCATAGACTACAATATGTAGTGAAGTCGGAAATTTCCGAGTTCCCTGTACAACTGAAACGCACCGTCGGAAGCCGGCTCATGACATACGTCTGACCAAACGTGATGCGATTGGTTGGCTAATCCAGAGTGGCACTGGGCAGATCCAATAGTTTTAAACTTCAACAGACACCCGCCTCCAAGTGAGTGAACGTTTGCCAATTACAGCACTTCCAGACCTTCTGTACAAATGAAATGAAGTACGATGGTCTGGTTGGACCAGGCTATTGAATTCCTGCATACAATTTGATTTCCCTCGTGGTGTCCATGTGTTTGTGGTAAATTAGCCCCACTTTTTTTTCTGGCAGTGTCTATGTTTTTGCTGCGGCTGCTGCAGCACCCTCTGGTCTTGCTACCTCACAATAACACAACAACATTAGGGCTGGCCCGAATTATTCCGATATTCTAATACTTGTTTATTAGGTTAGTATTCGAAGCTCAATTCAGTATTTTTTTTTTCTTTTACTTATAATTAAAAAAAATATGTGTGTTTTTTTAGAATGAGTATTCCAATACTCACTCGGAAAATCCAAGGAGTATTCGAAGCAAGCCTGTAAAATGGTATTTGGGACAGCCCTAAACAACATGCAGGAGATTGTTTATTCCCTTGCACATAACAAAGAAGAAAATATCGCTCCTCCTGTTGCTTCCGACAGCAACTGAAGCGATACAGACCAGTGAAATGAGTCGGCCCAATTGCACATGCGCAGATTTTCGGCAGTGATAGTAGCGCATATCACACAAATGAAGCTTTTTTTCAACGTTTGCAATGACAAATGAGGAAAAGGGCTCTGTCAGTCTCTGGCCAGGTATACTGGAGGACCATGGGACATTTCAGCGTGATAGCGTCAAGCTGTTGAGGAGAAAAATTAGGAATGACAGACACACTGACTTTCCTTTATTTATATAGTTAAATTAGATTAGATGGATAGGTGCATTTACATGTGCACTGTGCATGGCCTTCCTCTGCTACAATGGAAAGGAAATAGAAGATCCAGTAAGAGAAAAGTATGGACTGGTAAGGAAGAGAAGAGGAGGCTCTTAGGCCCTGTTCTCAGGGCAACACGAAACGGTGCAAACGCGGAAAAATTCCCGCGGTTGCACTATATCATGTACATGAAAACAGCAAACGCAGGCATGAAATCGCAGGTTTTTGAGATCACCTCCAAGGGACGATTTTTTGGAAAACACAATGGTTTTGGTTTCTTGTAAACACCGAAACCATTTCCCCTGGTAACGCTGACGTCACGGCTCCACTTCACATATGCAAAGTCTATAACATTTGCTGTCAAAATACCCACACGCGAGTTATAAAGTTAGAAGACAACATAACATGCAAGGTGTCTTCGCGGCACCATCACTATGATCAGCGGAGAGTGTCGTGCAGGGCTCAAATATAACACTCGCCAATTTAGTCTAAGCGATTAGTAAATTATTGAGACCACCCGCCACTTTGTCTGGGGAAAGATTTGTGCTCTGCCGGTTTTTCTAGCCAAAAAAACGTGTGTAGCTTCTATATGCAAGGGACATGGCTCTCTCTACATTAAAAAAACACTATCCATAGTCCAGCGTGCAGCGGTTAAGTTTTTGTTCAACAAAAGGAGCATTAAGGCAACGGCTTCACAGTAAAAGCATTTAATTGGCTAAACATTAATAGCATTTCACTGGACAAACGTGAGTCGACTTTTATTTTGAAGTACGCCTAACAGGAAAGTAGCCGCTCACAAAGCCCCTTCACTATCAGCATGTCTTCTGTTTTCACGAGTTCAATGAAGTGAAATTAGAGGACAGAAAGCTTGTAATTTACAATACTTACACCCACCGCTTTATGAACGTTAGTGGCATTAATTTTCGGTTACAGTAAGGTTTTATGCATCAAATTGTACCAGAAAAGCTATCTACTACTACCTTGTACCGCCAACTGCTGGCCTGGCATGCTTACAACAGCGATTTCGTCCCGTTTCCTCTGAAAATATGTGTACGAGTGAAGATGTCAGATAAATTGTGTCTGAGCGGGGTTTTTTTTCAAAACAAAAACGGGAAAACTGTCACATTTTCACCGTGAGAACAGGGCCTTAAGTTAAGACATCCATAGAAGCCATATCCATTATCTGTCACACCTTCTTATCAGTTCATTCCAGTTCCACTTACTGTCTTTGATCGGTTGAAACCCTGGGTGAAAAAGTGGTTGTGAGGCCTGTGTTTCCAGCAGCGATGTAATCTTGGTTAAGTAGACCTGTTCTGGGTCAGAGAAGGCCTCTGTCAAGTTACAAATCAGGGGTTGCTGGACACTCTCACAGCCAGCCACCGGATCCCAGGTAGTCCCCCTTCAATACCAAAGAGGAGGAAAAGAAACAGCAGTCAAGAGGCTAGCTCTATAAACACCTATGTCTGTCACTGACAGACTGACAAACTGATGAAGTTCCACCATTGGTTGCTCGAGTGTTTCAAAATGAATAGGCAGTTTCAAAATGAATAGGCACAAATAGGAAAAGAAGCTGCATAAGCTACTGTTCTAGCTCTGGTTATAAATAGTATATTAGATGTCAGTGATTATACTAATAAAAAACAAGTCATATTTATTGACTAAAACTGAGTGTTGGGCAATGTTGGAGACAGGAGTTACTGTACTGATGTACTCTACTGACGTAAGTCATGCAACGCATCAATTGTATTTGGTAACAAAATGTATTTCTCTATATAAACATATCACAAAAAGTAAGGAAATTTGTGTTTGGTCGAGTATTTCTTTGTTGCAACAATGTTTTTTGGAAATAAATCTTATACCGTTGGAAAGCCTTTTTATTTCCCTTTTAACCCATTGATGACTATGGCACTCTAGGATACGTGTACTTATCTCCTGAGGGTTTTCTGAAAAAATCCTACAAATTGTCAACATCTACCAAAACCTTAATATCTAAGCCTGTGTAGCACATAGAAACATGAAATAAAATACATTTAAAAAGGTAAGGGTCACAGGTTTTATTAAAACATGCTCCCTTAGCACTTACATACCAACACATTTTTCTAAAAATCGTCAAAATTAGATTAGATTAGAAAAAAAAGAAGAATAAGTCCCACATCAAAAACATCACAAAAGTATCTTTCTTCCACCTCCGTAACATTGCACGCCTTCGACCCACTCTCTCCCCCTCCACTGCAGAAACACTCACTCATGCCTTCGTCACCTCCAGACTGGATTATTGCAACAGCATCCTCTACGGCCTCCCCTCCACCCACCTCCTCAAACTCCAATATGTCCAGAACTCTGCTGCCAGATTACTCACCCACACCCGCTCAAGAGAACACATCACTTCCATCCTCAAAAAACTTCACTGGCTCCCAATACAGCACCGAATTAATTTCAAGATCCTGCTCATCACCTACAAAGCCCTCAATAACCTTGCCCCCCCCCCACCTCACCGACCTCCTCAAACGTCACTCCCCCACTCCCAACTCAGATCATCTGACACCAACCTTCTGACCCCCATCACAAGATCAAAGCACCGCACCACAGGAGACAGAGCTTTTGCCATTGCTGCCCCAACCCTCTGGAACTCCCTCCCCATAAACATCCGAAATGCAGACTCAATCTATTCATTTAAAAGCCAACTCAAAACTCACCTCTTCAAGAAAGCATATAACCCCTGACCCACCCACACCACACCTGTATCTTTCCAAACCTCTTTTTCAATCTGTATCTTGTTTTCCGTTGTTTTTGTTTTGTTTTTCTTATGTAGGCCTATTGTATATTCTATGTGATGTAAAGCGTCTTTGAGTGACCTCCAAAAAAGCGCTATATAAATCTTATCAATTATTAATTATTATTATTATTATAAAAAATATTTAAAAAACAGCCGGCTTATTTATTTATTTTCTATTTATTTTTTTATTGACGTGATTTTCGGCAAACCACACAACATTTGGGTGATTTTTTGCCAAGAACCAGTTAAGTTTCACTTTCGTTTTACGCCATCATGGAGCAGTGCCGACTGCTGCAGAGATTAAACAGAGCGTTTCTGTTGGAGTAGAAAACAAAACTCTAAAATAAAGCGCTCCCTCTCTCTCTCTGTCTTTCTTCTTCTCTCTCTCTCTCTCTCTCTCTCTCTCTCAAACTCAATCTTATAACATCAGCTTGAATAAGATGTATTGCTGAACATCCTTTCAATCAGCTGATTGCCAGGTATTTATTTATTTTTTTCTCAAGGTTTATTTATTGCTATTTTTGACGTTTTACAGAATGCAATGCAGATACAATTAGATTCATACAATTATAACCCCCCCTCACCCCAACTTGCTCCAACAGAGCCCCACCCCTTTAACAGTAACACTGTAACATTCTATAACAATAGCATTCAGGGATCACATTTGAAATGGACATAAGTAAAAAGACAAAATCAAAACAAAACCAGAAATACATGCAAACAGTTAAATAACAGTCTAAGGGAAAAATACAAAAAATAAATACAGATTGAAATTAAAATTACACCTCAGTAAATCGGCTACAATAGAGAAGGAAATTAGGTCAGCAGCACTAAACTCCCATATTAGCATAATCTATCCTCTCCACATAGGCCAAAAAAGGTTTCCATAGCATTACATTTCTGAGCACACCCTCTAGTAGAGTAACGAATCTTCTCTAACACTAAGTGATGCATCATATCTTTAATACACATTTTAAAGGTTGGGGAGAACTTCTCTTTCCACTTGAGGAGTATAAATCGTCTGGCCAAGAGAGACGCAAAAGCTATAACTTTTCTTGCTTGGGACATAAAATGTATATCCTGTGGAGTAACTCCAAATACTGCGATGATAGCAGAAGGTTCTATATGTACTTCTAAAACATCTGAAAAGGTTTTAAATATCAATTGCCAAAAATTATTAAGTTTCGGACAGGACCAGAACATGTGTGAAAGCGTAGCCGGCACTTGCTTGCATCAGTCACATGCACCAAATCTAAAGGGAATATCTATACTGTTACAGTATAGATATTCCCTTTAGATATGGTTATTTTTCTAATACAGGTATTAAAATTATTGACACTAAATTATGAAGAAAAAAAAGTGTGTGCAGGGCCAGTGAAAATATACAAGGGGCCAGTAAAACTCGGATCCACTGGCCCGGCGGGCCAGTAGGAAAAAAAAGTTATGTTGAACCCTGTACATGATTTAAATACATTACATTTAATACAGCACTGTCAATTGTGCTGATGTTATGTTACAATTTCCAAGAGGAGAGAGTTATACCATGGCTGTTTGTTCACAAGGCATAAAATTAAATAGATAATTATTTAAATTAAATTTAAATTATTTTACTCTCGTGTATTTCTACTTGATACTGAATCGATATCGAAGCATTTCAATCAATGTCGAATCAAAATCAATATCGAATCGAAATCGAATAGTGAGATTCTTGACAATACCCAGCCCTAATGTAAGACCTTGAACTGGATGACTGTGTGACGTAAAGAAATAGAAGAAGAATGTATCCTATTTATGGCCTTCTTCCAAACTTCATCAGAAAGCACTGTCCCCAAATCTCCCTCCCACCGATTCCTTACTGATGTCAAGGGTTCCAGATTTTGTGAGTTTAATAAAGAGTAAACTGTCCCAATGGTTCCTTTGGAACATGGGTCAAGTTTCAGAATGGATTCTAAAAGAGAGTTGGATGGTTGTGATGGAAAAAGAGAGTATGATGCCGATATGAAGCTACGGAGCTGTAAAAATCTAAAAAAATGTGAGCGGGGAATTGATTGCCATGTTTTGAATGTTTTTTTTTTCTCCAAAATTAGTGACGTAGGCCTACTCGATATAGGCCTACGTAGACGGTGAAAATCGTTCGGCAGAACAAAACAAAACAATTGAATCCTTAATAATGTTGTATCAAAAGCCAAAAGTGCTTTGAGGAAAAAGTGAAAAATATTCCACGGGACACTATACGTATATGCCCAAACACAAATGAAACCTACCTTTCTGTATTAACGGAGACATGGTAGTAGACTCCTTTGGGTGTCCCTGGTCCAGACTCCCATTTCAGCAAATGAATGAAATGGCTTGAGGTCAGGTTCATGTTGGCAGGCTGGGGGAGCTCACTCATTGCTGGAATATAAACAAAAACAACATATATTGAAGTATGTTGTCTATTTTCTTTAATCACATTTGATTGTATATACTTTTCAGTTAGCAACTGATGTGCCACTATGTTCCCTGTATGTATTTTAATCCCACTGATGCTACCTGTTAGTGTCAACCATAGATAGTATATAAAATGGATGTAGCATCATGGCTGACCTCAGTTATTTCAACTGCATCCAATCATCCTGGCCTATGCGCGTCTCGATTTTGTCAGATTTTGACTCCACCTCATTTCTTCTTACCAAAAAAGGGCATTGATATGACGTCGGGGGAGGGAGTTCCGTCCATCTGACGTTTACCTTCAAGGCAAAGTGAGGGCCAGCGGGCGTAGGCCTACTGGTTATTATGAGCAATTTATAAGCACAACCTAACACTTTCATTAAAAATAGTGAGATAAGAATTAGGAAGAATCCTTTCCTTATACAAAGGCCTTTAGATAAAATTAAACAAAATAATTGATGAATTTCAAGGGTGAAGGTCGTGATTAAACCTTGGTTTGGGACACATTTTAATTGGGGTTGTGGGGGTGCCCCCCAGACATTTTTGAACATTCAACACTTAATTTCCTGCATTCTGGTGAATTTGTTTGCATCAAGTTTATGTAAAGTAATTGACAACATTCAGGTTCCCGGTGACAAAAATAGAATGAAATACAATGCAGTAATATCATGCATTCTGTACTGCTTTCAAATATTTATTCTCCTGTATTTTTGAAATTGGTTTAGACTGTAAAAAAAAAAAAAAAAGGAGTGATTATTCATGTCTATCATTGAGAATGATGCTGGTGGTATTTTACTAGCCTGCAATCTTAAAATATTTAAAAAATAATAAAGTGCAAAATGAGGTTTTAATCCTCATGTACTTCCTTTAAACTACTAGTAGTGACTGAGGCCCAATCTAGATCCACCCCCTACACCCTATCCCTATCCCTATCCACTATCCCTCCGTTTGCGCGTTCGCGGGGAGGGCCCGCCATATTGAGTGCCGTCCCAAACCACCGAGCCTCGAGTGTAAGTGGGTTATAAAGCCCTCGATCACCGAGTCTGCATCGATGGTGGCTTAGCCCTACGTTTGACACAGGTGTCCGCCAATCAATTATGTCCGGAATGGAAGAGCCAACTTACAAATGAGGGTTCCATTGAGTTTGTTTCCCGAATTACAAATGAAACGTTCTCTTACCTCAAACAGACATTTGATGATACATTTTTATGCAAAGCCCTAAATGACAGAACCGGAGGGTAGCCTACAATTTAGCATAATGGAACGAACATGTTGTTTTACACTTGTTGAATTGACTATGCCACTTGTCTACCTTAAAAGATAAACGAAGCAGATGAAGAAAATGCCCACAAGTTAATAAGGGACAGTGATTGTTTCCTTATATTGTTTTTAGGATTTGTGTTACTGTTATTCAAGCCGATGAGGGGTAGTAATAGCGGCGGTGACGTCAGTCAGCCAGAGCGTCTATGCATGACTTTTCTTACTTATGACCACCCTTGCGGTGCATTATGCTTTATGCACGCTAATTAACTGACGCGATTCGTGGGTCGTAATGGCAGATTAACGTATCATGACAAGTGGAATAGGCCTAAATGCCTTAGCACATTATTGTTCTTTTCCCTGGTTTTGTATGCTGCTGTGCATGTAAACTAAAAGGATAATTAAACAGCGGATCTAACACCCACCTGTTTTTCCACTACATACTGAGCTGGTAAAAATTAGAATATGCAGTTAGAAAATGTTTTACAAAAAAGAAACTATGCAGCCAAAGAAGCATGGGAGTGAGTTTGCTTTTATTCATTACTACATGTTATCCTCACATGCTTATATTATTATGAATGTAGAATAAAGAGATGCTTTGTATAAGATTATCATCAATATCCTTTCTGAAATGTTCTGTGTGCAGGTTAAGCATAAAATAACTTGGACTTGAAGGTAAAGTGACAAGCTAAACAGGCCTAAAAAAATACAAGGTTCTTATCGTTACCAAATTTATATATTAGTGTTTAAAATATAAATGCGGTGGAATTTTATTTAATGGTGAGAAATAAAGACTGAACAAACTTCCTGTTTCCGTCTGACAAAGGCGAGGGCTTGCCAAAGCCGCGCCGTTGTTATACCCACGCCCTTAATGATTGAGTGGCACTCCACAGCCGCGAGGGTGACTCCACAGCGAGTGACACTCGCCCACGGAGTGGTAGTGCCTAGGGAGTCATTTGGGATTGGGCCTGAGTGTGCAGTGGACAGAGGGAGGAAGAGATAGCTTTATTTGATAATTTAACTTTTTGATTTGTGAGAGTGATCATCGCTGACTTTAGACTGACTCCCACTGTCTGCTCCGTGATTATCACGCACGGAGCAACGCGAATTTTCACGTTTGGTGTGGACGCATTAGTCAGTCCAGGCAGGACAGGATAGTTTAGTTTCAGTTGGATAGTTTAGCTTCAGTTTAGTTTTTAATCTCCGTGTCGGACAGCTGATCGCTCAGCTGATGGGCTCGAGCCTCACGGAGCAGACACTGGGAGTCAGTCTAAAGTCATCGATGATCACTCTCACAAATCAAAAAGCTAAATTATAAAATAAAGCTATCTCTTCCCCCCTCTATCTGTCTGCATATGTCTCTCTCCACTGCAAAATCAGTCACTACTAGTAAAGTGGCTACGAGTAACTTTGTCGGTTGGCGGCCCCTTTGGACAAAAGCGGTAGTATTTTTACGACGCCCGCTGTCGTAAAGCTTTCTTTCTAGCGCGTGCCGGCTGTGCGAGTGTCAAATGATTAGGACGCAATATAGTGCATGTCCATGTGTTGAAAGTGTGAGGGCACGGACTCTTTTCGGCTCAGTGAGAGTGGTTAGTGACACTGCATCAACTAAAGCCAGTAAGTGCCACACACACCTGATTGCAATGAGTTGATGCAGGTTCACTAACCACTCTCACGGAGCTGAAAGATTCCGTGTCCTCACAGAAAGCGAATGAACGAGACACGGCAGTTAGTATGGATCACGATGAGGTAATGTGTTAATGTTGTTGTAAATAATGGCTATTTCAGATGAATAATGGTCATCTGATGATGGTGAAGCAAATTAAACTTTGTTTTAGTATGCTACCGCTCATTCATTTAGGAGTAAACACTGCAGTCTAGTTCGCTCCCGTGAAATTATGAACACTTTGCTTGGCAACGCCCTCCTCCCGCCCGTCTATCACTCTCCCTTTTAGCTTTTCTTCATTGTATTTTCTTTTTTTCTTTGATGGTTCAGCCCCGTTATCAGTCATTATGACGACAAATAACTGTCTCAAACAAGGCTCCTGTTCCCCTTCCCTCACCTGGAGGGATAGGCTTCTCAAATCGCGTTACTGCGCTACACTGAATTCTGCGACCATTACCAATATGTGACCATAGAGCCTGCATGCGCAAATCGAAAATCGGACTGGGTGTGCGACCAGACCAAATGCAGTAATAAAAACTATATAAAAACTTATTTCTTTGCACTGATGGTCTCGCTTGCTGTTAAAGGTAATTTATGATGATCAGAGGAAACATGAGGCTCTTTCAAAAGATATTTAAAAGTTACTCGTAGTGGCTTTAAAGCGGCTACGAGTAACATTTAAATATCTTTTAAACAGCCTCATGTTTCCTCTGATAATCATAAATTACCTTTAACAGCAAACGAGACCATCAGTGTAAAGAAAGACGTTTTTATATAGTTTTTATTACTGCTTTTGGTCTGGTCGCACACCCAGTCCGATTTTCGGTTCGCTCGTGCAGGCTCTATGGTCACATATCCGTATTGGTAGCAGATTTCAGTGTGGCGCAGCAACTCGATTTCAGAAGCCTATCCCTCCGGGTGAGGGAAGGGGAGCGGGAGCCTTGTTTGAAACAGTTATTTGTCGTCATAATGACTGATAACGGGGCTGAACCATCAAAGAAATAGGCTACAGGCGGGACAAGGGCGTTGCCAAGCAACGTGTATACAATTTCACGAGAGCGAAACTAGACTGCAGTGTTTACTCCTAAATGAATGAGCGGTTGGTACTAACACAAAGTTTGCTTTGCTTCACCATCATCAGATAACCATTATCTGAAATAGTCATTATTTACATCAACAACACAAACACATTACCTCATTGTGATCCATACTAACTGCCGTCTCTCGTTCATTCGCTTTCTGTGAGGACACGTAATCTTTCAGCTCCTTGAGAGAGAGTAGTTAGGTGACGCTGCTGCATCAACTCATTGCAATCAGGTGTGTGTAGCACTGACTGGCATTAGTTGATGCAGTGTCAAAACCACTCTCACGGAGCCAAAAAGAGTCCTCAAACTTTCAACACACGGACATGCACTATATTCCCCCCTCTCAGTTCACACTCGCACGCCTGGCACGAGCTAGAAAACAGCTTTGCGACAGCAGGCGTCGTAAAAATACTACCGCTTTTGTCCAAAGGGGACGCCAATGTACAATGTTTCTCGTAGTGGCTTTAAAGGAAGCAAAATGAGGATTATAACCTCATTTTGCACTTTATTATTATTATTTATTTTTTTTAAGATATTTTTTTTGGCATTTTTTTTAAGCTTTATTGATAGTGTAGAGACAGAGTTGAAATTGGGCAGAGAGGGGAGTGACATGCAGAGAACGACCGCGGGCTGGAATCGAACCCGGGTCCGCTGCTGGCCGAGGCCCATGGGGGGGGACGCCCTACCAACTGAGCAAAGGGCGCCCCGTGCACTTTATTATTTTTAAATATTTGAAGATTGCAGGCTAGTAAAATACCAACAGCCACCACATTCTCAATGATATAGACATTAATAATTACCTATTTTTTTTACATTTTAAACCAAATTTTTGAACAATACAGGAGAATAAATATTTGAAAGCAATACAGGATACATGATATTACTGCATTGAGTTATATTCTATTGGTGTCACCGGGAACCTAAATGTTGTCAATTACTTCACAGACCCCCAAATTAAAATGTGTTCCAAACCAAGGTTTAATCACAACCTACACCCTTGAAATTCATGAATTATTTTGTTTTATTTTTTATCTATAGGCCTTTGTATAAGGATACTTTTGAATTCTAATCACATTATTTTAAGTTTACGTCTTAGGTCGTGCTCATCAATTGCTCATAATAACCAGTAGGCCTACTTCTGTGTTGGACATTAGGCTACTGAACCTCTTCCCAATTACAGCACCCCCCCTAAGAAAATAGTTCCAACGTACACATACATCATGCAAGCTTTTTATGGACAGAGCTACAGTAGGCTATGACTGGTAGATATAGGGTCCGTGTATAAAGTGTTATTTTGTATTAAGGGCTGAGTCCAAAGTGACAGAAAGGAATATACCGCTCGTAATTTCGTTTTACCGTTTTCCAGCTGGAATGCAGAAACGAAAATTCCATCCGAATTTTCCTTTCTTGTTTATTGGTACAAAACGAAAAACGAATATGACAGAACAAGGAAATGGGTGAACGGAGAGGTTTTATTTCCTACATTCAATTCTGACAGTAAAACAAATAAACGAGCCTCATTGGCTTTTCCGTCTGTGGGCGGACTTCTCCTGATTGGTTACAGCGCTCCGTCAGTTGTGCAACTGAGCTTCCTACTTCTGTATTTCCAGCGTAAAAGTAACCTTTATAAAAGGATCGAAAACTGATACATTTATCTTCCGATTGTGATCAATGCTTGCAATAAGAAAGTAGGGAACTCAGAAAGCAGCACATAATAAGCCTATAGGCTATAAATGGTATGGTATGGTAAATGGACTTGTATAGCGCTATATCTCCGTTTATCACAGACTCAAAGCGCTTTACATTGTTTTTTGTACACATTCACCCAGTCACACACACATTCATACACCGATAGCAGCAGCTACCACGCAGGGTAGGCTTAGCACTAGGGTGCTAAGCTAACTAAGCTAACTATCGGGAGCAATTCGGGGTTCAGTGTCTTGCCCAGGGACGCTTCGACATGTGGCGGGGAGACGGGGGATCGAACCTCTGACCCTGCACACCAGAGGCAAACTTCCTACCCACTTCGCCACTGCCGCCACTATAATCAACCTCTAAATAAAATGCGTGGTTGGACATATAATAAAAGGTCGGAACATTGTTCATTTTTTCATGTGAATATAATTTTTTCCTGATTATTATTATTTTTTTAAAACGTCACGTTTAGCTTTAATAGCGTCCATAGCAACAGGGGTGGACACCTCGCCAAAGCCACAACATACGCCGTGACTATAACCTGCTGGATAGATGGTTAGACCTACTCTGAGTTTGTTTCACTTTACGCTGCAGCTCCAACTGAAGAAAGAGTCACTGCCTGTCACAACGCGTCTCTGTACAGTTTAAAGCAAAATCACTCCATAGAAATCTCCATTGGGATGTTTTTAACATTTCCTGATGATTTTACGTTTGATCGATCATTTATCTGATCAGTAGCCTTGTTCTCAGCCCTCTTGTCGCTCATATGGCGGCCACCTTACACATCGTGAACATGCTCTACATTCAGATTAATAAACCTAGTTGTATAGGCATATATCATTCTTTGTTTTATTAACAGGAGTGTTTTAGGATCAAGCATTTGTTTCTCTTGTTTCCATGGTGAAACATGTTATCAGCGATCCATTGACTATGGCTTTTACGCACGCGCTCAACCCAGAGTGAACACGCTCAGAGTTGATTGACCCAACGCTGATCGGGCGATCATAGCCTAATGCATATTTCTCGCTAACAATATTATAAAAACAGACCTGTGGTCTCGCCATTGCTAGGTAAAATTCATAATTTCCCATGGAAAAAAAGCCATTGGGGCAGCCAGCTGTGCTGTGGTCCTCCCTGCGGTCTCGGCTCGTGGATTATAGACGTTATGATAGGCTATAGACAGGTCCGTGGCAGGTGTGTGTGTGTATGTGTGTGGGGGGGGGGGAGCTGGGGGGTGCGAGGCCCTGCTCATTGACGTGCACGCGCATTAATCAAGGACACACGCACGCAGCTTTACTTTTGCGCGCGGGTAATCTGGGTGCAATAGCCTTCATGTTTAACAAGTAGAATAATACAGCATCATCATTCACAACTGTAAAAATATTGACCTTAGGCTACTTGATCAAGTTAGCGCAGCTGTCACTTTATTTTCACATGTAGTGTCATTGTCTCGGCTGTTCTTTGGGTACAGCCGTGGGTACAGAAGGCGAGGTGCAGCTCGACTACCTTCCAATAATCTCCAAGCACTCGCGACTTCAAAAAAATATTGCCTTTATTTTTCATCATGAGAAACACACACCTGGCCTACCTGGTCGGTGCGGAAAGCCCGCCCACAAAAACAAAGCAGTCTAGGCATAAACAGTACTATATAATATCATTATCATCAATATCATTTCAATTCAAAATGTCTATTTTCATAAACAATTCAGACATCTTTGTAAACAGAAAATCAATAGCCTCATTTTAACGGCTGCGACAATCATAGCGTTATACAACCAGGTTGCAATCATCCTGGTATACCCCTGTATTGGCCATCGTCGCGGACTCCTGTCTCTCAACCAGAAGAGAGGAAAGATTTGTCTTCCTTTCCACGCACAAGTCGATCTTGTGGCGGTCCCAGAACGGGATGGTTTGCCTTTAGCATTATGCACGGCGCCAGGATATTTCCAATATGTGGGGGTGCTGCACTATAACGTAGAGCCAGAAAATAGATTATGCGTGTGTTTCATTAAAACTCGTGTGGCACGTTTATTTAGGGTCTGTACAATAACGGGAGTCTGGGGGTCCTCCCTCAGGAGCCTCAAAGACTTGTTTCTTGCGTTCTGGTGACTTTAAAGCACAAACAAGTTGTTCACATCATCAACTTTTGCCTTTTTTAGTTGTTCCAGAGAATCTGCCTTATCATCTTGACATATACTCTAAATTATATCTGACCATTATGTTTGTTTATCATCTCTCTTGAGTGACATTTTATAATAACAATAGTAGCCTAAATATATATCTCATTTGCTGTGCGCTGGGGAGGAACAGACACGCTGGCAACTTTTCTGGTATCAAATTGGTGATTACGGGATGATTTGGATGCAGCAGCCTATTTGAATGACATGCTGTCGGGCGGACGGAGCTACTTGACTCTCGGCCGGGTGCGAGGCGAGATTGGGGACATGTCTCCGTATATCCAGGGCTTGGGACATGCAATCGGATCGCTCAGACGGGGCTTTGAGTGTAGGCTCAGACGCAAAGAGAGTCTCTCTCTCTCTCTCTCTCTCTCTCTCTCTCTCTCTTGCACGCTGCATTTCTCCATAGCATACACTGACCCACATTATAATATGTGTGATTGCGTGTTGGTAGGGGTCCATGGCTGGTTTGTGTCCAGGGCCCGTGGACATGTTAATCCGTCCTTGCCTGTGCGGTGGCACACTTGGCACATGCCTTGCCAAAGTACTGGCTATAGAGGTATATTATTGCACGTGGAAAAGTGACTCAAAGGGACAATGACCATGTGTCAATGAGGACGAGTTGGGGAGAAATGTTGAGTGGTTGGGAGTGAGAACGTGTTCTTACATAAAAAAAAATATGTGGCCTATTATTTTATTCGAACATGTAGGCTATACATTTTACAGATTGTGCTCAATAGGGCATAGGCTATGGGTCAGTGTATGCTATGATCCTATTATAAAGGCTACTTTTACGCTGGAAATACAGAAGCAGGAAGCTCTCAGTAGCACAGCCAATGAGGCTCGTTTATTTGTTTTCATATAATTGGGACTAAGCTCTTAATACAAAGTAACAAAACCCTCCGTTCACCCATTTCCTTTTTCTGTCATATTCGTTTTTCGTTTTGTACCAATAAACAAGAAAGGAAAATTCGGATGGAATTTTCGTTTCTGCATTCCAGCTGGAAAACGGTAAAACGAAATTACGAACGGTATATTCCTTTCTGTCACTTTGGACTCAGCCCTTAAAACAAAATAACACTTTATACACGGACCATATAGCCTAGTAAAAAGAGAGCAGATGCGATTTGGGAAATCAGTTGACCATGTACTTACCTGGCAGGACCTGAGACAGCCATGTGAGCATCCAAATTAGAAGAGCCATGAATGCCAAACCATCTCTGCTGCACTGTCGTCAGCCCTTAAGCAATCTGGACTCCGCTGCTGCTTTTACTTTCATTCTTGATATAGCCCTTAGCCTGAGCTATGGTGACATGGTTATGTTATGTCGAAGGGTTGAATTCAGGTCGGATATTAGCCTATAACTCGCTTTGGATAAAGGCTTTGTCAAATTAAATATGATGAAAGTCTAGAGTAGCCTATTTAAAATATACATCACAACGACGTGTAGCTCTGCTTGTATAACACATCCAGTTCATTCGGTACTTTCATTAAAAACGTAAATGCTGAAGACATTATGAAGCTATTTAATGTTACTCTGACGAGAAACAAGTAGGCCTAGGCCGAGGAAATTAATACACAGCTAGCTATTAGCTAACGGACAAACACGCTATCTAACTAGGACTCCAAGGATTTAAAAATTATTCCAAATTTCGTGAAATGCAATGGGACGTTTGATGCAACTACCTGTGCTGAAAAGTTTCTCCACTCAATACAGCGGAAGTCGTTAGCCGCAGCACGAGCTGTGGACCCTTGTGTTACCGACTACTACAGCTACTCGTGTTGCCTTTAAAGAACCCCAGTTTAATGGACGGGACACTAGAGTGTGAGATTAAAAAGTGTTAGATTGATAAAACCGTTTTAATTTGCATATCCAGCTTTTTCCGTGTGGTTTTCTACAAGATAGCCTATTTGTTTTGATACAGGAAGAAAATGTGACATAAACACATTTAATTTGGTAGCCTAACCCTAACCATAATAGGCTACAACATAAAAACAGGACACGCAACAAAGTAGGTTATTGTTGCCTATAGTGACCCGATAAAAAAATTAATCCAGAAGAAAAATATTTTCGTTAACAGCATAGATTCCCAGCCATTGCCTCTTCAAAGTGACACGGAAAACATGTTGCCTTTTGTGATGTTTAACATTGGCTGTAAAGAAATTAAAATGCGACCGGCAGTTTGTGAAGGCAGCATCTGTCAATTAAAGGAAATCACGTGACCTAGCGGAAGAGCCTACAAAAAGGGTTTTTAAAATGTTTTTTTATAATATCATAAAAAACATTGTAAAAACCATGGACATATGTCCATGGACATATGTCCATGGTTTTTTTATAACTTGTTCAGTGCCCGTAGGAAACAGGTATTAGCTTAAACATGCTTAAATGTAACCTGTCTATGAAAGTGGGACACAGAAACAGATGTAGCAAGCATGCACATAAGCCTCGTTTGAGATGTCGCCGACTTGCTAAGACCTGCGCAATTATGACTCTCGTCTTGCTGAGCGCACAGCATTTTTGTTGTGCGCTCAGCAAGACGCGCGTCATAGTTGCGCAGGTCTGAGCAAGACGGCTCGAAGTCGAACGAGGCCGGCTCGTCTGGAAAGTAGACGAGAGTAGCCGAATGCAGTCGGGGAATGACGAAAAAGCCTGACTGAAGCATGGACCTATGAAGAAAGGACTGAAGCCGGACAGCTCCGAGTCGGCTCGACTTTCATGTGCAACAAAGAGGAGTAGGCCTAAACACTTCAAAAGCGAGGGACATTTTCAAAACAAGAAATTAGATATATCCCCATTCCCCACACTTTATCTTTCTTGTTATTTTACTAGAAAACCTACTTTTAAGTGATAAAAAATAATTTACAAATCCAAATAAAGGAGGTTTAGTATTTCTCCCTTCACATAACGAATATGATCGGCCTAAAGACAGTTAAAGGTCTAATAAAAGATCCCTTATTATTACTGTAGATGGCTATGATGAACTTTATTATGATGTGTAACATGTAACATACAATTCCCAGGCCATTTAGATCACTGGAAATAAGGCTATGATTTAATCTTAATGGTATAAAGATATCACTTCACCACAAATTAATGTGACTCAAGTTTGTGTTCACTTAATAAATATATACAGGAGAGTTAAACATGCATGCTAATTATTGCTTTCCAAATTATTTCTCTGTCAAGAGTTCAGATCAGTGGAGGTTTAACTCTGATTAAATATATATATGCTTAAATGCATACACTTCAGAGTAGACCTAATGATTAAACATAAATTAAAATTAAATTAATTAAATTAAAAAACAATGGATCGTAATTTTATTTTGAGCGGTGATGTCAGACTTTTGCGTAATCAATTGGGTTAACGCATCAAAGGCACGGGGTTTAAACTCCCAATTAGCGCTCAGCTCTGCTTGTCAGCAAGATGTTTCCCATCAAACATTTTGCTCCCGCAGCCCGTGGGGAGAAACTGCAGCGACATGCTCCAGTGTCTGTGTCCGTCTTGATCCTGCGCTACTTCAAAGTCTCATGCAGCCGAGCCGCAGCCAGCCGCAGGTGCAAGTCGGACAAAACGTCTAACCATAATGCTGTGCGCTAAGCAAGACGAGTGTCATAATTGCGCAGGTCTTAGCAAGACGGCTCCATCGCAAACAAGGCTAATGCAGCTCGGCCAAACACGCCCATATCGGCCAAACACTCCCACAGCTTGTGCGCATGCGTAACGCTATAGAACTAATTCAGGCCGCAGCTCAGTCCCAGTGTTGCTTACTTAGCGATGTTGTCACTATATTTACCGACTTTTCAGACTCCTATGGTGACTTTTTCTTCAAAAAAGCGACCAGCGACAAATCTAGCTACTGTTTCTGGTGTTATTGGTGACTTTTTCGCTCAAGTATCGCTCATTAGTGGATGCCTCCGCGGCCCCTCCCCGTCCCAGAGCACTGACAGGCGGCAGAGTCCTCGCGCAGCAGACCCTCCCAGCTGCGGACAGAGCAGGAGATACACACCTCTCTGCTCTAGCGTTCCGTTAGCATCTCTATTAGCAGTTGTTGTACCCCTCTTTTAAAGTCTATGAGTAATGCAATTCAAAATGTTATGCAGTGCTTATTGAAACTGTGAGCATGTATGATTACTGCTAGACTTAACATTATCACGTCGGTTTTTTATGCGATTGTCATGTGACTGTATAAAATGTAGCCTTCAGTCGCTAGTAATATTATAAGAGACTTGAGTATTATTCAATTATAATGTTATACAGTGCCTTGCAAAAGTATTCATACCCCTTGGAATTTTCCACATTTTGTCACATTAAAACCACACACGTACATTTATTTTATTGGGATTTCATGTGATAGACCAACACACAGTGGTGCATCATTGTGAAGTGGAATGAAAATGAAATACGGTTTAAAAAAATTTTTAGAAATAAAAAACTGAAAAGTGTGGCGTGCAAAAGTATTCAGCCCCCTGAGTCAATACGTTGTAGAACCACCTATCGCTGCAATTATAGCTGCAAGTCTATTGGGGTATGTCTCCGCCAGTTTGCCCATCTACAGACTGATATTTTTGTCCATTCTTCTTTGCAAAATAGCTCAAGCTTCAGAATCACCATCAGATTGGATGGAGAGTGTCTGTCAACAGCAATTTTCAAGTCTTTCCAGATATTCTCAATTGTATTGACGTCTGGACTTTGACTGGGCCATTCTAACACATGACTATGCTTTGATTTTAACCATTCCATAGTAGATCTGGCTGTATGTTTAGGGTATTTAACCTTCTGGAAGGTGAACCTCCACCCAGTCTCAAGTCTTTTGCAGACTCTAACAGGTTTTTCTGCCCTGTATTTCGTTCCATCTTTCTTCCCATCAACTCTGACCAGCTTCCCTGTCCCTGCTGAAGAACAGGACCCCAACAGCATGATGCTGCCACCACCATGTTTCACGGTGGGGATGGTGTGTGTTGGGAATTCATAAGGGGTAGATTTGGTCAAAGTCAAGAATATTATTAATTTCAAGGAAATTATAATATTAAGAAAAATTGTTAATTAATGATCAATTAAATTAGTCCAGCTAATCAAATTACTTATTAATACCTACGGAGCACCACCCTTTGTAAAAGGGAACTTTGTATCAAATCAGAAAACAGTCTCATAATGTTAAAGGGATTTATCTTGAAAATGTCAAAGTTGGTTACAATGTACATTTAAGATAATGAAGGAGTGAATATTCGAGCATAAACCTTATTTACCAGCCATTAGTGAAATACAAGACACAAATATCACAGACACTGCTTCTTAAAATCAAAATGTAAGGGTTTATTTACTTAGGCAAGTTGATTAAAACGATACACATAAGTCAATAACCATGAACTAATCTAATTTAAGAAAGCAGACATAGCACAAGCAATAATAAGAACAGTTTAGAATCAAACCCACAGTACATGTGTATGTACCACTGTGTGTGTGTGTGTGTGTGTGTGTGTGTGTGTGTCAAAAAGAAAGGGGGGGTGGACACCGCCCAAAGCCAAAAATGGCGGACAGCTTGTGACGTTTTCGTCACGTGAAGAGGGTCACCGATGGCGACGCAATCACGTGGCGGAGACGTCCTAACTGTGACGTGTGACGTTAAAGTCACGTGAAGGGGGTCAGCGCTCGCGACCCACTCAAATTAACTTTGGAAACCACCGAAGTCAACGCTCATATGCTTAACAATCGCGACGCAAATGTAAGAATATGTGTTGGTGTGCGGATGAACAGAGTTTGAATAAAGAGAGAGAAAGAAAGAGGAGATCAAGTAAAAGCTCGCCACAGAAAGTGCACAGTTAGTTGTTCACCTTGATTTAGCCTATAGCCTAGTCATTCAATCTGTGAGTGGTCTCACAAGACTGATGCTGCTTTGGAGATATCAGAGGGGAACAGCTGTTCTGGCACGTAGCGACAATCACAACAATCAAACATCTCCCGGAAAGCGGGAGGAAAAATCCATAGTGAGCAGTTAGGCAATTATTATGAAAATAATGCTGTCAGAATCACATTTAACAAGGGAAAAACGACTCGTCAGTCGGTACCTTAACCTTAAGTTAATGTAGCCTATACCTAAATAGATATCTATAGCCTATTTTATAGCCCAGACAAATGCCTACTGTGAACCGTCTCCGACGGTGATGAGAAGCGATGGGTAGGATAGGATCCTGTGGTCCACACGGCAGGTTTAGAGGAGGGTCCTGCTTTTTATGCCGGGGAAAACGACCTTGCTTCTTGGGGAAAGACGGGGCCCGTCACGGTCAGCTGGCTTGCTCCGGTGGTGGCGTGCGTCTTTTGCGGGGGCGGTAAGGCAGTTTACTGTCTGTTGCGTCAGGGACGCTGGGCTTCTTCTCCGGCTGGTAGGGAGGAAGGCGCGGCTGATTTTCAGCAGCCGCGGTAGGAGGAAGTTTCCTGGGTGAAACTTCCTTCGGATCCGGGAAGGTAAAGACTGCAGGCAAGCAGTCCGTGAGCTCAGTTTAAAGTTTGCAAACACCCGCTTTGTGGATGGCTCCACTGCTAAAAGGCGGTGATTTTGGGGGTGCTTGCTGGTTTTATCATAGCATGGTCACATGGTTGACTGGAGAATTTCAGCCAATGGGGGTACAAAACCTTATCAGGAGTGATCAAACTAGGGCTGGGTCCCCTCGTTTTATGACCCCTTGTTCTTGGGGGTTTTGCCTCCCAAAAACTCAAATCCAGGCTTTATTTTACCCATGTAGGCCTCAAGAGTTCCTTATCAGGCTTTGAAAAGGGGGACAAGGCCTCAATTTTCCTCATAGGTTTCTATTGTACTTTTTAGCACTGCTGTGGGCACAACAGTCCCCCTGTTGTACTAAAGGATGCGTTGTTGGATGCAGTCTTTAGGACAACCCATAGGGCCGAACAGTTCATGCTGAAAA
This sequence comes from Hyperoplus immaculatus, assembly GCA_949357725.1. Taxonomy (NCBI): domain Eukaryota; kingdom Metazoa; phylum Chordata; class Actinopteri; order Uranoscopiformes; family Ammodytidae; genus Hyperoplus; species Hyperoplus immaculatus. The sequence goes on from OX442361.1 coordinate 367,310, forward strand.
AGTTCAAAGTACAACAGGTTTAAAGTTCAGAGTTCAACAGGTTTAAGGTTCACAGGCATTTGTCTAGGCAGACCTTGAGGCTATTTGTCTGGGCAGACATAAAGGCTCTATCTGGGCTGAGTACTAACTAGCTGGCTAGTTACATTCATCAAACACTGCTTAAACCGTTGGGTGATTCTGACTTCAACCTCAAACATAACTTTGAAACACAAAAGAAAAGGGAAAAAGGAAAGAGAAAGAAAACGCTCTAGCCGAAAGAAGAGAAGGGTGGATAGAGGTTATTAGCTTGCTTTAATTGAGGATTTAAAGCTAGCCGATGAAGTGTGCATCACCGTGGTGATGAGTAGTAGTGTTTTAGTGTGAATGTGTGTTTTCCCTTTCTAAAACTAAACATTCAATAACACTTGAGTCTATAAGACTACTCTGCCTTTCTCCAGTCGGTAGGTGGTGGATGAGACCCACTTCTTAGTGTTCAGAGATTTAGAAATTGCATTTAGCATTGCCAAGACTATATGTCAGCTGTACCTGAGAAGTTGCACAAAGTGTTTTCAGCAGCCTATAGGATTTTGTGAGAAGACCAAGTGAGACTGGGTAGGCTGGAAATATTTCACAGCTCTGGTGGTTACTTGAGTAAAGCTAACCTCTCTGATAAGGTCATGCATTAAATCCTGAACTACTGACACATTAGTCAATCTTCCTTTACTACTGAACTGAGTCTGTACAGCATGCAAAGTGTATTCCTGTAATACTGCTGAACTGCGTACTCCCTATCTTCGAGTGGAGGCTGCGCCCCCTTCTCCTGGAAGTGAGAAAGGTTGGTACGCGGGTGACTGTAGAAGTGTTATGTATTGGGCTGCCTGGTGGGCAATCACAATACATAAGTGTCCAGACTGATAGGAAAGTTGGAATAGCAGAATCACCGTTTGAAAGGTGATGTTCAGGTTGCAGATTTCAGTCTGCCGTGGTTTGCAGAGGGATAGCGATGTTCTGGCAGCCTTTGTGAAGGTGCTGGGGCACATCAAGCTCTTCCCTGGCCAAGGGTCAATGGGGTTGAGGGTGGTTACACCCCCTCCTACCATTGCTGGTTTGAATCTGCAACAAGCGGTTCCATGGTGCACAAGGTCAACCAGGAAAACAAGAAAGGAAGCAGAAGGTAGGTTGTGGGATTTACAGAGGGCTCTGTGGGCCCCCCTCCCCATGCTACCTAGCGTACCTTAGTGGTAAAAGGATGAGACAACCGTTCTAGTCATGATGAGTCAGTATATGAATCTGCTTTATTAGGGTCAAAGTGTTTTGTGACACCTACAAGTGATTCTAACTGACGTTGCCTCAGATCTGGTTCTTCAAAGTAGACATGGGCCCATGTCCGCTTGAAGTCACTCAGGTTACCACAGCAATGAGTGTCATTTCTTATCTGTTACAGTGAAGAAAAAGACAAGTCCAAGTGTTGGGAGCTATAAGACGTGTGCTGCTCGCAGATGAAAGTGGCCTTGAAGCCATTTGGGCCACTTGGGGCTCGGAAGTGTCCACCCCCTGAAGGGGTGGGGAAGATGACACGTCAAAAGGAAAAGCAGAGTCCAGGCAGCTAAACAAGGATGCACTGTCAAAGGTTTAGTCACATGAATAAGCAGGAATTACTTGCTTGCTAGGAAGGGTGCACTCTTGGAGGCACCGAGCTAAAAAAAACAGATCTTTAATCTCAAACAGATCAGCTGAGCTCTCTCCAAGCGGGGCTCTATTAAGCGTACCTGGTAAAGCATCAGTTTAAGATAAGAGGTTCTGAGTTCACAACCCTGCTCAATCTCAACCAGATCAGCTGAGCTCTCTTCAGAAAGGGGGGGGTGAGAGTGCTCGGGGGAGGATCTGGTGCATGAGAGGAGGCGGTGTGGTGTGAACTTACAGCAAGTATGTCTGTGACTGGTTAAACCTGACGTTAGGCATGTTCTTCATGTGCATGGGAGAGCTCCGGTAAGACCAGGGCTTCTGTTTACAGACTGGCACTGCTTTGCTGCACAGCCTGAATAATGTTAGTTAGCTGCTGGTGGAGGAAACAATTCAACCAAGCACATCCCAGGCAGAGCTTGGTCTCTGCCTAGACGGCTGGTTAACATTGGCCACTAGCTCTTCTAGTTTCTCCTCACAAGTACTAGCGTCGTAGCTATTTAGGTGGCAAAATCCCTCATAATAGAGGGGGATGAGACCAGCGACCACCCCCTGACGGGCTGTGTCGACTGACTCAATGGGAACTTCCACTCCAAGCTCACATAGGTTATGGCTACTCATTTTGCTGGCCTAGCAGAGCAGCCCCTAGTGACTTATCACTTAACATGATGCAATCTGTCAAATTCAAAGGAAGAGCAGGTGAAAATTCAACCTGTAATGTGACCATGGTCCTTATCACCCGAGGTGATGCAGCAGCTCAGTAAACTGAACTGGATTCACAGGTGACCGGTTCACCATGTGATATAGCACTTAGCTCTTGCTACTTAATAAGTGGCGAATCTGTTAAAGCACTGACTATATAGCGCAGGCTTTCCCATGCGGCTTACAAGCTCAGATGTACACAACAGGCATTCGACAGGTGACTAGCTTCACCTTGCGAGAATAGCGTTTAGCTCTTACCACTGATAGTGGTGCATCTGTTTAAAAACTGACACAAATTGCACAGGACTTCACCCTGTGGCTTACAAGCTCAAATGTCAAATTATTCCTTTATACATGCAGCTAATCCTTGTCAGGGTGGATAGTGAAGTATACTTGGTGAGTATATATATATACAGTATCTCACAAAAGTGAGTACACCCCTAACATTTCTTCAAATATTTCATTATATCTTTCCATGCGACAACACTGAATAAATGACACTTTGATACAATGTCAAGTAGTCAGTGTACAGCTTGTATAACAGTGTAAATTTACTGTCCCCTCAAAATAACTCGACACACAGCCATTAATGTCTAAACTGCTGGCAACAAAAGTGAGTACACCCCTTAGAAAAAATGTCCAAATTGGGCCCAAAGTGTCAATATTTTGTTTTGCCATCATTATTTTCTAGCACTGCCTTAACCCTCTTGGGCATGTAGTTCACTAGAGCTTCACAGGTTGCAACTGGAACCCTCTTCTACCCATTCATGACGACATCAAGGAGCTGGTGGATATTAGAGTCCTTGCGCTCCTCCATCTCCCGTTTTAGGATGCCCCAAAGATGCTCAATAGGGTTTAAGACTGGAGACATGCTTGGCCAGTCCATAACCTTTACCCTCAGCTTCTTTAACAAGCCAGTGGTCGTTCGGAGGGGTGTTTGGGGTCGTTATCATGTTGCAGTACTGCCCTGCGGCCCAGTTTATGAAGGGAGGGGATCATGCTCTGCTTCAGTATGTCACAGTACATGTTAGAATTCAATGAACTGTAGATCCCCAGTGCTGGCAGCACTCATGCAGCCCCAGACCATGACACTCCAACCACCATGCTTGACTCTAGGCAAGACACACTTGTCTTTGTACTCCTCACCTGGTTGCCGCTCCACACTCTTAACACCATCTGAACCAAATAAATGTATTTTGGTCTCATCAGACCACAGGACATGGTTGCAGTAATCCATGTCCGTAGTCTGTTTGTCTTCAGCAAACTTTTTGTGGGGTTTCTTGTGCATCATCTTTAGAATAGGCTTCCTTCTGGGATGACAACCATGCAGACCAGTATGATGCAGAGTGCGGCGTATGGTCTGAGCACTGACAGGTTGACCCCCCACCCCTTCAAGCCCTTCAGCAATGCTGGCAGCACTCATACGTCTATTTTCCAAAGCCAACCTCTGTGTACGACGCTGACCATGTGCACTCAACCTTCGTAAACTGGGCCGCAGGGTGGTATTGCAACATGATAACGACCCCAAACACACCTCCAAGACGACCAGTGGCTTGCTAAAAAAGCTGAGGGTAAAGGTTATGGCCTGGCCAAGCATGTCTCCAGACCTAAACCCTATTGAGCATCTTTGGGGCATCCTCAAATGGAAGGTGGAGGAACGCAAGGTCTTTAATATCCACCAGCTCTGTGATGCTGTCATAAATGGGTGGAAGAGGGTTCCAGTTGCAACCTGTGAAGCTCTAGTGAACTACATGCCCAAGAAGGTTAAGGCAGTGCTGGAAAATAATGGTGGCCACACAAAATATTTACACTTTGGGCCCAATTTGTAAATTTTTTCTAAGGGGTGTACTCACTTTTGTTGCCAGCAGTTTAGACATTAATGGTTGTGTGTCGAGTTATTTTGAGGGGACAGTAAATTTTCACTGTTATACAAGCTGTACACTGACTACTTTACATTGTATTAAAGTGTCATTTATTCAGTGTTGTCCCATGGAAAGATATAAAGAAAAATGTGAAGAAATGTGAGGGGTGTACTCACTTTTGTGAGATACTGTATATATATATATATATATATATATATATATATATATATATATATATATATATATATATATATATATATATATTTATTTATTATCATTTTGATTAACTGTTCTACTTTTGTTGTTGTGTAGTCAGACACTTTCCCAGGTTCTTAAATGGACTTCAATGACAAAATAATTCAAATAGTTATTTACAACCAAAACAATTATGAATATCTTTTCTCAACAATGATATGAAAATGAGTTTTGTTTTAAAAATATGTTGAAACATTGCACTTTGTGGGAAATCATCAAATGCACATGGCAATCTGTCCTCATCAGAGTCTCTGCTTGCGTTCAGAGTCTCAGAGTCATTCATCTGAAAATCTTGAGTAGACTTTTTCAAACAGCCCCAGCTCTTCCCTACATGCAATCATCACAATAAAAAAGTACTTTTTGGGTCGCCAAAGTTGTTGGCCGTATGTTCAGGGGTCTGCCTTTTATTTAATATTTCTTAGTTTCCAATAACACGTTTTTTTTCTGTCCCAGAGAGCCTGAAAATCCTATCAAATCAAAGATGTCAATGACCAAGTTAAGGGTCGAACTTCCGCTCTTTTTTTCCCCAAAGGTTTACGGATAATTGACACTAAAGCCTATTTTAATTGGTCCATGTCCACAGCAGGCAAAGTGTAGCAAAAACAGACAAGAAGTTGTCGTGGAAACATATATCAATTACCGTGGCCGAATGGGCAGTTGTTCCCACTGACATTTTGATTACCACTAAGGAAGGAGACATCTCAACTCAGGCAAGGTAGACGCGGAGAAGGAGAGGAGTGGTCTTAACAGGATACTTTATTAAAGGTTGACATCAAGGTTACAGCTAGTAGACAGTTTCTACTATTCAACACAAATGTCACTTATTCATTACAATCATTTAGATCTTACCAGAATCACCCTACTCTCAAAGAACTCTGAAAAGGGAAAGCACTGCCTCAGTCATCACATCCTCGGGCGGAAGAGCGCCTAGTCTGAATGCACTTTGGCCTTTTATCAGCCAGGTTGGGTGTGTGTGTCTGTGTGCATGTGTCTGTCTGTGTGTGAGTGAGAGCGTGCATGTGTGTGTGAGAGTGTGTAACATCTCTAATGTCAGATCTGGGCTATTTGTAGCCAGATATTGCAACCGCGTTCCTTTCTTTCTGCTGTGTCTTGCGACATGTGTTGTCGTGCAGTGTGTGTCAACAAGGTTATTCTGACCTATGTGGTTTTTCTGCTTGTCTCAATCCTTACTAACTTCTTTTAAAATAATAACATATATGTTGGAAATTCCTACATACTCCTTGCGCCGCTTCTGTGGCGCACACGAGAATTTCAACATTTGACCTTAGAGCATGGTAAATGCAAAACCTTTAAACTCAACAAAAATCAATAATGATAAACTTTGGCAAAATGAACCTACAGTGGCCACTGTTAACTCAATAGTATGAACCTTAATAAAACCTGTTAGACCCTTTTTTTAAAATTCAACAACAATGACAATAATGAACAGCATATTATGACAAAAACTCAAACAATTGTCTTTCATTCTTGTTCTTCGGACCAATGTCCAGTCCCGCGAAACCCGCGCACTTGCGAGAAACGACATGAGAGTGACAGGCGCATATTTTGAATTGCTTCAAAAGCAACACTTTTTTTTTTTTTTTTTTTTAGTGCAGAAAGGCACAACCTCTTGAATTGCTTTACAAGGTGATTCTTTCCCAGTGCGGAAAGGCACAAACGCAACAGCCCCCCCATTGAAACTATTTTGGGAGGCTGTGGAGGAAATCCCAGTGCACCCATGCATTGGCACGTAGCTGGGAATCGATGACTCGTGCAACTGGATCCGTTGAGAAGAGAGACGAGAGCGAAGACCTCTCGACGCCAGATGATGACGTTGACCACTGCTGGAACCCCTTGATCCCCTGCTGTTGGCGACGCTGCCGGCGGTAGAAGGAACTGCTTGTCCGGTTTCAAACCCGAAGAGCTGACCCTAATGACAGGCGCTGAGTGGCTCTAGCTGTCTGCGTAGAGCTGGCTGGGATGAGTTGAGCTGGGATGGGTTGAGCTGTGTGGAGGACGAAAGACGACCCTCGGTTTTGGCTGTCAGCTGGCCTGTGACATCACGACATGGCCTTGCCAGTGACATCACGCTGATAGCACGCATTGAGAGCGTAGCTTAGCATCACAGCACGATATTCCCCCAATTGTTCACAGAAGCAAACAGGATTCTGCACCTGTTTTTTATCGAGGCCATCAAGAAAAAGTGATAGAAAGAGAAGAGAAGAGATAGGGAAAAGAATCCTATCTAACCCAAAATTCTAAATAACTCTCTACTCCTTATTAGAGAACTGATCTTGCCTTTGTTATGGGAAGTTTTGTTTGCCTTACTTAATTGTGTAACCTAGGTTTACTGTATCAATGCACATACATGTAATCTAATCACACTTGATATAAGCTGTGCAGTAGTACTGTTTGGAAAAGCTAACTGTAACATCAACAACAAACAATACTACAATAGTAGGTTCTGTTCTTACTCTATTTAATAGAGATTGATCCTGAACCCTAAATAAATCACTTATAACTCATTATCTTCTTAAATGAATATTAAATCTTTTGTTCATTTTACTTTTTAACCTTACTTTACTTGTAGTGTTTTCTTTATGTGGCCTTATCATTAATATTGTACTTATTACTTTTCTTTAACATGTACTTATATTATTTTTAATTAATGTGCTCTCTCAAACTCCCCTCCTTTTCAAATTTCTGATTTGAAACACAAAAAGGAGCATATTTAGTTAAAAATTCAGTCAAAAATAAAATTCTCACTGAGTAGTGAGCAATTGTATTCAAACAGGAACAAACAAACATGTGGCTTTTTCCCAGCCCCTTAACAAAAAACCCCAAAACGGTTTATAAATTTAGACTGGTAACCCTTTTTCAAAAAAATCCAATTCCTTGAATCGGTAAAATGTAAAGAGCAACCCTTAAAAAAAAATCAGGTATTCTGAAAGTGTGAGAATAAGGTTGGTTCAAAATTCTACTAAATCAACAATTATTCCTCATTATCTTTAATACCTCTTTACTTGGGAATATTTATTCTTTATTATCTTTAATACCTCTTTACTTGGGAATGTTTAAAACACTAATCTCTTTCTGAACTAAAGTTAAAGCGATAATCCTCTAGTCATGCTTGCTTTCTTTTTGGCTGAGAAAGCAACAACACAATCTTTTATTGATTTGAAAATGGTAAGACACTAGTTGTATCTTCTTTTTTTTTGAAAATAACCCTAAACATGCTTTTCTTAAATGCATAAAAGGGGAAACCTCTTAGTTATCAAAACGGTCCTTTATACTTTTAAATCCTACGTATCTTCTTTTTACAAAACATTATGTCGTCTTAAAGGCATAACTAGATTAGTTTATGTCCAAAACAGACCTATTCCATTTGCTTGCTTGCACACAATTCCTAAATTTAGGGGAAAACACCCGAATCAGAAAATTGTCACAATTAAGTACTTGCACTTTTTTAAGTGGAGCTGTTGATTCCACCCTCCTTATACAGATGGAATTTCCACTTTTTCAGTTCCGAATGCATCACATCCGCTGCTTCAGTGTCTTTTTTTCCCTAAAACACAAGTCAGATGTCAGGAAATGTCATTATGGCACATGTTACTTGCCATCTTTGTAGTTCTTTCATCCTGTAGTCCCACACAGGGCATTGAATGTCACTTTTGGCACGGTATTACTTAGCCACGTGCTTATAAGCCTCCATCTTTGTAGTTCACTGGGCATTGGCAGAGCGTTCTCTGCTGGTATGCCTTGGCTCCGTCAGACTCGTTGGCTCCAGACCATACTGAAACTGAAAACTGCTCTGAGCAGAGCAGCCTTCAGGCTAAGTGTCTTCTTGAATCTCAGTCCATTTGTTTTTATACATCTTTTTGTAAATTGTCTTTTTTGGCATCCGGTAACGCCAGGCAATTCGTTTTCTTCTTTTTTATACTTTTTTCCTTTTTTCTTGATATTATATACATTTTTATTTTATTTTCTTCTTTGGGCAGAGAAAAAGTACTTTAAAACCTGTGACAACATTCAATTTTAAGTGCCCCTTGACCCAATTTTGCAAGCACAATAATTAATTTAGAATAGTCTTTAGATAGTCTTCTATCAATAGTAACTCTTACTATCGTGAAAGGGGATTTATTTGTTCATCTAACTCTTCAAACCAAATGCTAAACCTTTACTTTCAGTGCACTGTTTTTAGTGAACAGCTTCTGGAAGAGAAAAAAGAAAATGTCACACATTTAAAATAGAACCAAGAATTCTCAAACCTTCAAAAATGTTGTTCACAAAAATCACTTACTTTTAAATTAATCACGATGTTATTCAAAAGATCTTAACACTTACCCAAACCCACAGGATTTACTGTTTTTTACTGTAACCCGAGAGCATACTTTTCAGCCTACTCAGATGCAAAACTCTATTAAAATCACTTATTAGTGTGAATGCTGGAGCTTCCAGCATTCACACTATTGTCATCCAAATCTTTATTATTAAACTTATTTTTCCGCTTCCGTACGTTTTTTGGCTCTCTTCAACTCCTTCAAATCTTCAGCTATTTTAACCATACAAATACCAAAATGTTCAGCTCTCTAAGGACATGTATGGACCTTTTTTTAAAATGTTTCTACCTTTTCAAATATTTCAAATATTCAGCTTTCTTTTCTTTTTTTTTTTCTTTTTTTTTTAATCTTAAACCGTCTTTGAACAACCACAGTTTTAGTTTTAAGCTTTTTTCAACCTCTCTCTAAATTTATAATGGGATCCGGATGGCACGGAATGTTCAGAGGCAGAGTGGGGAACCAACTGTTACAGTGTAGAACTGGTGTAAAATACACCAAAACCTATGACATAACTGCCTCTCACTCCCACAAATGAAACACTACATGGATAATTTTTACATCAAAATGTAGGACAGATTCTGCCGGTCGCATAGATGTGACTACTGAAGCAATCGGACCTACACAATGGGAGGTCTGGGCTTCCAAGCTAAATGGTGTCCAAACAACTGCCGCCTCGACATTTTTGGAGGAAGGCAGACTGTTCCACCCATTTAAAATGTTCTGGTTCTCATATTCTTCACATTACAGGCACAATCTTCATACTGTGTCTTCATCAGATTCTTCTGGTTCTAACAATAAAATAATTTTGTCAGTTAGACTCACAGTCTGTCAGTTAGAGGCAGTGGTTTGAGGTGAAGTTTCGGATGAAATTACTTCTCTGAGGCCTCTAAAAGGTGGGATTTCTGCCTGATCAAAGACCCTCAATGAGACATACACTCAGCTGGGTGACTCACTCTGCCCATTTAAAGGTAATTTCACTTTTTTTCCTTGATTTTTTCCTTCTTTTTTTCGCTTTCTTAGACAGTTTAGAGAGACAAAGTTGAAATTGAGTAAACACTCTTTGAAGGCATATTTCACACATGAATACATTTTTCATGTCTTTCAAAAATAATTTTATCTGGAAATGTTTAAATATTCCACATTGTTTCAATTACAATTCAACAATTCACTACCGTTCATACTTTAGACTATTTTATTAATTTTCCACATCTTCATACTCCTTTAGCTGATTCATATACATTCTCTCTCTAGGTCGTCCTCAGACGAGCCCTTTAGCTCCAAGCCTATTCAATTACTATTTCACAGTTTTAAGTTTTTTATCCATGTCTTTCAATGTATTCATTATTTCAGAAATAAATATTGTTCAAACCTCTATATATTCAACTATATATAAACTCCTTTTAAACTCATTTTACACAATTATGACCTTCATAAACTTTTTCAAATCTTCATATTCAGCTATCCAGTTTAGCGTAAGCTGTTTCAGCATTCACACGCATTTTCAGCAGGAAATGCATTTTTTAGTTAAACTTATTTTTCTTTACTTAATTTCAAAAGGTTAGTAACCCTTACCTAACAATTCAATCTAGCACTTTTTTAAACCTACAAAATCAATGATTCTGTTTTGGTTCCTTTTGGAAATAATGTGGCAAATCCCACTCCAATGATTCTTTCTAGAATTAAGAGATGACTCTTAATTAAACACTGAACATTTTCACAAACAAGACAGACGTTTTCATCCTCTTTCAAACCCATGAACAACGTACAGCACACTTCCTTCACACACTCCTAATAGGATCTCAAATTTCAGGTGACAATGCAATTTAACGCTTCTGTACAGCTTCCAATCACATTTGAGAAACAACTGGTTACAGATCAGTGAAACTTCACTGTTGCTTCTTTACTGTATAAAACTGAAACCCCTTTAAGGTATTTTTACACAGTTTAAATTATACTTATGCTTACTTAGTTTAATTAACCCATGTACTCACAGTTTAATAAACCCAAATCTTTACTTAGTTTAATTCTTACTAATACACATGTCACCAAATCCTTTTTATTTTATCATATCTTCAGTGTCTTAAGGCACAGGCAATTTAACTTAGATGTTTTATTTTATCCTATCTTCAGTGTCTTAAAAGCACAAGCAATTTAATTTAGATGTTAATTTCAGTAAACCCCAATTCTTTTACTTATTCATTTCCAGGGGTACAACTAGCAGATGTTAAGCCAAATCAACAGAATGTACCATTATGTTTTATTCCCAAATATATTTATTTACCCAAAATGCCATTCCTGATTTTAAGAATGAAATCAGAGCAACAGTTTACTGTCTCCCTCAGGCTCACCTATTAATAGCCCTGCCTGCACAGAGTGGCGCTCCACCAATTTTAGTTTGGCAGGCGAGAGCAAGAGGGAGGGGGGATTTTTTAACGAGGAAGAAGACTGCCAGGCGGGCTCGGTCCCCACACAAACTAGACGTAACCAAACTGCTCCTTCCTTTAACCTGGCGACCAGCCACAGAAATGAACAGGCCCAACACAAACCAGTGTCACTCTTTGCTCAACGATAGCAACACAAACAGCTGTACAATAATACAAAAATCAATGCAAAAACAGCATTACATTAGTTTTACTTGTTATTCCTTTCTCTAATTATATTATTCTCTTTATTTTTCAACTCTTTATAATTCATTTAATCACATTTAAAGCGCAAACCATCATCTGTTGGTATCTACCGTCAAAGACTCTGTATAATGTCAATTTTGGCGAAAATCCCTCGATCAGTTGGATTCTCCTTAGACAAAAACAGATTTATGCTGCTTACACAACACGTTAAAACTAGCCCAGATTAACTGGAACTTTTTTGACGCAGTAACAACTGTCTTTTTATTAGAACAGCATAGTCTTCCCGAATTTTTATTTGAAGGACATTACAGGTTGCAATAATGCCTTCCATGACGCATCTCTTTGTCACACTTTGTCACACCGTGGGAACGCCCCTCTGTCAGGCACAGAGGGGCGTGTGCTCGTGCGGTGGGGCCCCCAAAATCATTTTTCATCAACAGGAATCCTCAACTCAACACTGCACTGTTTTTCTTTACAAATATGGAATGTCAAAACAGGAGAAAAAAACAGCAACAATGGCCAACCAACTAAAACAACACAACCAATTTTTTCAACAAAACAAGTTCCTTAAAAATTTATGGAAAGACAAGCTCAGTTAATAACGACTGGCAGATAGTTTTATACATACCAGGCAGTCTGCTGATTCTGCTTTCCTCTGTGAACTGTCCGTTCACGCAACACCATTCAGGATTTACTTAGAACAAAGCACGTAAGGTTTTAATAGATTTCAAGGAAAACAATTACAGAGACAGGTTCAGTGATTATGGGCAAAGCAATACATTACCCAGGCCGTCTGTCTGTCTGCTGCTCTCTGCTTGAAATCTTCCGTTTTGACAACGCCAAAATATGTAGTGGAAACCTACATAGGTATTCTCGTGGCCGAGTGGGCTTTTGTTCCCACTGACATTTTGATTACCACTAAGGAAGGAGACATCTCAACTCAGGCAAGGTAGACGCGGAGAAGGAGAGGAGTGGTCTTAACAGGATACTTTATTAAAGGTTGACATGAAGGTTACAGCTAGTAGACAGTTTCTACTATTCAACACAAATGTCACTTATTCATTACAATCATTTAGATCTTACCAGAATCACCCTACTCTCAAAGAACTCTGAAAAGGGAAAGCACTGCCTCAGTCATCACATCCTCGGGCGGAAGAGCGCCTAGTCTGAATGCACTTTGGCCTTTTATCAGCCAGGTTGGGTGTGTGTGTCTGTGTGCATGTGTGTGTGAGAGTGTGTAACATCTCTAATGTCAGATCTGGGCTATTTGTAGCCAGATATTGCAACCGCGTTCCTATCTTTCTGCTGTGTCTTGCGACATGTGTTGTCGTGCAGTGTGTGTCAACAAGGTTATTCTGACCTATGTGGTTTTTCTGCTTGTCTCAACCCTTACTAACTTCTTTTAAAATAATAACATACAGTATCTCACAAAAGTGAGTACACCCCTCACATTTCTTCACATTTTTCTTTATATCTTTCCATGGGACAACACTGAATAAATGACACTTTAATACAATGTAAAGTAGTCAGTGTACAGCTTGTATAACAGTGAAAATTTACTGTCCCCTCAAAATAACTCGACACACAACCATTAATGTCTAAACTGCTGGCAACAAAAGTGAGTACACCCCTTAGAAAAAATTTACAAATTGGGCCCAAAGTGTAAATATTTTGTGTGGCCACCATTATTTTCCAGCACTGCCTTAACCTTCTTGGGCATGTAGTTCACTAGAGCTTCACAGGTTGCAACTGGAACCCTCTTCCACCCATTTATGACAGCATCACAGAGCTGGTGGATATTAAAGACCTTGCGTTCCTCCACCTTCCATTTGAGGATGCCCCAAAGATGCTCAATAGGGTTTAGGTCTGGAGACATGCTTGGCCAGGCCATAACCTTTACCCTCAGCTTTTTTAGCAAGCCACTGGTCGTCTTGGAGGTGTGTTTGGGGTCGTTATCATGTTGCAATACCACCCTGCGGCCCAGTTTACGAAGGTTGAGTGCACATGGTCAGCGTCGTACACAGAGGTTGGCTTTGGAAAATAGACGTATGAGTGCTGCCAGCATTGCTGAAGGGCTTGAAGGGGTGGGGGGTCAACCTGTCAGTGCTCAGACCATACGCCGCACTCTGCATCATACTGGTCTGCATGGTTGTCATCCCAGAAGGAAGCCTATTCTAAAGATGATGCACAAGAAACCCCACAAAAAGTTTGCTGAAGACAAACAGACTACGGACATGGATTACTGCAACCATGTCCTGTGGTCTGATGAGACCAAAATACATTTATTTGGTTCAGATGGTGTTAAGAGTGTGGAGCGGCAACCAGGTGAGGAGTACAAAGACAAGTGTGTCTTGCCTAGAGTCAAGCATGGTGGTTGGAGTGTCATGGTCTGGGGCTGCATGAGTGCTGCCAGCACTGGGGATCTACAGTTCATTGAATTCTAACATGTACTGTGACATACTGAAGCAGAGCATGATCCCCTCCCTTCATAAACTGGGCCGCAGGGCAGTACTGCAACATGATAACGACCCCAAACACCCCTCCGAACGACCACTGGCTTGTTAAAGAAGCTGAGGGTAAAGGTTATGGACTGGCCAAGCATGTCTCCAGTCTTAAACCCTATTGAGCATCTTTGGGGCATCCTAAAACGGGAGATGGAGGAGCGCAAGGACTCTAATATCCACCAGCTCCTTGATGTCGTCATGAATGGGTAGAAGAGGGTTCCAGTTGCAACCTGTGAAGCTCTAGTGAACTACATGCCCAAGAGGGTTAAGGCAGTGCTAGAAAATAATGATGGCAAAACAAAATATTGACACTTTGGGCCCAATTTGGACATTTTTTCTTAGGGGTGTACTCACTTTTGTTGCCAGCAGTTTAGACATTAATGGCTGTGTGTCGAGTTATTTTGAGGGGACAGTAAATTTACACTGTTATACAAGCTGTACACTGACTACTTGACATTGTATCAAAGTGTCATTTATTCAGTGTTGTCGCATGGAAAGATATAATGAAATATTTGAAGAAATGTTAGGGGTGTACTCACTTTTGTGAGATACTGTATATGTTGGAAATTCCTACAAAGTTTTTGACACTGAATATGGCAGACCCATTGGCTAGTGACATCTTTGATTTGATATGAATTGCAGGCTCTCTGGGACAAAAAAAACCTTCGTTATCAGAAAATACACAATACTAAATAAAGGTAGCCCCCAAACCTGCGGACAACCACCTTGGCCTGTATCTAGGCAACGGAAAAAATTTTGGTCATGTGAGATATATGTTTTCAAGCCCCTCTCATTTCCCCATGGCCCTGAAAGAGAGGACCTCATGGTGCTGTGGTAAGCATGTTTTTTTCACCGAAATAGATATTTTGCATGTAAAAGTAAATTTTCTTGCTGTCAACTTAATCAACTGTTGTGCCAAAGCAAATATATTCACGTAGAAAAACTTCTATCATACGTGTTGATGAACTACCAACATATAAACACCATGTGATGATATTAGCTAAAGATTAGCCTGAAATGCTAAGAGAGGTAGTTTTTTCTCAAATTGTGGTGGTGGGGGAAAGTGAGCCAAATGCTGTGGGGGAAAGTGAGACACTGTCTCACTTTCTCCCACCATTTGGGACAAGTTAAGTTTAGTCTTAAACATATTTTAATGTAATATTACATAACATATGTTTTATTTTAATATCATACACATTGTAGAAAAGCCATCATGCCAAGGAAATACACCAAGAAGAAGACCTAGGGCAACCACACGGAAAGAGCACCTTCTCATCTTTCCCTGTAACCTTCAGGGCTGGAATGTAGAGTAGGCCTAGTTGTAGAGTATGACAGGCTGATGTTATAATCCAGTTGGGTCTTCTCCTGTGTTCCAGTCCCAGGCTGTTCTCGCTGGTTCTGATTTTCCTATGCTTTGACCCCAAGACACAATCTGGCTCCAAGGGTCCTGTGTTCTGACCCCCAGACTGTGTTCTAATCTAACTGGTTCTATCTGTCATTTGAATCTTATTAAAACCTTTTCAATTATAATATGTTGTATTTGATTTTGTTCAGAGTTAATTTCAACTGTTTCGAAAATTTGCTTTGCTTAATTGACCAAACCCCATCATTCTTTTACTAGTCCGACATTAGTTCTGGCTAGCTTTCAGGATTCTAACTGTTACAATATGTGTTGTTATGGTAGTTTCAGAGTGGAAAAAGTAAGTGGATCAGTTTACCCCCTTGATTTTTCTGGTATGTCTCTGCCAACAGAGCTGGGGTAAAGTGAGCCACATGACAACTTTTTTTAAAACAATCATATTTTCACTGCCATTTGTCTTGAAAAAAATCTGCTAATGCCCATTTCTATGAAACATCCTGAATTAATGGGAAATGTGTAAATTTGAGTGATAAATCATTTTAGCTCGCTTAGAGGGGAACAAATGTAAAAAGTGGCTCAGATTACCCTGTTCTCCCCTACTGTTTAATTGTGATTACTGCACGTATGGAAGAGCTGGAGCTTTTTGAAAAAGCCCACTAAATATGTTCAGATGTATAGCTCTGAGACTCGCTATGTGGAACACAAGCAGAGTCTCTAATGAGGCTCATTGCAATCAAACATTAAAGGTCACATATTATGCTAAATGCACTTTTTAAATGTGTTCTAACATATCCATGGGTCCACGGTGTGCCTGGAGACTGCCAAAATATTTAAAAAAATAACAATCTCTCCTTTTTTCACTCTCCCCCTTTCTGAAACCCCCACCCCTCCCCTCCAATATACTCCAGTCAGAATTCTCCTCGTTTCTGACCTCAAAAACTGGAAAGCCAGAAGCTTCCACTGTGCAGCCCACACCCCTATTTCTTATTGGTCCACGGCCCTGACAGACAGAGGGCGAGGCGTATCTGGCTTCGCTTCCGGACAGGGGGCGGGGGGAGCTCAAAGATTGTATATTTACGAGGGGAGCTGCAGCTCTTTTTAAAAAATAGGCCATTGTGAGATTAGCTGAACATCAGCATAGTACAATAAATTATCTGAAAGTTTTTTTCAGCAAACAATTGAAGAAAAACGTATTAGGGACCACTAAGACCATATAATATGGTGTAAAATAGAACCGAAAAGTGTATAATATGGGAGCTTTAATAACTGCCCATAATTAATTTCTTCTGACTGAAAGGTATTTTTCAAGAGGGTCATGGCCGACACACAGCAGTACAGTAAATACACATTAACACAAGGTACACAGAAACATAAAACAAAGACTAAAAAGAATGATGTGCGAAAGCACAGCATGTAGGCTGTGTATTAACATCAGATTTTTTTTCAGCGCTCAGACAGTACAGACAGGTAGCATACTGTGAGGAGATATTCATTGATTTTGACAAAATGTTGTACAAAGTTCATGTGCACCTACAAACAGAGAAAAACAGTCACTTAATTACACTGATGTATTTGAGAGGACTGAGTCGCTAGTTTAGCCTTGAAGTCTACACAAATACAATGACATCATGTTTATGTATTATAAGGTATCATTTAGTTTGAAAATTAGGTTTGCAAAGTAACAAATGGCTCATCCGCCAATACAAATGCTTTTATTCTTCTGTGTAATAAACTGTAGCCTATGTATTGCACATTTATAGCACTTTTCATCAATCAAGTTAGCCTAAGAGGAGGTACCAAGTAACCCAGATGTTTTATTTTAGCCTAGTAGTTTGCATTGGTGTTGAACTGTTCCCTAATTTTATTTTCTTTGAATAAAGCCAAATGCTGCTAGTAAAATACCATACTCAATAGTAGACACGATATAGAATAATTACCTTTATTACAGTTTAACCAAATGTTTTAACAATAGGCTACAGGAGATATTTGAAAGCACTACACATGCATTGTAGGCTATTCAATTAAATTTGTGTCAGCGAAACCGTGAATGTTCTCTTTTACTTTACATAAAAATGAATGCAGAAAAGGCACACATTGCTTCATAAAAATTCACCAGAATGCAGGAAATTAAGTGTTTAATGCTCAAAATTTCATGGGGGGGACCCCCAGACCCCCACTTACAATATGTCCACACCCAATGTTTAATTAAAACCCGTCATACGACTTTGCAATTCATGAATTCGTTTATTTTAATAAGATTTTTGATGTTTTATCACATTTTCCAATTGTCATTTATTTCTGATTTATTATGAACAATATGTAAACTGGCAGGACACTAGCAAAAATTATTGGGTGGGAAAGAGGACACGGTTTTGGGTCCCTCGGTCAAAAAATCTCAATCCAATTGGTGAAACTTGGCAGCCCTGCTCGCACGCCTGGCACGAGCTAGAAAACAGCTTTGCGACAGCGGGCGTCATAAAAATACTACCGCTTTTGTCCAAAGGGGCCGCCAACGTGCCATGTTACTCGTAGTGGCTTTAATTAAAAAAAGGTTAATTCAATATTCCGAGCGGGGGACTTCCTTTGGTTATTTGACCAGCTTTATTTGCTGATCTCGTCCCCCAATAACTTTAACTCCTAACCCTAAATTTGACGGTAAAGTGTTAAGGTTGCGCGGCTGTCAGCCTGGTTCTCCAGCCGAGGCTGCTAGGAAAAAGTGTCCGTATTAAGTGCCTCACAGGCGGACACAGGTCGCGACTAATGTCGCTCCTCCTGCGTTGTGCATGCGAGACTGTGACAGTGTTTATCTCATTTCGCTTGAGCCAACCCCCTAAGACTAACGATAATATCAAACCTGTTTGATAATGTCGGAACGTCCAAGACGAGAAGAAGACTGGCTGAAATCGGGTCGGATGACCAATTTACACCAAACGACTGAGATTACAGGCGTGCGCCACAACTCCAGCAAGACTCCCGTGATTTCAGTCCGACATTGAAAGATTGTCTGCGACTGTCAAATCGCGTGAAAAGTTGTGTCGTGTAGCCCAGCATTAGCCTGTCTTTCGAGTGTGTGTGTGTGGATTTGGAGGTGTGAAACACCTTTGTTCTGTGAGCACTGAGGAGCAAGAAAAAGGGGGGGAGGCCTGAGACTTTGGACCTCTGTGCCTCCACTAAGGTTTCAGTTTGATATCAAAATATGTAAACCCAATTACAAAACAACAACGAACAGTAGTTAGAGAGCTCTACCCCTGGTCGGGGGTGGGAAGCAAGAGAGAGCACCACCTCGGGAAGAGAAGAGAAACGATGCAAAAGCACACTCACTATTTCAAAAGCAAGAATGAGACCCCTACTGGGTCGAAAGGTGTGAATTCACAATCAAAGCCTGGGCTCCAGGCAAAGGTACTGTATGTGTGGGGCTTTTGACACCATTTGGTGCTGTAGAGTCAGATACAAGTAAATCACCTTAGAATAAAGTCTCAATGATCGAACACATGCACACATTCACTACAATCCATAATAACGTAAAAGTCAGTTAAGCCGTGGCTCCGGGTAGCAGTTTGGATGTGGGCGCCGATGTAGCTGCATGCCTCCTGTTGTGAGTCGAAAATGTTAGTGACACCTCCATGTGTGAAGATTAGCCGGGAAGAGAACAAAAATCTGTGCAGAATTCCAGCCTCTCACCCTCTGCCTGGCGACGTCCCGATTCGGTGAGCTCAGTCTACTTTGATTCCGTGGGGGAAGCTGTCAACTCCCAGGAGTTTTGGCAACAGGTCAGACACAAAAGCAGTAGGGAGCCCTTCACAATCCTTTCGGGCTGACCAACAATTTGATATTTTGTTTTTACCATCGCCCTTTGAGGTCACACACTTTGGCTTTCAAGAGTTTGTTCTGTGCCGACAGTTTGTTGCAACTTCTTTCCAGCACAGTGAGGCGCGTCTCGTGCCGGAAGAGTTTGCAGCCTGTTTTCACCCCAGCAAGGGATGACTAGGTTGTCAAACCATATGTTCATAGAGTTCTCCATTGGTCTAATGGCCGGTATGATAGACAACTGGGAGTCATCCTCCATCCCATTGGTGTTGCCAAAGGGTTGTCATTGGCGCTAGCCAAGCCAGTTGAGCTGCTAGCTAGCTCGTTCAACAAAAAGTTACCTTCACTCCCCGACAGATTGTCCAGCGTCTTTTTTTCTTGGTCCTAACCATCATTAAGAGCTTTATGCCTTATTTGCCACTGTCAAAAGGCTTAAAAATCTGCCTGCTCACTCGCTTAGCACCACACACAACAGAAAATTATACATGTTGATGCTGTGTGTCGAGAATGATAGCATAACATTATAGAAAATAATATTTTATACGTCCTTCAACGTGCAGTTAAAGTGTTGTGCCTTTATTACAGATGCTGGAAAGTTGCAGAGTTTAAATTCAAAAATCAAAGATTATTTTAAAATTAAAAATTAAATCCCTAGCCAAAATGTGTTGGTTTTACATTGGCACAGCCAAAGTAATGCTAAAGGACAAAAACATCCCCAGGAACATCTGTTGCTTGTTTCACACAGACACGCACGGACTGGCAGACTTGAAACTGTACAAATAAAGTCAAATATCCAAATAAATGTACACCTTCTGGGGGCGCTCCTGGTGTTGTGGTTAGAGCGCCCGCCCATATTTGATATAAGAGGCTTGAAGGAAGCAAAAAAACTTGAATGAGTGCATTATTATTATTATTTTTCATCTGTGGAATAATAGATGATTTAGGCTATAAACAAAATGTTTGAAAATAAAAATGTATTGCTTTGTAGGTCAGGCAATCAGCAAGGATTTCCATCATATTACATAAAACAGAAAATGATTTGTAACTGGTAAATTCAGTCACTCAAAATTATAGATATCTTATGCTTTAAAAGCTTTTCAAAAAACAGATACCTTCAATTGCAATGCAGGGGCAATGACGTTACCACTAAAAACATCCAAAGGAAAACCCCTTAACTGCTGTTTAACTATTTAACTTTGACTTTTCCTTTACTAAAAAAGAAAATACCTGCTAGTAAATAATGAATGATAATCTTACACAATCAAAAACAGTCATCAGAGCAACATATCATGTGCGTCCCATGTATCCCGAGAATTCTTCCTCCTCTTGTGTCTCCTCTCCATCAAAGGATGTCAAGCAGCCAGTGTTTGCACAGCTGCCTTCATACCCAGCAGCAGTCATCTCTTCAGTTGTGGGCAGCACATCTGACTCACTTTGTGAGTCTGTGTTAGTCCATTTTAAATGTATGTTTGGAGAAGGCTCCAGATCGGACAGTTTCAAAATGTCCATGGGAGAGTCTCTTGTATTGTGACCCTCTTCCTCCTCCTCACATACAGCCAGAGCAGCAAGAGTGACTGAGAACAGATTGACATTGCCTAAGCTTTCACACCCCTCCTGCTTCTCCTCTTCCTCCTGAGTGGTGACATGTCCTTGGTCTGCAGTGTCACCCCGCTCAGCAACACCCCCTGCTCCTGCAGCGATGGACGCATCTTGATCAAGTCCCCGTAACTCATTTTCAACTTCACAACTCCCACAGTCCCCTGAAGCAGCCAGCACTCTGTTCCCTGTCAGATCAGCACAAATCTGGCATGATGAAAGCTCTGCGTCTCTGTCCTTGTAGACGTTTACTCCCTCTTCTTCCTCTTCATCCTCCTCCTCCGAGTTACTGCCCTTGGTGGCAGGTTGTGCTGTTGAACGATTGTGGTGCTTCCTCTGTTTTTCATTATCTGAACTGATAGAGATGTGGTCAGGGATTGCCCTCTCTGGTGTCAGTGTGTAGCCTTGGCTCAGAGCATCCTAGAGTGGCAAAGAGGGAACAGACAGTCGTTTAACAGACCCAAACATCAAATGGTGAAGATTAGCTTGCCGCATAAACTGTTAACTGGGATACACCTAACCTGGCGGGGCCTGCCCGTAATTCCGACGCCTCATTGTTCCGACGTCTCAATGGTCCGAAATATTTCCCATTAGATCGACATGCCACTATGCCGACGGTTCAATGTTACAAAAACGGAACACATTGGTCCGAAGTGCCGTTTGTCCGATTATTCAAAAAGGAGGCGCATAAAACCGACGGTCCTATATTCCGACTATATACACAATCCCTGGAGTTTCTAACTCTCTCTCTCCTCTCTCACTCTCTTTCTCTCCTCTCACACTGAGCACTAAAATACAACCTACGACCACCTCACGTTCACAATGCATATTGTAGAGAAATTGTGTTTCAGCACCATGGACAGAGAGTGCAGGTCATCACACGCACGCACGCCCACACACACAGATGAACACACACACACACACACACACAATAGGCTATGTAGACGGTATAAGGTACTAGATCAAAGCGCGCTGCGCGCGCTCAACCTCTGGTTGCTGGCAAGTTTGTTGTTACATAGGAGTGGGCAAGGAAATATGTTTTTTATATGTAACGTTTGAGTTTGTCAGCATCATCACTTTTGGTGTGCACTTTATGTGGCAGTGGGTCAATGAGGGAGTTGTAAAGGATCTCCGGAGCTGCAAGGTTTGTGATGTTTGAGTTATTTATTAATTAAAAGATACTGTAGTTGTTAAACAGCAATGTTTTCCATCAGTCCATCTTGGTTGTCTCACACAAACACTCTCACACTAGTTGCTGGTTTGCCTCTGCTGAAGTCAGTGTACAGCTGGCCATGTCCCAACACACTGTTGTCCTCTTGTCCTGCAGAAGACACAGGGTCAGGGTATTACCAATCAAAAGAAAGTAAAATGTGAAAATGCAAGATGGACTGTATCTCACCTTTACTGACTGTGACAGCAAAGGCCAAGCGAAGGTGTAACCACCTCTGGACCACAACAAATTGGTACTCCTAGGCCCGCTCATGGAGAGGCGCCTCCATGGTGCTATTTTCTCCTACTGGGAGCTAGTGTCCCTTCCACGGCCGTCCACATTTTCGTTAACAGTTGGTTTGTGTTTGTCCTGTGAATGACAAATTGTTACTGGTATTATTACCGCCATAACTTTGATCTGTGAAAAAGCAGGTGTAATAACCTAGAATAATACTTACCATGTGTGTGGCTGGGCAGCAGTGCAGCTCCATGTGTGTGTTTAAAAGCTGAGATGTTGAGTGGCTGGGAACAGAAATTAGCAAGGTTGTGTTGTTGAGTTTTTAACACTTGATAATTGTTATTATAAAAAATAAATGTGTGCGTGTGTGTGTGATTGTAGACCCAATTTAGCCAACGAAAGAAATGTTATAGTATTTTGCATGTATTCACCGTGCATGGGCAGAATTAAATGTGTAGCATGTCATTACCTGTTCTAAATGCAGACCCATTGAAACCAAACAAAGCTGGATTAATCAAAATTCCAACTTTATATTGTGTATGTTGTTGGTGTGAAGGCCCCATGACGGACATGCAAGAGAGATGTGTAATTTTGGCCCCCACATGTGTAGTTTTTATGGGCCCTGGTTTTCCTGTGACCCATGTTGAGCTACTGTTGTTCACATGAATCAGTAGTTATTAAAGTCACTAAGAACTGTTCATACCAAGTTAGAAAGTAATCTTAAATCAGTAATATGGGGTTAAGTATGTACAGTTTTAATATTGGGCACATTTTCTGCCTGAAGCTGCATGCGTGCGTGTGTGTGTTTTTACCTTGCCAGGGAGATCCGTTTTACACATGTCTGCAGAACTGGGCCCGGTTTCCCGATAACGTCCTCTCTTAGCACGCTACGAAGACTCCTAAGTTATGACTTACCAAAATTGTTTACCTCTATAGTCGTGGTTCCCGAACGGTCTCTTAGGAGAAACACTCCTTACATCGCTCGTAGACGGCGCTGTCCAGAAAGAAAGTGCTGAAATCGATTGCTCAGAGTTTGATTTTTCTATTTCATGCTCATTTCATGCGCAGGTGCATGACAGCACTAGGCTATATTATAAAACGTATTGCAGTCTTTGACCCCGTTTCCACTTGGCATTAACATCTGACTTTTGTAATCGGATCACATGAATAAAGCTTTAACTACAGGTGAAAACACTCTCAAAACACATTGAGATCGGATCACAAAAACCACATTCGGAGGTGGTTTACGTCCGTTGTGACCGTTGTGTTCGCATTCATTTGGTAGTGGAAACACCAATGTGACTCTTGTCCACTTTAGGGACCTCCTACTCAACTGCTGCCCCCTGCCTGAGCGGAAATACGTTAAAAGTGCATCACTGGCGTTCATGCAAATTTTATAGAAGCCTCATGAACTTTAGTTGCATCCGCCAGTATTGCAAATGACAAGCTTTCTGTCTCTGGTTTCATTTCACTGCGTAAATCTGAAAACACAGAGCTGCAAGGCAACGACTTCCTGTTCTTATCCGCTTAAAAATAAAAGTCAACTCGCGTTTGGCTAGTAACAGGCTTTTAATGTGAAGGCGCACAGGAAATATTCTGTTCGCACGTAAAGTAACTTAAATGTATAAAGCCGTGTACTGGTGGTGGTGACAAGAGTGTAGCAGACGTTAGAAAAGCCGCCCGGCAAGCACACATCTTTCACCAGCCAAAGTGGCGTAATAACCATAGATAGTATAATAAATGGATAGAGCAGCATGGCCGACCTCAGTTCACCGAGGAGTATCCCTTCTCTCTTGGCGTGTGCGCGCCGCCATTTTGCCTAAGTTTGACTCCGCCTCACTTCCTCGTACCAAAAAAGGGCATGTAGTGACGTCGGGGGGAGGGAGATAGTCCCATCTAGCCGAAGTACTGTGACGTACACCGTGTTAGCAACATTAGCACGAGCCAGGAGCTAAGCTAACAGCACTCGCTCTACTAGTTAGCCTACCGGTAGACGAGCTCAGCCTCAGTCACGTAATTCCCTGCCTACAGTTTGGTCCAACAACCCCAACAGAGCTGAACATATTCTTAATATCGCCTCCGAGCACCTGAGAGAGGGCATTAAAAAGCTCATAGCTGAAACCAGTGTTGGGAATAACGCCGTTTAAAATAACGGCGTAATCTAACTAATTACTTTTTCCGTCGTTACAACGCCGTTATCGTTACTGAATGTTAAATGCGTTAATGAAGTGATTGAATAAACTGTGTAATCCGAAAGCACCCCTGGCTCCATACTACACAAACTGCTAGTAAGGAGACCGGTGGGTTAACAACAAGATAAGCGATTGTTATTTCTTATACTGTTTTAAGAAGTGTTATATGGATGACATTATAACTGTCAGTAAGCGCCGTCACGTCAGTCAGCCGGAGCGCCTGTTTAGTGAAGTTTCTTTTTCTTTCTCTCTCTGTTGTGTGAGTGCGTGTGCGTTGCCGCAGTAACGACCTCGACCTATCAATCCACGGTTGAAACGTGCTCTCCCTGAGTTTGTTTGCATCGCCCTTTGAGTAAGAGCATGGAGTTTCCCGATCTCTATAAATTATAGCCTAATTTATGCACGTTATTAAACAGCCGCGATTCGCCGGTTGCAACAGCTGTTTAGCGTGTCATCATGAGCCGAATATTGCTGCTGTTATTTTCCTGGGATCTGTATGCTGCTGTGCATGTTAAAGAAGGAAATAAACAGGATAAATCCTTACTCCTCCTCTCATCGTCTCATGCTTCATAGTCTGACGTTTTTGGCCTTAAGTGGTCTTTTTGCCGACACCCCTGAAGTGAATCCAGTGATAGCAGATCAGCACGGTACATTCAGAAGTTTCCTCTACTACTTTTGTTGAGAACAAAATAGGCTAGGCTTACTTGAAGTGCAGGATAAACCTCTTGCTGTCTGTTGATGCAATAAATATTGAAGGTTATGTAGCCTACAAGTAGGCCTACCTGTCTGTTCTACTCATTTCAACTGACTTGTGAAAACTGCTCAGAAAAATCCAAATTTGTTGACATAGCCTACAGCAAAAAATCCCAGCAAAGACTTGCTCAAGAAGTTCTGAGTAAGGTCCCATCTTCTGCTTTGCTTCTGCCATCGTTGAAAGCATCCTCACCTCATCCATCAGTCTGATTTGCCAGTCTTGACTCACTCTCCCGGAAGAAATTACAGCGCATCAACAGAGCATCCAAAATTATTGGCACCCCCCTACCATCCCTTGAATTACTATCCCGCAAACTGACACTACACAGAGCCCGCAAGATCATCTCTGATCCCACTCACCCTGCACACTATGCCTTCCAGCTCCTTCTGTGAGGTGTTACAGGACAATTGCCTCCAAAACAACTCGGTTCAAAAACAGTTTCAGTCCCACTGCAAGTAACATTCTAAAATCTGAACGCTGAGGATTAAGCATGGCCCGTTTGTTTTATGTAATGTGCCTGTCTGTATCTATGTCTAATGTTCAATGTAAAGTTGGAACCTGTACCAAGGAGCTGTACTGAAAACAAATTCCACCAGCCTGGCTGTGTGGTCATTAAAAGTATCATCATCATCATCATCATCATCATCATCATCATATCAGAGAATTGACTCTTTCAGTCACCAATTGAAATATCACTTGAGTAAAAGTAGAAAATTATATTAAGAGTACAAATACCAAACTGTAAAGATATTCTGTTACAAGTAAACGTTTTGCATTAACATTTTAATAGGAGAGCTGGAGTATGAAACATTTTTGGCATATTTTCATTAAAAATGACACTAAAATAATCTAAACATAATACATTTGGGTCTATTAAGTTATCAATTAATACAATCATGGTTTCTATATAATTAGGACTATGTAATGTTGTAAAACACTTTACTTAAGTTAGGAAAAAATCCCACAAAGAAAACGTTGAAAGATGAAGAGCTACAGAGCAGGAATACTTCTCCCAGGATGGACAGTGCAGAACAAGATGTATCACAAAAGATCACAATCAATGACAATTATCACAAGCAGATAAGATGAGGTTAGTGTGAATGTAGGTGGACTTCAGTTGCTGCCAGACGAAGGGCCACACCGTTGCTCTTTCACCGTGGAGATCAGGGAGAACAGAGGCACACATTCATTCCTCCATGTTAACCTGGAAGAGGACAAAGAGACAACCACTGAGTCAAACAATACAGAAAGAGTCAGATAAAAGTAATGCTAGCAATCAACTCGTCATCACCCTTTTTTATTTTAAATTGTTAATATTAAAAGTAAGCAGTTAATTTGTTTTTTTATATTAAAAGCGTATTAAATGTGATACATCCATTGCAGTTAAAAATTAACCAATTTTAAATCTATGATTACAGCTTATTGAATTAAACCCAGTGACAAGTAAAAAGGAAAGGTTCTCATGTTTCTTTGATATAATTGGCAAGCATCATAGTGATTCCAGTTTAACGGTGACATAAAAAAGTAAGATTTTCAGAGTTCCCTAATTAGGTATTTGTCATTGTATTGGTTGTCCATACAGTCTCTTTTAAATTTGACAAATGTATTACAAAAGCAATTGATAAGATATGTTAATCAGATTTGGTCACATGTAATCAGTGGTTACCAGAGTTTTTAAGCATTGCATTTGAGTGCTGAAGCAAAAGATACCCGATGCTATTGGCATTTTTGAGGCTATACTACAATGATGCCCATATGGACTTGTGTGTGTGTGTGTGTATATGTGTATAGGTGTGTGTAGGTGTATATATATATAATAATTAGAACATATTTGTCTATTTATTTGCTTTTGTAATAAATTGGTTGAATTGTAAAGAGACTTTATTGATAGCCTTTACTTTTAAAGTAAAATGTTCCCTCCTTTGTTGGGTAAAAAAAAAGGTTTCTACCCTCGAGTCAGTGGTGAGCATCTGAGGCTTGAAATGGTCACTACAAAGACGATCTCCCCCTCTGGGTGTCCAGTTCTGTCTCTTCATGTCGGTCACCCATTTGTCCAGCCGACAGGATCACCTAGGGGAAGGCTTTTGATGGAAAAACATTTATTTAAATTGTAAACATTGCATCATCATTACCGTTACCCCTATATTATTACATATACAGTGTAAAGCTGGGCTGTCATGCTACTGAGTTTTCAGCCATATTGTACCGCTGATGGATTGATTGATTTCTGTGTGAGGACAGGAGATAAAAGGAGAGGACAATTGTATATTTATTTTTGAGTTAATGCAGATGTAAATATATAGATGATAACCACCGTAATATCCAAGGATAACACAGCTTGACACTAGCCTACTGAAGTATGGTCTTCCTGCTTGCAACCCCCCCCCCCATCCCCTCAAACACACACACGACTCTCCCAATGAATGCCTATTACACACCTCTCATACAGGTTGCACAATCTATTGTTTCATGCCAGCTTCATTCAGCCAGCCTGTAGACTTTGTCTCTGTTACTTATTGTAAACCAAATTGGTTTCAGCCAACCCTTGTAGACTTCCTGTCTCTTACCCATCGCAAACCGAATGAATTTGTTTAATTTAGATAGGCTACCTGCCTATTGTGGTAGAGGTGTGCCATATTTATGTGATGTTCCTTACAGTCTGCATCACTATTGACAGCCAAAAACTATTGTAATTGACTCTTTGCTTTAATACAGTAGCCTAGCCTATATGTCTCGTTTTATCTTTACAATGACGGCCATCGTATTAGGCCTATCTGCGAAACGGAGCAGTTTTTTCGAATTCGCATAGCCCCTTCATCTGTATAAATATTAATGAGCGCAAACTTGTGAGCATAGCCTATATTTTGTCACAAAAGTGTATTTACGCCATAGTTTTAACCCATATAGTTTATAAAAGGTTTAACTGGACCGACCAGCCAAACACCGGGCTGCAGACGCGGAGCCCACTTTTGTTTCTGATTTTTGATATATGATTTAAACCGATATTCAACACGTATTGAACACAGCAGGCTACTATGGTACAAGTGCGGCGATTTAATTAGCTGGCATAACAGAACTAACACGCTGTGAGTGTTACACTTGCGAAACCAACACATTTTAATTCGTTCTATTTTAACATTGTAACATAAAAAAATAATTGTAAATACAATGTTACTCACTGAAAAAAACTGGCGACCACAGTTCTTAGACCATCGGTTGGTACAGGGTACCGAGGAGCATGACGACATCTCCACAGCAGGATTCCACACACGAATGGAGGAATGAACGCACTGTCTGCAGTCGACTTCAAGATGACGGAGTTAGCATGCTAACCCTTACAACTAGCCTTAGAGACGCAGTGAGGGACAGAGGCTAGCTATCAATCAAGAGGCCGCGCCCCTAAAATTCATATATTTTAACCTCCAATAGAATAAAAACTAGCCTGCTAGAAAGAAATTCACCCCCCTCAGAGTTGTCATGGAGATATGAACTAAACATACAGACTAGAATGGTTTTTCAATCCAGGCCTGAAATAGGTTTAATAATGCTGTGAAAACGGCATGTTTAACATTGGAGTCAATGAGAGATGGCTCTCTTCTGCATACAGCCCCCAGTGGCACTTCCGGGTTACTACAGTTGTGGTCACTTCCTTATTGGATGCTGGTAAAAATCACTGAGGTTGGGGCTTGGTAATAACTCACTCGCCTAAGAGTTTTTACTTTTATATAGGCCTACTATCTATGATATTTCCCGCATTTGGCGAGTGTTAATGTAGAGCCCTCTAAGCAGTATTGTGCATCGCTCCTCCTTGTCTAAATGAGACAGTAGCCTATCTCTTCAACCTAGACTTGTAATTATCTTCGCATGTAATGCATTTTAGTAGCAAATGCGATTAAAACTGTGGCACTGTACAGCCCTGTATGTTTACTTGTTTGAACCCCACCGGTTAAAAACAGCAATGCAAACGGAAATGATGTGCGTGTTGATTTAAATACAGCGCGGGTAAATGGAATTGGATCACAAGTGGACAAAGAAGTCACATTTGAAAATACAAGTGGGAACACACAGACTGAGAGCTGGCCACTTGTAACCAGATTCAAAAAGTCAGATGTTAATCCCAGGTGGAAACAGGGTCATTGCGAATAAAAGATTGCTAGAAATCCTTCTAGGCCGAAACCTTTATTTAACACTATAGTGCCAGCGTTCTCTTTATAGGCTGCATAATCAAATCTACCCGTGCATTTCTAGTGTAATATAAATAGTAGTCATAAATGAGTTTGGTTAATCATCATCTGTGTTTTGGACTTCTTGTTTTATAATTTAAGTATCTTTAAGAACACTAATCACGTTTCGTGGTGGGTCAGTAATGAAACTGAAAGTAGATATAATATCGCAAATAGCCAATGTCAATAAAAACAGACTGCCAAAACAGCGTCCAAATGAGCTAAAATCCTAAATACAATCAACAGTAACACATGGCACACTTATTTTAAAGTAAGCTCTAATTGATTATTCATTCATACATTTTTTCACACGTTGGCATGTTTTGAGGCGGATTATCCAACGCACTCTGCCCGGCTCAGCTGAGAGCTGTCAGCTGAGCCGGACGAGCCGCGGTGTGTGTTCTAGTGTTAACCATGGTCGAACATACTACCATAGCCTATACTGATTAAAAAAAGATATAGAAAATATAGAAACTGCGGAGGAGATTAAGATTGTTTCCAGCAATTATTTTCTTCATGAATGACTTTAAACCATTGGTGAAACACAACACTGGCAATGTGGCAGTTCCATGCGCACCAGGGATGTCACTCTTGTCCGTTTTACGCATGGTGCTTTAACGAAAGGAAATGTGGAGGTCTGTATCTCTGGCGATGCCACAGCGATCGCAGGGACTCTCACTTGTGTCATTAAACTTATAAATCTGACTGTATTTCATATCAAAGGGACACAGCGATGACTGTATTAAATATTAAACTGATAAAAACGTTCCGACTGTATGCAGTGTTTCCCCCAGCGCTTTATAGCTAAGGCGGCCGCCTTAGCAACGGCAGCCCCCCGCCTTGACTACCGACCACCCAAAAAAATAATAATAATAATAATAATATTTATTAAGTACGGGCCCTCAATGTATTGAATCAACCACGTGTTTTACTAAAGCTGTCGCCTGCGGCCGCGGCGATCTCTAAAACAACTAAGTGGATTGAAACTGTTCCGTTGGAACGACTAGAAGAACATTGGAAGTAGGCGGGTTTACCGAGAAACCTGCCTTTGGACCACTCCACACTGGAAGCAGGCAGTTTATCCAGAAACTCAGCCTCTCGGACCGCGGACTGGATAGCCGATCGAGTGATCTCCGACCGCCATCCCCGCACCACATCAGTTGCGCCTTTCGCCCTTTTTCCTGCGATCTGACGAACGCAGGGATCACCTCACCAGCTCACCGACCGCCAACGGCTCGGAGCCTGGATCGCCGTCTCGCGGCCCCCTCTCGCCCGTCCCGGAAAGGAGTGGCCTACCCGCCTCAACGACGACGAAGCAGTGGAAATTAAGTTTTCCCCCAAGTGAGATTTTGGCTTTATAATTACCTGGGCAGATGTTTAGTTATTATTTACTTTTTGAAGTGTGAACAATACTGTTTATTTTCGAATTTGTGTTTGCTATTTTGAAACAAGCTGTGTGATCAATCCCCGTTTGTCTTCTCCCCCACGGAGAGCCAGAACGGAAAGTTCGATCTTTTCATTCACGCTGCAGTGTGGTTTCAAGTCTGCTGTATGTTTTAAAACCTCACACCTTCCTCTCTCCTTCTCCCCGCGCTCAAGCGTAATCTTTCCCCCTCTTCCTCTCCTGCACGCACGTACACACACGTTAGATAACACGTTAGATGGTAGCCTTGATCAGATATAATTGGTGCTAAGATCTTTGGTAGAATCCCTTTTTAAAGAGCTAGTGTTTGTTCGAAATTCCCCGCCTCAAATATCATTCGTCAGGTCCTTTGTTCCAAAGGTAGACGCCCTTTTGAGCACCCGTGGTAATCACTTCCCCCATCGGGGAAAGTAGGATAGCCTAGCCTAGCCATCCAGGGACGCCATTTTGTGTCATTAATAACCTAGCCTATTTGGGCCGCCATTTTGTGCCTCTCGTGTCCCAAGTCACATGGGAGCTTCCCCGTCCCTTTTGTTCTTGCTCCGCTACACACACACACACACACACACACACACACACTCACTCACTCACTCACTCACTCCCACACACACACACATTGGTACATGGCTGTATAAACAACAGTGTTCTAGACGTTTTTCTTTGATTAAGTGTATTGGCTTTATGCGTGTATAAAACGGATGTTACCTTAAGTTTCATTGTGGTTAAAATAAAGGTTCTTATATTGTAACCAGAAGTGTTTGGGATTTATTTGTGTGGATATTATTGGAGTGTCAACAATCAACAAGTGAAAGACTCTGTAGCCTTCAGTGTTAAGATCATATTACCAAATTTATAATAGTAACTACTTGATTACATTATTTTATGGAAATGATCTTTGAGACTAGGATTTGCTAATGTTGATTTGTTTAACTGAGCGTTAAGCTAATCAACGTTTCTAAATAAATCCTTTGATTAAACGAGACAATTTGCTATTACTTTTCCATTCTTCAATGAATGGTGGTGCCCCTTTTGAACTTTAAGAAATTATTAAAGTATTATTAATCATCAGATTAATTTCTAATAGCTGAATTAATCTGAACTACCTGTACCCGCTACAGGTCCTATCATCATCAAACTTCCTGGGTATGTGCTGAAGTCATGTGGCAGCATGTCCCTCGAAGCTTATCGAGATTAACCCATAGGGGGCGCCACAAATGCCCCCTGACTCTGATTCACTTGAAATTTAAGTTTACGCAGGGGCGGGGCTTAATAACACGTTGGCCATAACTCCTTAACCATAGGTCCAATCATCATCACACTTCCTGGGTATGTGCAGAAGTCATGTGGTAGCATGTCCCTCGAAGCTTATCGAGATTAACCCATAGGGGGCGCCACAAATGCCCCCTGACTCTGATTCACTTGAAATTTCTTACACATGTACAGCTCATGGTGCTCTACAATATAGCCTCTCGGACAATAGGGGTCAGCCATGACTATCTTTTTCGCCGCCATTGCCCAAAACGTTTACGCAGGGGCGGGGCTTATTAACAAATTGGCCATAACTCCTTAACCATAGGTCCTATCATCATCAAACTTGCTGGGTATGTGCAGAAGTCATGTGGTAGCATGTCCCTCAAAGCTTATCGCGATTAACCCATAGGGGGCGCCACAAATGCCCCCTGACTCTGATTCACTTGAAATTTAAGTTTACGCAGGGGCGGGGCTTAATAACACGTTGGCCATAACTCCTTAACCATAGGTCCAATCATCATCAAACTTGCTGGGTATGTGCAGAAGTCATGTGGTAGCATGTCCCTCGAAGCTTATCACGATTAACCCATAGGGGGCGCCACAGGGGCGGGGCCTATCCACAAATTGGCCATAACTCCTTAACCATAGGTCCTATCATCATCAAACTTGCTGGGTATGTGCAGAAGTCATGTGGTAGCATGTCCCTCGAAGCTTATCGCGATTAACCCATAGGGGGCGCCACAAAAGTCACCCGACTCTGATTGACTTGAAATTGATTACACATGTACAGCTCATGGTGCTCTACAATTTAGCCTCTCGGAATTTTTTTTCAATTTCCGCTAGGGGGCGCTGTTATTAATCCCCGACTGAAGAAAGTTTGAGAGGCCGCGCCCCCGCACACCGTAAGTCCGATTGACTTGAAATTTCTCACACTGGTGTATTTTAGGGTGCTCTACAAAAAAGCCTCTTGGGCCATAAGAGTCAACCTGGGAATACTTTCGGCTAATTAGCATAAACTGAAAAACAGCGTGTTATCCACAACTTTCTGAAATTTGACTGTATCAACACCAAATTTCTCGTGACGCCCCGGGGGACTACAATAAACATACCCGTAAAAGATTAGTAGGACAACTTGAAAAACATGGCCGCCATTGACCAAATAGTTTACGCAGGGGCGGGGCTTAATAACACGTTGGCCATAACTCCTTAACCATAGGTCCTATCATCATCAAACTTGCTGGGTATGTGCAGAAGTCATGTGGTAGCATGTCCCTCGAAGCTTATCGCGTTTAACCCATAGGGGGCGCCACAGGGGCGGGGCCTATCCACAAATTGGCCATAACTCCTTAACCATAGGTCCTATCATCATCAAACTTGCTGGGTATGTGCAGAAGTCATGTGGTAGCATGTCCCTCGAAGCTTATCGCGATTAACTCATAGGGGGCGCCACAGGGGCGGGGCCTATCCACAAATTGGCCATAACTCCTTAACCATAGGTCCTATCATCATCAAACTTGCTGGGTATGTGCAGAAGTCATGTGGTAGCATGTCCCTCGAAGCTTATCGCGATTAACCCATAGGGGGCGCCACAGGGGCGGGGCCTATCCACAAATTGGCCATAACTCCTTAACCATAGGTCCTATCATCATCAAACTTGCTGGGTATGTGCAGAAGTCATGTGGTAGCATGTCCCTCGAAGCTTATCGCGATTAACCTATAGGGGGCGCCACAGGGGCGGGGCCTATCCACAAATTGGCCATAACTCTGAAGTGATACTTGAACATGATGTAACTTATTACTTGTGCATATCTTGTGACATTTGTATTTATTTTTGTCATAAGTAAAAGTAGGAAATGTTTAATGAAACAGAATAGAATGTGAAGGCTCATCAGGTTAAATTTGACCAGAGGAAGGGGGAGGACCATAGGGTCACAGGAAGTAATAGGGGGAAGGACCTTATATGGCCATACAGTAGTAAGGAGTAGAGGGAGGGGGCTACCGGGGTCCCCCGTGCAGCTGTGCCTTTTTCACTCCTCCCCCTCTCAAGTCTCATTGGTTTTCAGTTGACTATATAACAGCAAGTTTTGAGCAGGACAAGGAGTTTTTTGAGCTTTTTTTGGGTCACTTTTTGCAGGCACTACTCTGTTCCAGCAGACTCTATCTGTCTTCAACCATGGAGGCAGAAGAAAAACTTAGAAAAACTTTGTGAGTCCAAAATACTCTGAAAGATTTTGGACTTCGAAGAACTTAGAGGCAGAGTCTTTTAAAACACGTCTTTGAAACTCTTGAAACACAGATGACTTGGTAAAATTCTAAAACTTTAGGTGGGGATTATTAGTCTAGGGATCTGATAGGATGGTGATTGGAGGTAACGGAGATTGGGGAGGACAATGTCTCCCATTTACTGACTAGATTCATTAACAATCTTCCTTAAGTCCTTACCATCTTTACAGATTCAGAGGGATGTATTTAATATAGGGCTAGGCGCAAGTTTAAAATCGGAGAGCATGCAATAACTCTGGTCTTGTGCTTTGACAAATTGTGAAAAATACCAAGAAAATATCTGCTAGGGGATAATGAGCAAATACTCCATTTGATGAGTTTATAGGCATATAACCTTTTTTGTCTTTTCCTTTCTTGCCCATTTTATGTAATATTTCTATACTCTCTTGTATTTTGTAAATAAAATCCCTTAAATGTTGTAAAGCCTCAGTTTGAATTAGTTTATAGCTGGAACAGATGGACTTTAGGTATAGGTTTTTTCTACAAAGAGAAAAAAAAAGAGAAAAATCGTTTCCCCCCCCCCCCGGGGAGGTAAGTACATGACTCCACACAACGGCACATTACTGATTTAACACACGCACAACCTCATAAAACTAACCTCTCTGTAAGGAGAGAATATGCTCTAATTCCTTCCCGGATTTAACGCAGGCGTTTTAAATCTTGAAATAGTATAAATGTTCTGTTTAGAGGAAGCGGGGTTAAGAAGCATAGGCTGCATAAAACTGAAATAAATAACTTGTGAAGGATATCTTCTGCCTAAAAGTGGTGAATGATTATCTGAATCAAATATAAAGTGTTACATTTCACACCTAAACAGGATTCATTATATAGATGAATAAGTTTTGAAGAAGTGAAACGCTGAACACCGTGGGTTTAAGTATAACACTTTTTATTTATTTAAGAGAATCCCAGGCAGTCTAGTAGTTAAGATCCCGCGAGTTCACCGCCAGGAGCCCGGGTGAGACTCTCAGCAGAAGCCGTGAGAGGAGGGGTAGCTCTTTAATGAGGATAAGGGTTGTAATTAAAGCATAGTGTTACAAGTTGGTTAATACTAGTTTAATAGGTCATAACTAATGAACTTAAAAACTAACTTTTCATTGAAGATCCGACTTTGGAAGTCGGGATCGCTTCAACTCCTTAACCATAGGTCCTATCATCATCAAACTTGCTGGGTATGTGCAGAAGTCATGTGGTAGCATGTCCCTCGAAGCTTATCGCGATTAACCTATAGGGGGCGCCACAGGGGCGGGGCCTATCCACAAATTGGCCATAACTCCTTAACCATAGGTCCTATCATCATCAAATTTGCTGGGTATGTGCAGAAGTCATGTGGTAGCATGTCCCTCGAAGCTTATCGAGATTAACCCATAGGGGGCGCCACAAATGCCCCCTGACTCAGATTGACTTGCAATTTCTTACACATGTACAGCTCATGGTGCTATACATTATAGCCTCTTGGACAATAGGGGTCAGCCATGACTATTTTTTTCGCCGCCATTGCCCAAAAAGTTTACGCAGGGGCGGGGCTTAATAACACGTTGGCCATAACTCCTTAACCATAGGTCCAATCATCATCAAACTTGCTGGGTATGTGCAGAAGTCATGTGGTAGCATGTCCCTCGAAGCTTATCGCGATTAACCCATAGGGGGCGCCACAGGGGCGGGGCCTATCCACAAATTGGCCATAACTCCTTAACCATAGGTCCTATCATCATCAAACTTGCTGGGTATGTGCAGAAGTCATGTGGTAGCATGTCCCTTGAAGCTTATCGCGATTAACCCATAGGGGGCGCCACAAAAGTCACCCGACTCAGATTGACTTGAAATTGATTACACATGTACAGCTCATGGTGCTCTACAATTTAGCCTCTCGGACAGTTTTTTTAATTTCCGCTAGGGGGCGCTGTTATTAAGCCCCGACTGAAGACAGTTTGAGAGGCCGCGCCCCGCACACCGTAAGTCCGATTGACTTGAAATTTCTCACACAGCTGTATGATAGGGTGCTCTACAAAAAAGCCTCTTGGACCATAAAAGTCAACCTGGAAATATTTTCGGCTAATTAGCATAAACTGAAAAACAGGGTTTTATCCACCACTTTCCCATATTAGGCTTCTCCCCTTTACGTTAGACGCCTCCCCTTTCCTATATTAGGCTCCTCACCTTTACGTTAGGCTCCTCACGTCCCGCACACCGTAAGTCCGATTGACTTGAAATTTCTCACACAGCTGTATGATAAGGTGCTCTACAAAAAAAGCCTCTTGGACCATAAAAGTCAACCTGGAAATATTTTCGGCTAATTAGCATAAACTGAAAAACAGGGTTTTATCCACAACTTTTTCAAGTTTTACTCTATCAACAACAAATGTCTCACAAAGCCCCGGGGGACTATGACGCACTTCTCCGAAAAAAATTAGTAGGATAGCTTGAAAAACATGGCCGCCATTGACTAAAATGTTTACGCAGGGGCGGGGCTTAATTACAAATTGGCCATAACTCATTGACCATAGGTCCTATCATCATGAAACTTGCAGGATATGTGCAGAAGACATGTGGTAAGCTTGTCGAGGTTAACCCATAGGGGGCGCCATAAATGCGAAGAACATCATTCAACAATGCAATGTTTGACAGGCCACGCCCCTTTCCCCCTGACTCAGATTGACTGATCATTTGTTAGACATGTACAGCTCATGTTGCTCTACGATAAAGTCCCTCGGACCATAGGGGTCAGCCGTGATTTTTTTTCTTCCCCGATTTACATGGGCGGCCCGTACTTTCAAAATCTCCGCGGGATTTTCTAGTTTTTTTTGTGCTACACAATAAATGTACTAGCAAGCGCGATGTGTGCTTGTGCATGGTCATAACTGCGCGAAAGGCCGCGATTTGCGGTATAAAGCATACGTGTCTCCAAGCGTTTCTCTATCAGCTGCTCTGTGTCTGCGGCTTTGCGCACGGCCGCAACGCGCGCGACTACGGCATGCACGCGGGACAGTTAAATGAGCAGAAGCAAACCGACATTTAACTGGTGGCGATAATAAACGCAGTGCAGTTCTATGGGGATATTTAGCTGAACAGAAAGGAGTGCTCTGCAAAGCTAGAATAGTTTAAAACTCCACATCACCGTGGGCAACACAACCTATCTATCAGCTCAGACAGCGCAGAGAAAAGTTTGAAGAATGCATGAGTGATGGCCCAGCCAAGTTTCAGTAAGTTTACAGAAGTGCCACACTGTTACTGTCTTTGAAATGCATTTAGTCATTTTAAGGGGAAAACACATTGTATTTATTATTTCAACTATTGAGTTATTTTTCAAACAGCATGCTAGTGTAGGCCAAGAAGATTTATTTTCTGAATTTTCAATGCTGCTTTATTTTTATGTTTTAAATTTGGAAATACATGTTCCAAAACGACCAATAACTTCTGTATTTAAAAATAAATCAAGCAAGTAGGCTCAAAATAACCATTAATGAATTATAGGCTATCGCATCACAGTAGGCCTATTGTCCACAATAATCGCACAACAGCCCCCATCCAAAAAGGAACTTTAAAAAGTTGAATTTGCACTTTGATGTGCATACACATGTTAAGTGTATGGTCCATTATTTGTATTTGGTGTGTCTGTATAGTATTGCACCAAAACAGTAGAGGTTTTCTTTAATTGTGCTTTGTACTGTCTGCATGTTTGCACATCATTTGTACCTGCACATAGCAACAAAATTGCACAACTGTAAGGTCAGTGTCTGTTGTATTTTTGTATCAAAATGAACAGTTGTTTATTTCTTTACTGTGCATTGGCATCTTTGAGCAAAATACCCCCAAAATTTTCGCCGCGGCGCGTTGCGCCTCCCATGACCAGGGGTAGTGACTGTAATGGTTATAAAGATGTGTGTTTCTGAAATGCTTTTAAATGCAAAAACGGATTTAGCACTATCATTATCTGTTATCTATTGCTCTCCCCTTTTTAGATACAATGGGATGCCGGTGAAATATGTGTTTGTGTAATCCCATGTTTAGTTTAGGATCTATTATTTATTTATTTATTTACTACAACACTTTTCAGAAATGCTAAATTAGATTAGTTGTTGCAGTGTTTCTTTATTTCACGTTATTTTTAGTTTTATCTGTAGATGCTCTGGGTTCGATTAATTTAGTTTACCTCGTTCAGCCTGTAGGGGAATAGCGTGCTCGCCGTCTCCTCGGCCATTACAACGTTGGACTTCAAGTCTAAACATACTGCGTCCTCGTTGTTTTTCTATAACCCCCCCTTACAGGTAAGAACGGTGGCTGTGAAATTGTTTATGTATATGTTTAATGCTAGGGAAGTCGCTCTGCCGTAGCGTGCTTGCTAGCAGCATCACACGGGCAGGCGCGTGGTAAGAAAGTGTCCGCCATTCCACGACAATACGTGTTGGCGCGGTTTTCATTTAATGTGTAAAATATAGGCCAACATAGTATAGTACAAGCTGGCGCTTTATTTAGTTAATGTGTAAAATATTTGCCAATCTGTTATTGTATAAGCTGGCGCTTCTTTCAGTTTAAGCGTTGTTAAAGAGTATTGCCAGTGTGTTTTAGCTGAAGCAATACTTAAATGTGGAATGTGTAAAAGCTTAAAATGTAGTATTTAGTACTCAAGCAATGCACACTTTATTATTCTGTTTATTCACATGTCATTTTGCAAGTTAAAGGTAGAATTCTGATGTGTTTTGCAAATGCTATTTTATAAAAACTGTAAAGGTTATTTGTGAAAACTGTTTATAGGAATTTGTGATCTTTGAACATTGGAAGTGAAAATGGATGGACTTCAAGTCTAAACATACTGCATCCTCGTTGTTTTTCTATAACCCCCCTTACAGGGGTGTAACATTTGGAGGCGCTACTGAGATTGATGTGGCGAGGACCAGCTGTCCCAGAGAGACGTCCCCGATCATCGTCAACCTCTTACATCTACAACCAAGGTGGACAAAAGTGTTTCGTGGTTCAACAGCTGCATAGAGAGGCTTGCATGCAATCTGAGGTCAACCGCTGGTGCCAAGAGAGCTGCGTTGTTCACTCTACAAAGAAAAGGTTCTGCATTACACTAATATTGTCCACGAGAGATTAAAATGGATTCTTCGGACCTGGAGGATTTGAAACTAGAAGTGGGCGGAGCCCTGTACACATTAACCAGAGAAGCTTTGATTGAAGTTTGTGACTCTCTGCTTATCGCTGGCTTAAACCTTGAAAAGGTAACAGGCAAAAGTCGACCCTTTCTCATCTCACATATCACAAGCCACTTAGAGAGAGAGGAGCTAAATGAGCTTGAAGATCAAAGCATGTCAGAGCTACTGATTCTAAAAGACCAAATTGTCGAGTTGCAACAGACTGCTCAGAAAATTGCACAAGAAAAAACAGCCTCAAATGCAAAACAGACTGATTTGGTGCAAGAGATATCAGAAGAACAGCGTCTGCTAAAAGAGATAGAGACACTACAGTTAGCATTATCACTGCAAAAAGCCTCAAATCAAAGTACTGGAGACAAAAAGTCAGTGAGTGGGGAAGCTAATGATGCAAGACAAGCCCATGCCCCTTCTCAGCAGACCCCTCAATCTCGTATCCCAGTACAGTGGAAAAAAGAATTCAAAATATCTGACACTTTATTATTCTGTTTATTCACATGTCATTTTGTAAGTTAAAGGTAGAATTCCGATGTGTTTTCCAAATGCTATTTTATAAAAACTGTAAAGGTTAATTTATAAAAACTGTAAAGGAATTTGTGATCTTTGAACATTGAAAGTGAAAATGCACTGTCTATTGAATATTGTGAACATCATTACAACGTTGGACTTCAAGTCTAAACATACCGCGTCCTCGTTGTTTTTCTATAACCCCCCTTACAGGGGCGTAACATGACCACCTTGACAAAGACATTTTCTGGGGGAAACACTGTAGTGTATCACGAGAGTATTTTCATATTGATGGACATCGCATCCATTCAGTTAATGCTGATTGTCAAGTCAGTTAGATGACTAAAAAGTACTTGTTCATATAGTTTGAACACTTTGTGAATCAGAGTGAATGGTATTCTGCTAAAACATAAAATTGCCTACTTTAAATATACAGTACGTGATATACACTATACAGTTGGATCGTTTTTAACAGTTTGTTATTAAATACAGTCATCGCTGTGTTCGTTTGATATGAAATACAGTCAGATTTATTAGTTTAATGACACAAGTGAGAGCTGAAACATCACTACGGTAGAGCTAAGAAGGCTCTGAGGGCGCTCCAGACCAACCTTACCAATGTATGACGTACGAAAGAGATTCGTAGGAAAGAACGTTTCGGGAAACAGGCGAAATGTTAAGTAGGAACTCTACGTAGGGGTTACGAATGACGTAGTGTTAAGAAGGCTCTAAGAAGGCTTCGGGAAACCAGCCCCTGGACTTTAGGGAGATCCGTCTTACACATGTCTGCAGAATTGGACTTTAGGAAGTGGAAAACTTTGTCTTGCCCAGTAGAAATTGCAGCGACAGCATTCGGTTAGTTGGTATGAGGCATGGTCAGCGGCAATAACTCATCTCACGGAGTTGTAATGGCCGCGGTTGTTGTCTGTCCGTATGCGAGTGTCAAGCTGTTATCCGGTATGGCTGTTTGCATAACAGCCACCGCGTGTCGGGTGAGCATTGTATCTCACGGAGTTGCAATGGCCGCGGTTGATGTCCTATGCGAGTGTGAAGAGTGTTTCATAATAGGTCCATGGTGTGGGGTGTGAAGCATGGACCTATAAAGAAAGCTGTTATCAGGTAGCACCATCGGCTAACTTCTTCTTCTGCATATTTGGCAGTTGGCACCATTGGCATATTACAGCCACCGTGTGTCGCTTAAGTAATGTTGTGGTCTACTACCGCCACCCTCTGGAAGGAGGATGTATGGTGAGCAGAATGTTTTAAATCATTAATTTGTCGCGACAACGTAATTATTTGTGATTATTTTAATTTGCACTGCTGCCAAATCCTGCCCATACCCATATTATAGAATATTCTGGCAAAGTCTGGAAGCATGGGATGCAGTGGTGCCACACTTACACACAAACACGCACACACGGCTCCAATTATAGTAGTGGGATGGGATGGGATAAGTTTGACTAAATCCATACCAGCAAAATTATTTAGGCACACTGCATACACATTAAAACAACACAGGCCCACACACAGCTACTAAATATAAAAATTGGATTCGTTTTTTACTCACCATTTGACTCACTTTACTTCTTTACGAGGAAAGTATTAATCCTTGTATACCGTGCTTCATAAATTCACCTCTTGTAACAGTTCAAGCCCACAGCAATAGTCTGGCTTGGCTTTGTGAAGTGCACAGCTGGAACTTAGCCTACATCGTCTTGTGTTTTTGGTTTAATAATCACAAGTTGGTCTCGTCATCCATTTTGTTGGGTTGGTCTCCGAGTTTTGTGACTCCAGTTATGCTACTTTATGAGGAAGGTTGGGGCGAGATGTGCGACGGCAAATGCAACATTTGAGTGCTTCGACGCATTTTTTAATAATAATAATAATAATAATAATAATAATAATAATAATAATAATAATGGATTGGATTTATATAGCACTTTTCAAGGCCCTCAAAGACGCTTTACAGGGTTCCAGGTTCCATTCATTCACACACAGTCATACTGGTGGTGGTAAACTACCATAGTAGCCACAGCTGCCCTGGGGCAGACTGACGGAAGCGTGGCTGCCATTCAGCGCCTACGGCCCCTCCGACCACCACCTCAAACATACAGCAGTCATACACATTCACACGAGGCAAGGTGGGTGAAGTGTCTTGCCCAAGGACACAACAACCATGACACTGGTGGCAGAGCGGGGATCGAACCACCAACCCTTGGATCATTGGCCAACCCGCTTAACCACCTGAGCCACGGTTTCCCAAATTAGCCTATGTAAATGGGAATAGCTGCTGCTGTTAAATCATGATAAATTGTATAATGTGGTGGTTCTTTCAAATCCACTATTGATAGCAGCATGTATCAGGTGTCTGCCTAGGCTATAAAAGAAGCAGGTGTATGTATGAAGCGCACAGGATTAATACTTTCCTCTTAAAAAAGTAAAGTCAAATGGTGAGTTAAAAACTAATAATTTTTTTTATATTTAGTAACTGTGTGTTTTAATTTTGCTGGTATTGATTTAGTCAAACCTAGGCTATTGCCTACCTTATACCGTTTACATAGCCGTGTGTGTGTGTGCGTTTGCCATGGTGCTGAAACACCTTGTTAAAATGAGCGTTATTTTCACGTTTCTCTACAATATGCATTGTGAACGTGAGATGAAGGCCTATAGGTTGTATTTTGGTGCTCAGTGTGAGAGAAAGAGAGAGAGTGAGAGAGGAGAGAGAGAGTTAGAAACTCCAGGGATTGTGTAGGCTATATAGACGGAATATATGACCGTCGGTCTAATGCGCCACCTTTTTAAATAATCGGACAAACGGCACTTCGGACCAATGCGTTCCGTTTTCGTATCATTGAACCGTCAGCATAGTGGCATATCGATCTAATGGGAAATATTTCGGACCACTGAGACGTCGGAACAATGAAGCGTCTAAATTACAGCATGGCACCAACCTGGCAATCTCTGAAGGTAACAAAATCAATCTACAAAACCAGCAACTCTAAAGGGAAACTTTTTACATTGTTTAATCGATGTTTATTAAATGCAATAGATGGCAGACAGGTGGACACACCTTTGAGACAAATACATAAGTTTCTTACCATCAGTGGTCTGGGTAGAGCTGCCTTCAGTTTACAAAGGAGTCCAGTGTAGTGGAGGCAAAACATGGAGGTCGTCAGGACACAAATAACAATAACCAGAAAAGCTGCAACTGTACCTAACACAATAGGGCCTGAAAACACACACACACACACACACACACACACACACACACGCACACACACACACACACACACACACACACACACACACACACACCTCATTAGTCAGTCAAGAAGTTTCGAACCATGTTTCGTGAAGGTGCTTCATATCGTTGCACTGGCAAATTAAATGCTCTTTATTACGCGCACAAACAAAATGACTGCTGAATAATTTTTTTAATAGTGGAGCCGATGTGCAACCTTATATTTAATTAATTGGTGCCTTTAGGTCATCGAGCAAGAGTGTATGCTGCAAAGACACTTAGCCCAAGCATCTTCTGAAATTTCTACTCCTATTTCGCTCTCCCAGGACTTCCTCAAATGCTGCGTGGACAGGGCAGTGTTATCCGTAGACAAGTTCACAAACTTAGAAGCTATTTTTTTTGGAAACCGGTTTAGTTATCAGCAAGGACTGGGGATTAAAGTTGCACAATTTAAAATGTTAGCTCAGACATAGTTCCCTATTTGCAGGTGTGAGGGAATTTTGGGTCTTTAGTTGTAATATTAATG
Source organism: Hyperoplus immaculatus (assembly GCA_949357725.1). NCBI lineage: Eukaryota > Metazoa > Chordata > Actinopteri > Uranoscopiformes > Ammodytidae > Hyperoplus > Hyperoplus immaculatus. Next base: position 411,025 of record OX442361.1, read on the forward strand.
GGAAAGATTAATAGGTCATATATGCCTATCTTGTGTGTTTGTCTTTCAGACTCTAGGTCAGCCTTGGAACCTGTTAGGAGACACTTAGGTCAGTTGTATAGATAAAGTCTCATCTCCTTCTACTCCAGAATGTTATGGTTCACTGTGTTCAGCTCTGAACCAAAACATTGGTACGCTTGGTGCCCGAGCCGGGGAGGTGGTAGAGATAGCGCGAGGTTAAAACACAGCTCTAAGCATGAGTTTTTCAAAATTGAAGTGCAAGTCACGAGAGTTGCAGTCCGGTTCTCCTTGGCCAAGTCTGTAATAAATATTGCTTCATAATTCATCCAAGTCTCCTGAAATATTCTTCCACCTGAGTTGACCTCCAACCTTAACAGAACTTCTATCACAAATATTTGCACTAAATCCAAAATGGCCGACTTCCTGTTGATTTTGGCCCAGGACATAAAATTGCATTTATGTGTGCCTTGGTCCACATGTTGTCCTAAAATTTCAGGCTTCTAGCCCAATTTTTGAGCATGCATTTCCTGAAAAACTATTTTGGCCACTGGGGGCGCCGTTTTTTGTTGGGAAACCAACGATAAGTTGCAATTTTTTGCAGGATCAGAGTTACCGCAGAGTTTTTCAAGTTTTGCACCAGGGGAAGGGGGTGAAAAGTGCAGTTAACCCCTAAGAATAATAATAGGGAATAATAATCATACCGATTACAATAGGGCTTCGCACACTCGGTGCTCGGGCCCTAATTAAAACTGCAAGCAGTGATGAACTGGCCCTCGCACTCTCGTGCTGGACGCCGTCCTGTCCTGTCGGCCTTGGCGCTCCGGGCAACCGCGCGAGAGGACGCGCCGTGGCCTCCTCCTCTTTGGAGCGCTCGATACGGACGCGAGGATGTCCTCGGGCCTGGGCTCTTACCGGGCGGGTGAAGTTTGGAGCGCGTAGGACAGTGCAGAGGGAAATTACGGCGACTTCCTGTTTCGTGGCGACAACGCCGAGAAACTACGAAGGCCACGGAGCCGTTATCGTTGTCTCTGGACCTCCCTGAGCTGCTTTGAGGTTGATTCGATCAAGTGTGTAGGACGTGGAGGTAAATCAACAACATGCAATATTTACTTTGCCCAGCAGGTGGCGCTCTCACTTTATATGAATATTAGCGTGTGGACCTCCTCGGGCCTTGGGTCTCATTAACCATAAGAAATTTGGAGAAGATGAGTGAGTATGGTGGAGTTAGGCCAACTTCCTGTTTTTTTGGCGAATATTTCAAAATTAGACACTTCCTGTTGATTTTGGGGCGGGGCGTCAAGAGGCTTTTTTGTTTGTACTGGGATTGTACATTGCTGTATAAAATTTGGTGTATCTAAGTGTAACACAGCGTGAGTTATGATCAATTAAAGGGTTCATGAGGTCCGTTTTTGATGTTTTTTGGCGAATGAGGCGGCGGTGCTGCAATACGGTAGTTCCGGATAAAACGAGCTTTCGGGTATATCATCTTCCATGTCGGAGGACATACCCTATCATGTTTTTTTTTTTTGCACAAAAAGTTGTTATGGTTGCACTTTACTCTGCAATCCTGCAGAGTAATGTGGAGTTATGACATTTGGCGACATTTTGGCGAATATTTGCCGGCATCTCGTCATAGTTATTCAGAATCAAACAAAACTTTTTTTGGTGTATCTTCCATGTCTGATTAGTGTCCCTAGAGTTTTCGTTTTGCTAAATATGTTCCTGCTAGGAGTTGGGAATTTTTGAACATTGTGATGATTTGAGAGTCAGAAATTCACATATTTTAAATTAAAAGACTTCCTGTTGATTTTGGGGCAGGGCTTCAAGAGGCTTTTTTGTGGGGCCTGCAAAGATACATTTGGGGTTTAAATTTGGTGCAGCTAGGTATAACACAGCATGAGTTATGATGAATTAAAGTTTCATGAGGTGCGTTTTTTATGATGTGTAGGGGAGAACGGGGTAAGTAGGCACACTTTTTACTCTAGTGAGGATTGCTTATCACCTAAACATCTTTCAATAGTCATTCCTACATTAAATTGAAGCTTAAGGTGTTGGCTTGAAATGTGTACCCCTCAATTTTTCTATCTTATTGTAATAAAGAAGAAATTAATCATAGACACCCTTACACATTGTGACAACCAACCCCATCAAGGGGTAGTTCCGAGTTCCGACCTGTCTGGGTTCCAGTGCATCTGCTCGGGAAAGTATGGACACCTACAACTTTTCTCATCCAAATAACTAAACGTTAGGCTCTAGCAAGTTACCGTTGCCAGGTACCGGTAGATCCATAGACTACAATATGTAGTGAAGTCGGAAATTTACAAGTTTCCTGTACAACTGGAAAGCACCGTCAGAAGCAGGCTCATGATGTACGGCACGACCAAACGTTATGCAATTGGTTGGGTAATCCAGAGTGGCACTGAGCAGATCCAATAGTTTTAAACTTCAACAGACACCCGCCTTCAAGTGAGTGAACGTTTGCCAATTACAGCAGTTCCAGACCTTCTGTACAAATGAAATGAAGTACGATGGTCTGGTAGCACCAGGCTAGGACTAATGCTGGTGTTTTACAAATCCTGACTACAGCCATAAAGTGTAATAAAGTTGTATTTTTAAGTCAGTGGTTGGCACAACACTCTATACAAAATAAACCAAAACATAGGTTGAAAAATTCAAAGATTAAATGGTACATGATACTGATCAACAGTTTAACGCAATAGTAAGTGACATATGCTGATACAATTACAAGAGTGCAATGACTGTAAAAAGTTCTATAGTTGATGGCAATTGAGCCATTCCTTGTTGCTGGTGATGTTGCTCTGTTCGTCCAGACAATGGTGCCCCTTTGTTCATGAAAATACACTCAACAAAAATATAAACGCAACACTTTTGTTTTTGCTCCCATTTTTCATGAGATGGACTTAAAGATCTAAAATTCATTCCAGAAATGTGCAGTTTTGTCTCACAGCAAAATGCCACAGATGCCACAAGCATTGAGGGAGCGTGCAATTGGCATGCTGACAGCAGGAATGTCAACCAGATCTGTTGCTCGTGCATTGAATGTTCATTTCTGCACCATAAGCCGTCTCCAGCAACTTCGCACAGCCATTGAAGAGGAGTGGAACAACATTCCACAGGCCACAATTGACAATCTGAAAACTGATGTGAAGAAGATGTGTTGCACTGCAGGAGGCAAATGGTGGTCACACCAGATACTGACTGGTTCTGAGTCCCCAGACCCCCAATAAAGCAAAAAAATGCACATTTCAGAGTGGCCTTTTATTGTGGACAGTCTAAGGCACACCTGTGCACTAATCATGATGTCAGATCAGCATCTTGATGTGGCACACCTGTGAGGTGGGATGGATTATCTCAGCAAAGCAGAAGTGCTCACTATCACACATTTAGACAGATCTGTGAACAATGTTTGAGAGAAATGGTACAATTGTGTATCTGGAATGAATTTTAGATCTTTAAGTCCATCTCATGAAAAATGGGAGCAAAAACAAAAGTGTTGCGTTTATATTTTTGTTGAGTGTAGAAAATAGAACCCTAGCCCTAACCCATAATCTTTCAAATCAGTCCAGCATCTTATCTAGTAACACAATAACATGGTCACAACAGCATAAACATCAGTTTTAGAAGTTCAGCTCACCTCTACTTGGTCCGATAAAGCTGGTGAAACTGCAATGCCAAGCGGAGGGCTCAGTGTTTTTGTTCAAACGCATTTTGGTCTGCACCTGTACACAGTACTCCACACCCTTCTCTAAGTTGTAAAGAGTAAAACTCTTGTTTTGTGTTTCATGGGACTCCTGCATTTAAAAAACATTAAATGTTAGGATTCAAATCATCATCAAACCTCAGCACTCTACATAACTGCATGAATTGCTCACAACATAATAAAACACTTGGTTTCACCCTGTGCACATCATTCTTCATTTCCAAGTCGTCATGCAACATCTTTGAGCACATGAAATGGTCTCTTTCAGTTCCATAATATTTTAAATAGTCAGGGGTGCACCGAGAAGCAATACAAAAAGATCAACAAAAAAAGGGAAATTGATTTGTTACCTCTACTCCTTCACATTTCCTCCATGACACTCTGAATTCAGCATCGTATAATTTCTGGATATCAAGGATTCCTGAACTCCTGTCAGCCTCAGGCAGTGACATGTTGATTTGGATGCAGGTGCCACATCCAGCCAGTGAGAGCTTTGGAGGACCTATTATGGCTTGTCAAGAGTAAAACACAAAAGTAGGCAATTTATGGTTCATTACAAATATAAGTGTTAAAAAGATGGAAGAGAAATGGTGTGACGTGAAACCAACACATGTATATTCCTAATGCATGGCAGGACAATTAGGATAATTAAATAGGATATGTTTCCAGTAAACACATATACGTACATAAACTGTGTGTGTGTGTGTGTGTGTGTGTCTATATATATATATATATATATATATATATATATATATATATATCTATATATATATATCTATATATATATATATATATATATATATATATATATATATATCTATATCTATATCTATATATATATATATCTATATCTATATATATATATAGATATATATATAGATATATATATATCTATATATATCTATATATATATATATATATATATATATATATATATATATATATATATATATATATATATATATATATATATATATATATATATATATATATATATATATATATATATATATATATATATATATATATATATATATATATATATATATATAGAGACACACACACACACCGGCTGGCCACTTTATTTTTGTAAACCAGTTGAATTTCTTATTAACACATCTATCTATCTATCTATCTATCTATCTATCTATCTATCTATCTATCTATCTATCTATCTATCTATCTGCAAGAAACGTCTGTCTGTCTGTGTTCCTGTGGCTCGCATATCTCTCTGAGTTAGTCGGATCGGCCTGAGCTTCCGGATATTGCTTGCACACGGCACGAAGGTGTGCACCCCTCATTTTGAAGTTTTTTTTTACCAAATATGTAGAAGTTATCCTATTGCTGGCTGCAAATACTGTTGAGATAGGCAAGAATATTGCAACTTTTCATTGTACATATCTTGTTCTTAGGAGAATGTGAAATGTATATTTCTTGTTTTCGTAGGGAAAAGTATGATATTTTTAATAAGACAGGCAAGGTAACAAGTGACCTTTAATATTAAGGTAGAATCACTAAAAGTGTTGTATTCAAGTTTTTATCCTGAAATATATACATAATTGTGAATACATAAGGCCTCTCTGAAAAGGCATGCCTGGGCTTGTCCTGGGACAGGTCAGGGGTGAGAGAGACAAGGGGGGCAGTGGGTCCTTGAGCTGGACACACACACCCTCATCTTTACCCCCACCCTCTCTACTCCTAATACACACACCCACTCTCTCTGTCTTCAGACTATTTAAGGCCAGGGTTTTGAGCAAGAAAGTCTGCTGGTTTTTGGGGAAGTCTTGACTGTTCCATTTTTTTGTTCTTTTAGCATGGACGAAAGACTTAGAAGAAAAACTCGAAAGAAACACTCTGAATCTTTTTGAGTGTAAAATACTTAGAAAAATTGAGGGCGGGTTATTTTTTCTTTTCAAGAAGGGAAAGAGGCTCAGAACCATTTCTTCTTTTTCTATTCTGAGAATTTTGGTAAGGGACCATTTGGGTTATTGATGGGAACTAATTGATGAACCAGGTTGTAAAATAGCATGGAGTTGAGGTTGTAAAACTGTTGAACCAACTTTTCCTGATTGTTGTGTCGCAAAATCAAACTTGTCATAGCATTTGAAGATATTCAAATATATATGACATGATTGAAAGTTCGGCCAACACCCAGAACTATTGAAGTTGTGTAGACAGTGGACAAACTTTTACTCCTGATCTCTTGTGGATCAACCAAATAAACTGTTGAACCAACTTTTCCTGATTGTTGTGTCGCAAAATCAAGCTTGTCATAGCATTTGAAGATATTCAAATATATATGACATGATTGAAAGTTCGGCCAACACCCAGAACTATTGAAGTTGTGTAGACAGTAGAGCTTTAAAAAACCTGAAGATGAGAATACTCCTGATCTCTTGTGGATTGAAAATGGGAGAACTCATGAACTAAATTCAATGTGAACAAAAGACATACAACACATAAGTTAAGTCTTATACTTCTCTACATATAATAATCACATTAATGGGAGTGTAGGTACTTATTTTCCTTCCTTTCATTTTATTTTATCTTTTTTTTTTCTATATTGTGAACGTATAATCTTTTTATATTGGTTAAATAAAATTTCTTGAAAACGTTAAAAATCTTTGGCCTGAATTTTTAGTTTAGTGTTGGGAACAAGGACCTAATTAGGGTTTTCCTTTAAAGAGATCGCGGCGCCTCTGAGGTAAGCAATTCAAACCTACACTACGGCTACACTACTGATAACAAAGAATACACATCCCATAAACACCCTCCTTGAATTAGGAGGGATTTGCATTTATCTATTGGCCTAGCTCATCCAGGTGTATGAACTTAGTGAGGACTTAACGGTAGTCTTTTGAAGCCAGGGGTAAATGTGAGGTATTCATCCACCAGAATAATTAAAAACCTATTATCTAATCTCCTCCTTTCTAAAAACGTATCTAGGATAAAAGGTCTGAAAAGTGGTTTTAACCTAGGATAAAATTAGAAGTGACAATTGTAAGGGTCATTAGGGGATCAACACAGGGGGAGATCTGGAGATAGGCAGGGGTCAAAAGGGTCACATGCTTTAAAACCAGAGCCTTTAAGGTAATATATGGTGTGAAGGTTTTTTGGTGAAAAGTAAAACCTTTTGGGAATTGTGTAAATCGGCTTTTGGTCTTTTTTTGCCATATAAAAGTGCAGGGGTCGATGAACACATAAACTTTATAGTGGAACAGGTTTATTCAAGGAACAAATAAACTTGGCGGGCTATATTTACATGAAAACATCCTGATATTAATTTAGGGGTGTTTAATCTGGTGAAGGGATACCGGCATATTCATTAATACGTAGACACACTGAAGGCCACAGTGAGAACGTGCATGAAGTAATCCCAGAGTAAAACCCGCCTCCCTCTGATTTGATTGGCCGCTGCCAGAGCCGGCCCAAACCTTCATGGGGCCCTAAGCGGAATTTGATTAGGGGCCCCTCACCAATGATCGCTGCCCAAATTATTGTCCCCCCCGCCCCCGGGAGATTTTTTTTTACCTTTTTTAAGTGAAATGCATGAATCTGGTAGCCTGGAAATCCAGACCCTGATATCTTGAACGGCTGGCCACGATCAATAGTAATTCCCAACTCAAGGGGTGGCTCCTACTCGTGCATTTCAAATGCCACTGCATGCAATTGGATAGCACTACAACCAATCAGAGCAATGAGCAAGGTGACGTATTAAGCCCCGTAAGTTTAGCGAACAGCTGTTAAACTGTTAAATTAAACTTTTGCTGTGGTCGGTCGGCAAAACAGAACATACCTCTTACTTGTTAATAAAAGATTTGAGTGCCGTCTTCCAAATCGTTAAGTGTGTGTGTGGCAGGTCTGGAAATGCCAGACTATGAATCTGGTGCACTTTGAGAGGAAAATTAAGAGGCTATCCTGACAGCTAGCTTGAAAACCAAATATTACAAAACTAATGTCGGACTAGTAACAGAATCATGGGGTTTGGTCAATTAAGCATAACATTTTTCTAAACACTTGAAAGTAACTCTGATCAAATACAACATATAATTCATATTCCATAATTAACATTCAAATGACAGATAGAACCAGTTAGATTAAAACACAGGACCCTTAGAGCCAGCTAGTGTCTGTGGGTCAGAGCAAAGGACAATCAGAACCAGAACAGTCTGGGACTCAGAACAGGACTAGACCCAGCTGTCATTTTCCATCTTTTGAGTCTTTTTTTTCTGCATTTATTTTACTGGGATCATTCATTGAATAAATAAATATTTCTTAAAGTCTATTGATGTTAAAGGTCACTCTCCTGTCCCCCACATACATACGTGCCAAACCATGCCCTTTCTGACACCCCTTCAACCCCCACCTCCAGCCCACATTGTCTTTTGTCTTTTCAAACTACACTGTGTGCACAATTATTAGGCAAGTGAGGATTTTGGCCATATCATAATTTTTATGCATATTTTCCAACTTCAAGCTGTATAAACTTAAGTGCTTATTGGATTCAAGCATACCAGGTGATGTGTATTTGAGTAATGAGTGAGGGTGTGGCCTAAGGAGATCAACACTCTATATCAAGGTAGGGCTGGGCGATATGGACCAAATCTTATATCACGATATAGGTAATTTTATATCACGATATCGATATATATCACGGTATAGTATTTTTCCTTTAAATTCAATGGATTACAATAACCTTACTGAACTTTAATCACATTAGATTATTTTCATCTTTTGCTTGGAACTTAAATTTGCATACAAAAGAAAAACTGGTGCAAAATACCACACCAGTCTGGCTTTAGTCAGTCAGTGCAAAATAGAAATGACAGCATCAACCAAATAGCCTACATTTTCCAATTGATAGTAGCCTATATCAAAATAATGAAAGACTTGAATTTTCCTGCAGTATTTGCTCATCTTCATTTTAAAAAGCTGTCAATATTAACTAATGAGGAAATGTCTGGTAATACTTTAACAGCTTCAACACAAATAATATTTTCAAGTTTGACATGTTTTAAAGTTACATAAAACCAGCCTTGCTGGCTGTCTCCAACAATAACAGCACGGGGGTGAAGCCCCGAGTATGCTAAAGATGTCATTATTAGCCAGCTAGCTCACGAGAGCTAACCCATGTAGTTTGCGGCTTAAAACAAGCCAACTCTGCGTCACGGCAACAGCACGTTGAAGCAGCAAGCAAGTTTCTGCCCGATGACATTTTTGACCGTTAATACCAGCTGCTCTGCCACCGTGACACGGAGTTGGTTTGTTAACTGTAGTTATGGCGCACCGGAGCTAGACAGCTAGAGCAACAGATGAGGCTTCTTCTGTTGAGGGTAGAGAAGCTGTATTGCAGCCCAGAACTCTGCTGCAGAGCCCCCGTGTGGCGCGGCGGTGTAACTGCAGTGTAACTGTAGGGACTCGGAGGGACAGCTGCCTCCCGCTCTATCTATGCTCGCGCCACATGAACTTTTTTCTCCGCGGTATAAACGGTATGGCCAAATCTCTCCCGGTAGACACTTTCATATCGTCCACGATATGATATCGTCATATTGCCCAGCCCTATATCAAGGTGTGCATAATTATTAGGCAGCTTCTATTCCTCAGGCAAAATGGGCCAAAAAAAAGATTTAACAGACTCTGAAAAGTAAAAATTTTTTAAAAGTCTTTCAGAGGGATGCAGCACTCTTGAAATTGCTAAGATATTGGGGCGTGACCACAGCACCATCAAACGTTTTGTTGCAAATAGCCAACAAGGTCGGAAGAAACATGTTGAGAAAAAAAGACGCAAATTAACTGCCAAAGATTTGAGAAAAATCAAACGTGAAGCTACCAGGAACCCATTATCCTCCAGTGCTGCCATATTCCAGAACTGCAACCTACCCGGAGTGCTCAGAAGTACAAGGTGCTTAGAGACATGGCCAAGGTAAGGAAGGCTGAAACCTGACCATCACTGAACAAAACACAGAAGTTGAAACATCAAGACTGGGCCAAGAAATATCTGAAGACAGATTTTTCAAAGGTTTTATGGACTGATGAGATGAGAGTGACTCTTGATGGACCAGATGGATGGGCCCGTGGCTGGTAGTAACGGACACAGAGCTCCACTTCGACTCAGACGCCAGCAAGGGGGAGGTGGGGTACTGGTATGGGCTAGTATTAGGGCTGGGCGATATGGGCTAAAATCAATATCTCGATATTTTTTTACTATATCTCGATACACTAAATTTAGAAAAAACTAAATTCATGATGTTTGGCAGGAGAGCATCTGATGTCGCTGTAAAAATCAAGGTAAATGGGATTGAAATTCAAAGGGTCAAGCAACACAAAGTCCTAGGGGTAATAATTGACGATAAATTAAGCTGGAAACCACAAGTTAGCCATCTCAGGGGCAAAATAGCCAGGAGTATTTCTATACTTTGGAAAGCACAACATTGTTTCAATCAAAAGGCCTTACTTGTATTATACTGGAGTTTAGTTTCCCCACATCTGCATTACTGTGCTGAAATATGGGGAAACACTTACAAAGGTACATTGCACCCGTTGGAGATTCTTCAAAAGAAAGCAATACGAATTATTTACCAAGCCAATTACAGGGCACACACTAATAACTTTTTTATTGAAGGTAGAATTCTCAAATTACGTGATGTGGTAAATTACCACACAGTACAAATTATTTACAAGGCTTCAAAAAAAAGCCTTCCTAACAGTTTACAAGTAATGTTTGAAGACAGAGAAGTTTTGCATGATTTAAGAAGAAAAGATAAATTCACTGAGAAAAATATACGGACCACACTTAAATCCTTTTCGATTTCTGTAAAGGGTATTAAGCTGTGGAATGGACTTGATGAAGTTGTCACAGGGAGTTGCAGTTTGCGCAATTTCAAAGCAAATTATGTTTCAAAAATTATTGAAAATTACAGACTAATAACCTGAGCACAATGTCAATGTCACTTACATATCAATATTGTAAAGAATAATACAGGCCAGCAGTCAGACTTGTTTTTGAATACTTTTGCAGAAGTGTTTTGACTACCAGTTAAGAAATGGAACAGGCCAAATACAAGGCCACTTCACACTTTATACACTTGGCATTGTCACAGAGAAACTGAACTGTGCTGAACTGATCTTAAAAGCTGAAGCAATTACATTAAAATTGACTGTGTATTGGACTGCAGATTCTTTAAAAAAAAAAAAAAAAAAAAAAAAAATGTATGGGTATATATATATATATATATATATATATATATATATATAGCTATATATAAAAAAAATGTGTTTTTTGTTTTATTTTTATTTTCTGTAACAGTAACTGTGTATCTGAATCCGAATTTGATGAAAATGGGGGCGGGACCTGATGAGCCTTTGGCTTCTTCCGTCTCCCTTCGGACAACACAAAGTATGATGTATGAATATTTGCAAGAGAAAATTGTGTATTGTGTGGAATTGTCCGAAAGAATAATAAATAAATAAATAAATACACGATGTATATCTCGATATATTTCAAATCTCCTCTAGAGCACATCCTAAATGCTCAATTTAATTATTTTTTTGCATAACATCACACCAGTAATATGATTTAAATAGTCCCTGCAAAATGTGTCTGCACTAATGATGCATTAGGCTACATGAAACAAAATTTTTTATGTTTTTTCATGCTTTTTTATATTATTTAGTGCTTTCTATTGGAACAATTTGAAACTTGCACATGGCAAAGAGTTTGCACATCGTATTGATTATTCCACATCCTTCCACTCCCATACAATGAATCCAGCATTATTTTATTTGGAAACAGTTTTTTCCATCTTCTGTTAATCTGTAAACTGAGAACACTAATTATGACTACATAATGATTACAACCACTTACTAATTGTTTATCACCACTAACCCCCTGAACATAGCAGCCACACTTTAAATGCAGAACAGGTTTTTCTCCATAATAGTAGTCTATTGCCGCTTTTCCACCGCACATGTAGCTCGACTCGACTCGACTCAACTCGGTTTGGTAGCAGCACGGGTCGTTTTCCACCGCAAATAGTACCTGCTGAACGTGGGCGGGGTCGTCGTAAGGGGCTGAAAGCCTACTCCGGAGCAAAGTAGCAAAGCAGACATTACGAGCTGTTGTTGCACTATTAACTGAACCAACCGCCAAAAACACGGATGAAAAATGTTTAAGAAATATCCCCCTTGTATCTGTTTGCTAAAAGAAGTAGAAGAATATTGCTACGGGCCATTAAAAGGGATGGTTGTTGTCCCGATGTGTGACTCTGCCACACAGTCAGCTGTAGGGATACGTCACGTACATCCCTATGCACGTAAACACGGGCATGATAAAGTTGACTGTTTAGTGTTTGTTTCAGGATACGTGTTTTCAAATGCAAGCCGTGTCTCAGCCTGAATATTTTATTGAGGTAATCGGTTCAGTCCGAGGCTTGTAATGTAATCGCTCGCTATCATGTCTGTCCCAGCTGGCTACTATTTAGCCTAGCTGCTAGCTGCCCTACATGTCTCCTCTCGTACGTAAGTAACTTCCCCAACAACCAACACTGGGTGAGCTTAGCGAATATATGGAAAATAAATTCGGATCTGTGATGCAAATCAAATGAAAGAGAGCCAGAGAAGGCTGCAAGCGGCGTAAATACACTCAAAAGTCCCGTAGAGTTGGGGAGAATAAACAACAGAATGAAGCCGGTAGTCTCTGGCCACTGATTTGCCAGACAATAGTCTCTGGCCAATCAGTGGCCGGCCGTCTGCCGACGTCACCTTTTAGCATGGGCTCAGCTCGCTTGGAACCTAGAGCGAGGCGATACCAAAAAAGCAGCCGCTACGTGGTACCAGGTACCATGAAATTGCGGTGGAAAAGCCAAAAATGCGAGTCGAGTCGAGCTGATACCATGCGGTGGAAAAGCGCCATATGTGTATAAAAGGCTCTGACATTTATAATGGTTACTGTCGCTTTAAGAGCAGTTGCTCCCAGTCTATAGTGTATAAGTTAAGTTTCGTTTTCTGCCAGTTAGTCCGAGAGAGAGATTCATGAGAGCGCAAACAGCAGGTGGCTCATCGTCCCTCTGTTACCTGCCTTATTGTTTAATTCTCCTGTATTGAGTTCATGAAAATAAAACTGGAAGACAATCTGAGGATTTAAATAAATACGGCTGAGAATAATATAGTCTAAAGAAAGCAAAGCCTCATCATCATCATTCCTTGCATTCTAACCGATGCACCATTCGTGGATGCTATTCATACCTATTGATCTAGCCCTCCTGCAATATCACTAAAACACTATGTTTTATTTTATAAGAAATACTCGCAAATGTAGCCTACTTTACATAGACTTTTAGTTAATAAACGGTGTGCACCTCCCTTGGTGCTGACATGGACCTATTATAAGAAGCTGCCCCTAATAAATGTGATGCCGTGGTTGTGTGACGTTGGACCAAACACCCTCCGTGAAGTCGGAGTAATCCGCCCCCCGGCGCTCGTTCGCATTCCTCTCATAAGGACCAGGCTCTGTACAACGGCCGCTTATGCTGTCAAGCGCCCGCCTCCCCCTTTCTTTCGCATGTGTAGCCACTAGCCTTCCTCTCATACGGACCAGGGCAGGCTGTGCTGTGTACAGCGGCCGCTAAGGCTGGAATGTGCGCCCGCCTCCCCCGGTCGTTCGCCTATGTGCTTCTTCTCATAAGCATGGACCTACAAAAAAGGTCCATGCTATGAACGACGGCCACCATCGCCGTCATGCGTGCCCCCCTCCACCCGCTCTTTCGGCTGTCATAAGAGCACAAGAGCCCTCGTCTTTTTTTCTCCCCCTCTCGTTGTTTTCACATGGCGATAAAAGCATGAAGTAAACACACAGGGCGCACTGCAGACTACGTCACAGGAGCGCCCAGGAGACTCTGGTTGGGAGGGGGGAGTGAGTGAGTTGCCAATGCATGTGAGTCTGTGAGGCAGAGAGCCACAGGAAAGAGCGAGAGAAGCGAACACCAGCGAGTTTGCCGATGGCGGCGGCGGCTAAAAAAAACACATTACGTGCCAATTTGTATTCGATGGTCGCGATAGGGTCATTTTATACATCCCGTGGAGAACATCTTGCGATACATCGCATATATTCGATATATCGCCCAGCCCTAGCTAGTATTATTAAAGATGAGCTAGTTGGACCTTTTCGGGTTGAAGATGGCCACAAAAAATCAACTCCCAAACCTACTGCCAGTTTCTAGAAGATACTTTCTTCAAGCAGTGGTACAGGAAAAAGTCTGCATCTTTCAAGAAGACCATGATTTTTATGCAGGACAATGCTCCATCACATGCATCGAAGTACTCAATTGCATGGCTAGCCAGTAAAGGCCTTAAGGATGAAAAAATAATGACATGACCCCCTTCCTCACCTGACTTAAACCCTATTGAGAACTTGTGGGCCCTGCTAAAACGGGATATTTACAGTGAAGGAAATCAGTACACCTCTCGGAACAGTGTCTGGGAGGCTGTGGTTGCTGCTGCACAAAAAGTTGATCGTCAACAGATCAAGAAACTGACAGACTCCATGAATGGAAGGCTTGTGACAGTTATTGAAAAGAAGGGTGGCTATATTGGTCACTGATTTTGTCGGAAATTTGTATTTGTAAATTTTGAGTTGTTTTATTATTCTCACTTTAACAGATGAAAACAAACAAGTGAGATGGGAACATTTTAGTTTTTTTATTTAGTTGCAGAATAATTCTGCATACTAATAGTTGCCTAATAATAGCAAAACATATATATATTCTCGTAAGAAAGACAAAACCTCACTTTTACTTTCGTAAACATTCAGGTTTAGGTTCTTTAACATTTTGGATTGACCGAGAGCACTGTAGTTGTTCAATAATAAAATTAATCCTCAAAAATACAACTTGCCTAAACATTTTGCACACAGTGTATTGTGCACTGCATACATTAATATTTCTAACTCCAATGGGCAAAGTAGAAGTGTGAGGATCAAGCCTTTTTGTCTCCAGTTGCCATCGTGAATTAATATATCAGCGATCCATTGACGATGGCTTTAACGCTGAATCCAGAGAGAACATACTCAGAGTTGACTAACCCAACGCTGATCCTCTGTTCTGAAACCGATAACCCAGAGTTGCTAATCACAGAGTTGGTCAACTCAGAGTGGAGGCATGAACTCAGAGTTTGTTAACCCTGTTTCCTGAAACAGGCCCCTGGAGCTGCAGCCTGCTACCCCCACTACCTGACCCATGATAAGCACTTGACTATGAGTGAGAGCTATTTTCTATAGAAACTTTAACTTACCTACACTAGTATCTGCTGCTGCATTAACATAACTTTCAAAGGGAGAATAAAAAATAAGGTTCATCACTCACATCTGTCAGCAACAAATTATAATACAATATGCAATTACCTAACTCCAAAACAACAAGCGCGAGACTCAAAAGAAAGTCATGTGGACCTACTGTCTTTGATAGGCATGAAGTTGACTTTATGGGATTCTGGAGACAGGGTTTGGTTGTAGGACGCTTGTACAGTCAGGTAATACGTCTTGATGTTGTCAAGCTTTAGCTTAATTGATGTAGTCGTTGAGTTATGTTCCCATTTTTTCTTCCTCACCCTGCACAAAGTGAAGAGAAACAGGGTTTTAACATTTAATTCCATTTCAGATCTCTCAGAAAGGCAGGAAAGTTGTTCTTGCTTAGCATCATTGCAGGCAAGGCATTTTCACATCAGTTGATGGTAAAGTATGATTATCGGCTGATATTGGCCTCATCGTGGATGATAATAAAGAATAATTTGCATCAGAGAAATTCTATTGTTCTATGTTGTTTCTGAGTTCACCAAACCACATTGAAAAGTTTATCATTTAACTGTTGGTGTCCTGTCCATTTGCCTTAGGAAAATAAAGAAAAGATTAAAATAATCAAATATCTTTACGATCTTTAGTGTAACAGCTCTGTCAATAAGACTTAAGAATAACACCAAGTATTATGAGGTCAACATCAATTTACTTTTTATTTGACTGAAATAAACATACATTCAGCATTGTGCAACACAACCAAATCAATTGTTAGGCTTTGAATTGGCAAGCAATAACAATGTGTAATTCTCCACTGTGTTGAAAGCTGGGGGTGTACTGGTAGCCTACGGGGTTTACCATGGGGTTTACCATCAACCACAACCTCCCTGCTTTGAGTCCGGATGGGGATATTTGTAATTTCCCATCTCTCCAGCCTCTCATTTCCTGTTATTTTTCAACTGTCACTACAGTTAAAAGGCACAAAATGCCAATAACAGTAGCTGTCTTTTTGAGGACATGTTATAAATTCAAAGAATGTTTTTGTTAAAGAAAAAATAGGTTTATTTTATATAGACCTATATACCCCTACTGTGTATATATATACACTCACCGGCCACTTTATTAGGTACACCTGTTCAATGGTAGCCTGGTCCTACCAGACCATCGTACTTAATTTCATTTGTACAGAAGGTCTGGCAGTGCTGTAATTGGCAAACGTTCACTCACTTGGAGGAGGGTGTGTGAAGTTTAAAACTATTGGATCTACCCAGTGTCACTCTGGATCTGCCAACCAATCGCATAACGTTTGGGGCTTCACATTTTGTTATGCATTGGCTTCCGAGCCACTCCCTCTGTGCGCTGATTGGACCGGCAGAAATCTGGCCGGAGAAAACCTAAGAATATACTGCAGACCCAGACTGACTACTGCAGGGAAAATGAAATTTGAGCGGAAGTAGGTAGGCGGGCGGAGCCAGGCTAGTTCAATGGCTTATAAAAACAAAAAGCTAATGAGCCAATCACATGGCAGCAATTTAATGCATTTAGGCATTTAGACGTGGTCAAGACAATGTACTGAAGTCAAACCGAGCATCAGAATGGGGAAGAAAGGGGGTTTTGGTGACTTTGAACATGGCATGGTTGATGGTGAAAGGCAGGATGAATCCATACTTTCATGTTGTTTACGCCAAATTCTGAACCTGCCATCTGAATGTCGCAACTGAAATCGAGACTCATCAGACCAGGCATGATTTTTCAACCTTCTATTGTCCAATATTGGTGATCCTGTGAGAATTGTAGCTTCATTTTCCTGTTTTTAGCTGGCAGGAGTGGCACCCGGTGGGGTCTTCTGTTGCTGTAGCCCATCTGCTTCAAGGTTGGTCATGTTTTGCGTTCAGAGATGGTATTCTGGATACCCTGGTTGTAACGAGTAGTTATTAAGTACGGGCATTATTACTGTCCACCATACTTATTAAGTACGGGCCCTCAATGTATTGAGGGCCCGTAATTATTACTCTCCACCATACTTCTTCTTCTTCTTCTTCTTCTTCTTCTTCTTCTTCTTCTTCTTCTTTTTACTTCTGCCGCAAATTTCGAGCTGCTACTCCTCCCACACCGTTTCACTTAGAAACGCAACTTTCTGAAATGTTACTGTATCAACACCAAATTTCTCGTGAAGCCCCAGGGGACTACAATAAACATACCCGTAAAACATTAGTAGGACAACTTGAAAAACATGGCCGCCATTGACCAAAAAGTTTACGCAGGGGCGTGGCTTATTAACAAATTGGCCATAACTCCTTAACCATAGGTCCTATCATCATCAAACTTGCTGGGTATGTGCAGAAGTCATGTGGTAGCATGTCCCTCGAAGCTTATCGAGATTAACCTATAGGGGGCGCCACAAATGCCCCCTGACTCTGATTGCCTTGAAATTGATTACACTTGTACAGCTCATGGTGCTCTACAATATAGCCTCTCGGACAGTTTTTTAAATTTCCGCTAGGGGGCGCTGTTATTAAGCCCCGACTGAAGAAAGTTTGAGAGGCCACGCAGTGCACACCGGAGGTTATATATATATATATATATATATATATATATATATATATATATATATATATATATATATATATATATATATATATATATATATATATATATATATATATTAACTATTTGCATTTTGTCAACACAATCAAAGGAGGAAATGGTAAGGGGCCATGTGGGTAATGTGGGCATAATACATACCTCATGGAGATCTTGTAGTGTGTTCCTGGCGGGGTGCCGGGCCCAGGATCCCATCCAAGGACATGGTGGAAGTTGACTGAGCTGACAGAAACATTGACTGGAGCAGGAAGGGAGCTGAGTACTGTGTGAACAAGTTAACACTTGACACAGTCAGACACAAACACAGCCATGAAAGCACAAGGCACAAAGACACACCTAGCATGTAACAACAACAACATGTAGGTGTGTTGATTTTCAATTTAATTCAAGAGATTAATATATTCAGCCTTAGCCTACTGTAAAAAATATAATATGAGTGGACTTTTACTCACCAGAGTCAAGCAGTGACATTAGATAAAGAACAAGAAGTAAGCAGTTCATCCTTTTGTAATCATGAAACAGCAGTGTGTGAGGTTCCTGTCTGAAAACAGAGGGAACAATTTTCAATATAAAATTGTATAGGGGTCAATATCACTGTAGGGTGCCTTTTGGTGTCCCATTAATAAAAAAAATTCAATTACTATCTTAATTTAACTTAGAAAATATTATAAAAGACATTTGTTGTACTGGACAATGTTTATCTATCTGTAACAAAACACTAATTGGCTGTTTGGCTACATTTTCTAGATTTTATTCAGTTTTGTATAAGAGGATACGTGCTATTTTGATATGTCCCACGCACAAGTTTACTATTCATGTAATATGTTGTCAGATCATACAATTGATTCATCTTTTTTTCATACAATTATACAGTGCTGTTTGAAAGTATGTGAACCCCTTGAGCATTTTGGAATTGTATTTAGTTTAACCATTAATCATACATTTTTATCAATACCAGTATTTTTTATATGAAATAACAGATGTTTGTTTATCAATTCAAAATGTTTCTGTTCTGGAAATCAATTGTTAAAACAGATAAAACAAATGATTTGCCAACTTTTGTACGTGCAAAAGTTTGTGAACCCTGAGCTGCATTGCTTAAATCGAGCAGGTAAACAAAATCAGATGGGCCAAATTGAGTGATGAAATGGACCAATGTAATGAGAGATCTTTAGGGAAGAAATTGGGCGGCACTAGATAAAACAAAGATAAAACCAGGTCAGTTTAGGCCCACCAAAGTGAACCCATACAGGTCAGACACCTAAAAAGGGAAAGGAAATCTCAGAGGATCTCAGGAATAGAGTTGTCGTTACACATTTGTCCGGGGACAGCAATCAATTAATTTAAAAAAGTTTGAGCTCCATCAGTCCACGTTGAGGCAAATCATCTACAAATGGAGAGCTTTAAGAATGACTTAACATCTGCCTAAAAGTGGACTTCCTTCAAAAATATCCACAAGAAAAGTGATTTTTCTGGTAAAGGCCAACCCAACCATAACATCTAGTGATTTGCAGACCATTTGCCACCACCATTCTTCACTTGGGAGAAGGTTCTCTTGGTGGCAGACAGAGTTGCGTTTTTGCCCAAACATGGCGGTTTTGGTTATGACTAAAAAAATCTGTCCACAGAATAGACTTCCAGAAGACTCTCCAGGTGCTCTCTGGCAAAGTTGTGACTAGCAGTTTTGTTCTATTTTGAGAGCAGAGGCTTCTTCAGCAACCCTCCCATGAAAGCCATGTTGACTGAGTTTTCTTCTTATTGTGGAAACATGCACATCTGTCTCAGATGCTGCAAGAGAGGTCTGCAAATCACTAGTAATGTTTGGGTTGGCTTTTAACTGAAAAATCACTTTTCTTGTGGCGCTTGTGGATATTTTTGAAGGAAGTCCACTTCTAGCCAGATGTTCAGTCACTCTTAAAGCTCTCCATTTGTAGAGATTTGCCTCAAGGTGGACCAATGGAGCTCAAACTTTTTTTAAAATCAATTTATAGCTGTGCCCAGACAAATTTGAAATATCACAACTCTATTCCTAAGATCCTCTGAGATTTCCTTTACTCTTGGCATGTCTGACCTGTAAGGGTTCACTTTGGTGAGCCTAAACTGACCTGGTTTGATCTCTGTTTTATCTAATGCCGGCCAATTTCATCCCTAAAGATCTCTCATTACATTGGTCCATTTCATCACTCAATTTGGCCAACCTGATTGTGTTTACCTGCTCAGTTTAAGCAATGCAGCTCAGGGTTCTCAAACTTTTGCACATACAGAATTTGGCTAATCATTTGTTTTGTCTGTTTTAACAATTGATTTCCGGAAAAGAAAAAAGTTGAATTGATAAACGATAGTTACGTATGTAACTACGGTTCTATGAGTTCCGGATGACCGCCAGAGGCGGTGCTTACAGCACTGGATGTTCCATCGCGCGCATGCGCAGGTCGAGATCTTTATACCAACAAAGTCACCTGTGACACCTGGGTGACCCCGGAATGTCTATATATTCCGGAAGTCACCTGAGGATCTGTTCCACTGGATCTTCTCGCGGTGTCTGAGAAGTCTGAGTGACAGAGAACTCTGGCGGTCATCCGGAACTCATAGAACCGTAGTTACATACGTAACTATCGTTCTATTTCGTTCTTACTGACCGCCAGAGGCGGTGCTTACAGCACTGGATGACTTATACCAAAAAGGTCACGAAGAGTACTCACCACTTAAGGGCTTGCAGCCATCAACAGGACAGCCGTCGCCACCGGATGAGGAGCAGCGACATTCACTCTGTAGAACCGCGCAAACGTACATGATGAAGACCATGTAGCCGCGGAGCAGATGTCCTGAAGAGGAACCCCCTTCAAGGCCGCCCATGACGTAGCCATACTCCTGGTAGAGTGGCACTTAACGGCCAAGGGCACAGGGAGCCCCTGTGCTCTATATGCATTCAACACTAGATCCACAATCCAGTGAGAGAGTCTCTGCTTGGACAGGGCAGCCCCTTTCCTGCAGCCCCCGTAACAGACAAAGAGGTTATCTGTCTTACGTAAGCTGGTTGTCGCTTCAACATACGCCCTAAGCGCCCGCACCGGGCACAGCGGGTCTGACACTCCGGAGAGCCTGGGGGATTGAAAGCAGCCAACTCAATTGGTTGGTTTGCGTGATGGGGAGACAAACGTTTGGGCAGGAAGGATGGATTCGGCCAGAGCACCACTCCTGACCCATCTGCGTGCCAGCGCATACACGCCTGGCTCACTGACAAGGCATGGAGTTCACCGACCCGTTTCGCAGTTGCAATGGCGAGAAGGAAAGCCGTTTTCATAGACAGCCGCGTCAGATCTGCCTGACTTAGCGGCTCAAATGGGGGTAGACATAAGGACCTCAGAACCACTTGCAAGTCCCATGATGGTGCCCTCAGGGGTCGTGGTGGTCGAAGCCTCTGGGCTCCCTTTAGAAACTGCCTGACTAGGTAGTGGGATCCTACCGTCTGGCTATCAACCCTTGCATGTGCAGCCGAGATTGCAGCCACATAAACGCGCAGGGTCGAAGCAGCCCTGTTGTTGTCCAACACAGACTGCAGAAAGTTCAGTATCACCACCACCGAGCAAGTCTCCGGGACCTCGCCTTGTGTCACGCACCACTGTGAAAACAACTTCCACCTGTTTGCATAGAGCAACCTAGTGGAGGGTGCTCTAGCACTAAAAATGGTACGGACCACCGACTGGTCGCAAGACGTCAGCAGTGGGTCCTGGCTCTCAGGGGCCACACGCACAGCCGCAGGCGCCCCGGATTTGTGCGCCATATACGCCCGCCGACCTGAGACAGAAGATCCTGTCTCTCTGGAAGGCGCCAAGCCTCTCCGTTGAGGAGTTTCAGCAATGCTGGGAACCACAGCCTCCCTGGCCAATGTGGGGCCACCAGAAGTAGGCTGTGACCGCTACGCTGGACTCTGTCCAGTGTTGCCAGTATAAGGGGAATTGGAGGAAATGCATAGAGCAGGCTGTCTGGCCAAGCATGAGCCAGAGCGTCCTGTCCTAAGGGGCTGGTCCTCTCCATCACGGAGAACCAGAGGGGACAGTGGGTCGTCTCTTCGGAAGCAAAGAGATCTACCACTGCCCTGCCATACCTGTCCCAAATCATGCCCACCACCTCCGGATGGAGCATCCACTCCCCGGAGGGTGGCCCTTGGCGAGAGAGAAGGTCTGCCGCTATGTTCTGGACACCTGGAACATGGGCAGCCCTCAGGCTTAGGAAATGGGGGAACGCCCATGTAAGGAGTCCCTGCGCGACCCGCAGGTTCCGCCTCGATCTGGTGCCCCCCTGGTGGTTGACGTGGTAGACAGTGGAAATGTTGTCTGTCCGGACGAGAACATGCCGGTTTCTCAGAACTGTAAGGAAGTGCTTTAGAGCCAAGAACACCGCAAGGAGTTCCAACACATTTATATGCTCCAGCCTCTGCTGGGAATCCCACTGGCCTCTGACAGTCCTGTGGCGCCATACTGCGCCCCAGCCAGTAAGGGAGGCGTCTGTCTCTACGACCTCCCGCCAGGAAGCCAGCCTCCCTAAGGGCGCCCCCGCAATCAGGTACGCCCTCTCTCTCCAGGGTCGGAGGGCCAAAAGGCACTGCCCAGACACCCTGACCATCTTGTGTCTCTGCCACTTGGGGTCCAAGTGGAGACCATTGGCCCAGATCTGCAGAGGCCGCAACCTGAGAAGGCCTAGCGGGACCACGCCGGATGCCGCGGCCAGCATACCAATCAGTCGCAGGAAGAGGCCGTATTCCAGCAACCTCCCCCGCCTGAAGCGCTGTAGTAGCTGCAGAATGGTAGCGACGCGCTTTGGAGAGAGGCAGGCTCGCATGTCCACCGAGTCGAGCACCAGCCCCAGATAACTCACCACCCGACATGGTGTAAGGTTGCTCTTGGAAAAGTTGACCGTGAGGCCAAGCCGATCCACATGGCTGAGGAGCCTGGCTGTGTCCCTGACTGCCTGCTCCCGAGTTGGGGAAATGATTAGCCAGTCGTCTAGGTACGGCAATATCGCCATACCGCCGGCCTGTAATGGGGACAGGGCTGCTGCCACACACCTTGTAAATATACGTGGGGCCAGAGACAGCCCGAATGGAAGGACCTTGAATTGGTACACCTTGCCCAGAAATGCGAAGCGGAGGAACCGCCTGTGACGCTGTGAAATAGGGACATGAAAGTAGGCGTCTTTCAGGTCTATCGACACGAACCAGTCCTCCGGAGCGATAGCCCGGAGGACATCTGCAACACGCAGCATGTGGAAGGAAAAGACCTTGAGGTACCGATTCAGCCGTCTCAAGTCCAGAATGGGGCGAAACCCGCCATCCTTCTTCGGTACCAGAAAGTAGGTTGAGTAGAACCCCTTGAGCTGTTCCTGTGGCTCTACTACCTCGATGGCACCCTTCCCCAGGAGGGTGGCCACTTCCTGGGTCAGGACCAGGGATCTGCCGGGATCTTTGACCACAGTAAGTCTGATCCCGCTGAAAGTTGGGGGCCGGCGTCGGAATTGTAGTGTGTACCCGTTGGACAGCGTGGACACCATCCACGGGTCTGTGGTCTGTTCTTCCCAGTAGTCCAGGTGCTGCTGAGAAAAACGTCCGACGGCCGGCCCTTGAGCTCCAGTACCTACCCCCCCTGCCCCTAGGGGCCTTGGGGGGGCGGCGGCTGGGCGCCGGGCCTCTTGGCGCCGGGCCTCTTGGCACCTGAAATGCCTCCCGTGGCGGCGGCGCGGTAGTACGGCGCCGGCCAACCTGCTCGGAGAAACGCTGGCCCCTCGATCGTCCAGCTGGACGTGGTCGAGGGTTATTGGCACAGGGTACCACAGAGGCCCCTGGTCTGTAATAAGGTGGCGGTGGACGCCGCAAACTAGCAAAATGCTGGCTGGCCTGGCCAGCCTGTACACTCCGCTCCAGGGCCTGCAGTGCAGCTGGCCCAAACGTCTGGCCTGGCACAACCGGGAGAGACCGGAGGGTCCGACGACACACCTCCGACAGGGGGGACTGCGCCAGCCAAACCTGGCGGCGCGCCAACGTAATTGTTGACATTAATCTGCCTAGCTCCCTAGTCATAAAAGCAAATGTCTGAAGAGAAATCTCACTTAGGGTCTGAGCTGAGGGATCAACCTCTGACCCCTGAATGGTCTGGGACAAAGCCAGAACGGTATGCGAAAGCGAATTCCCGAGACGGCCCATACGGGCAGCAATGCCGTAGCTTCTGGTAAGCAGGTCGTCCGTAATTCGGCACTGGGGCCGAGGGCAGCGCGCATCGGCCCTCAGCGCCTCCTCTGGGGAGACAACCAAGGATGCTATCGCTGGCTCAATTGGCGCTAACCGGTCCAAGCCGTAAGCCCCAGCGTCTCTCATAGCTGCCAGAGCTCTGCCATCGCTAGTGTGATGGGACCAAACCTTGGCCTCCGGCCAGCACCTATGCAGCTCCGCAATGTACGGCTCAGAGGGGGGCAACGTGAAAACAGAGGGTTGAACAGCCTGCGGGAAAAATGCACTTACCGGTGCAGATGAAACCGGAGCCTCGTCTAACCCCAGCTTCGCCAGCGCCATACGCAAGGCTGGCCTAACTGTGCAGCGGCTGGGCCCTGGCCCTCTAGCCGAGCTGGCCGCCGACCCCTGGGAGAGAGCCTGAGAAGCCAGGGACGCCTCGTAGACTTCTCCCTCCTCTGTAAAGAGACTACAGGATGCAGCTGTAGACAGCATATCATCCTCTGAATAGGAAAGTTGTGCAGCCGCGGGAACACACACAGCGGCTGGTACACCCTGTGCCTCTCGGAGGTTCTCCAAGAGGGCTTTGATCTGAGCCACGTCCCCCGATAGTGCGCTCACTTGGGTTGTCAACTCGTCTACCCTACGGGACTTCCCGGGGGGTCCCCCAGCTGCCGAGGAGCGCCGCTTGGCGCCACCAGGACCCGCACCCGATGGGGGCAACACTAGTCCCTCCACCTCAGCCAGCCTAGCCAGCCTTAGTGCATGAGGCATGCAACTACAATTCATGCATGGATCATCCGACAGTGCTTCCCTCAGGTGCTCAACCCCCAGACATGCAGAGCACTGGTCATGGCCATCCTCCGTGTGCAGGGAGGCCAAGCAGATGACACAATTATGGGCGCTTGACATAATGGCAACATAATTACCCTATCTCAGTAACTAATTAGCAAATAGCAAATTAATTAGTAGGCTATGCCGCCGGGCTCTAGGCGAGAGCACCGAGCACCGGTGTGACACCCCAAAATTAACCCCTTGAAGGCGACTCTGCTACCCGCAAGCCGCCTACTGGAGGCAAATTAACGCAGGCTTAGGCAATCGAGCACTAGGCGAGAGCACCCGAGCACGACGCGCCCCTGCAAAAACGATAAATCAAGTACGCAGCTGGCCTAGGCGACACACACCCCAGCAGCAGTGCAGCAAAGCTAGCAAATACCGTGGCGGCGGCTATGCCCACGCCGCTCACTAACAGTTAAATCAAAGTAAGCAACCGGCCCCGGCGAACTCACCACCCGAGCACAGCGCAACAGCTAGCAAAAAGAAACTAGAATTTACCGTGGCGGCGCTAACCCCAGCCGCTCACTGGCAACTAATCAAGTAGCAACTGGCCTAGGCGACACACACCCAAGCAGCAGTGCAGCAAAGCTAGCAATTACCGTGGCGGCGGCTATGCCCACGCCGCTCACTGACAATTAAACCAAAGTAAGCAACTGGCCCCGGCGAACTCAGCACCCGAGCACAGCGCAACAGCTAGCAAAAAGAAACTAGAATTTACCGTGGCGGCGCTAACCCCAGCCGCTCACTGTCAACTAATCAAGTAGCAACTGGCCTAGGCGACACACACCCAAGCAACAGTGCAGCAAAGCTAGCAATTACCGTGACGGCGGCTATGCCCACGCCGCTCACTGACAATTAAATCAAAGTAAGCAACTGGCCCCGGCGAACTCAGCACCCGAGCACAGCGCAACAGCTAGCAAAAAGAAATTAGAATTTACCGTGGCGGCGCTAACCCCAGCCGCTCACTATCAACTAATCAAGTAGCAACTGGCCTAGGCGACACACACCCAAGCAGCAGTGCAGCAAAGCTAGCAATTACCGTGGCGGCGGCTATGCCCACGCCGCTCACTGACAATTAAATCAAAGTAAGCAACTGGCCCCGGCGAACTCAGCACCCGAGCACAGCGCAACAGCTAGCAAAAGAAATTAGAACTTACCGTGGCGGCGCTAAGCCCAGCCGCTCACTGGCACTCTTTAGAAAACAATAGCATACAATCAGCACCGGGCTTACAAGCAACGGCGCGACCGAAATAATAACACGGCGACTGTGAAGCTAGCCGCCGACTGTTACGAGCTCAATAATGCAAGGTGGAAGGTGACAGCTACCGCGGTAGCCGGCGGCCACGCGTAGCTTTCACACTTACTCACCCCTGCCCGGCCCGCAGCCGTAGTAGAAACAATTGCCAGTCGCAGCCTTTGGTGGTCGACGTTAGATCGAAGCACCAACCCGAAGGTACAAGCTACTTGCGACAAAGCTATTCGGTATATCTCTCACACACACGCACTGTGTGTGTCCTGCTAATCCGCGAGAAAATAGAAGGAACAGATCCTCAGGTGACTTCCGGAATATATAGACATTCCGGGGTCACCCAGGTGTCACAGGTGACTTTGTTGGTATAAAGATCTCGACCTGCGCATGCGCGCGATGGAACATCCAGTGCTGTAAGCACCGCCTCTGGCGGTCAGTAGGAACGAAATAGAACAAACATCTGTTCTTTCATATAAAAAAATGGAATTAATAAAAATTAATTAATAATGGTTAAAATAAATAAAATTACAAAAGGCTCAAGGGGTTCACATACTTTCAAGCAGCACTGTATACAATTGTAATACTATTCAACGAAGGTGTATTGATAATTTGGATACACATTTCTTATTTCTATTTCTATCTATATAAGATGTTTATTTGTGTCCCTTAGAAATTGTCCACCCTGTCATATTGAAGAATCCGTCAAATTAAGAAAATATAATCCACTCTAGTGACACCACAACACCAGTGATTAATGCATTTCATTGACGGGAAATTTAAAAGGCTGAGTTTGTTGTTTAGATTACTTTCCTCCTGAGACATTTTCTTTGTAAAAGTTTGCTTAAGGCCAGGACACACCAGCCCGATAATCGCCGTCGTCAAAAAAAAAGACGAATCTGTTTGGTGTGTGCCGTGACGTCGGCCGACGTAGAGGTCGTCGGGCTTGTTTTGAGCCTGTCGGCCGCCGATTGCACATGTTCAATCGGCGGCCGACCGTCTTTCATTTGGAGCAATTTGATTGGTGGAGGGCTAGCGAATCAGTGAAGCCCGGAAGTGAGGCGGGTAGCACAAACAGCTAACAACAGCTAGCCATCGTTTTAATGTGTTTGTTCGTTTCGTTTTGAGAGTACTCACATGCATCAACCCTTGTTGACTGCTCGACACCATGCTCGACACTGAGCTGCTAAAAATTGTGCTCTTATGGTCCATAAATATAAATATGTATTTCTATCTATGTTTATGCTCTAGAGAGATGTCCAATCATTTCCGGCTTTCGTATTTTTTCGGGCTAATACAGATTAGCGCCGCCTGCTGTTGTGGAGACATTACATCCCGCGAGCGTACGGAAAATAAACAGTCGTCTCGGTGTGTTCTTTAGCAGCGACGGGAAGCTGGAGCTTCCTGAAACGGCCGACTCCATTTTTTTTGACGACGGCGATTATCGGGCTGGTGTGTCCTGGCCTTTACAGGTTGTGGTCAAGCTTAACAAGTCCACCCTGTTGGCATGAAATACACCATCATTGTGTAATTTTTGATAATACAATATTTTTAAAATGTTTATGTTTAACTATAGACAATCTTCTTCAACAACCTTACTAGCTAGTAAGCCAGTCTTAGTTTGTTGTTAGCTTACATGCAAACTTAAGATCAAAATGTCCTCCCTGTCATGTCTTGCATAGGGTATAGTGGCGACAGGGTGGACATTCACATGACAGGGTGGACATATCAATAATTCTAAAGTCGGAATTGTAAATGATGATACATGCAAGGCAATTGTGTGGACACAAACACAGATACAAACTAGGTTATTATTCTATATTATTGATTATTCCTGGTTGGGTCACATCGTATCATTGCCTTTATCATTTGGTCACATTGAATTATTGCAATTTGCACAAATTGCTCATAGTCATGCGATTGTCCAACCATTGTCATCTTGACATTTTTGATTATAAATCAGCCATAGGCCTACAGTAAAATGTAATAATATTTAATCTAGTGTATAACAGCTAAGTGGGGGATGGGATAATATGCACACACAAAAAACTATAATATATAACAAAATATATATTTTTTAGTATAGGCTAGGCAATTAATTTAAAAAAAAAATATGTTCAACATAATGCCTTTTTTTATGTTTTGAGGTTATTAAATAGACTTTACCCACTTTCTGAGCTTAATGATTTACCTAACTGTATAGGCCTACTGTAGTTCCCCGGAGGCATGCGTTATTGTCCAAGTTGAAAATGTTTTAGGCAGGCATGAAAGACATACGGAAACTGACCTGAAGACACGATAATTAAACTGACCTGACACACAGAGGTTAGTGCTCTTCTGTCGGAGTTGATTGCTGCTCATAACAGTTGTTTTCCTAGAACAACATAAATAAAGTTTACAGAACACCGACTGGCTGTCCATTTCTTACTTTTTGAGTTCGATAGGCCTATTAGTAACGGCAAAACCCAAACAAACCTTTCCATGACTTACCGACTCACACCACTGTGACGGTCGTTTTACTGAGGGTAAAAAGTGAAAGACGTAGGCAACCCACGATTTAAGCATTGTGCTCCAATCTGAGAGCTCTTACGTCAGGACTTCCGCATTGCCTTTGCGGAAGTGCAAACAAATAAATAATAAATTATAAGATTGTCAATAAGGTGACAAATTACACGTCAGTATTCACCTTCAAATTAGTTTAAAAAGAAAGTTTTAAAACAAATACACACACAGGGGGTTATGCCTACCAAACAAGTCATAAAGTTGAACGATTTGCATTAATTTATAGTTTTTGTTAATTTCATGTAGCCTATCTAGATCAATTTTGAAAGTGCTATATGAGGGCAGTTTCTTAGAATATTTAATTGTATTAATATAAAATTTAGATTTAATATCGAGCAAATGAATTTGGCCTATAGCCTACTGTTAACTGACAAAGACATTTGGATTTTTGAATAGGCTAATATTCCTAACCATACAAGGCAGACTTACTGCGAGCTACCCGAGTGCAAGACGATGGTAGGCTATATTCTCCTGTAGATGACACAAGTTCGCATGATATCAACCTGGTTTTAAGACAAACCTAGTTAATTCACCGCTGTCAAGCTAGCTGACACTTTGTGAACGACAGTCAAGCCAGCAGATCCATTGCATGATCCATTGCTGTGTATATGTATCGTATTCACTTTATTTTCGAACGCCCGTTTTTAGTACAACAACACTTCCGCATTTGGCAACGAACTTCCGGTCAGTTACTTTCGGTTAGCTATTTTTAGCTGGCCAACAACTGTTGACAGCGACTGAATTTAAAACAAATTAACCAAATGACATGGGAGGAGACGCAAGGAGAAGTACAGCATCCAAATGGAGCTACATTGCCGCATCCTAACTGTATTCAAAACTGGACGGATGACACGAAAAGGTGGCCTGCGATTACGTACGGGGATATTTTCAACTACTTCGTGCTCTCGCTCGGGGTAGACGGCTCGGCGATGAACATATGAGCACAGAGGCGTACCAGTACCTTCACAGCGGCAAGGTCGGCCGTGTAGTGATTCACGAAGAGCCACAGTTAACCCGAGTCAAGCGAGCTGTCCGGGCCACTCGGCATGGGTCCTGGTCACAGCCCAGGGAACAGTGGAGACGACCCGGCCGGCTGTTCCTGCATAGCAGGATTAGGACGGTCCTGAAGTCATGCTGCAGCAATATTGTGGAAGGTAAGCATGACAACTGCTCGCAATGTTGATATGCACAATTTCAATTTCCCTAAGTAATCCCTGGAGTTTATATGTTCTTCGTAGTTGTTTTTAAACTTCATACATTAGCTAGCATGTTATGCTATGCAGAAGACATTGTAGTAAAACGTGTGTAGGGTAAAGTGCACAGCAATATTCCGATGACATTCCCCATGTAAACAAGTTTTTGCTCAATTTTATCAGAATAAACCATAATCGCTGCTTCTGACATTCAGAATACATTCAGAGGACCTGTATGAGTAAAGAGAGAAAAGGCATGTTTGACTGGCTGCATTTAGCATGTTATGATTAGGCTGTAGGCTACTGTGTCTATCTGGGAATATTAACAGTTTTTTGTTTTGTTTTTTTGACAAACACAGCTTCTGATGACCACTTGTAAGTCAATATGTCTAATCTATTATGGTTCAATGGAGCAAGGTAAGTGAATCCAGTACAGGTAAATCTACATTTTAACAATCTAAATCATCTGCAATCTGGGTGAGTACACATGATTCTGTATAATGTTTGGAAAAGTTTATTTATACATTGTTGTTGTGCAAAATTGAAAAATTACAGTTCCTGTTGATGTATACCTGGAGACTATGTAACAGGTGAGTTAACTTGATTCACTCCCAATGGAGGGAACAACATGGGTTGTCAATATTCAGGGTATGCAGTGTGTGATAGATTCATTACATCACATTCATTGGGCATGTACATTTTATTTGGTGTAACAAATGTATTTGTCCCACACTGAATGCATGAAGGCGGTAAACCCTACAAAGTTCAGTCTAATCAGGTTGCTTGCTTGAACAAAGGTAAGGTAATGATTAGGATGGCTTTTGAAGACACTTTAAGACATGCTGAGGTATATCAATATCAATATTATTTGTTGTTATTAATTTGTTAAATGATTGTTAAGCCATTTCTTATGCTTGAAATCTAAAGTCTGTGGTTTTTCTCAGGTTGAAAATGCAGTATCCAGTGGCCTCACAGGAACTTCCTGCACAGATGAACAGCGCCTTTGGAACAGTGGGACCCAGAGGAACCTCGCCCCAAAGCTGTTGGCTGACATCAATTTTGCCCATCACAAATCTACGGATGCTTTCCAGACACCCAATTGGCCAGACGCTCTGTTGCTCACGTAAGGAAACCGATTACTGTTCAGCGGGTACTGTAATCGGTTTCCTTACGTGAGGAACACAGTGTCTGGCCTCAGCTGGTTTTCACGAAGTATAAGGAGAGTGTTATCAATACTTACAAAAACAATTAAACAGAGCAGTGGCGTCTCAACATGATGGGAGGAGAGTTTACCAACAAGACATATTTTCAATTTCCAGTTGGTGTAACCAAAGCTGACCCCATCCCAGCAGCAATATTGCTGGGTGTAGCTAATGATGCAAATTTCTGTACAGAAATTGTGCCAAGGCTAAAGGCGTTCTATTTTAAATATATGCTGCCTCGTATTGCAAATGAAATTCAGGCAGGCAGGTTGTAAAAACTAGATCTAAACCAGCTCTTCATTTTCTCCCAACTCGCCCTAATGTTAAACATTCTGTTAATGTAGTTTAATCTGGCTGAACTGTTTCCGCCAGCGTCTATTAGCGCTAGCGTCGGCTAACAACGCTATGCCTCCATTTCCTGTTGCTGGCGTTCCCATATTGAGCTCCCCCTCAAACTAGGAAACAATTTCGCTCAGTCAACCTGTGTGCTTCTGTGCAGCGCTCTCTCTCTCTCACACACACACACACACACACACACACACACACACAGGGTGTGAGAAGTCACATTACTGTAGACAGAAATAATACTGTAGACAGAAATAAAGTGTGGCGATACTTTGGGATAATAATATTGGCCGCGGCGGTCCGGGACACAGCATAGCCTAGCTTAGCCTAGCCTAGCTGTCCAACTTCATTGTACAACTTCCCCCGGGCAGAAATACCCTCATAAACTCTGGAAAATGAAGCGTGGGGGTTTGAATTGAGCACCGGACCTTATAACCAGCTAAATTGATCCGCCGTTCCCTTTCTTTGGTGATTTGCAGGACAACGGGCCGCCGATGATAATGTTACCAGAGATAACACTGCGTGACTACGTGGCTAGTTAATTCCGGTTAAGTTATCCCGTGAGCTCCTCGGGGGCTAAAGTGTATGGTGTCTTGACATGGTAAATGGACTTGTATAGCGCTATATCTCCGTTTATCACAGACCCAAAGCGCTTTACATTGTTTTTGTACACATTCACCCAGTCACACACACAGTCATACACCAATAGGAGCAGCTACCACGCAGGGTAGGCTTAGCACTAGGGTGCTAAGCTAACTAAGCTAACTATCGGGAGCAATTCGGGGTCAGGGACACTTCGACATGTGGCGGGGAGACGGGGGATCGAACCTCCGACCCTGCACACCAGAGGCGAACTCCCTACCCCCTTCGCCACTGCCGCCCCATGCTGGTTAGAAAGCAACACACTATGTGTATTCCTTTTTTCTTTAATAGTTTTTTTTGTGGCGTTTGCGGGTTAGATTTAGCCATTTCTCTGACAGCCTCTGGACGTGAAGACATTCCATCAAAATAAGTCCCCCCCCGGCACTATTTTGCATGGACACCGCTGCTGTTTCCCGGGGTTAGCCCCGCCCTAGATGATTGTGATTGGTTTAAAGAAATAAAAATAGGCCAGCCCAGTTTCCCCCCGAATAGACGGCTCTAAACGGCGTGCTTCCAGACCATACTACTTGCTGTAGTTTGGTCTGGCTTTGCGAGACTAATGTAGTTAAAATGTATCTCAAAGAAGAAAAAGTTTCCGGTAGTATGTTAGCAATTATTTGTTTTCACAGAATTAAGAAGGATGTAGATACAATCTGACACTTCTATATGTGTTTCTGAACTCACAATTAACTGCAGAAACAAAATTAAAACTGATTCCAAAATTGCTTAATTAATATAATACATTTGAGGAATTAAAACAAAATATTTCCTTGTTGAATGCTGTTGAAATAAGTACGTGTTTTTAATAAACTTTGTGACACTTTACTGTACATTTCGCTTGTGTCTTTTGTAATAAGTACAAATTTTAAATGTTACTGTACATTTTGCATGTGTCTTGTAATAAGTAAACCAATTGACATTTAACTGTACATTTCTTGGGGGAAACATGAACTGTAACTATGGTCACAAAGGGTCCAGTCCTCCTCCCACTGGGTCACAGCATCTCGGTGAGTTTGGCTCATCCACATCCATGGCTCGGTGCTGGGTGTTGCATTGTCACCTAGTAAAATAGAAAATTGTATTTCATTAATGCAGCCTACAAACAAAATAATAATTTCCCCACTGTAAACAACTCTAAGATAAAATGTGCATTTACTATTTCCATAATCTACAATGATTGCAAAGATCTGATCTGTAGGCTACTCAGCCTGATTGTGGTCATCATAGGCCTATTCGGCCCAATCTACATTAGTAGGTAGCCTATATTATTATCTGGTTTAACTGCTAAATAAGTAAAATATGTTTAATGTTTACATATAATTGAATGCAGAATTAATTAGGTACGTTACATGTTAGTTCACAAATTGTTCACAAACTTTTTAATCAAAACGACGCTGAAGTTGGCAGCTGATTCGCAGCAGCCGATTCGGCAGTTAAGGAAAAGTTAAGGGATTCTTAAGGAGCTGCGGAGCGACTGATTCCCCGTTGTTTAACCTTCTAAATCGCCTCGGTAAAGCCACATTAATTAGTCTAGATTACCTACAATTGATGTAACCTTTATTAAGTTTGTTTAAAAGAAAGAGAGGAGATATTTCACTGCTTTTTTTTGCATCTGGACCACAATAGAACTGGTCCTGATTGAAAACCACTGCACCTAGACTCTTCAAATCTGGACTAGAATATCACAGAGAGGCTATAGATTATAGAAAACCTAGTTTTTGATTTGTGAACCTTTTTTTCTATTTGTGAAAATGCAATAAAGGTACATGTCAACGCTTTTTTGGGATCTAGACCGCATTAGAACTGGTCTTGATTGAAAACCACTGCACCTAGACTCTTCAAATCTGGACTAGAATATCACAGTGAGGCTATACATTATGGAAAATTTAGTTTCTGATTTGTGAAACTATTATTCTATTTGTGAAAATGCAAAGAATGCACATTTTAATTGTTTTAGGGGTCTAGGCCGCATTAGAACTGGTCCTGATTGAAAACCATTGCACCTAGACTCTTCAAATCTGGACTAGATTATCACAGTGAGGCTATAGATTATAGAAAACCTAGTTTTTGATTTGTGAAACTTTTTTTCTATTTGTGAAAATGAAATAAAGGCACATGTCAACGCTTTTTTGGGATCTAGACCGCATTAGAACTGGTCCTGATTGAAAACCACTGCACCTAGACTCTTCAAATCTGGACTAGAATATCACAGTGAGGCTATAGATTATGGAAAACATAGTTTCTGATTTGTGAAACTTTTTTTCTATTTGTGAAAATGCAAAGAATGAACATTTTAATGGTTTTTAGGGGTCTAAGCCGCATTAGAACTGGTCCTGATTGAAAACCATTGCACCTAGACTCTTCAAATCTGGACTAGATTATCACAGTGAGGCTATACATTATGGACAATTTAGTTTCTGATTTGTGAAACTATTATTCTATTTGTGAAAATGCAAAGAATGCACATTTTAATTGTTTTAGGGGTCTAGGCCGCATTAGAACTGGTCCTGATTGAAAACCATTGCACCTAGACTCTTCAAATCTGGACTAGATTATCACAGTGAGGCTATAGATTATGGAAAACATAGTTTCTGATTTGTGAAACTATTATTCTATTTGTGAAAATGCAAAGAATGCACATTTTAATGCTTTTCAGGGGTCTAGGCCGCATTAGAACTGGTCCTGATTGAAAACCATTGCACCTAGACTCTTCAAATCTGGACTAGATTATCACAGTGAGACTATAGATTATAGAAATCATAGTTTCTGATTTGTGAAACTTTTTTTCTATTTGTGAAAATGCAAAGAATGAACATTTTAATGGTTTTTAGGGTTTAGGCCGCATTAGAACTGGTCCTGATTGAAAACCATTGCACCTAGACTCTTCAAATCTGGACTAGAATATCACAGTGAGGCTATAGATTATAGAAAACATAGTTTCTGATTTGTGAAACTTTTTTTCTATTTGTGAAAATGCAAAGAATGCACATTTTAATGGTTTTTAGGGGTCTAGGCCACATTAGAACTGGTCCTGATTGAAAACCATTTCACCTAGACTCTTCAAATCTGGACTAGATTATCACAGTGAGGCTATAGATTATAGAAAACCTAGTTTTTGATTTGTGAAACTTTTTTTCTATTTGTGAAAATGAAATAAAGGCACATGTCAACGCTTTTTTGGGATCTAGACCGCATTAGAACTGGTCCTGATTGAAAACCACTGCATCTAGACTCTTCAAATCTGGACTAGAATATCACAGTGAGGCTATACATTATGGAAAATTTAGTTTCTGATTTGTGAAACTATTATTCTATTTGTGAAAATGCAAAGAATGCACATTTTAATTGTTTTAGGGGTCTAGGCCGCATTAGAACTGGTCCTGATTGAAAACCATTGCACCTAGACTCTTCAAATCTGGACTAGATTATCACAGTGAGGCTATAGATTATAGAAAACATAGTTTCTGATTTGTGAAACTTTTTTTCTATTTGTGAAAATGCAAAGAATGCACATTTTAATGGTTTTTAGTGGTCTAGGCCACATTAGAACTGGTCCTGATTGAAAACCATTTCACATAGACTCTTCAAATCTGGACTAGATTATCACAGTGAGGCTATAGATTATAGAAAACCTAGTTTTTGATTTGTGAAACTTTTTTTCTATTTGTGAAAATGAAATAAAGGCACATGTCAACGCTTTTTTGGGATCTAGACCGCATTAGAACTGGTCCTGATTGAAAACCACTGCACCTAGACTCTTCAAATCTGGACTAGAATATCACAGTGAGGCTATACATTATGGAAAATTTAGTTTCTGATTTGTGAAACTATTATTCTATTTGTGAAAATGCAAAGAATGCCCATTTTAATTGTTTTTAGGGGTCTAGGCCGCATTAGAACTGGTCCTGATTGAAAAAACCATTGCACCTAGACTCTTCAAATCTGGACTAGAATATCACAGTGAGGCTATAGATTATAGAAAACATAGTTTCTGATTTGTGAAACTTTTTTTCTATTTCTGAAAATGCAAAGAATGCACATTTTAATGGTTTTTAGGGGTCTAGGCCACATTAGAACTGGTCCTGATTGAAAACCATTTCACATAGACTCTTCAAATCTGGACTAGATTATCACAGTGAGGCTATAGATTATAGAAAACCTAGTTTTTGATTTGTGAAACTTTTTTTCTATTTGTGAAAATGAAATAAAGGCACATGTCAACGCTTTTTTGGGATCTAGACCGCATTAGAACTGGTCCTGATTGAAAACCACTGCACCTAGACTCTTCAAATCTGGACTAGAATATCACAGTGAGGCTATACATTATGGAAAATTTAGTTTCTGATTTGTGAAACTATTATTCTATTTGTGAAAATGCAAAGAATGCCCATTTTAATTGTTTTTAGGGGTCTAGGCCGCATTAGAACTGGTCCTGATTGAAAACCATTGCACCTAGACTCTTCAAATCTGGACTAGATTATCACAGTAAGGCTATAGATTATGGAAAACATAGTTTCTGATTTGTGAAACTATTATTCTATTTGTGAAAATGCAAAGAATGCACATTTTAATGGTTTTTAGGGGTCTAGGCCGCATTAGAACTGGTCCTGATTGAAAACCATTGCACCTAGAGTCTTCAAATCTGGACTAGATTATCACAGTGAGACTATAGATTATAGAAATCATAGTTTCTGATTTGTGAAACTTTTTTTCTATTTGTGAAAATGAAATAAAGGCACATGTCAATGCTTTTTTGGGGTCTAGACCGCATTAGAACTGGTCCTGATTGAAAACCACTGCACCTAGACTCTTCAAATCTGGACTAGACTATCACAGTGAGGCTATAGATTATAGAAATCATAGTTTCTGATTTGTGAAACTTTTTTTCTATTTGTGAAAATGCAAAGAATGAACATTTTAATGGTTTTTAGGGGTCTAGGCCGCATTAGAACTGGTCCTGATTGAAAAAATCATTGCACCTAGACTCTTCAAATCTGGACTAGAATATCACAGTGAGGCTATAGATTATAGAAAACATAGTTTCTGATTTGTGAAACTTTTTTTCTATTTGTGAAAATGCAAAGAATGCACATTTTAATGGTTTTTAGTGGTCTAGGCCACATTAGAACTGGTCCTGATTGAAAACCATTTCACATAGACTCTTCAAATCTGGACTAGATTATCACAGTGAGGCTATAGATTATAGAAAACCTAGTTTTTGATTTGTGAAACTTTTTTTCTATTTGTGAAAATGAAATAAAGGCACATGTCAACGCTTTTTTGGGATCTAGACCGCATTAGAACTGGTCCTGATTGAAAACCACTGCACCTAGACTCTTCAAATCTGGACTAGAATATCACAGTGAGGCTATACATTATGGAAAATTTAGTTTCTGATTTGTGAAACTATTATTCTATTTGTGAAAATGCAAAGAATGCCCATTTTAATTGTTTTTAGGGGTCTAGGCCGCATTAGAACTGGTCCTGATTGAAAAAACCATTGCACCTAGACTCTTCAAATCTGGACTAGAATATCACAGTGAGGCTATAGATTATAGAAAACATAGTTTCTGATTTGTGAAACTTTTTTTCTATTTCTGAAAATGCAAAGAATGCACATTTTAATGGTTTTTAGGGGTCTAGGCCACATTAGAACTGGTCCTGATTGAAAACCATTTCACATAGACTCTTCAAATCTGGACTAGATTATCACAGTGAGGCTATAGATTATAGAAAACCTAGTTTTTGATTTGTGAAACTTTTTTTCTATTTGTGAAAATGAAATAAAGGCACATGTCAACGCTTTTTTGGGATCTAGACCGCATTAGAACTGGTCCTGATTGAAAACCACTGCACCTAGACTCTTCAAATCTGGACTAGAATATCACAGTGAGGCTATACATTATGGAAAATTTAGTTTCTGATTTGTGAAACTATTATTCTATTTGTGAAAATGCAAAGAATGCCCATTTTAATTGTTTTTAGGGGTCTAGGCCGCATTAGAACTGGTCCTGATTGAAAACCATTGCACCTAGACTCTTCAAATCTGGACTAGATTATCACAGTGAGGCTATAGATTATGGAAAACATAGTTTCTGATTTGTGAAACTATTATTCTATTTGTGAAAATGCAAAGAATGCACATTTTAATGGTTTTTAGGGGTCTAGGCCGCATTAGAACTGGTCCTGATTGAAAACCATTGCACCTAGACTCTTCAAATCTGGACTAGATTATCACAGTGAGGCTATAGATTATAGAAAACCTAGTTTTTGATTTGTGAAACTTTTTTTCTATTTGTGAAAATGAAATAAAGGCACATGTCAACGCTTTTTTGGGGTCTAGACCGCATTAGAACTGGTACTGATTGAAAACCACTGCACCTAGACTCTTCAAATCTGGACTAGACTATCACAGTGAGGCTATAGATTATAGAAAACATAGTTTCTGATTTGTGAAACTTTTTTTCTATTTGTGAAAATGCAAAGAATGCACATTTTAATGGTTTTTAGGGGTCTAGGCCGCGTTAGAACTGGTCCTGATTGAAAACCACTGCACCTAGACTCTTCAAATCTGGACTAGAATATCACAGTGAGGCTATGGATTATAGAAAACATAGTTTCTGATTTGTGAAACTTTTACCCTATCTGTGAAAATGCAAAGTATGCACATTTTAATGGTGTTTAAGCAGGGCTGTACGCTTATTTTTTAAAGTGGTAGCACTGGTGCTAGCAAGCAAAA
Source organism: Hyperoplus immaculatus (assembly GCA_949357725.1). Classification (NCBI taxonomy): domain Eukaryota; kingdom Metazoa; phylum Chordata; class Actinopteri; order Uranoscopiformes; family Ammodytidae; genus Hyperoplus; species Hyperoplus immaculatus. The sequence continues at coordinate 449,623 of OX442361.1, forward strand.
AAATTCGGTAGCACAAAAATAAATTTGGTAGCACACAAAGTATGATCGAAAACTTGCATGACCCTAACCCTTGCATTTAGCTCTAATTACCTTTGAGCATGTCATCTTGATTTTATTTGAGATTCTCAATGAATATGATATCCTAGTGTGCAGTAATAATTGTAGAAAAATTAATAGGGGTGCTCTGATTGCAATTTAGACAAAAGAGTCTAACCTGCCAATGGCAATTTTTTTTGCTGATTCAGAATTGTTTCCCCCCCATAGAACTATAAAAAATAATGTCTATACCTATATGTTTTTATAAACATATCATTATTATATTAGGCTAATAATAACAAACATTTTTAGAACATTTCATTCTTTTAATGAAAACCATACTTTAAAACATTGAACATATAGCCTATTAAATAAATTAGTTAACATAGTTATACAATTTAGGCCAAGTTAAATAGGTTGTGTCAATCTTTGTTTAAATCATAGATAGTTACTGCTGTTGACTGCTTTCTTTATAGGTCCATGGTTGACTGCAGGGCTGTGAAGCGCTAACTTCCTGTTCTTACCTGCTTCAAAATAAGAGTCAACTCGCATTTGGCTAGTAACCGACTTTTATTGTGAAGGCGCACAGGAAATGTTCTGTTTGCACACGCACTAACTTGACTGTGTTAATGTAAAGAGAGCCGTCTCCTTCCTGTTTTAACCGTTGGTGAAGTTAGACGCCATAATCGCCGCACAAGCACAGATCCCGAGCACACATCTTTCACCAGCCAAAGTGGAGGGTAGACTTAATAACTTACTCGCCTAAGACTACATTCACCCGCATTTGGAGAGTGTTAATGTAGAGCCCTCTAAGCAGTATTTTTGCATAGCTCCTCTGTGTCTCAAACAGACAGCATCTGCTCATTAGCACTGGTGCGACTGGACTTGTATTCATCATCGCACGTGATCAATTTCAGTAGCAAATGCGATCAAAACTGTCGCACTGTACAGCCCTGTGTTTAAGGGTCCAGACCGCATTAGAACTGGTCCTGATTGAAGCTGATGTCTTCTTTTTTTTTTGTTTTGTTTTAGATATATATTTAGATATTTAGATATTTTTTGGGCATTTTTATGCTTTATTGACAGTGTAGAGACAAAGTTGAAATTGGGCAGGGAGGGGAGTGACATGCAGAGAACGGTTGGTTACATTGTAACCCAGGTTCTCTGAGTGGAGAGACTATCTCTCCACCTTACATAGTTGACGTGGATACTCTTTAAGACACATCACTTGTGGCGGCCACACATGATAGGCCAGCCGTGGCGGCCACGCATGATTGGCCAGCCGTGGCTATATAAGCTACACGCATGCGTGGCCTCTTCGGTTTGAACCTTGATTGGAATGCGTTTCTGAGCGGCATCTCGGCTGGAGAGATAGTCTCTCCACTCAGAGAACCTGGGTTACAACGTAACCAACCGTTCTCTATCGTGTCAAGACTATCTCTCCATCCTATATATTCCATCAGTGGCGAACTTAGCCATTTTGGGGCTCCAGGCGAACAGTCATTTGGGGGCCCTTGCATCTAATGTACCTTATATCGCACACACTGAGATACTCCATACAAGGGATGAACAAAAGTCACTAGCTTTTTTTCATTTTGGATGAGACTACTCAGGTACATGTCAGAGGCTTTCTTAGCTTGGATTGGTCTAAGAGGATCCCACATCACAGTGTCAAACTGAGCCATTAACTGAACCTGACCCATGACATGTCCATTGCCTAGTCCTAGTTCATTAAGTGTGTCAGAGGGGCCACGTAGAGGAAGCTTTCTCTCTGACAGGAAGTTGATGATTGCCACTAACCTGGATACAATTCTAGAGACCAATATGACTTTGCTTTCAATTAAATGTGTTGTTTTATTTTTTAAATACACAGTGAATTACAAAATAGCCTGTGTCCACAGAGTCTAGGCCTATTTGAAATAAAATCTTCAAATATTAAAAAAAAAAATTAGGTTATAACCCTGCCTTCTTTAAGCATGGATAGTAGTGACTAAGTGTGCAGGGGAGAGAGAAATATACACAGATAGAGGGAGGAAGAGATAGCTTTATTTTGCTTTTTTACTTAAATTGATCATTGATGGCTTTAGACTGACTCCTGCTGTCGCAAGCCTATCAGCTGTTGTTCTGAACAGCTGTTACACACGGAGGTGAAAACGAAATTGAAACTTAACTATCGCCTGGCTGGGCTGACTTAAAGTGGAGCAGCCAAATATAGCCTAAACTAATAGGCCTAAATATTGTTACAAAAATACAGGCAATGTGTTGTGTGATTTTGGTCAGTAGCCTACAGTAGACCTAGAGGCTGGCCCCGATCGCCACCAACTGTTCTGTAATACACGATCGCCGATCACGTGAACACACAGGCGTCTTTTTTTTTTAGCATATATGCATCCAATCCGCGGTTCACGTGGGTCCCAAACCGTGAGGGATGGTCCGAATGGACCACGGATCAACCGTGATCCGTTGCACCATTAATTATCTCCATCAGTTTGTTGACACACATTCACGTCATTAGCATAGCTGCTGGCTGAGCCAGGAGCCACCTGGATTGACAGTAGGAGCTGGAACTTTACCGGTTAATGATGTAGACAGCTGTTCTTCCGTCTAAGGTCCCGCTGCCACCGCGCTGGGTGCTGTAAAAAAGCTTAATAGCTTCGGCAGCTTTGATATTAAGTCCTGACTTTGGTCCTTCTTCTGTTTGTTTTGTGACCCGCTCTCGTATGTTCGCTTCATTTTGGTATAGGTAGGTTAGGTTTATCTCGTCTCTCTCTTCTCCCGCTATTTACTTTTTTGGAATTACGTGTGAACGTGCAGCGTCATGAGCGTAATGTGTAATGGAATAGTCCATGTAGTGCAGACTGAAGGGGGGTGCACGGTTGGCAGAAAGGCCGTCAAAACGCGAGTAATTAGACATCCCGATGATACTATTGTGAAGAGATTTTTTATAAAAAACAATAGATATGGGGCAAAATATAAAGAGGGCATTTTGGGGGCCCCTAAGGGGCCGGGGCTCCAGGCAATTGCCTGGTTTGCCTCAATGGACGGCCCGCCCCTGTATTCCATATGTATGGGGACTTCTGTAAGGCACACCGCGAGGAAACCAAGCAGACCCAGCTGCTCCTGCGGGAGCCTAAATAAAAAAGGCAGTTGAGTTCGAATGACACGTCACCACCACCAGAGTGTTCACCCATGTGCCAAGTATAAAGGAACTATTTACAATTATACATTATGTACACACCATTGCCAAGGCGCCAGACACTACCAAGGCTAAGGCCCTGCAAGACCCTAAAGCTAGCCATGAATGGGTAGATGGCCTAGCCCAAACGCGCACCGTCCTGCTGCATTGAGCCCAGCACTCGCTCCGAGAATGGGGTGCTGGCTGCCACATTCATGCAGTAGAACCGGATAAAAGTCGACAGGGTCGACCAAGAGGCCGCCGTACAAATCTCAGATAGAGGGGCCCCTCGCCATAGGGCCCATGACGTAGCAATGCCCCGTGTGGAGTGCGCCCGCACCCCTACTGGGGTCGGCTTGGTTGCCCTCTCATATGCCTGCTGGATAGCATCCACAACCCAGTGGGCAAGTCTGGCCTTGGAGACTGGCTGTCCAAGACGGCTAGGCTTGTAACAGACAAAGAGCTGGCCCGTTGTCCTATGGCCACGTATCCGATGCAGATTATTCTGTTAGGTACCTGACTGGGCACAGTAGTGACCGCCTACTCCACCCTGCTTCACCTTCCTGAGGATGGTGGAAAGGGTGCAGCTCAATAGATCGACCGGCGTGGGACTCAGACCAGACTTGAGGGTGAAATGCAGGGTTCGGGCGCAGCACCACCCCAGCACCACCTGGCAAGAAGCGGCAGCAGTCCTCATGCACTGAAAGAGCATGCATCTCTTCCATTCTCTCAGCAGACACAATTGCGAGCAAAAACGCTTCTTGAGAGAAAGCCATTGTAGCCTAGTTCTATCCCGGGGCTCGAATGGCTCATTCTGCAAGGCCGACAGCACCACCTCCAAATCCCATGGGGGGACAGCTGGCCTTCTGCGATGTGGAGTAACCCTACGAGCACCTCTAAGAAACTGACCAATAAGGTTGCAACAGCCTTCTGCCAGCTTCCGAGGTCCAACACGGGCTGCCTTTATGGCTGACACTATTCCCCTAAATGTCAAGGGAGATTTTCCCACCTCCAACATTTCCTGGAGGAACTGGAGAATGTCATGGGCCGTGCAGGCGAGGGGATCCACCTGTCTCGAATTGCACCATGATTGAAACCCTCCCCAACGATAAGCGTATGCCGCCCTCATTGATGGAGCCCGGGCTCCTTGTAGAGTGCTAACCACAGACTGGGGCAACCCCATAGCTAGAAACCCGGCCCTCTCAGGGGCCAGGCCCAAAGCCGGAGACCCTGGGGAAAAGGATGAAAGAGAGTCCCGTGGACCTGGGACAGGAGGTCCCGCCGACCCGGGAGCTCCCACGGGTGTCCCTGAAGGAGGGTTGCAATCGCTGAGAACCAGATCATCTGGGGCCAGTTGGGGGCCACCAGGATGAGGCTCACCTCTTCCACCTGAACTCTCTGTAGAAGTGTATGATGGAGGGTGAAGGGAGGGAAGGCATACAGGAGGCCTTGTGGCCACTGTTGTGCCATGGCATCCGTGCCCAAGGGAGGATCGCCCCTTTTCATGGAGAAAAAGAGGGGACAATGAGCTGTCTCCCTCGAGGCGAAGAAATCGGTTGTGGCTGTACCAAAGCACTCCCAGATATCGCTCACGACCTCCGGATGCAGTCTCCATTCCCCGGGGAGGGGTCCCCCTCTGGAGAGCCGATCCGCCGCAAGGTTCACCTGACCCGGGACGTGCATCGCCCTGAGGGACTTGAATCGTGGATACGCCCACTCCCATATTATCTGAGCCAATCTGCAAAGGCGCGGGGAACCCAGGCCCCCCTGCCTGTTTATGTATGCCGCTGCCGCTGTTCTGTCTGTCCTTACCAGTATATGGCGGTTTTCCAGCTCTGGCAGGAAGTACAAGAGAGCTAAATGGATAGCCTGCAATTCCAACTGATTGATGTGCTGTGTCAACCAGGGTCTGTGCCATTGGCCACTGATGCCTTGACCCTTGTGTACGGCTCCCCAGCCTACCAGGGAGGCGTCGGCGGACACCACCTGGCGACGCAACACCGGCCCCAGTGCATTGCCCCGTGCTAAATTGGCTGGTTCCTCCCACCAGCGGAGAGCTATGCGCAGTCTGCGTGAAACCAACACTCTGGCATGCAGATCTCTCTGTGGACAAAGACCCAGGCTCAGGAGGCAACGCTGCACTGGGCGCATGTTCAGAAGGGCCATGGACACGAAGTGCACCGTGGCTACCATTAACCCAAAGAGTCGAGGCTGAATCTCCAGGTCACTGTGGCCCCCAAACGAAACTGGGACAAGCACGCCCTGAGGGCGGCCTGTCTCGCCGACGTAAAAAAAAAAGAGTTCCTGATTTGGCATCCAAACAAATGACCAGGAACTCTGTCGATTGTGAAGGCTGCAGCCTGCTCTTTCTCTTGTTGAGTCTAGGTGTAGTGGTTTTCAATCAGGACCAGTTCTAATGCGGTCTAGACCCCAAAAAAGCGTTGACATGTGCATTTATTGCATTTTCACAAATAGAAAAAAAGTTTCACAATTCAGAAACTATGTATTCTATAATCTATAGCCTCACTGTGATAATCTAGTCCAGATTTGAAGAGTCTAGGTGCAATGGTTTTCAATCAGGACCAGTTCTAATGCGGCCTAGACCCCTAAAAACAATTAAAATGGGCATTCTTTGCATTTTCACAAATAGAATAAAAGTTTCACAAATCAGAAACTATGTTTTCCATAATCAATAGCCTCACTGTGATATTCTAGTCCAGATTTGAAGAGTCTAGGTGCAGTGGTTTTCAATCAGGACCAGTTCTAATGCGGTCTAGACCCCAAAAAAGCGTTGACATGTGCCTTTATTGCATTTTCACAGATAGGGTAAAAGTTTCACAAATCAGAAACTATGTTTTCTATAATGTATAGCCTCACTGTGATAGTCTAGTCCAGATTTGAAGAGTCTAGGTGCGGTGATTTTCAATCAGGACCAGTTCTAATGCGGTCTGGACCCCAAAAAAGTGTTGACATGTTCCTTTATTGCATTTTCACAGATAGGGTAAAAGTTTCACAAATCAGAAACTATGTTTTCTATAATGTATAGCCTCACTGTGATAGTCTAGTCTAGATTTGAAGAGTCTAGGTGCAGTGGTTTTCAATCAGGACCAGTTTTAATGCGGCCTAGACCCCTAAAAACAATTAAAATAGGCATTCTTTGCATTTTCACAAATAGAATAAAAGTTTCACAAATCAGAAACTATGTTTTCTATAAGGTATAGCCTCACTGTGATAGTCTAGTTAAGATTTGAAGAGTCTAGGTCAGGGCTGTACGCTTATTTTTTTTAGGTGGTAGCACTGGTGCTAGCAAGCAAAAAAAATCAGTAGCACAAAAATAAATTCAGTAGCACACAAAGTATGATCGAAAACTTGCATAACCTTAACCCATGCATTTAGCTCTAATTACCTTTTAGCCTGTCATCTTGGTCTCATTTGAAATTCTCAATAAATGTCATATCCTAGTGTGTGCAGTAATAATTGTAGAAAAATTAATAGGGGTGCACTGATTGTAATTTAGACAAAATAATCTAACCTGCCTGCCAATTGCAATTTTTTGCTGATTCAGAATTATTTCTCCCCATAAAATTAATATCTATATTTTTTGTATATACATATCATTATTATATTCATAATAATAAACATTTTTGGTAAATGTCCTTCTGTTAATTAAAACCTATAACTTTAAAACATTTAGCCTATTAAATAAATACGTATACATATTGGTACAATTTAGGATAAGTTAAATAGGTTGTTGTGAATGTGTTGGGAGTAGTTCTTCAGTGGCTTATCAGTTATTTCAAACTTTGTTTAAATAGACTACTGTTGTTGACTGCTCTCTGCAGCTGAAGCAGTTGATTTTCAAGCTAGCGCACTGCAGGGCTGTGAAGGGCGAACTTCCTGTTCTTACCGGCTTCAAAAAAGTCAACTCACATTTGGCTAGTAACAGGCTTTTAATGTGAAGGCGCACAGGAAATGTTCTGTTTGCACACGCGCTAACTTAACTGCGTACCGTCTCCTTCCGGTTATTACCGTTGGTAAAGTGTATTAGACGCTAGAATCGCCGCACAAGCGCAGGTCCCGTCCCGAGCACACATCTTTCACCAGCCAAAGTGGAGGGTGGACTCAATAACTTACTTGCCTAAGACTACATTTACCCAAATTTGGAGAATGTTAATGTAGAGCCCTCTAAGCAGTGTTGAGCAGCACTCCTCTGTGTCTCAAACAGACAGCATCTGCTCATTAGCACTCGTGCGAGTGTACTTGTATTCATCATCGCACGTGATCAATTTCAGTAGCAAATGCGATCAAAACTGTCGCACTGTACAGCCCTGGTCTAGGTGCAGTGGTTTTCAATCAGGACCAGTTTTAATGCGGCCTAGACCCCTAAAAACAATTAAAATGGGCATTCTTTGTATTTTCACAAATAGAATAAAAGTTTCACAAATCAGAAACTAAGTTTTCTATAATGTATAGCCTCTCTGTGATATTCTAGTCCAGATTTGAAGAGTCTACGTGCAGTGGTTTTCAATCAGGACCAGTTGTAATGCAGTCTGGACCCCCCAGAAAAACTTGAAATTTATCTTTATTGCATTTTCACAAATAGAAAAAAGGTTTCATAAATCAGAAACTATGTTTTCCATAATGTATAGCCTCTCTGTGATATTCTAGTCCAGATTTGAAGAGTCTAGGTCAGGGGTGTCAAACTCATTTTCACGAAGGGCCGAATTACGACATGATAATCACACGAAGGGCCAGACATGTCGCTTACTGACATGCCTTCTTTTTAATCCAAAACTCAAACAACATATCTAGGTATATAACCTGCGTACATACAGGGGCATAGGCTAGGATTTGTTTACATATTTTGGGGGACAAATTATATGTGGGGGTTATGGGGGTGCTCCCCCAGAAATTTTTGTGTGTCAAACACTTAATTTCCTGTATTCTGGTGGATTTTTCTGTTTCGGTTTTCTGTGCCTTTTCTGCGTCAATTTATTGTGGAAATGTCTTTATTTTTGTAAAGGAAAAGACAACATTCAGGTTCCTGGTGAAACAACTATAAAGGACTATAATGCAGTAAGGCTCTCAGGCATTCTGGATTGAGCCACAATATGTTTTCTCTTGGATTTTTCAAAACTTTCTGCACATATCACGTTTTTTTATTTTATTTTTTTATAGGAATCATGACCCAGCACCAGTGTTAACTATTTATGTCACTTTACATTGGTAATGAAATGCAAAGCCACCAATGGAAACAAAAGGGGTGGGCTATCAGCGGGTATCTAACGTTAGTTAGTGAGCTATATTGTAACTTCAGGCAAAAGTTAGAAACCAGATAATGTTAGCATTCATCCTTAGACAGTTGACACAATCAATCATCATATTAGCATGCTATTTAGCCCCATAGATTGGCCTATTTACAGCCATTAGAAAACTGACATCTTTTCTTCAATGCAAGATCATCAATTCATGGCTTAAAATCCTGAGCTGTGGAACTTTCAGCAGACATTCCTAGTGGTAAGCTATGCGAGTGTCCTAACGGTTGGGAGCGTGTGCGACGTGCCAATATGGCACAGGCTCCACATGAGAGAAAAAAAAAATAAAAAATCATGATTTTTTTTTTTTTTTTCCGCGGGCCAAATTGAATGGAATTGCCAAATTGGTTCGCGGGCCAGATTAAATATTGAAACGGGCCAGATTTGGCCCGCGGGCCAGAGTTTGACACCCCTGGTCTAGGTGCAGTGGTTTTCAATCAGGACCAGTTCTAATGTGGTCCAGATGCAAAAAAAGCAGTGAAATCTCCCCTCTCTTTCTTTCAAACAAACTTAATAAAGGTTACATCAATTGTAAACTGTTTTTAAAGAATGGTTAGACTCTCTTAGATAATCTAGACAAATTAATGTGGCTTTACCGCGGCGATTTAGGAGGTTAAACAACGGAGAATCAGTCGCTCCGCCGCTCCTTAAGAATCCCTTAACTTTTCCTTAACTGGCGAATCGGCTGCTGCGAATCAGCTGCCAACTTCAGCGTCGTTTAATCAAACCAGTATAAACAGAGGAGGCTGTTGATAGTTTGACATACCTGGATAGCACCTGGAGTGGTTTCTTCAACCTAGCTTCATAGCCAAGTCACTTCTCCGGGTAGGGATGCTATTCAGTTGTTTTTTTTATACATAAAGTGGACGGAACAAACAACGGGGCTGGCGCATGGACATGGGCTGGCGCCGCTCCGCAGGTATGCTATACTAAGATCAAGCTAACCGGAAGTTCGATGACAGGATCAACAACAATGGCGTCTTCCATGGTTATGTTCCAAAATAAGAGACAGTGCGGAACGCATCATAATCGGAGGCCACGCCCATCGTGGGGGATAACAATACACAGTGCTCCATTCACTTTATATTGAATGACACCGGGGGCCTATCCGAAAAGTATTTTTTGCATAGGAAATTTCCTTTCCTATCGAGATGAACCGGAAGTACTCGGCGGATAGGTGATCCGAATTCTCAAAATGCTTAAGAAAGGCATAGGAAAGGAGCCTCGATTCATCCTTTAACCCTCCTTTAGCATAGGTTACTCCGGACCAACCTATGCTCAAGGAAAGGAGATAGTGGTATCCCATAATCCTTTACGGCGGCAAGATTTAAAGCAACAGGCCACCGCCGGAGTTTACCGACTCTACACGAATACGAACGAGAGGTAAAACAGAAGAGAGGAGAGGAGAAGAGAGGAAGATTTAACTCGGCTAAAACAAAATACCCCCCCCCCCACACACACACACACACACACAGGCTAAAGATAATAAAGAACTCATAAAAGACCAACATCATAATAGTTATTTTCGTAGCACATAATTTACACCATAAGAAAATAAAATACCAACTTCACATTTAATGAAGTTACTGGGGGCAGTTCATTTCAACATCAACACAAATGTAGCCTCTTTTTATTCCACGTGTGAATTGGGATATATGGGAGTGATTCTCACTCTGTTGGCGACAACCTGATTAAAATCAATATGAAAAGAACGCATGGATCAAACGAGCGCTTGTAGTCAATTTTCGGAGAATAGGACAATAGTGTAGTTTCACGCTAGTGACTCACGTCAGCATTACTCGCCATCGCGCAATGACGTTGGTTAGGAAAAGTGGAGTCGAATTCATTTGAAACAGCGCTGTCGATGTTCGATAGGAAGCACCTTTCATCTCTCCTTAACCCCGATGACGTTCAGGGGTTAAGGTATAGGAAAGGAGGCTTATAGGTTAGGAGATTGGACTTTTTGGATAGGCCCCCGTATTCGGCAAGCAAACTTAATAAAAACGTAATACGACATGCCTTTCACAAATACACATTACTTTCTTTAAAGCCACGACTCTTGTCTGTCTATACGAGCTGTTTTGGTGAAAAAGTATTGAGTAATTTTCAATATCGAGACAAAACTCTTAACTAATGTTATGCTGAATGCTAGGCTAATGTTAGCCTTCTGCTGTAGGCTAACCATAGGCTAACCCTCACGGACGGGAAAAAACACCTCAATATTGAAAACTACTCAATTATTTTTCACAAAAACAGCTCATATAGAAAAACAAGATTCGTGGCTTTCAAGAAAGTAACGTTTTTTTCTTAAATGGATGTTTGATTACATTTTAATTAAGTTTGTTTGCAGAAGACAGGTCTCCTTCAATACAAAGTGGATGGAGCGCTGTTCAATGTTTTCCCCCACGATGGGCGTGGCCTATGTCGTTAATAGGCTGTGTTCGGAACGCCATACTAGCGTCCTACATCCTACATACTCACCATCTATATACTGCATACTCTCTACTCAAAGATCGATTGTGTATGCGAGGTGCGTCGAAACGTTTTCAGTTGAAGTATACTCAAGCAATGAAGAATTTCTTCTTCTTATAAGATTCAGGCAGTTAAGACGCTGTTTAGCGTATAACCACCCTCTACAGGTTAGATATTGATCTAGATTTTTACAGTCCTGTGTTCATCATCTGTGTTTTAGACCTCATGTTTTATAATTATGTTTTGAGGCGGAGGATCCCTCCGACGCTCTCTGTCCGGCTCATCATCGACAGCACTCAGCTGTCTGACAGCTGGACGAGCTGCGTTGTGTGGAACAGCGATCTGTTCTAATCTCTCTCCACTATCAGACTCACATCACTCATTTCACTTAGTAACTCTAATGTTGTTAGGTATTTATCTTCATCTCTTATCTATTGTAAGAGTTTTATGAATGACTGCACGTACAGTTGTCAGATCGCGGACCCCAAACAATGTCGTTGCCTAGCAACTTGCTCGAAAATATTTCATTTTCCTGGGTGGGTAGAATTGACCCAGTGCATTGTGGGGCGGTTGAGTAGGAAAAGTATACAATCGATTCATACCCAAAATCTTCCCGGAAGTTAGTACTCATCCGGGAATTTCTCACATACCCAAACTCGCATACCCAACCGTCACATACTCAAATTGAAGTCAAAATGAGTATGAGTAGGACGTTAGTATGGCATTCCGAACACAGCCGTATGTCGTGTCCGGACTGCCATACTGGCGTCCTACATCCTACATACTCACCATCTATATACTACATACTGTCTACTCAAAGATCGATTGTGTATGCGAGGTGCGTCGAAACGTTTTCAGTTGAAGTATACTCAAGCCATGAATAATTTCTTCTTCTTCTTATAAGATTCAGGCAGTTTAGACGCTGTTTAGCGTATAACCGCCTCTACAGGTTAGATATTGAACTCGATTTTTACAGTCCTGTGTTCATCATCTGTGTTTTAGACCTCTTGTTTTATAATTGTGTTTTTTTGAGGCGCAGGATCCCTCCGACGCTCTCTGTCCGGCTCATCACAGCACTCAGCTGTCTGTGAGTTGAGCTGGACGAGCCGCGGTGTGTGGAACAGCGATCTGTTCTAATCTCTCTCCACTATCAGACTCACATCACTCATTTCACTTAGTAACTCTAATGTTGTTAGGTATTTATCTTCATCTCTTATCTATTGTAAGAGTTTATGAATGACTGACTGCACGTACAGCTGTCAGATCGCGGACCCCAAACAATGTCGTTGCCTAGCAACTTGCTCGAAAATATTTCATTTTCCTGGGCGGGTAGAATTGACGCAGTGCATTGTGGGGCGGTTGAGTAGGAAAAGTATACAATCGATTCATACCCAAAATCTTCCCAGAAGTTAGTACTCATCCGGGAATTTCTCGCATACCCAAACTCGCATACCCAACCGTCACATACTCAAATTGAAGTCAAAATGAGTATGAGTAGGACGTTAGTATGGCAGTCCGGACACGGCCCTGTTCTCTCAGAACTGGTGTCAAAATAAAAGCCTTTGTCGGGTGCATACCGAAAGACAGTCAATAAAAGCAAACACTGTCAAAGGAAATGTACGGACTTTGTGATTGTGATGTACTTTCAAAATAAAAGCCCAACTAATTGATGTAAGCTAAATGCCAACAGTTTTTTTATTGGAATTTTGAACAATGCCCTGTTTCCACACACTAATTCCACTTCAGGGTTAGGCTACTTCAAAGCCCCATAGTGTGACCCAGCAAGTTTCAAGACATTCTGATGTAGGCCTATAGTTTCAAATTAAAAGCACACTAAAATATCAAATATGAGACATATAACATGTGATTTTGAATTCAATTTAAAAGGAAACACCCTGTTCTCAGAGACTAATTCTACTTCAGGGTTCTAGTAGCCTACACAATCCCCATAATGTGACCCAGTAAGTTTCAAGGCATTCTGATGTATAGTTTCAAATTAAAAGCCCACTAAAACGTCAAATATGAGACACATATGATTTTGAATTCAATTTAAAGGTTGACATCATCAAGAAAGTTCTAGAATGCAACGCCCCTGGGTAACCCCACCCCTTTTGAATAATAACAGAAGCTACAGTGGCCTTCAAGGACAAGAACAATTCTAAATTTTAAACAATGCACCTGATGACATTCCAACCATGACGCTTCCAACATGGCGGCGCCCAGGCCTTGGTCCGTGGTATGGAGAAATACAGAGATAAAAGAGACCCTTTCTAAGGGGAAAAATAATAATTCAAACATTTGTGTTCAGCTTTTATGCACTACATTAAACGTGCTAATGGATATTATAATTATTTTCTACCAAGTCTGCAATGAAAAAAATCCCAAAATGTTACACACTGCAGGTTTAAAAGGAAACGCCCTGTTATCAAAGACTAATTCTACTTCAGGGTTATAGTACACAACCCCCATAGTGTGACCCAGTAAGTGTCAATACATTCTGATGTATAGTTTCAAATTAAAAGCCCACCAAAAATTCAGATATGAGACATATCTAAATATCTAACTATATAAATCAAGGAAAGTCTGTGTGTCTGTCAGTGTGTCTATCATTCCTAATTTATCTCATCAATGGCTTAACCTATCACGTTGAATTGTCACATGGCGCTTCAGTATATACCTGGCCAGAGACTGACGGAGCCATTTTTGTCATTGCAAATGTAACCCAAATGTCCTGCTGCCTCTCTATAAACCCTGGGACTCTGTGTTGTGTTTAATTGATGTGATGGGTAGAGAAGGACCACAGGACACAGACGTTCGGGATTGTGGAAGAGACGCTTGGCAATTTATTCCCCAACAATTCTTCCTCATTAGTTGTTCTTGTATTCAGCATACAGTAAACATTGAAACAAGTGTTAGAAAATACTCTTTTCCAGCAGCTAAAATAAAGTTACATATAAGATACTCTTGCGCAGTTAACATATAAAAATAAATACATATAAACCATAAACTATATAATTAAATAAATATTCTCTTAAGTCAAAATATATTCTTGTGAGAATAAAAAAAGAAAAGGCAAAAGTACTTAATTTTGCAGTAAAAATCAATACCACACTGTTTTACAGTGTATCTCAATCATCGCCATGCTAGCCAACATAACTTGACAAAATAATCATATAAAGCGGCAGCGCACAAATCCCAGATCACATTCAACAGGTTAATTAACATCTTGTGTAACAAATGGACTAAACAGACCGACCGGATAAGGACGTTCTTCCAAACGCATCACATACACAGGCAAGCTTGGCTGTTTATTCACCACAATGTATGGACCTGACTCCCATTTGTTTTCTCCCAGTTTCTGCCGGCCCTCCACTTGACAAACTTTGATAAGGACTCTATCCCCTTGTGCGAAGTCTTGACCCTTTGTCTTTTTGTCCTAGTGCTTTTTCTGTTGTGCCTTAGCATTCCGAGAAGTCTGATTAGCCTGGGAAACGCCTCTTCACACTCAGTAGTCCACAAAAAGACTAGACTAAGCTAGACTTTCTATGTTTAACCGAGACATGGCAACAGCCAAACGACTTCTCTCAGCTGATTGAATCCACTCCTAGCGGGTTTGTTTACATCTGTCAACCCCGTGGCTCTGGCCGGGGAGGAGGTCTCGTGATGATTTACCGCGATAAGTTGAAGGTCTCGCTGGTGTCAGTGCCTGTCTGCAGCTCGTTTGAATCTGTTGTCTGCGAGTTGTCTGGTCCCACTCCAACCATCATTGCTACCGTCTACCGCCCCCCTAAACCGAATAGTGAATTTTTAAATGACTTTGCTGCCTTTCACACCCATTTATCCTCTCTCTCACCAAGCATAATTCTACTGGGTGATTTTAACATTCACATGGACAATATCAATCTGCCTCTCACCAAAGACTTTACTTCCTGTTTAGATAGTGTTGGATGTCAACAACATACCACTTTCCCCACACACTCCAAAGGACACATTCTGGACTTAATCTGCTGCTCTGGTGTCACCCCTTTTGATCTCACAGCTGATGAACTCCCCATAACTGACCATTTTCTCCTCTCATTTACATTTAAACTCGCTCTCTCCATCTCAAAAAAACCCCGCCATATTTCATTTCGTAATATAAAGAATATTGACCCTGCCACTCTCACTTCAAGAATCCACTCCTCCTGCCTCCCTGACATTCGCAATCTATCCACCCCTGATGAACTGGTCTCTCATTACAACACTGGACTCAATAATATCCTTAATTCCCTTGCCCCATTAAAAACCAGATCTGTTTCCTTTTCCATCTCTGCCCCTTGGTTCACTCCCAATCTCCGTTTAATGAAAGCCAAAGGTCGGCAACTTGAACGTCTTCAGAGGAAAACTGGTCTCAGTATTCACAAAGAGATGTACAAGAACCACATCTTGCATTATAAAGACTCTATTGCCAGCACTAAAACCCACTACTACTCCAATATGATCACTGCCAACAAAGGAAACTCTAAGTCACTCTTTTCCCTACTTAACAAAATTACCCAACCCCAGGATTCTCTCCCCCCTCACCTGTACACAACCTCCTTCTGCAACTCCATGATGTCCTTTTTCATCGATAAAATCAAAAACATTCACCAGCACCTTGGACCAACCCCTCATCTCAATATATCAGCCGACTTTCACCCTTCCACACACTCATTCTCCTCCTTCCAGCTCCCTACTATCTCAGAAATCACTGAACTCATTCGGAAATCCAAGCCATCCACCTGTCAACTTGACCCCCTACCCACACATCTGGTTAAGGCCTCCCTCCCCTCCCTAGTTCCTCTCATTTCTGCAATCATCCACTCCTCTCTTACTACTGGAACTGTCCCTACATCCTTCAAAACTGCTGCCATCACCCCAATTCTGAAAAAACCTGGTGCAGACCCCTCCAACTTCAACAACTTCCGTCCCATATCCAATCTTCCCTTCATCTCCAAAATCCTGGAAAAGACAGTGGCCTCCCAACTCCATTTTCACCTATCTGACAATAACCTTTATGAACAGTTCCAGTCTGGATTCCGCCCACTCCATAGCACTGAAACTGCACTCATCAAAATCACCAATGACCTCCTTATGGCAGCTGATTCTGGACTACTCACCATCCTCATCCTCCTGGACCTGAGTGCAGCCTTTGACACCATCTGTCACACTACCCTGCTCAGCAGACTATCCTCCATTGGCATCACCAACACTCCATTAGATTGGTTCACATCTTATCTTTCTGGCCGTACTCAATTTGTTCAAGTAAAGTCTTTTAAATCCATCCCCTCCCCCGTCACCTCAGGTGTTCCCCAGGGCTCGGTCCTGGGGCCCCTACTCTTCATCATTTACCTCCTTCCCCTCGGCAATATCTTCCGCAAATTTGACATTAATTTCCACTGTTATGCTGATGACACCCAGCTCTACCTCGCTACAAAGCCCTCGTCCACTCTCCCGCCCACTTCCCTTACTGATTGCATCTCAGAAATAAAAACCTGGTTCACTCAAAACTTCCTGAAATTAAACAGCAGCAAAACCGAGGTTCTCCTCATTGGCACCAAATCTACATTATCCAAAACCGACAGCTTTTCTCTCACCATTGATAACTCCACTGTTTCCCCCTCCCCCCAGGTTAAGAGCCTGGGTGTCATCCTCGACCCCACACTATCATTTCAACCCCACATCAATAACATTACCCGGACTGCCTACTTCCACCTTCGAAACATCAACCGCCTCCGCCCCTCCCTTACCCCCCACACTGCCACCATCCTTGTCCACAGTCTGGTCACTTCCCGCATCGACTATTGTAACTCCCTCCTCTTCGGTCTCCCCCTCAAGTCCATCCGTAAACTCCAACTGGTCCAGAACTCTGCTGCTCGCATCATCACCAGAACCCCCTCCATTAATCACATCACCCCTGTCCTTCAGCAGCTTCACTGGCTCCCGGTCAAAACCCGCATCAACTTTAAGATTCTGCTCCTCACCTTCAAGGCCCTCCACAACCTCGCCCCTCCATACATATGTGACCTCCTGCACACCAACACGCACACCCGCACTCTCCGGTCCTCCTCTTCCATTCAATTCACTGTTCCACCCACCCGCCTGGTTACCATGGGGTCCAGGGCATACAGCCGATCTGCCCCCCACCTCTGGAACACCCTCCCACCTGACATCCGTAATTCTGACACTCTTTCCACTTTTAAGTCCCGTCTCAAAACACATCTTTTTAATCTGACATATTCCATTTAACCCATTTCACCCCACTTATGTAAATTGTTCAATGTATCTTGTTCTTGTGTTTTTTATGATTGCTGATTTTGTTTGTTTTGTTTTTAAACTGCCCTGTAAGGTGACCTTGGGTGCTAAGAAAGGCGCCCTCTAAATAAAATGAATTATTATTATTATTATTATTAAAAAGGGTGGTTTGGGACTAAACATTTTCTCTCCCAGATTTTCCTTCTGGGGTCACCAGTTGTGAGGCGGTATAAAGGAGCAGCTACTGTATACTTGAGTAGCCTTCAACATACCTCCTGTAATATTCAGCGAACCCAAAGAATGGCAGCACTTCCTTCCGATTTTTTGGCCTCTTCCAATCCTTAACCCTGCTGATCTTCTCTGGGTCTGTCTTGATCCCCTCCGCAAAGACCAAAAGACCCAAGTACTGTACCTCTTTTCTCACAAGATGGCACTTGGAGGGCTTCAACTTCAAGCCATGTTCCTGAAATCTGTCTAACACTAGGTGAAATCTCTCTAAGTGTTCGTTAAGAGTTTTGGAGAAAATTATGAAATTGTAGCGATAAATCACGAGGTGGGTGAGTTTCAAATCCCCGAAACAGCAGGTCCTGAGCCTCTGGAACGTGGATGGAGCATTCTGCGGCCCAAAGGGCATTCTGTTGGCCTCAAACAACCCCATGGGAGTTCTGTAGGTGCTTCAGTGCTGTTTGTGAAAGAGAAAAGAAATGCACTGACAATATTCTAAGTGTAATGTAATCTACGCCTGTAAACAAAAGTATCTAACAATGAGAAGTAAATAATTGATACTTAATGAACACATTTAAGAATTAAATTTTTTTGCTTACTTTCTAGAAATGTTGAATACATATCAGTGCTGTTTGGGAAGTTTTCTTATGTACTTTTAGAATATAAATGAACACTTGAAGAGTTAGAACTATTAGTTGTTGTTATAACACCAATTAAATCAGTTAAGTGTTTTGTAGGTCAGAGCTATGGGCCTAGTCATCTTAGCTCTCTACATCTTATTCTGTTTTTTTCTCATGTGTTATCTAGCCTCCAGTATTCGTCATTGTTGAATATGCTGATCTACTTGCATCCACATTTTAATTTTTTGGAGGATCTTGTTATGTTCACACGTGTAGTGAAAGTGCTGGCAGCAGTCTGGACACTTAATAATTTTTCCAAAGCTAGGCTTCTTGCAGGACCGACATTTGCTGTCTTCCAATTGGTCAGGGTCTTTGCATGGGGCAGATGAGTTCTGGGAGGAGGTGATTCATGAAGAAAGCTTCAGCCTTTGGAAGAGTTTCCTTTAGAAAGTGCTCATCCCTCTGTAGACGACAAATTATGCTGCTGGATTTGGTCCACACCACGAAATCACAGATTTCTATTTTACAGACATACGTAGCTGAATCTGTGAATAATATTGGTGGGTCGGTCGCAGATCATAGCTTGCATCGAGGCAAAATGATGCATCGGACTCTGACCCCTGTTGTCCCTCCCTGTACTTGTAGGGGCACTTGATCTCCAGCAGGCCTGTCCCACAGCAGTCACAGGAGAATACTCCATCCGGACACATTTTATTCAATAAAGGTGGATGGCACACAGGATTTTTAGGTCAAGAAAATATATCTGTCGTTGTGCGTTTTGCTGATGAAAACTATGGTGTGTGTGAGCGCCTCTTGGTAATGGCCACATCTGAGAAGGTGATGCAGAGTCTCTGACAGGTGTCATCATTGATGAGCTCACCAGCGCCGGACTAAGCACGGACAAAATCCTGAGTCAGGTTTATGATGGCGCATCACTCATGTCTGGCAGGCATGGTGGTGTGCAGAAATTTCTCCAAAACAAGCTGGATTATAACATACCATATATTCACTGCTTTAATCACCAACTTAATCTGGTTGTGATTCATGCAATGTCCAGTGAAGCAGCTGTCAAGGATTTTTTCAGACTAGAACATGCTGTACAACTTCATCAGGAAGCCAACTGTGGCTGTTCTGAAAATCGGTTCAGAATTAAGCGAGTTACAGTCTGTTTTTAGTGCAGTCTGTATCTCTCCAAAACACTTTTCGAGTCATTCCATGAATCCGGTCCGATTTGGATTTTTGGATTTTTGACCAAAATGTATTAGGGGAGAGTTGCTTAAGTTGTACCACTTTTTACTCAAAGTGATTTTAAAGGGAGGCCTTGACAGTTATGTCTCCAACTCAAATATGTACATATATTTCAGGATGTTGTGCATCCCTGGCAGTAAAAACTTTGGATCTGGAATAAACTGTTTAAGAAATATAGCTTTCGGAAAAAAAGTGGTCTTGTGCCACAACTTGCCCCTGGTGTGGTGTAAGTTGTGCCACAAGAGAGAATACCATGGGGTAAATTGTGCCATTGATATATATCTCATAAACTGTAATGCAAGACAAATCCATTAGACAACCACTTATTTAAGGTTTATTTAAAGTAAATAAAGTAAATATTTTACAACGATTGAAGGACAATGTGGTGAGAAATTAATCAGAGCGATACGTTTGTAGTAGCAAAAGGTTTATTTTCAATCAATAATAGCAAGAAAACTCCGCGGAGTGGTCACTAGTTCCAACACATGTGAGTTGTTGCAAAGAGTGACCATGTTCCCTTAAAGTCATGAACTATTTAAGGACATCGTAGGAGACAGGAAGGAGACAGGTAGACAGGTTCAAATATACATACTTAAGGAAGCTGGGTGGGGGAAGACGACTAAATTGTATTACAAGAAGAGGGGGAGATACTTAAGGAAGCTGGGGAGACAGATAGGGAGACAGGTAGGGAGACAGACAGGTTGAGATACAACAATGGCTTCAGTTCACCATAACCACAATGCAATGCTCTCAATTGGCCAGTCATGTGAGGGGGGATGGTGGGGGGGACAGTTTGAAGATGGAACCGCGGAGTCCTGAGCATGGTACAATAGGAGAGGTGTGGCCCGTCTGAGTGGTTTGTTGGATGCGCATTTGAGGAATCTACATGTCAGTTTACAACTAAACAACATTCAATATATATCATTACACTTATAAGTCTATAAAAGATAATAACAAATGTTTCCTATTGCATTAATAAGTATTCCAACATTTGAGTCCAGAGATATATCATATGCGAAATCTGCCACCACAGACAATTTTCTTAAACAAGGCCTAGCAGATCTAATGGTTTTGCCTGCAAAGCTCACAATGACAAAGTCACCATCATCATCTTTCTGGCCATCTGAACTCTCATCAGTGGTGTTGTTAAGTGGAATGGAGATGTCATCTCTTCTGAGCTACTGTAGACAGTCACTTTCATTTGGTGACCAGCGTATACAGCCATGCCAATGGCACAACTCTCAGAAATGTACTTTGCACTAGCTGCTCCTCCCTTGTAGAACCAACTGCCACCTGGCATATGCGATTCCCTCTCAAAACCCATCTGTACACCCTGGTTTTTCCTCCCCATTAACCATTGTACCTCTGCACTACTATCTTTGTTTATATGTGGATGTCTGGGCTTTATGTCTTTTATTTTTGTTATTGTTATTTTACCTTAATTATTTACCTACTGAATGCACTATGTTCAGCACTTTGGACAGTGCAAACTGTTATAAATGTGCTTTTATAAATACATTTTACTTACTTATAACTCACCCCAGGCCCTCTGGCACAAATCACCACAACCCCAGAATTTTGGATAATAAGCATGATGCAGCAGTTTAGGGCTGACATCGTGCTAACTATATAGACACAAAGTGTAGCATACTAAAACACTAAACCATGTGTCAACTGTTTTAAAACGTGTCTATAATTGTTCAGACACAATAATCAAAAAACCTTGATCATGGAAATTTTACTTTGAAAGGCAAAAAACAGTTTTTTGACCTTAAATGTGCTTATATCTTATTCCATGTTTCTCCCTTCTTTACAGGATGAGTCAAATGGATGGCTCTTCTTAAATATGTGGTCACATTTACAATTTTTTCTATGGTTTTCTAGAAACAAGGGGTGGCACAACTTCCCCACCGGCACAACTTAGGCCACTCTCTCCTACTTTTCTATTTTTTAATAAAATCTAAACTTTTGTACTATTCAGATGTCCCTCACACTAATGCAATATTTGCAAATATAGAAATTACACAACATGTCACTTTTCAGCAATACTAAAATATAAAATGGGTACTTTTTATGCCAGCGATCACACAATTTTTGATCAAAGATGTAGTTTTACTTAATATTTTTTTACTAAAATCAATATTCTTATGATTGCCCTAAATATTTCAGACATAGTTAAACAAACAGTACATATTTTTTATAAGCTTAAGGGAATAAATACCATAAATGTAGGTGTGACTGGGTTGAAACTAGAGTAACGGGGTTGAAAATGGTAACGGGGTTGAAGGGGACATATACAGATTAGAGTTTATTTTATACTCAAATTTATTTAAAGGTGAAGTAAGCGGTTTATTTATGTTAATATAAGTGTTAAATCGCTCAATATTCATACAGTGATCACTTATATGATGTGCGCGTTTCATAGAGCCGATCTCTCAGTCAGCTGCTCTGCATGTAATCGGCAAATAAACTTATTGGAGGATCCCGAAATTTTTATCCAATCACAAGATTTGTCGCTACAAACCGACACCCGGTCTCACTGCCGGTGCACTCCAGAGCAACAGATGGGTGAATGTTTATGCGCCTACAATGGCGGAGCAGGTAAAAATCCTTCCCAATGTCTGTTTTGATGGTTTTTATAATGTTTTATCACACTTATGGATCTGAGATGATGCTAGATTACTCACTGCTTGAAGACCGTAGTGCATCAATGTGGTGACGTAGGGACGAGCGAGGAGACCGCTAACTGCAGTAACTGACAGGAAGTTAGCTAAAAGAACCATTCTGCTTACAGCACCTTTAAACATGCATGTGGTAAAAGCAATTCTAAAAAAATATTTTAATAAATAGATAACTTCACTATCAAAGTGTCAAAACACAATCTCACAACCCCGTTACAGTCAAAAAAGTAACAGGGTTGTGATTTTTTGCTCATTATGGCTGCTGCTCTGCATGTGGTAAATAACAGGAAAGCACACATGGCATGCATGAGATAAGAAATCATATATTTGTTATTGTTTTCTATCTTTATTTCATGTAACGGGGTTGAGTTGTTAAGCTTGACGACAACAATATCCACATTTAAATGACTGAAATATAGCTGTTAAAAGTGGTGGCAACTTGCCTCTTTCTGCTGCTGTTGTTCAAAAGGCCTCTAACATGTCTTCTAATGTTACATTTAACATATGGAACAGTCCAGTATTTTTTTATGGGTGGGAGAATGATTTGTGTAACGGGGTTGAGGGTTACCCAGGGACGGAAGTAAATATTGTGATTTTAATTAATAATCATGAATTTATTTAGAATAAAATCACTTCCAGTAAAAAAGCACATATAGAAGTGTATGTGTATGGCAACATTTATCGAAATCTTTCAGGTTTTACTTGTCACATCCCAAGTTGATTTTCATTGAAGGCTGTGAGGGACATGACAAAATAGATAGTTTCAACTAAAAAAAACAAAATAATTACCAAAATAATTATAAAATGTAGGCCTATGTAATGTTTACATCTTATTAAAGGGGGGACTTCAATTGATATAAAAGGATTTAATTGTTCTCATAGATATAATACACTTAAAAAGATCCACCGGATTGGTGGAATGACTCTTTTACCAAGAGAGCTTTTTCGCTATGGTATGTGGTTTTGGGGGTCTGGGTGCGCATGCTCCGAGCTGGACAGCCGGCTGCTGGTTTTTCACTTTAAATAAATTTTTTTGAAGTGGAATTAGGTAGCGAGTTCGGATAATTTGGATTGGCGGTTGGCATAAACTGGTTTGTGACTGGTGTGAATGGCAACCCAGGGAGGAGGTGAGGACGAGGAAGAGCAGGATGAAATGGAGTTTTCTGACTGGACTCCAGGGTCTAGAGCAGCAAGGAAGTTAGGACAGGGAGGTACAAGCCGAGCCGAGCTAAGCCAAAGTAGTAAAAGGGATTTGGAAGGGGACAGTTCAGAAGACGACAGAGTTGTGAGGAAGAAGGTTGTGAGGGAGGAATTTAAAGTTATTCTTAAATTCAGAAAGGAAGACGAGGAGGTAAATCTAAGCCCGATAGCAATATCAAGGGAGCTAAAAGAGAGGATAGGGGAGGTGGAAAATGCGAAAATATTGAGAGGGGGAGACCTGCTAATAATTTGTAGGACAGAGGAGCAGAAAAATAAGGCTTTAAAAATCAAAAGTTTCTGCAGGAAAACTGTCATGGAGAGAAGGATTATTGGTGAGAATAGTGTGACGAAGGGAGTCATAACAGGTATACCAGTGGAAGAAGATCTGGATAAACTAAAACGTGGAATTATCGGTGGCATGGTGAGTGGCGCTAAGAGGCTGATGAGGACAGTGGATGGGAGGAGGGAGGAGAGTTTGTCTGTGCTCCTGGAATTTCAGGGTGCTGCAATCCCAGACAAAATAAGAATTGGATGCATGAGCTTTCCTGTAAGGGCATATGTCCCTCCACCGCTGCGTTGTTATAGATGCCAGCGGCATGGACATATAGCAGCCGTGTGTAAAGGGAAACAGAAATGCCCAAATTGTGGAGGAGACCACCGATATGAGGAGTGCAAAGACAGTAATCAGGACAAATGTTGCAATTGCGGAGGGCGGCACAGGGTAACATATGGGGGATGTGAAGTAAGGAAGAGGGTGGTGGAGATCCAGCAGGTAAAAACAACAAGTAACATAAGCTATTCTGAGGCAGTAAGGAAGGTGCAGGGACAAAGGGAAAGAGATGAGAGTAATGGAAGAGAGCGGTTTACAGTATAGGCTGTTGGGGAAAGGCAAAGATTTAGAATTCTTAGTAGTTGAAGTGTGGACAAAAGAAGGTAAGGTTAAAATTGTTAACTATTATAATCCATGTAAAAAACTTTCAATAGAGGGTATGTATGAACTTGTTGGGTATTTAGGAGGGAAAGTTATATGTTGTGGAGATTTTAATGCGCATAGTACGTTGTGGGATGAGTATAATGATGATAATGGGCTGGTGATAGAGGAGTTAATGGAGAATTATAACCTTGTGTGTCTTAATGATGGAAGTGGGACAAGATTTAACATCAGGACGGGTTCGGAATCAGCCATTGACCTGTCACTTGTGTCAGATTCATTGGCAGGTGTATGTGAGTGGGAAGTAATTAAAAAAACGACGGTAGGAAGTGACCATTATCCGGTAGTAATAAAAGTAGGAGTGAGTATAGAGGACAATAGCACAGAGGGGGTGCAGAGATGGTCGTTTAGTGGAGCTAATTGGGGGAAATTCAAAATGGTTAGTGATAAAAGTATGGGTAAAATAGCAGGGGATGAAGATATAGATAAGTTTAATCGTTCTGTTTGTGACTCTATTGTAGAGGCAGCAAAGGAATCCATTAAGAAGAAAGGAGGTAAGCACAACAAGAGAAGTGTTCCATGGTGGACGACGGAGTGTGATAAAGTAATTAAGACTCGAAATAAAGCGTTTAAAATGTTGAAACAAAATCACAGTTTTCAGAATCTTATTGAGTACAAAAAGATGCAAGCAAGTGTAAGAAGAGTAATTAAAAATGCAAAAAGGGAATATTGGAGGTCATTTTGTAACTCGGTGGGAAGGGAGACCAAAATAGGTAAAGTGTGGGGAATGATTAGGAAAATGAATGGCATTAAAAGAGAGTATGGGTATCCAATCTTATCGAATGGGGAAATAACAGCAGTGAAAGATGAAGAGAAAGCAGAAATGTTAGCAAAATCTTTTGTTAAAATTCACAGTT
Organism: Hyperoplus immaculatus; assembly: GCA_949357725.1. Lineage (NCBI taxonomy): Eukaryota > Metazoa > Chordata > Actinopteri > Uranoscopiformes > Ammodytidae > Hyperoplus > Hyperoplus immaculatus. Next base: position 474,716 of record OX442361.1, read on the forward strand.
CAGATAATATTAGTGAAAAAGGAAGGACAGGAAGGGAAAATGCAATTGCAGAGAATGAAGAGTTATTAGAACAGGAGGAAGATATTAATGATTTACTTAATAAACCATTTACAAAGATAGAATTGAACCGAGCTCTTAATAAAACCAAGTTGTCAGCGCCAGGTAAAGATCAAGTATGTTATATAATGTTAAAGCATTTAAGCGAATCAGCTAAAGAGATTATTTTGAAATTATTTAATAAAGTATGGGAGGGTGGGAAACTACCGCTAAGCTGGAAGGAGGCAGTAGTAATTCCAATAGGGAAACCAGGGAAGGACTTGACAAATCCAGAGAATTATAGACCCATTGCTCTAACATCCAACATGTGTAAAGTAATGGAAAAAATGGTTAATGAAAGGTTAACGTATTATGTAGAAAGCAAAGGATATTTATGTAAGTACCAGAGTGGTATTAGGAAGGGTAGAAATACAATGGATCCAGCAGTATGTTTAGAACATGATATAAGGAAGGCACAAATAAACAGAGGAATGAATGAGATGGGAGTTTCACTTTTTGCAGATGATGGGGCAATATGGAAAAGTGGAAGGAATGTGGGCTTCATAGTGCAGAGATTGCAGAGGGCTATAACAAGGGTAGAAGAGTGGTCATATAAATGGGGTTTCTAATTTTCTGTGGAAAAGACAAAGATAATGTTTTTTACTAGGAAGAAAATTGGGAGTGAGGTTAAATTAAAAATATACAAACAGGAGTTGGAGAGAGTAAAGCAATATAAATTCTTAGGTATATGGTTTGACGAGAGGATTACATGGGCTGTACATATTAAGAAGGTTGTGGACAGGTGCAAAAAAATACTTAATGTAATGAGGTGTTTAGTTGGGTATGAGTGGGGGGCAGACAGAATAGCGTTAAAGGCTATATACACGGGGTTAGTCAGATCTGTGTTAGATTATGGGTGTGTAGTGTATGGGTCAGCTGCAAATACATCTCTTAAAAAAATAGATAATATACAATATCAGGCTTTGAGTTGAGAAGAGAACAGCTGGCCTTGAACTACTGGGTTAACCTTCGGGGTCATAGTCAGGATCATCCAGCACAAAGTACTTTAAAACCATGTTGGGAAAAGGAGAAAAGGGAAACAAAAAGTTTTGGTTGGACAGCGAACCAGAGAGCAGTACAATTTAGAATAGATAAATTAAATATAGTTCATACAGTACCAATGCCTATAATTCCGCCGTGGGTTTTGCCGGATGCTACAGTTGATGTGTCATTATTAGAAAACAAAAGCAGAAATAAACAATTAATACAGGAGTACATAGACAAATTATATAACTATGTTCAAATTTATACAGATGCGTCGAAGGACTCAGGTAGTAAAGTAGGGGTAGCGTTTAGTGTACCGGAATTTCAAGTGAAAATAGGGAAGAGGGTTAATAATGAGTTGTCAGTTTATACAGGTGAACTGGTGGCAATACTGTTGGCAGTACAGTGGGTGGAGGACAACAGGCCATTAAGGTCAGTTATTTGCTCAGACTCCAGTTCAGCATTAAAAAGCCTACAATACAACTGCTCCGAAAGCAGACCAGATATTCTGATTGAGGTTCAACAAACGTTATACAGAATACAAATGATGGGGCTTATAGTGGTTTTTTTATGGGTTCCAGCGCACATTGGGATAAGAGGTAATGAAATGGCTGATAAGCTGGCAAAAGATGCTACCAGAAAAAGCACAATTGATATAAGTATAAATATAGGTAAAACTGAAATTAAAGGCATTATTAAGCAAGCACTGATTAGGAAATGGCAAAAGCAGTGGGAGGAAGAGCGGAAAGGAAGATGGTTTTACAGAATCCAAAGGCAAGTGGGAGAAATGAGTTGTGGAGGGAAGAACAGAAGAGAGGAGTCGGTCCTATCACGACTGAGGTTTGGGCACACTGGTCTGAATAGTACACTGTTTTTAATAGGAAAACACGAGACAGGCAGATGTGAGTGTGGGCAAGAAGAGACAGTAGAACATGTAGTAATGCAGTGTGTGAGGTATGAGGAAGACAGAAGGCAGATGAGGGAAAAATTCAGAAAAGAGAAAGTAAGTTTTGATTTAATAGATATTTTACAAAAGAAATCCAAAAAATGTCATCAAGTTCTATTTCATTTTCTTAGGGTTACCAATTTGTTTTTGAAAATATAGCTTCTTATTTTAAGTAGTATTATTATTTATTTTATTTTATTTTATTTTATTTTTTGAAACGAGGTTGTCAATTATACCACACTCCTTACCAGTAGATGGCGGTAATGCATCTAAAAGTTGTTAGCCAACCGCCAAAAAACATTATACAAGAAGAAGAAGAAGAAGGTATGTGGTTTTGTCCAAGTGATGTAGCCGTAGCTAGCTGTCAAAGCTGGCGGTCGTTCTGCGCATGCCCGACTCACATCGTGCAGGGCACTCACACCGTCTAACGACAGTGCCTGATATTCAGTCTCGGAAGTAGGAAGTGAATTTGCTTCATGAACCGATGTAGCTTAGCTACTTAGCAGTGTCACCAAATCAGAGAAAATTCAGCTCGTAAATATGCGTTGGTTTAGGGGCTCAATTCCCGATGCAATATACGCGGCTAAACAGCGGAGTTTTGTCTTTGTCGTTGTCATCACTGGTACGTACGTACGTGTGTGTCAGTGTGTCATTTAGCCAATCTAATGCACTTTGTAACGGTGTTAAGAAAGGTGATATATATATATATATATAAAATCATGTAAAATGTAAATCCTGCATAGCTAGCAAGCGAGTAAGAGGCGATAATGCGAACGATGAAAACAAAGTCTTTATTTACACTGTTACACTAGCCCGCTAGCTGTGTTATTTGTAGGCTACTAAGACATTAGCCAGCTAGCATAACTAACCAGCTGTCAAAAATAATACCTATCGTTATGCGTGTTTGGGTAAAATGACCCACCGAGAGCAAGAGAACAGAACAGAAGTAACATAAATATAATGTCTAATCTTGCTACCTAGAATGACGTACCATGTGTACGTAACTGTAAGAAGAAGAATAATGTTACAACAACATCCCTCATAGCCTAACGGGATCCCTTTTAGAAAGAGGTCAGGATAGGTTTTTGGTATCCAGCTAAACGATTGCCAATTCGTTTATTTACTGGACATTAGTCCAAATGAGAAGGATATAATGGGACTACTGACAGCTTTTATAAGAGCAAGGTAAATTAAAACGCCACCACTCACAGTTAGGTCTTTGGATATTGCATTTAAGACACCAGTGGTAGCGTAGTTTGATTTATTTTTCATTTTTCATAAAGTATTTGAAGTTGTGGAAGGAAGTTTGGATGTATTGATTATAAGCTGTACCTGAATGAGTCCTGCATGTTCCTAGGGGAAGATGAGCAGTCAGCCCAGCTCATGTCCAGCTGGGAGGAAGACAGTGTATCAGAGGAAGCACACAACTGTTGTGTGGCCATCAAAGTGGATGCAAAGAGGTACTTAAGTGATAACGCATACAGTGCATGAACTGAATTTCCAAAGTAGCTCCCACCACTGTCTCCAATAATCAAAATATAATTTCCAATATAGTGAGGGCATATTGTGAACATCTGGGAATACATTTCTTCCCACTAGCTTTCTTCACCAATGTGTTTGTAAAAGTGTCTATTAACACATCTTAAAAAGTTGAAATTCAACTCCCCTAGGAAAATCCACGAGAGCTGCTGAAAGTTGGGGTACTTTATATAGTTCATGGGCCAGACCAGAAGATATCGGTACCATCTGGGTAGGCAAATTCTAGTTGTGATTTTTTATATCCTATACATCCCTATAAGAGGTTTTGATGTGATAGACCTTTTATATTGGTCACTTTTGAGTGGTTATCCCCTCTTAAAGTAAAGGCTACTGTAATGGAGGCAAGACACTGCAGTTGAATAGGGTAACATTTTTAACTTATAGATATCATCATGAAACGTTGCCAGTCGCTACTAACATTAAAACTAATATCTTTTTATATAAATTTTTTTTTCAGAAGTGTTTGAATAAATTTGCAAACTTGGCAATATCTTACTAATCATGCATACATTTGCATTAAACAAAACTAGGTGTAGGAAATAGCAAGAGTTAAAATAATTTTTTAATTTTTATATCTTATATTTGTCCAAAGTTTTTACAAAAGAGAATACGGATACAGCATTTTTTTTTCATTTTGTAAATCAAACTTTCCCGGTTATCTCGACAGAACTTTTTTTTTTATCAATAGTTAATCACATAGTTTTATCAATAGTTAATCACAACTTCTCATAAACTTATATCAATTAAACTTTCCATAATCATTCCTAGCACTATTCTGAAGGATATTACTTAAGGATTTATTCATATGTTAATGGTCTAATAATGATACATTTTCTTCTTAAAAACATGCAGAAAAGGGAATACTATTTTTGTGATAGTATTTTTTGATTTATGAAATGAAAAAAAAGTTTTGTAAAAACTTTGGACAAATATAAGTTTTAAAAATGGAATAAGAATTTTAACTCTTGCTATTTCCAACACCTGGTTTTGGGGATTTAAAATAAAATGCAAATGTACGCATACTTAGTTAGATAATGCAAAATTTGCATATTTATTCAAACATTCCTGAAAAAATTGTATAATAAAAAATAATCGTTTTAAAGGGGTAGTTTGGAATTTTGGACATACGCCTTCATTTCCAAGTTAGCATGGGCGTTATTTATCATTGGAGATAGTTTTTTTTTTTTTTTTAAATATATTTTTTTGGCATTTTTATGCTTTATTGATAGTGTAGAGACAGAGTTGAAATGGGGCAGAGAGGGGAGTGACATGCAGAGTACGACCGCGGGCTGGAATCGAACCCGGGTCCACTGCTGGCCGAGGCCCATGGGGGGGACGCCCTACCAACTGAGCTAAGGGCGCCCCCCTCATTGGAGATAGTTTTAAACACTTTTCATTCAGTCATTCTAGTTGCAGAGTTCACTCGTGCTAGGCTAACGCAAAGCAACGGTTGTTGTAAGCCTGCTCATAAAACAGTCTTACCCACTCCACAGTAAACCCGAGGCAAATTAATTATAACGCCAGACTAGGGATGGTCATTTTAAGAAATTTCATTGATCGATCATCGGGAAAATTAACGATCAATTATCGAGTAATCGTTATCTTTTTACTAGGGCTGTCAAGCGACTAAAAAAATTAATCTAATTAATTACAGGCTATGTGATTAATTAATCTAAATTAATCGCATACTTATATGACACTTTTATACCTGTTTATAAACAGCTGTATAGCCTACTACAGTTTGTTTCTCTCTCTCTCGCGCGCGCTCGCTCTCCGTCTCTCGTAACTTCTGTCTCCTCCCCTCAGCCAGCTTTATACATGAACTAGCGCCGAATTTTCTCAAAAAAACAAGCAGACTAAATGACGACTTTCCATCTCCCACAACAGACAGCGCTGCACTGCCACCATTTCGTAGCCTACTCGTAGGCAAAAATATTGACACACACACACACACACACACGGGGCAGGTGTCGGTTTATGCGAGACAGCTAGCAAACAAAAGTGGAGGAAGATTGAGAGATAGGCCTACTGTTTTGAACCTAGCCTACATTGTTGCACCCACTAAATCAATAATGCAGGGACACTGCGGAGAATTAAGTAAGATGTCTTCCTACCTTCATGCTTATTTACCGAAGCATCCCATAAACCGTCCATAGAGCCCTCGAGTCGGCCCCTTTCTCCTGCTTCTCTCTTTACTTTTCTCCCTTTTACCCGCGCGCCCGGCCCGGCAAGCTACAGGTGCAGCTCCGCACCACTTTTGCACCGGGTCAAAGGGCATTATAGAAGTGCGATTAATCTGCGCTAATTTTTTTTAATCGTGTTAATTTTTCTGTGATTAATTAATCGAAATTAGCGCGTTAATTTGACAGCCCTACTTTTTACATATTAAAAAATGCCAACAGAACATCCAAAATACATCTATTTTTACCATAGACTGTATACAAGAGGTTTTTACTCAATTACATCTTTATTCCAAGATCTTCTAGGCAAACAACAAGCTATTAAGACAAGGCAACTTTTAAAAATAAAATAATAATAAAGTGCGGCGCTGGTTAAAGCCCGAGGCTATGAGCCAACAAGGAGCCAATGCTACGATACCTTTAAAGTTTAAACACATATGCGCCTCCTAAGATGCTACCAAAGACTGCATCAGGACACGGCACGTTTCTCTGAGTGGTAAAGGACCTAACGTTACTTCTAATCATCATCTGAAATGCACAAATTAGTTCCCTGATGAAGGCGAAGTAGGAAAGCATAGATGCTAAAGTTAGCCGCTAATGCTAGCGGCGCAAACGTAACACGTTAAACAGGGTCGGATGTAGGCTTCAATGTACAAGTGGTACATAATTCAGTTTGTTTAAGTGTTGTACTTATACAAGGTTTCACAATGCTTAATGAACTTTGTTATTTTCAGTTCTAAAGCTGTCCCATGGACCTGTCTGATGCCAAACTTCGCCTTAACTTCTTCCTGTTTATGTTTTGACTTCTACGGTAGCTTGCAGGCTGCTGCCTGAGCCTGTTCTGTTGTCTCCTACTACTAGTTAAGTATCTCCCCCTGCTGGTAGGATGTTTAATTGCTGCCCATACAGTCTTTGGTGGTGCCACATAGTGAAATTCATTGATGTGCTGCCGGACTCACACTGCGCAACACAACGGCTATATGATCGATAACAATTTCACGTGATCGAAAATATTCTTAATGAGCAATTATCGATTAATCGATTAATTATGCCCATCCCTACGCCAGACTATCGATGTAAATCTCTGTGTTGATAGAACAATGTCAGAAATAAAACTGAGCTTGCATCGCATGAATCATCGCATTTTGAGGTACTAGTTTCTCAGCAGCAGCGGAATTTTACTTTGCTTTGGTTAGTTAGTAACCACATCACTACAGCAGAAAGTAAACAGAGAAGCCCCAGTAAAGCTGGCAACACGGTGATTCAGTGTGCATTTAGCAATTATACATATAAACGCTACAGATGGACACCACAAAGTTTCCACCGTGAGATCCAGAAAGGACTCAACTGTGGCTTATTGCTGCTGGCTTGGACATCAACACACCGGCGGAAACCGCCGAGTATTTGTAGTGATCATTTCAGACAGTAAGACTTCGAAAAACCCCGCAATCTAAAGGGCAACAAGTAACTGAAAACGAATGCGGTGCCATCCGTCTTTTCAAATGCACCAACAGCCACTGATGAACAGGTAATAACTTTTGGTAGGCTACACTAGCTAATAAAGCTGGCCCCTTTCATAATGTTAGCCTACTGACAGATTGATGACAACGTTAGTGGAGATAACGGTATAGTTACAGTTCAATGCATTTTAGAGAGTGACAATGTTAGCTAACGGTTTAGCTTCCTGGCTGGACTAACTGCTAACTTAAGGTAATTGCTGATAGAAAAGTCATGTAAGCTCGTAAAGCTCCACCAGTCTCCCGTTGTTTTGTCCCGGTTCTATGCTGCAGCTCCAGCGGGCGCTGTCTCTACAAACGCTTTCTCTTTCTGCCCTTTGAGCATCCATCGTTCTCAGTTCTTCATCAGTGTATTGCGGCTCGTACAGGTACGGTTTGGTGGATACAACAAATTCCTCATAATCGTCTTCAAAAGTAGACACATCGGTATGTCCTCCAAACGTGGCCATATCTTGTTTATTCGATACTAGGCTAATAAAATTCCTTCGTGCACTGTACTCTGCGTCTGTAGCAATGACAGCAGGAGGTAAACAAACTTATAGAGCCGGTAACCTAGGTAATATCAGTCCGCCGCTGCCGTAGCCTACTACCAGGAATATAACACTGCTGCTGAGAGTGAGACACAGCAAGCCCCTCAAAATGCAATGCCATGCAAGGTTGGTTTTATTTCTAACATTATTCTATCAACGCAGAGATTTGCATCGATAGTCTGGCGTTATAATTGATTTGCCTCGGGTGTACTGTGGAGTGGGTAAGACTGTTTTATTAGCAGGCTAGCAACAACCGTTGCCTTGCGTTAGCCTAGCACGAGTGAACTCTGCAACTAGAATGACTGAATGAAAAGTGTTAAACTATCTCCAATGATAAATAACACCCATGCCAACTTGGAAATCAGGCCTTTTGTCCAAAATTCCGAACTACCCCTTTAAACATAACAAATGTTGTTTTCAAATTCTAAGAAAGTACCTCAAACTGTCCCTACAGTGTCCACTCTTGAGGGAAATGTCATAGAGTTGGTTCATATGTACAAATATCTTGGTGTCTTGATTGATGACTCCCTTTCCTTCAAACCCCATATTGATAATCTTGTGAAGAAACTGAAACTTAAAGGCCTACTTCACCGGTTTGAATATGAAGGTGTATTGAATTCTGAGATCCTATGTAGTATAAATGTGCGAAAAAAATTGAAATCGGTTCATCCTAGCCTGAGAAAAGGCAGAAAGGGTGTTTTTTTTTAACCCTATATTTCTCTTTCTTGTGACATCACAGAAAGAGAAATAGGGTTAAAAAAAAACTTACTTTGTAAATATTACTGTGATGTCTTTTACTGTGACATCACAGTAATATTTACAAAGTAAGTTTTTTCAGGAACAAATTTTGTTTCTATTTTGAGGTAAAAAAGCAGCTTGTCACTGCAACGTTTTTATCCAGTTTAGATTATGGAGACCTGATGTATATGAATGTATCAGCTAAATGTCTATGTAAGATCGATGCTGATTATCATGCTTCTCTGAGGTTTATTACTAACTGTGGAGTCCTGATAGCCTGGTGCTACCAGACCATCGTACTTCATTTCATTTGTACAGAAGGTCTGGCAGTGCTGTAATTGGCAGTGTTTCCCCCAGCGCTTTATAGCTAAGGCGGCCGCCTTAGCAACGCCAGCCTCCCGCCTTGACTACCAACCGACCCCCAAGAAAAAAAAAAATGTATTTATTTATTTATTTTTTTTTTTTGTGCTGCACAATTAATGTACTAGCAAGCGCGATGTGTGTGTTGTGTATGGTCATAACTGCGCGAAAGGCCGCGATTTGCGGTAAAAAGCATGTGTCTCCAAGCGTTTCTCTATCAGCTGCTCTGTGTCTGCGGCTTTGCGCGCGCGACCGTACCGCACCGCGCGCGACTACGGCATACACGCGGGAGAGTTAAACGAGCAGAAGCAAACCGAGATTTAACTGGTGGCGATAATAAACGCAGTGCAGTTCTATGGGGGTATTTAGCTGAACAGAAAGAAGTGCTCTGCAAAGCTAGAATAGTTTAAGACTCCACATCACTGTGGCAACACAACCTATCAGCGCAGAGAAAAGTTTGAAGAAGGCATGAGAGTGATGGCCCAGGCAAGTTTCAGTAAGTGTTTACAGAAGTGCCAAACTAGGCCTACTGTCTTTGAAATGCATTTAGTCATTTTAAGGGGAAAACACATTGTATTTATTATTTAAAGTTATTTTTCAAACAGCATGCTAGTGTAGGCCAAGAAGATTTATTTTCTGAATTTTCAATGCTGCTTTATTTTTATGTTTTAAATTGGGAAATACATGTTCCAAAACGACCTCTGTATTTAAAAATAAATAAAGCAAGTAGACTTAAAATAATCATTAATCGCACAACAGCCCCCATCCAAAAAGGAACTTTAAAAAGTTGTATTTGCACTTTGATGTGCATACACATGTTAAATGTATGGTCCATTATTTGTATTTAGTGTGTCTGTATAGTATTGCACCAAAACAGTAGAAGTTTTCTTTAATTGTGCTTTGTACTGTCTGTACGTTTACACATAATTTGTACCTGCACATAGCAAACAAAATTGCACAACTGTAAGGTCAGTGTCTGTTTTATTTTTGTATTCAAATAAACAGTTGTTTATTTCTTTACGGCGCATTGGCATCTTTGAGCAAAATACCCCTAAAATTTTCGCGCCGCGCCTCCCCTAGCACAGGGCAGTGACCACCTTGACTAAGACATTTCCTGGGGGAAACACTGAATTGGCAAACGTTCACTCATGGAGGCGGGTGTCTGTTAAAAGTTTAAAACTATTGGATCTGCCCAGTGCCACTCTGGATTAGCCAACCAATCGCATAACGTTTGGTCGTCACGTGTGTCATGAGCCGGCTTCTGGCAACTGAAACTGGAGCGCGACTTCGACGTCATCGTTCTCAGCCACTCGCTCTGTTCGCTGATTGGTCCGGCTGTCGAATCTCCGGCAAAACTGGGAAATGGGCTGTACACCCAGACTGACTACTGAAGGGAAAATAAAATTTGGCCGGAAGTAGGCCGGCGGGCGGAGCCAGGCTAGAGTCCTGACCCATCACTGTGATTTGTACTCTCAAGTGGGTTGGCCCTCTTTGTCCACCAGGAGGCTGGCACACTGGTTACTGGCTACTGCCCTCCTACATTTGTAATTTAATCGCACAGAAAAGTGTTGCTTCTTACGGTCTGCGTTCAAACAATCAGTTGCTGCTGTCAGTCCCATTTGCCCGCACTGAATTAGGAAAAAGGGCATTTGTCTACTCTGCTTCCTCCACATGGAACTGGCTGCAAAAAGATCTCAAATTAACCAAAATGATTTCTTTGAACACTTAAATCTAAGCTGAGAGCATTTCAGACCACCTCTTTTACTTGTAGATGTTTTTTATAAATTTTAATTTACTTGTAACTGTTTTTATTATTGAAAACAGTTTTTTATCATTTTAATTTCTGTTTCTATGTTGTGAGTGTAATTTTGTGAGTGTACACGTGTTATTTGTTGCTGCCTCTTGGCCAGGACTCCCTTGAAAAAGAGGTTTTTAATCTCAATGGGACTTTCTTGGATAAATAAAGGTTAAAAAAAATCAACTGGCAAAGTTTCATGATGATATCTATACGTTTTATTTAATTTAAGTAACATTTTACCCTATTCTCCTGTCGTTTCTCGCCTCCATTACAGTAGCTTATTCTTTAAGAGGGGATAACCACTAAAAGTTACCAAAATATAAGGTCTATCACATCAAAACCTCTTCTAAGGATGTATAGGATATAAAAAAATCTCAACTAGAATTTGTCCACTCATATGGTACCGATATCTGGTGTGGCCAATGGACTATATAAAGTACCCCAACTTTCAGCAGCTCTCACAGATTTTCCTAGGGGAGTTGAATTTAAACTTATTATGATGGGTTAATAGACACCTTTACAAACACATTGGTGAAGAAAGCTAGTGGTACGGAATTTATTCCCAGATTGTCCAAAAATCTGACAGTATTCCCTGACTAATAGTGTACAGTAAACGGTGTTTGACTACACAATGATACAATTAAAAACAATACGTGTCAAGGGGCCGCCCTTAGCTCAGTTGGTAGGGTGTCCCCCCCAGGGGCCTCGGCCAGCAGCGGACCCAGGTTCGATTCCAGCCCGCGGTCGTTCTCTGCATGTCACTCCTCTCTCTGCCCCATTTCAACTCTGTCTCTACACTATCAATAAAGCATAAAAATGCCAAAAAAATATCTTAAAAAAAAAACAATACGTGTCAATTCAAATTGACACGTATTGGTAAATGCGCGTAATACAACCCCAATTCCGAAAAAGTTGGGACGTTTTGTAAAATGTTAATAAAACAGAATGTGATAATTTCCTAATCCTTTTTCGACATGTATTCAATAAATAACAGTTCAAATACATATTATGTTTATTAAACTGATAAACGTTATAGTTTTATGTAAATATACACAAATATAAAATTTAAAAAAAAGTTGGGCCAGGGGCATGTTTACCACTGTGTTACATCACCCTTTTTTTTAACAACACAGAGTAAGCGTTTGGGAACTGAAGACATTAATTGTTGACATTTTGAAAGCAAAATTATTTCCCATTCTTGTTATAATACAACTTCAGATGATCAACATTCCGGGGTCTACATTGTGAGATTTAATTTGTGCTCATAACTTAAAGAGGACCTATGCTACTTTTCGACTTGTATGACCTTGACGTTGTTATAATGATTTATAGTCATGTTTAACCATACTAGAGTATCAAATAATTACGTACATGCATTTCGACTCCCTTCGTACATTTCGTATTCCCTGCTGACCGTCTGGGGTGGCTATGCAGAGCACTGAACACTATGGAGAGAGAGAGAGAGAGAGAGAGAGAGAGAGAGAGAGAGAGAGCACTCATCAGACCACAGCACACTGTTCCACTTTGTGTCAGTCCATCTCAGATGAGCCCAGAGGGGTATACTACAAAGCAAACTCAACAGAGCCCGGCTCTCTTTATTTGATCTGGTTCAACATAACACATACCTCTTATGTTGAACGAGGGTTTCAGCTTCAGGCTCTGTGCGTGTCCCCATGAAAGGGGGCGTTTGACCCGTCATTTGACTCTGCTTCCGCACAGAATGGACTGATCGTGTGCCGCTAACTTTACTCCAGTGGTTCTCAAAGTGCGGGCTGGAAACATATCTGGCGGCCCGCATTAAATTATGAATTATAAAGAAAAAAAAAATATATATAGGGCCCTATGATTTCCACGATAACGAAAACACGGACGGAATCACGGAATCGGGCAATAAAAACGGAATCTACTGTTTAACACGGAATGTCACGGAATTCGCCATTATTTTGGTGAAATTCAATTTCCAAGGCAAAGGGAAACAACACGGTTGAAATTAAAGCAGAGCTAGGGAGGAATTTTGGTTTGGCGACATCTAAAGACCAAACTACTGCGGTGAAAAGTACAGCCTGGCTGCAGGATCGCTAATGTAGCACACAGCGCCAAACCCCTTTCACAAATCTGTCTATTCAATGTTTACTTATGAATGTATCCATGTACGTAACTCTGACATGTACATAACTTAATTTATTGTTAATAATATGGTCTATTTATAAATTTGGCATATGATTAAAGCATCTAAAAGCATGTAATCATGTTAAACGTTTACTGTTTTTAATGATTTTTAAATGATGATCGCTCCCGCAGATACACAGCACAGGGAGGTCTTATATTCAGCCATTATTGAACGGCCGCTGTGGTACGAAATTCCAGTCTCAACAATGTTTCCTACACGCAATTATAACTCTAGCGTCTACAGCCCGTTGTTTTCATGTAGTGTAACTTGTGTAATGTGTTACATTATTCTGCTGTTGCCGTGATGTCGGCTGATGCTAATGATAACTAGCTCTCCGTCGCACAATAGACTGTTGGGCTGTGTTCGGAACGCCATACTAACGTCCTACTCATACTCATTTTGACTTCAATTTGAGTATGTGACGGTTGGGTATGCGAGTTTGGGTATGCGAGAAATTCCCGGATGAGTACTAACTTCCGGGAAGATTTTGGGTATGAATTGATTGTATACTTTTCCTACTCAACCGCCCCCCCAATGCACTGGGTCAATTCTACCCGCTCAGGAAAATGAAATATTTTCGAGCAAGTTGCTAGGCAACGACATTGTTTGGGGTCCGCGATCTGACAACTGTACGTGCAGTCATTCATAAACTCTTACAATAGATAGGAGATGAAGATAAATACCTAACATTAGAGTTACTAAGTGAAATGAGTGATGTGAGTCTGATAGTGGAGAGAGATCAGAACAGATCGCTGTTCCACACACCGCAGCTCGTCCAGCTGTCAGACAGCTGAGTGCTGTCTGATGATGAGCCGGACAGAGAGCGTCGGAGGGATCCTCCGCCTCAAAACATAATTATAAAACATATGAGGTCTAAAACACAGATGATGAACACAGGACTGTAAAAATCTAGTTCAATATCTAACCTGTAGAGGGCGGTTATACACTAAACAGCGTCTTAACTGGCTGAATCTTATAAGTAGAAGAAGAAATTCTTCATTGCTTGAGTGTACTTCAACTGAAAACGTTTCGACGCACCTCGCATACACAATCGATCTTTGAGTAGAGAGTATGCAGTATATTGATGGTGAGTATGTAGGATGTAGGACGCTAGTATGGCGTTCCGAACACAGCCTAGGTTGGTGTTGCAGCCAGCTGTTAGGTGAAGCGCTGTCCCACAGGTAAAAGCCATGGACCTATAAAGCCTGTCCAATATTCACTCTAGTCCAGCTTCTTGAAAGTTTATAAGGACTTTATTATTTATGTAAAAATAATATTTAATGTTTCACTTGGAGCACAAAATGAATGGCTTTATTTTCTGGGGGCTGTACCTATACCCAACAAATTAGTTTTTTAGTTTTTTTAAGCACAAAAAACAGTGCAATGTTGTGATGTATTTTAAATTTAGCCTTATAACTGATTAGATTGTTAGAATATTATTTGTTCGCAATAATTAGACGAAATGAGTGTTAATTTAAAAAAAAACGGAAGTCATGAGATTAAAACGGAAAAAACGGAATTTGTGAAAAAAATAAAACAGAGTTTGGAAAAAAATAAAACGGATTTCATAGGGCCCTATATATATATATATATATATATACAGTGTTTCCCCTACCATTATACAGGCCTGGTGGCCCCGCCAGGCCAACGAGGCCCCCCGCCAGGCCAACAGCAGCCTGACTTAATTATTATTTTTTTAATCAATCTTTCATTGATTCCGTAATAATCTTTTACGAGCCTCTGCGCGGCACTGTCGGTCTACCCCATGTGTGCGCCTGTCTTTACAACCTCTTGTCTGATCATCCCATCAGCTGGTCTGTGTGTCTGTGTGTGTGTGTGTCTGCGCGCGGTGCGATGCGCGTGTGCATTCGGTGCGCACTTGTTAAACACGGAAGCCAATGAGCAGAAGCATGACTAGCAAGCAAATGCTGAACTAGTGGCGAAAATAAAACCAGCGCCTGCTCTGTGGAAATATTAATATAATAATATATAAGCAAAATTTAGAAAGTTAAAATCGCTACGTCGCTGTGGCAACACAACTAATCTGTATCAACAGCTGAGACAGCGCTGAAAAAAACGGCATACACACGTTTCAGTAAGTTTACAGAAGTGCCACACTGCTACTGCTATAGTGTCATAATAGTTAACACTGCTGCTGCATCATGAGTAGTGAGTCCTACAAAAAAAACACTCCAAAAGGTGATACGTTTTCAATGTGCAGAAAGTTTTGAACAATAAAGTAGAATAAATATTTAAATGCAATACAGAATGCCTCAGTGCCTTACTGATTTATATTCCATTAGATTTGTGTCAATGGGAGCTAGCTGTCTTTTCCTTAACATGTCCACCATAAATAAATAAATACAGAAGACACAAATGACTGCATAAAAAATAACCAGAATGCACAAAATGTGTTCGAACCTCAAATGTTTCTGGGGGACAGCCCCTAGACCCCCGCTTTTAATATGTCCCCCCCAATGTTGAAATGAAACCTAGCCCTTCATTTATTAATTAAAATGTGTTAATTAAACATTATTGGATGCAGACCAATACATGTAAACTGTAAAGACGCAAAGACGCTGGCCATTGAAATTATTTCAGTTTTTTAACCTTCGGTGGCCCTCGGTCCAACGTTGGGTTCCTAAATTGGCCCTCAGCTATCAAAAGTTTGAGAACCCCTGCTTTACTCAAACGGACTGATTAAGAGCAGCTGAGTAAAAAATAAATAAAAAATGCGTCGCTGACTTAACTCGAGGAAGAGTCAAAAAACTCTTACTGCAAATAAGGAGAGAGTGGAATGCTGTCAGAAAAATGGGCTACTGAATTGATTAATTTATTTTACAGATCAGTCTCGCAGTGCATAACGTGACATTATAAAGCAATTAAAGGTTGAACTCGGATTTAAACACTAAAAGGGAGAGTGATGGGCGGGAGGGCGTTGCCAAGCAACGTATACACAATTTCACAGAGCGAACCTAGACTGCAGTGTTTACTCCTAAATTAATGAGCGGTAGCCTACTCAAACAAAGTTTACTTTGCCTCACCAGCATCATCAGATGACCATTATTCATCTGAAATAGTCATTATTTACAACAACATAAACACATTACCTCATCGTGATCCATACTAACTGCCGTCTCTCGTTCATTCGCTTTGTGTGAGAACACGGAATCTTTCAGCTCCGTGAGAGGTGACACTGCATCAACTCATTGCAATCAGGTGTGTGTGTAGCACTGACTGGCATTAGTTGATGCTGTGTCACTAACCACTCTCACGGAGCCGAAAAAAGTCTGGTGCCCTCACACTTTCAACACACGGACATGCACTATATTGCTTCCTGATCATTTGAATCTCGCACGCCCGGCACGCACTAGAAAACAGCTTCACGACAGCTGGCGTCGTAAAAATACTACCGCTTTTGTCCAAAGGGGCCGCCAACGTGCCATTTTACTCTTAGTGGCTTTAACTTACTGATCAATAAGTTTACTTATTTAACGAGTTTCCTACGTGAGAATGTATCGCTCAGACAATATAGTCAGTTCCGCGGGATTTCAAAATGTGTAGTTTCCTCAAAGGGCAGCGCTCTAAGAGCCGGATTTAAGCTTAAACTCTGGAACAAAAACTGGTCTGAGCAGGTTAGCCGTGTAGCCTCTGTTACCACGTGATCTAGCGAGGTAGAAAGAGAGCCACCTTTCGTGATACTGAAAACTAGGGGTGTACGGTATAAACGGTATAGAAGGTAAAGCCGTATGAATGCGCTATGATATGGATTTTGACTCTACTGTGTCACCGGTATAGCAGTTATAAAGCAGTGATGAACGCTGCCACACAATGAATGCAGGTGGCCGCTGCGTCGTCAGCCAGCACGTGCCCAATACATCCATGACAATGCTGCTAGATCTCGTGTCATTCACAAAAATAAATTGTAGTAGTGGAAACTGGTGGATGTATGTTATCGGCTAATATCACTAGTTTTACTTCAGAAGTGTCGGCCAAAACACAGCCAATACACCGCCCAAAATGTCAGAATATGAAGCATGAGACAATGAGACGAGGAGTAAGGATTTATCTGCTGTTTATTTCCTTCTTTCACATGCACAGCAGCATACAGATCCCGGGAAAAGAACAATAGCAATACGCTCGTGAGACATTAAAGAGCTGCCGCGACCGTTTAATAACGTGCATAAATTATAACTTATTACAGCGATCGGGAAACTCCATGCACTTACTCAAACAGGTGATGCAAAACAAACTCAGGGAAAGCACGTTTTAACCGTGGAATGATAGTTTACTGCGCCAACTTGCACGCTCACACAACTGACGGAGAAAGAAAAGGAAACTTCAGTAAACAGACGCTCCGGCTGACTGACGTCACGGCCGCCAGCTGACAGCTATAATGTCATCCGCACTGAACAACTCACATCTTAAAACACTATAAGAAAATAACAAACACTGTGACCTATAAACTTTGGGGCCTTTTCAACAGAAATGCATTGCATTGCCATTCAAAAAAAAAAAAAAAAAAAAAAAAAAAAAAAAAAAAAAAAAAGTCTTACATAAAGAGCGATCAGTTTTTCATACTGCGACCGTTAGCGTGTTGAACACTCGTTTACGCATGCCTCAAGACGGTCGGGCTCGTTTTCGTCACTCACAGCCCGGTGAGAAATGCTCCTCGCTGTGTACACAGAACAGCATCCGCGAGGGGAAAGCTTCATCCAGTCATGACATAAAGAGCGATCAGTCTGTCAAACTACAAACGTAAGCGAGTGTTGAACAACACTTGTGCGCGCCTAGAGAGGGTCAGGCTCCGCTCCTCACTCACAGCCCGGTGCGAAATGCGTCCTCGCAATGAAGCACCACACAAGAAGTTTAAACTGAAATGAAAGTTAAGAGATGATAGAACCAGAAACCGATTGTAAAAGAAAAGGCATGCCACCAGAGCATCATCAGCATTCCTAGTGAGTCATAGTCAAATCAAACTTACTATATAGAGTAATTTTCATACACAAAAAGTCAGCATAGAGTGCTTTACATATAAAAACATATTGACCCCCTCCCATACCCATCGACAGAGCAGAACATTGCAGATTGCACAATGAATGTTGTTTAAATCCCTCTGTAGGGAGACCAGGGGCAAGTGCAGTGGCGGCCTCAACGATCTGGGGGCCCGTTTCAAGACCTAGTGTGGGGCCCCCCACTTTTTTTTATTTTCTTAAAAAATAAAAATTACATTAAATATTTCTTGTGCATGCTTGTGCATGCTGCCCGCAAAAAGAAAACAGATTGTAGAATCCAGTTGGTTCGTAGACGGTTTATGAGATGATGGGCCACTAGGTGCAGACTCTTAAATGGCCCCTCCACTCCTACCTATCCAGTCAGGTACACTGACTTTTCCGCACTTATACAATTAATGGTAAAAACTAGGGCTGTCAAGCGATTAACAAAAATTAATCTAATTAATTACAGGCTCTGTGATTAATTAATCTAAATTAATCGCATACTTTTATGACACTTTTATAACTGTTTATAAAAAGCTGTATAGCCTGCTACAGTTTGTTTCTCTCTCTCTCGCTCTCTCTCGCTCTCCGCCTCTCGTAACTTCTGTCTCCACAACAGACAGCGCTGCACTGCCACAGATGCCTATGCCGATTCATTCACCATCGTCGTAGCCTACTCATAGGCAAAAATATTGACACACACACACGGGACGGGTGTCCGTTTACGCGGGAGACAAGACAGCTAGCAAACAAAATTGAGACACACAGAGGAAGATTGAAAGATACTTTTGAACCTACATTGTTGCACCCACTAAATCAATAATGCACAGACACTGCGGAGAATAAAGTACCGTAGTTTTCGGACTATAAGCCGTGACTTTTTCCCCATTTTTCGACCCTGTTATTACACAGCACAGTATATGTTCTGTAGCTACTATGGATGGGCGTTAGTAATCGAGTACTCGAGTACTCCTCGTTTCAAATGCACTCGATTGGTGGATGAGGAAAATCGTTTTTTTTTTTTTTTTTTAAGTGTCTGTAGCCTTTAGGCCGGCGGGTCACGGCCGCCCCTATTTTAAAATGTTATATACGTGTACAAAACGGATAAAATAAAGTTTAACAAAATTGAATATTTTGATGCAAGTGCAATAAACTGAGCGTTGTG
Organism: Hyperoplus immaculatus; assembly: GCA_949357725.1. Lineage (NCBI taxonomy): Eukaryota > Metazoa > Chordata > Actinopteri > Uranoscopiformes > Ammodytidae > Hyperoplus > Hyperoplus immaculatus. The sequence goes on from OX442361.1 coordinate 493,736, forward strand.
TCAAATATCAACTGCAAATGACTGCCACCTCCGTGCCACCGCAGCGCAGCCTGTGTTCTCCACAGCACCGCGGAGCTGAACACGGTCTCTCCTTTCTTCTCCAGAACATTTTCAGGAATATAACTGTCCAAATGTTTCAAAGCAGATGATAAAGTTACGTTTATAAAAAGGGGAGATGACACCTGTTACTCTCAGTTAGTAATGAGTAGACTCCAGGTGAGCATGCAAGGTGCTCTCCGCTTGGAAAGAAAAGAAGAAGCAAGACTTACTTCAGGCACATTCGCTCTGAGCCAACAACAGTTAAGAAGCCTTCAATAGGGAATAAGATTCAAAAACCGGCCGGTGTAACGTTCCGTTAATGAGGAATTAGTCGCGGTAATTATTCACGGACACGGAGTTAGCATTACGCGGTTGGATATAGGCCTACAACTATCTGCTTTGGTGAGTTATTTATATGTATTTAAATTGTAAGACAATCATTTTATATTATCTGCTGCCCCTCTTATTTTAAATGGTGACTTAGGCTGTTTTTTTTTTGTTACAACTACAGCCCATGCTTTTTTTATGTTTTTTTCTCCCCATCGCAGACCTACTCGATCGGTTTAAATTGTGGCCAGTCTATTTAATTACTTTCAGTGAGGAAAATGTGGTTTACACTTGTGGAAAAAAATCCTTAATATCATATGGCAACTGTGACTGTTTGACATAAGCATTGAGTGCTTTATTGCGGTCAACCGTTGTTCTGTAGACAGATGCGTTGCGTTCTAAAAATAGAAAAAAGTTTAACGAGGAATCGATTGATCCTCGAGGAATGCAAGCGATCACACGAGTAGCGAAAACACTCGTGCCCATCCCTTGTAGCTACTATTGCACTAAATGGTAACACTTACGTACGTTATGCAAATATGCAACTTGCTTGTTGAAATGTTAAATGTTCTTTTGTATTTCTCCCCTACTAGTTGAGGGGCCCATGATGATGATTTCTTTCCTTATATTTAGGCTTATTCCTTTTTGGACCCTGTTATTGACATGAGTGGCTGAACTCTTTGACTCTACTATGAGTATCTCTGGCTTAGGGCCCCCTGAGGCCCCTGGGCCCGGTAGCATGCTCAAGAATGATTTTATCAGAGGGCGGGGTCCCATTCAATTGAATGGGTTGAAACATAGCTAAGCCCACTACTGGGCAAGTGTAACACTTTTTGTTTTTTGATTAGTCAAAAACATCTTGAATAGACTCTGTGGTAAGTATACATCTGCCATGCTTAGCTCACAGTCTTCCCTCATTCCTACCACAAGAAGCAACACACTTCTACATCTTGATCTTACCATCTACTTGTTTAATTAATTTAATCGGTGTTTGTTGTAATATATTTGAAGAATATGTGTTAATGTGTTTTTTCACCATGTGATGCTGCAACATTTCTTCTACAGTGAGACATGTGTGCAGTTCTCTCAGTACTGTATCCTTTTGTTGTACTAAATATTGACCATTTCTTCCTGGGTCCAATTAGTGTGGAGCCATGATGGAAAGTGAGTTAACAAGTTATTTATTACTGACTAATCTTTCAGCAGTAAAATTAACAACAAACTCATCAAAGATAGAAGGCAAGCCATACACACTGGCATACTAATTGAACCCACTTTCTCAGGAAAGACATTAGTTGCACTACTCATTCCATTCCCACATTCATCAGACCAACAGATGCGGTTGAAGCCAGCATTACTGACAACTGACCAAAGGAGTGCTTTTTCTGAGCTAAGGGAGGAAGTACGGTTTTATTCTACCTGGGCAGCCTGGTTAACTTATAAGTGCTTTTCATAGCAATTTTTTTTTGTGTGTTCTGCCATCCTGTGACTCCAGTAGTTGGTGTGATCTGAGGGCTGTACTAATAAGTAGTAAAGTTTTCAGTGTCATGAAGGTGGCTGTATTTTTACTTGGCTAGATCATCATGGTAAGGCTGTACGGCTAACTTTTAATCACAAACTCTACACAAAACCACAAGTTAGCCGTGCAGCCTTAACATGATGATCTAGCCAAGTAAAAATACAGCCACCTTCATGACACTGAACACTTTACTATTTATTAGTACAGCCCTCAGATATATCACACCAACTACTGGAGTCACAGGACGGCAAGAACACACAAAAAAGAATAATAAAAAAAAATTGCTATAAAAAGCACTTATAAATTAACCAAGATGAATGTGATAATAAGGGAGGTTAGGTTACCCAAGGCAGGGTCGGTCGCTGCCTCATCGTTGATCATTCAAAGTGATTTGGTTAGCACTTAATAGTAAGCATGCGCAAGCCTGCTCAGTCTCAATCTGCTAGTGCTGAATAGCTGCTCTTCTTGAGTAAACCATTTCACTACATATGACATGGAAAATTAGACCATATGTATGTGGAAAATGTCTTGGTTGCACTGGTGATTGACTCTTTTCTGACACTATGTTGGCAAAACTTGCTAAGCTCCGATGGTACAGAATCTCTATACTTGATTATATTATTGAGTTAGATTTTGACGGGCCATATTATCTATTCATCTCATTTTGATGACTTGTTATCATCAATGACATCATCATTATTAATCTTCCTTTCATTGTTTCTGAAAATGGTCTTTCATAAGTGTGTGATCAATGAAGAGTGCTATTTATCCTGTTTAAGCACTCAGTACTACACATGTTATTTGCTCGGAGCTTGTTCCTTAACCCTACTGTGTGAAGATCCAGTAGTGTGCATCCCCTCCAGTTTCTTTATTGGAGAGAATGGGACTCTGCTGGAGGTCATTGCTGGAAGTGTGTCTGCTGAAGAACTGATGAAAAGAATCAACAGAGTTACGCAGGTATGGGCGCAAAGGTTGCATTATAAAACATGCAATCTTCATTCACATCTCTACTGCTCTTTTTAAAACCTTCCACGTGTTTTCACAGTATCCTACAGTAAATTGGAGAATTACATGCATGTTTTTAGCAATGCTAAAGTGTCCACAATTCATGGTGGATATTCACTCTGCCCAGACTATAGGGATGTTCACGCTAAACCGTTTAACCTTTAACCGATAAGAAGACCTTTAACTGTTTCAAAAGGCCAAACACAATTCATATATATATATTTTTTAATATAAATCTTTTTATTGAAGAATTAAGGATGTGACATTTTACAGGAAGTAAAACAGTACTTCATTTACATGTTATCTTAACCAAATAAAACCTTATACAAACAACGGTTTAAGGATCTACACACTTAAAACAAGCACACATCTGCATGCCAACATTTCTACACCAATTGGTTAACAAGGCTTTAAACTCACAGTTTCACAATTGTCAGTGAGGCTACTCAGTTTCCACTACATTAGGGTAGATGACCATTGATTTAAATAAACATACATAGAAAAAATAAAAAAGAGAGAAGTAAAAAATAAAACAACAACCCCCGTAACAACAACGTCAACCTCAGTCCAATCGAGAGAGGCTCAATTGCCACTGCAAACAGGAGCGGGGATAAAGGACATCCTTGGCATGTCCCACGTGACAGGGGGAAACATTTGGAATGAGATTGATTAGTTTCAGTACATGCTTGTGGGGGCGAATAGAGCAGATGGATCCATCCAAAATTTCCCATTTTAAAGTAGCACAAAATTAAGTTTCCAGAGGGATTGCTCTCTAATGTTCAAACTGAAACATGATCTGAAATGATGATGATTTAAATATTCAACAGATTCCACTGCACAGATGAAGAGCTATCTATGAAAAAATAATCTATCCTTGAGAAAGAATGATGGACATACTGTATATATTTGGAGGTCGGATTTTAAAGCCTCCATGGGTCTATACAGCCATTTAATCTCATAAAATCTAAGAAGACCCTTGACATTACAGATGGTGAGGCAGATTTAGGGGTAGATTTATCGAAAAATGGGTCAATTGTACTATTCAGATCTCCAGCAAGAAATAATCTATGAGTATCTTAATTAGGGAGGGATGACTTATTGTCGAATTCAGCATCGTCCCGGTTAGGGGCAAACACATTTACCAAAATAACAGGTTTTTGAAATAGGAGGCCAGAGACAATGTCATATCGACCATTGGGGTCTCCAATTATAGCAGTTAGTGAGAATTGAGTTTGTTCATTAATCAAAATTGCCACCGCTTGTGATCCGTTATTAAATTTGGAAGGAAAGATATGATTGACCCATGCTTACGAAGTCTGGTGTGATCTTATAACCCTAAATGAGTCTCCTGTTAAAATTAAACATCAATTTTCAATTGTTTAAGACAATTGTTTAAAATCCTAGACCGTTTCTTAGGACCGTTAATCCCCTTAACATTCCAGGACACAAACCTAACTGCAGCTCCCCCTATTTGGCTTGTACCACCTGCATTATTTATCATAGCAGACATCCAAAATGGGTATGATTAGCCTGAACCACATGATGTATAAGTGTTCTGGCACCTGAGCGCGTAGCGATGCACACATCACCAGACAGCTAAACACTTTTCCCACAAAACTTGAGGACAGGATCGATAATGAAAGACGTAAATGATGTCGTCGTATGTCCATTTATTGAAGGTTGTTGAACAAGTTGTTTGTAGCAGGTTTAGACAGTGTTGGGAAAGTAATTTTTCTATGTGAACTAGTTCAAAGTTCAGTTCACACACACTTTAAAATGAACTAGTTCAGTGCATAGTTCATAATTAAAAATTCTGAACTAAGTTCACAGTTCAAAAATGAACAAGTTCATAGTTATCTTTTATGTTATAATATGTTGCTGCAGGCTATTATTTTTCTAAATAATTGCCACATACAATATAGAACCACAGACAGAAATTATTTCAATAACATTCAGACACTAGAAGCCAGCTGCAGCTTTTACCCCTACAGTATATTCTCAAAAACATGAGGAAAAAGTTGCTGTTTGAATGGTCTTTTTAATGAGGAATTATTCAAACAAAAACGGTTAAGGTGCAAATGTTTTTCCATTTTTATAATTTTCCAAACCTGGAAACAATTCACATGAAATTGCATTCAAAGAAAGCAACACTGGAAAATTGTACCAGGCAGATTCTACAAACAAATTACAACTTAAAATAGTACCAGAGAGTTCAGTCTTAAGTTTGCATAAGTTTTCTTCAAATTTCTTGTTTAGCAGTGTCTGTACTTTTTCCCTTGATGGCACATTGTTGGATGGCTGCAACCCCTTAATTAAGTTGACGAAAGCTGGGCTGTCCACTTTTCTCAAAGGCTGCAGGTCTCCGACATATACTGCAAAACCAGGTTGTCCAGCTGCGGCTGGGAGATGGAGACCACGGAGCCAGTAGAGGCTTTGGTCACGTACTCTTTCGCTGCGTGACCAAACTCCTCTTCTCCGTGTAGAGCAGCTCGTCTGAGGCCGTAGGTCGCTACCGCTGGAGACGGACTGTTGCCAAACACATACATGGACCCGCATCCGGTATTCTACAACCTCGTCCGTATGGTCGTTGTTCCTGAACCATAGGAACCGGAGAAAGTTCCTGTGATCTTCCCTCACGATGAACCTATGAAACATCTGTTAGATGTCGGCGGTGAAGGCAACCTGTTCACATCGAAAACACATCAGAACTCCCAGCAAACTCTTGTTAAGATCTGGTTCGGTCAACAACACGTCGTTCAGAAACACTCCAAGATGTTTGGCGCTGGAGTCAAACACAACTCTGATTTGACCTGGTTTGTGGGGGTGATACACTCTGAATGTGGGTAGGTACCAACAATCCTCTCCATTAGACAATGGAGTAGCCAGTTCTGCATGATCTTGATCAAAGATACGTTGCATGAAGGTGACAAAATGCTGCTCCATCTCTGGCTTTCTTCCGAGCGTGCGACAAAGAGAGTTGAAACGATTCAGAGCTTGCTCTCTATTGTTAGTTTATTATAATATCTATGATTGCTAGGCAGACGTGGTCTTGACCGGCAGAACGGAAGTGGGGCTACCCAGCTGTTACCGTCGTCAATGTAGCTCTTTTTATCCATCATCTCGATGAACAGCTTGTCTTCAATAGAGGGAGCAACCTTGTTGTCATCTTCGGTGCGTTGGAAAATCTTGCTACCCAAGGAGTCATCGTAACCACATATCTCTGCTTTGCAAGACAGTGGTGAGCTTGGCGGTTCACAGCGACTTTTGGACTTTGGGTCTTCACAGTGAGCTTCTCCTTAACTGTGAGATGGTTCAGACAGGGTGAGATGTGTGAATGGCGGCCGTTGTGCTATTTTGTTTGCTATGTGCAGGTACAACGTTTGTGCTAACATGCAGACAGTACAAGGCACAATTAAAGAAAACTTCTACTGTTTTGGTGTAATACAATGCAGACACACTAAATACAAATAATGGACCATACACTTAACATGTGTATGCACATCAAAGTGCAAATTCAACTTTTTAAAGTTCCTTTTTGGATGGGAGGCTGTTGTGCGATTATTGTGGACAATATGCCTACTGTGAAGTGATAACCTATAATTTATTAACGGTTATTATAAGCATACTTGCTTGATTTCTTTTTAAATAGAGAGGTTATTGGTCGTTTTGAAACGTATATCTCCCAATTTAAAACATAAAAATAAAGCAGTATCGAAAATTCAGAAAATAAATCTTCTTGGCCTACACTAGCATGCTGTTTTAAAAATAACTCAATAGTTGAAATAATAATTACAATGTGTTTTCCCCTTAAAATTACTAAATGCATTTCAAAGACAGTAAAAGTGTGGCACTTCTGTAAACTTACTGAAACTTGCAGGGGCCATCACTCTCATGCATTCATCAGACTTTTCTCTGCGCTGTCTGAGCTGATAGATAGGTTGTGTTGCCACAGTGATGTGGAGTCTTAAACGAGTCTTTTTGTTCAGCTAAATATCCCCATAGAACAGCGCTGCGTTTTCTTTTCGCCACCAGTTCAATGACGGCTTGCTTAACCCATTGATGACGGCTGCTGCGCACCGCAGCATTGTTACTTTATCTAATTTTCATAACATGCGCAGCATATAATAATAATGATAATAATAATAATACATTTTATTTATATAGCGCTCTTCTCTCACTCAGAGCACTTAAATGCACCGTCATTGGTTTAAATACAAATGAGGTGGGTTTTGTTGATTTTTTTAAAGATTTTTTTTAAGACCACGTGACCACCCAAATAAATAAATAATAATAATAAAAAAATAAGCCAGCTGTGTCCGCGATAGTGTACAGTTACAGAACAGTTAGTGGCGTTCGGAGCGCAGAATCTAGGCCTACTATAGATTACTGACGAAAATCACACAACACATTGCATCTATTTATTAACAATATTTAAGAATTGAGGCTATATTTTGCTGCTCCAACTCAAATTCAGCCCAGCCAGGCGATAGTTAAGTTTCAGTTTTGTTTTCATCTCCGTGGTATACAGCCATTTGGACCAGCTGATCGGCTCCCGACAGCAAGAGTCATTCTGTGTTTCAGTTGTACTGGGAAGTCGGATTTATTGTGCCAGTGATAATTGAACTAAATAATAAAATAAAGCTATCTCCTCCTTCCTATATCTGTCTATCTTTATCCCTCCACTGCACACTCAGTCACTACTATCCATGCTAAAAGGAAGCAGGATTATAACCTATTTAGCATATTATTTTTAAATATTTTATATTATTTTTAATTTTTTTCTCCCCCATCTAATTTTGACGATTTTTAGAAAAATGTGTTGGTTTGTAAGTGCTAAGGGAGCATGTTTAAAAAAAACCTGTGAACCTTACCTTTTTAAATGTATTTTATTTCATGTTTCTATGTGCTACACATGCCTAGATATTAAGGTTTTGGTAGATGTTGACAATTCGTACTATTTTTTCAGAAAACCCTCAGGCATTAAGGAATGCATCCTAGATTGCCATAATCATCAATGGGTTATGCTCGCGTGCATGCCATAGTCACGCGCACAGAGCTGCCGACACAGAGCAGCTGATAGAGAAACGCTTGGAGACACATGTACACATTTATTTAACGCAAATCGCGGCCTTTCGCGCAGTTATGACCATGCCCAAGCACACAAAGCGCTTGCTAGTACATTACATGTGCAGCACAAAAAAATTAAATAAATACATTTATTAATTATTTTTTTTATTAGGAAGGAAATAACTGCTGCGGTCAACAGCGTTGGTGTTGACAAACGATCTCCAGCTGAGGTTAGTGAATTTTAGGTTTACATCAGTGTTATCACTCAAATTATATAAAATAGCATTGGTCCGAAGTGCCGTTTGTCTTTCTCTCCTCTCTTACACTGAGCATCAAAATACAACCTATTGGCCTTCATCTCACGTTCACAATGCATATTGTAGAGCAGGGGTCGGCAACCTTTTCTACTCAAAGAGCTATTTGGGACCGCCTCCCAATAAAAAGAAAGCACCCGGAGCCACAACCCATTTTGACATCATATATACGTGTATATACACTCAACAAAAATATAAACGCAACACTTTTGTTTTTGCTCCCATTTTTCATGAGATGGACTTAAAGATCTAAAATTCATTCCAGATACACAATATTACCATTTCTCTCAAACATTGTTCACAAATCTGTCTAAATGTGTGATAGTGAGCACTTCTGCTTTGCTGAGATAATCCAGTGGCTGGTCTCAGACGATCTTGGAGGTGAACCTGCTGGATGTGGAGGTCCTGGGCTGGTGTGGTTACACGTGGTCTGCGGTTGTGAGGCCGGTTGGATGTACTGCCATATTCTCTGAAAGGCCTTTGGAGACGGCTTATGGTGGAGAAATGAACATTCAATGCACGAGCAACAGATCTGGTTGACATTCCTGCTGTCAGCATGCCAATTGCACGCTCCCTCAAAGCTTGTGGCATCTGTGGCATTTTGCTGTGAGACAAAACTGCACATTTCTGGCTAGCCTTTTATTGTGGACAGTCAAAGGCACACCTGTGCACTAATCATGATGTCAGATCAGCATCTTGATGTGACACACCTGTGAGGTGGGATGGATTATCTCAGCAAAGCAGAAGTGCTCACTATCACACATTTAGACAGATTTGTGAACAATGTTTGAGAGAAATGGTAATATTGTGTATCTGGAATGAATTTTAGATCTTTAAGTCCATCTCATGAAAAATGGGAGCAAAAACAAAAGTGTTGCGTTTATATTTTTGTTGAGTGTATATACAGTATCTCACAAAAGTGAGTACACCCCTCACATTTCTTCACATTTTTCTTTATATCTTTCCATGGGACAACACTGAATAAATGACACTTTAATACAATGTAAAGTAGTCAGTGTACAGCTTGTATAACAGTGAAAATTTACTGTCCCCTCAAAATAACTCGACACACAACCATTAATGTCTAAACTGCTGGCAACAAAAGTGAGTACACCCCTTAGAAAAAATTTACAAATTGGGCCCAAAGTGTAAATATTTTGTGTGGCCACCATTATTTTCCAGCACTGCCTTAACCTTCTTGGGCATGTAGTTCACTAGAGCTTCACAGGTTGCAACTGGAACCCTCTTCCACCCATTTATGACAGCATCACAGAGCTGGTGGATATTAAAGACCTTGCGTTCCTCCACCTTCCATTTGAGGATGCCCCAAAGATGCTCAATAGGGTTTAGGTCTGGAGACATGCTTGGCCAGGCCATAACCTTTACCCTCAGCTTTTTTAGCAAGCCACTGGTCGTCTTGGAGGTGTGTTTGGGGTCGTTATCATGTTGCAATACCACCCTGCGGCCCAGTTTACGAAGGTTGAGTGCACATGGTCAGCGTCGTACACAGAGGTTGGCTTTGGAAAATAGACGTATGAGTGCTGCCAGCATTGCTGAAGGGCTTGAAGGGGTGGGGGGTCAACCTGTCAGTGCTCAGACCATACGCCGCACTCTGCATCATACTGGTCTGCATGGTTGTCATCCCAGAAGGAAGCCTATTCTAAAGATGATGCACAAGAAACCCCACAAAAAGTTTGCTGAAGACAAACAGACTACGGACATGGATTACTGCAACCATGTCCTGTGGTCTGATGAGACCAAAATACATTTATTTGGTTCAGATGGTGTTAAGAGTGTGGAGCGGCAACCAGGTGAGGAGTACAAAGACAAGTGTGTCTTGTCTAGAGTCAAGCATGGTGGTTGGAGTGTCATGGTCTGGGGCTGCATGAGTGCTGCCAGCACTGGGGATCTACAGTTCATTGAATTCTAACATGTACTGTGACATACTGAAGCAGAGCATGATCCCCTCCCTTCATAAACTGGGCCGCAGGGCAGTACTGCAACATGATAACGACCCCAAACACCCCTCCGAACGACCACTGGCTTGTTAAAGAAGCTGAGGGTAAAGGTTATGGACTGGCCAAGCATGTCTCCAGTCTTAAACCCTATTGAGCATCTTTGGGGCATCCTAAAACGGGAGATGGAGGAGCGCAAGGACTCTAATATCCACCAGCTCCTTGATGTCGTCATGAATGGGTAGAAGAGGGTTCCAGTTGCAACCTGTGAAGCTCTAGTGAACTACATGCCCAAGAGGGTTAAGGCAGTGCTAGAAAATAATGATGGCAAAACAAAATATTGACACTTTGGGCCCAATTTGGACATTTTTTCTTAGGGGTGTACTCACTTTTGTTGCCAGCAGTTTAGACATTAATGGCTGTGTGTCGAGTTATTTTGAGGGGACAGTAAATTTACACTGTTATACAAGCTGTACACTGACTACTTGACATTGTATCAAAGTGTCATTTATTCAGTGTTGTCGCATGGAAAGATATAATGAAATATTTGAAGAAATGTTAGGGGTGTACTCACTTTTGTGAGATACTGTACATAAAACCTGTATGCTATGTACAAAAAACTATACTATGTTGCATTTATGAAATCAACGAACTGCTGCAGAGAACACAGAATTTTATTTCTGCATGTAACAAAAAGCATTTTACACTTGGTTGATGCTTAATTTCAAATAAAATACCCGGTGTCTTTTTGAGTCCTCGTATTTAAAGGTCACATATTATGCTAAATGCACTTTTTAAATGTGTTCCAACATATCCATGGGTCCACGGTGTGCCAAAATATTAAAAAAAATAACAATCTCTCCTTTTCTCACTCTCCCCCGTTCTGAAATCCCCACCCCTCCCCCCCAATATACTCCGTTCAGAATTCTCGCGGTTTATGACGTCATGAACTGCACAGCCACATCCCCATATTTTCTTTATATGTCCATGCTTCCCCCCCACATTAGCAGTAGTCTATGATAACCCCACCCCCCCATTTCTTATTGGTCCACGGCCCCGAGATCCTCTGGAAAATTTTCCGAGCGACAGCCATGTTGCTTTCCCCGCTAAGCGACAAGATGCCCATAGTACAGCCTGAATGTTACATACACCAACACAGAATGCTTTTGCTCATACTCCACTAATTTATCTTAACCACAGCAGTCTATGCCTCATTTTTAATAACACAACAGATAGGAAGCTACCTGTGCTTTTTTTTAAAAGGTGAAACTAAAATAATAGTTTTTATTGGTAGTTTTGCCTGTCTGGTGTATAGCTATTAGCTTTGGGACAAGCAACCAGCTTTTGCTCATAACACGCTGTTTATATTCCCCACAGCAGTCTGAAAATGACTCGTTTTTAACATGACAAAGGATGGGAAGATATTCCTGTAGCAATCAAACTTTGAAGCTACTGTTTTCACTGGTTTTAATAATGTCAGGTCATGTCAAATTGTTCAAAGTATGGCTTAGCTCCGGGTAAACACTGTGTTGGCAGTCACGCAGTGTCCCTCTAGTATTGCGAGAGCACGGCAGAGACGGTGGGAGAGCCCCATGGACATATAAAGAAAGCCCGGCAGAGAGGTGGGAGGGGCCAGCCAGATCGCACAAATATAGGTCATCCTGAGAACAGCGCTATTTGTTCAATGTCATTTTTGTCTTTGGACGCATCTCAGGCGATTGCGTACGCCAAAGCTGAATTGATATCTTCAATCTGCTATCTGGTGACGTTTTCTGCCATCTTCACAGTTCTGTCTTGGACAGTTTTCGCAGAGAGAGGCATGTCTTTTATTTGCTGCAAAATTTCATCTTTGTTTTTGAAGTCCGAGAATAGATGTTCTGAAATCTTAATAAATGTTTCTTTGAGGTATTCTCCATCTGTAAATGGCTTCCCATGCTTGACTATTTCCTGAGCAGCCACGAAACTTGCACGTTGAATTTGCAGTCTTAATCCACTTCTTGAAGTGACTTCTGCTCACATCAGCCTTCCGCATCAGCTCCGAAACAGCCTTTTTTCGCTCCTCTCCCTCGGGATATTTTTTAGCAAAGGTAGAGTGTTTGTTATCGAAATGTCTTGCAACATTTGACTTTTTGTTGTTTGCCAATTTTTCACCACATATTAAGCAGACTGGTAAACAAGTTTCATCAGCGGTGAAAGCAAAAGAATCTGCCCACGTAGCATTAAACATTCTGTTATCTTCAGAAATTTTCCGTTTCTTGGATTTATCCATCATTTACCTTCCAGGCAGGGGTCAAAAAGTCAATAAATCACGCTGGTAGTGTGCTGGATAAATGCGGGCTGCCAGACATGTGAGGTATGCCAGGCATTCGAGTGTCGCACATCGGCGGATGTGACGCATATTTTGGGCGCTAAAAATATTAAAAACTTTTTATTTTAATGTTACAAGTTTACCATAATCTTCAAATTCAGAATTGTATTTTAAAATGAACAAACTAAAATAAAATTTAATTTTAATAAAATACTCATTATTTATTTTCCAAAGTCACAGGGAGCCACAACAGAAGGATGAAAGAGCCACACGTGACTCCGGAGCCACGGGTTGCCGACCCCTGAAACGTGAAAATAATGCTCATTTTGACAAGGTGTTCCACCATGGACAGAAAGCGGAGGACACACACACACACACACACACACACACACACACACACACACACACACACACACACACACACACACACACACACACACACACACACACACACACACACACACTAGGCTATGTAGACAGTATAAGGCTATAGCCTAGGTTTGACTAAATCAATACCAGAGAAATTAAAGCACACTGCAAACAGTCAAAAACACATATATGCCCACACAGCTACTAAATATAAGAAATGTATTAGTTTTTAACTCACCATTTGACTTTGCTTTTTTACGAGGAAAGTATTAATCCAGTGCGCTTCATAAATACACCTGCTTCTTTTATAGCCTAGGCAGACACCTGATACATGCTGCTATCAATTGAGGATTTGAAAGAACCACCACATTCTACAATGTATCATGATTTAACAGCAGCCATTGCCATTTACATAGGCTAATTTGGGCAACTATGGGGAAAAAATGCGCCGCAGGACGCAGTTTTTTTTTAAACAAAGTTTTCCGAGCAGCACTTGAATATTGCATTTGCCGTCGCACATCTCGCCTGACCTTCCTTTTAAAGTAGCATAACTGGAGTCACAAAATTCCAAGACCAACCCAACAAAACAGATAACAAGACAAACTTGTGATTATTAAACCAAAAACACAAGACGATGTAGGCTAAGTTCCAGCAGTGCACTTCACAAAGCCAAGCCAGACTATTGCTGTGGGCTTGAACTGTTACAAGAGGTGAATTTATGAAGCGCACGGTATACAAGAATTGGCCTAATACTGTCCTCATAAAGAAGTATTGTCAAATGAGTCAAATGGTGAGTAAAAAACAAATCCAATTTTTATATTTAGTAGCTGTGTGTGGGCCTGTGTTGTTTTAATGTGTTTGCAGTGTGCTTTACTAGCCTAAATAATTTAGCTGGTATTGATTTTGACTTATACCTTATACCGTCTACTAGGGATGTAACGGTACACTAAAGTCACGGTTCGGTATGCACCTCGGTTTTGAAGTCACGGTACGGTACAGTACGGTATGGTTCATAGTTAACGGAGAATGAACAGCTTTAGCTGTCAGTAACTAGCTGACAGTATGTAGCATACAAAGCAAATATAAAAATACTGCTGTAATTCTCCAATAAATAAAATACTTATTAAATACTAGTGTAGGTGCAGCATTAACTAAAATTGCAATGAAAAAATATAGTGTTAATGCTGACCTCCGCTCTCTGACCATGGTGCTGAAACACCGTTTCTCTACAATATGCATTGTGAACGTGAGATGAAGGCCAATAGGTTGCATTTTAGTGCTTAGTGTGAGAGAGGAGAGAAAGAGAGTGAGAGAGATTTAGAAACTCCAGGGATTGTGTATGTAGTCGGAATATAGGACCGTCGGTCTTATGCCCCTCCTTTTTTAATAATCGGACAAACGGCACTTCGGACCAATGTGTCCCGTTTTCGTAACATTGAACCGTCGGCATAGTGGCATGCCGATCTAATGGGAAATATTTCGGACCATTGAAACGTCGGAACAATGAGGCGTCGGAATTATGCGCAGGCCCCGGTCTGAGTATTTCAGAAACTTCTACTGGGAATTTCACTCACAACCATCTCTAGGGTTTACCGAGAATGGCCCTAAAAAGAAAAAATATCTAGTGAGCGGCATTTGTGTGGAAGAAAATGCCTTGTTGATGTCAGCGGTCAGAGGAGGATGGGCAGACTGGTTCGAGATGATAGAAAGGCAACCCTAACTCAAATAACCACTCGTTACAACCAGGGCATGCAGAATACTATCTCTGAACGCACAACACGACCAACCTTGAAGCAGATGGGCTACAGCAGCAGAAGACCCCACCGGGTGCCACTCCTGTCAGCTAAGAACAGGAAACTGAGGCTACAATTCACACAGGCTCACCAAAATTGACAACAGAAGAATGAAAAAATTTTGCCTGGTCTGATGGGACTCGATTTCAGTTGCAAAGTTTAAATGGTAGGGTCAGAATTTGGCATAAACAACATGAAAGCATGGATCCATCCTGTGGTGCACCATCAACCATGCCTCGTTCAAAGTCACTTAAACCCCCTTTCTTCCCCATACTCATGCTCAGTTTGAACTTCAGCACGTTGGCTTGACCACTTCTAGGTGCCTAAATGCATTGAGTTGCTGCCATGTGATCGGCTGATTAGCTATTTGTTTTTACAAGCAATTGAATAGGTGTACCTAAAAAAAAAATCATAGCATCATATTTACTCTCTCCAGTGAAGCTCGTAGAATGCCCTGGCCTTATCTGGAGTCTCAAAGAACAGCGTCTGTCCGTCATGCAGGATGCGGAGCTGGGCGGGATAGATAAGAGCGAACCTCTTCTTTAACAGGAGGGGTTTCCCTTCTTTAAAGGCAGCTTGTTTCTTGCCGAGTTCCGCACTGACGGCCTCGTTGAAAAATACCTTTTGTCCCCTGAAGAACAGCTGCTCTCGTTTCCTTGTTATTATGCGGTGTTTGTTTTGGAAGGTGTGGAAGAGCAAGAGGAATATCCTTGGCCGTTTGGAGCTGGGGCCGGAATCGGCGGCCAGCTCGGGTCCCACTCGGTGCGCACGGGAGATAATGAGGCGTTGCGGGAAGAATTATTTTCCCAGGACTTCCTTGAAAAATTCAGTCATTAACTTAATTGTGTCCGGCACCTCCATATTCTCCGGTATGCCGACAACTCACCGTTTGCACCTACGGGAGCAATTTTCTAAGTCCTCCACTTTGTTTTTCAGTCTGAAGTGCCGTGCATGTTCTTTTGATAGCCTTGATCCTGTCGCTGTGGTCGTTTAACCCTTCCTCCGTGTCATGGATACTTTCTTCGTGGGAGTCTAGAAGATTTTACCCTCTACAGGGATTTTATCAGGAAGGAGTCCATTGACTGCGAGGTTGGATAGAAGCACCGAGTGGAGCTTAGCAAGATCAGAAGGTAACTTCGAGCTTGGGCTAGCTTGTGCATCCATGTTGTGTTCACTTGTAGCAGCCAAGTCTCTTTGGACTCATTTAGTTGTGCAAAGATATTTGATACGTTTTACGTAATCAACTCAAAACCCACCAAACTTAATGCTGAAAAAGTGAGGTAGAAAGTAAAAAGTTATTCGGCAGCCACTTCTCATGAGTCTGCTCGCTACATGCTCTAACCGGAAGTCAACATACCCAGATTTTGTTGAAAACTGAGTATCCACAATTCAAACAGTCCTCACTTGCGGTGCAGTGGCGGCAAAGTGAGCTGCAACGCCACCTGGCATATAAAAGAAGATATACTGCCCCAATGAGCTTAATATTGAGGAATGCCAATATACACTCAACAAAAATATAAACGCAACACTTTTGTTTTTGCTCCCATTTTTCATGAGATGGACTTAAAGATCTAAAATTCATTCCAGATACACAATATTACCATTTCTCTCAAACATTGTTCACAAATCTGTCTAAATGTGTGATAGTGAGCACTTCTGCTTTGCTGAGATAATCCATCCCACCTCACAGGTGTGTCACATCAAGATGCTGATCTGACATCATGATTAGTGCACAGGTGTGCCTTTGACTGTCCACAATAAAAGGCTAGCCTGAAATGTGCAGTTTTGTCTCACAGCAAGATGCCACAAGCTTTGAGGGAGCTTGCAATTGGCATGCTGACAGCAGGAATGTCAACCAGATCTGTTGCTCATGCATTGAATGTTCATTTCTCCACCATAAGCCGTCTCCAAAGGCCTTTCAGAGAATATGGCAGTACATTCAACCGGCCTCACAACCGCAGACCACGTGTAACCACACCAGCCCAGGACCTCCACATCCAGCAGGTTCACCTCCAAGATCGTCTGAGACCAGCCACTGAGACAGCTGCTGAAACAATTGGTTTGCATAACCAAACAATTTCTGCACAAACTGTCAGAAACTGTCTCAGGGAAGCTCAACTGCATGCTCGTCGTCCTCATCGGGGTCTTGACCTGACTCCAGCTCGTCGCCGTAACAGACTTGAGTGGGCAAATGCTCACATTCGATGGCGTCTGGCACGTTGGAGAGGTGTTCTCTTCACGGCTGAATCTCGGTTTACATTGTTCAGGGCAGATGGCAGACAGCGTGTGTGGCGTCATGTGGGTGAGCGCTTTGCTGATGTCAATGTTGTGGACCGAGTGGCCCATGGTGGTGGTGGGGTTATGGTATGGGCAGGCATCTGTTATGGACGAAGAACACAGGTGCATTTTATTGATGGCATTTTGAATGCACAGAGATACCGTGATGAGATCCTGAGGCCCATTGTTGTGCCATACATCCATGAACATCACCTCACGTTTCAGCAAGATAATGCATGGCCCCATGTTGCAAGGATCTGTACACAATTCTTGGAAGCTGAAAATGTCCCAGTTCTTGCATGGCCAGCATACTCACCGGACATGTCACCCATTGAGCATGTTTGGGATGTGCTTGACCGGCGTATACGACAGCGTGCACCACTTCCCACTAATATCCAGCAACTTCGCACAGCCATTGAAGAGGAGTGGACCAACATTCCACAAGCCACAATTGACAATCTGATAAACTCTATGCGAAGAAGATGTGTTGCACTACATGAGGCAAATGGTGGTCACACCAGATACTGACTGGTTCTGAGTCCCCAGACCCCCAATAAAGCAAAAAAATGCACGTTTCAGAGTGGCCTTTTATTGTGGACAGTCTAAGGCACACCTGTGCACTAATCATGATGTCAGATCAGCATCTTGATGTGGCACACCTGTGAGGTGGGATGGATTATCTCAGCAAAGCAGAAGTGCTCACTATCACACATTTAGACAGATTTGTGAACCATGTTTGAGAGAAATGGTAATATTGTGTATCTGGAATGAATTTTAGATCTTTAAGTCCATCTCATGAAAAATGGGAGCAAAAACAAAAGTGTTGCGTCTATATTTTTGTTGAGTGTATATTTGAAAGCCATTATATCACAACTCCAGATGACCCTCTGAACGTGCATGTTGTTTGTCCGGTAATGATCTTTCCCCCTGTTGTGACAGATGCATGCTCAGGAGATTGGAGGTGGGACAGAGTTACCACAGGCTCCAGTTGAGACCAGCACACTCCAGCCTGCTCCAGCAGCAGCAGCCAAACACCTTCCAGGAACATCTAAAGGTCAGTGAGTCTGGATCACAGCCACGTTTTATTCATGATATGATGCCAAAATTTGACTACAATTTAAAGTCAAGCAAAAAGGTAGAAACTAGGGCTGTCAAACGATTAAAATGTTTAATCAGATTAATCACAGGGTAGCTGTGGATTAATCATGATTAATTCTACTATTTGAAATATGCCCTAATAATTCAAATTTTCTCTGTATATGTTGTAGGAACGGAAAGATAAATGACAGAAGGTGGATGTATACAATTAAATTTTATTTTTTTATTAATAGAAAATCCAAAGTATGGTGGTAATATTGAAAAAAAAATTCAGTATTTAAAAGATATTGAACATAATTCAATTTGGCTGTCTCTTTGCTATGTCTTAGCAAATATAGGCCATACTGTAGAATGGCATTTATTTGGTTAATCCATAGGTTTTGCATTCCTGAATACAACTGTGTGTGTTTGTGTGTGCGCAAACGTTCTGTGGGACTGTTTATTTGTGACAGAAAGCCAACGTTATGTTGATGTCCCGTAATAATCACACACACCTCTGAAAACTGCAGATGTTTGTGTCCTCCCTCTGCTCTTAACAAAGCAGACAATGTTTCTCCTCCTGTTGCTTCCAACATCAACTGCGGCCCGCGACACAGACGTGGCCATTAGCAGTTCAAAACATAGGCTTTGTTTGGCTGATCCTGATCCTAAATAATGCATTATTAACTGCGTTAATTGTGTCAGCCCTAGTAGAAACAGAAAAACCTTATGCTACGAACACACCGCACTCTGAGGCGCGGCGGTTGGCTGTGCGAATCGAAGGTTCCGCGCCGCGTGATCATATTGGGTCATATTGTGTCCGCTGCCCGACCAGAGTAGCCTTCTCTACTCTGGGGATATGCTGGTGCTAACCGGTGCTGAGGGGACCAGTCTGCTGTGCTGATGGTGCTTTACCCAAGCTAACCGGTGCTAACTTCATATAAAGCAAAACTGATAGCTGTACTCGGGCAACAGACAAATATTCACAGAACTTATGGGAGCCCGACCTCCTCGCTCACCCTGAGCATGGACCATAGATAGTATATAAAAGGCATGGACATATAAAGAAGACCCTGAGCCACGCCTGCTCCTTTTTCCAGTCCTTGTGACTGTGCAAACTGTGACTATTATGTTTTCATCCATCTTGATTTCGTCTGTGCATCGTCCTGAAGCAAGTGACATCGGGAGGAGCTCAACGCTGATTGGCTATCGCGGCGTCGCCGCGGCAAAAAGATCAGTATTTTCAACTCCTGCGTGCGGCAACTGTTTGTGCGGCACCGAGCGAAATTCATTGACTTTGTATGTAAACTCGCCGCGCGGTGGAGTGTGGTGTTTTTTCCGCACCTTTACACTCCACAGAAGAGTGTTCAACCACAGTTCAGTCACATTGCAACATTATTTGTACGCATACATCTCTCTGGGTACACTTGTAATTGTTACTGATGTTTTTTTGTATCGATTAGTATCTGAGTGTCAAATTTTTTTTACAACCATAATTACAGTGGCTTGCAAAAGTATTCATACCCCTTGAACTTTTCCATATTTTGTCACGCTAGAACCGGACACGTACATTTATTTTATTTGGATTTTATGTGATAGACCTACACAAAGTGGGACATAATTGTGAAGTGGAATGAAAATTAAATATTGTTTCCCATTTTTTTTTTATAAAATAAAACCTGATAAGTATGGCGTGTAGTATTCAGCCCCAGAGTCAATACTTTGTAGAACCACCTATCACTTCAATTACAGCTGCAAGTCTTTTGAGTATGTTTCTACCAGCTTTGCACATCTACAGACTGACATTTTTGCAGACTCCAAACTAACAAACTAGCACACAGTGGCAGCTCAACTAAAAGGAAATGTATATATAATTATCATTGACCAGAAGATTCACCAAGTGTTTGAAGGAGGATTAAAGCAGCAATCCACATACACCAGCACAGGCTAGCTCCACTAGCCCAGGCTAGCTTCAACAGGCCAGGCTAGCTCCAGCAGGCCGGGCTAGTTGCAACAGGCCAAGCTAGCTGCAACAGGCCAGGCTAGGCCTACCACCTCCACCAGCCCAGGCTAGCTCTAACAGGCCAGGCTAGGCCTACCACCTCCACCAGCCCAGGCTAGCTGCAACAGGCCAGGCTAGGCCTACCACCTCCACCAGCCCAGGCTAGCTGTAACAGGCCAGGCTAGGCCCACCATCTCCACCAGCCTAGGCTAGGACCACCACCTCCACCAGCCCAGGCGGCTAGCTGCAACAGGCCAGGCTAGGCCCACCACCTCCACCAGCCCAGGCTAGCTGCAACAGGCCAGGCTAGGCCCACCATCTCCACCAGCCCAGGCTAGCTGCAACAGGCCTGGCTAGGACCACCATCTCCACAAGGCCAGTTTTCCTGCATCATGCCACCAAAGGTGAGAAGTGATGAGGACATCATCACCTCTGCGCAGGTACGTGATCTCCTGGAACAACAGAAGTTATTTTATAAGGACTTACTGCAACAACAAGAGTTCATTCAAAGGCTTTGTGCAAATGCTCATGGACTCCTTCAATAAAAGACTAGACAATGTCTCAAAGGAGGTATGTGACCTCAAATCCAGTCTAAGTTACACCCAGAAGGATGTGGATGAGTTAAAATCACTTTCCACCAACTTATCTAAAAATTGTAAGGAGCTACACAATGACATTAAAACAGTCAACTTAAACCAGAACAACATGAATGGAAAAGCTGATTATCTAGAGAATCATTCCCGCCGCAACAACTTGGTCTTTGAAGGTATTGCTGAATCTGAGCATGAGAAATGGGCAACCTCTGAGGAAAAAATCAGAAAAATCATCTCTGAAAAGTTGAACCTGGACCACAAACAAATGGAAATTGAGCGTGCTCACAGATCTGGGAAGCCACATGGCCAAGGAGACAAACCAAGGTCCATAGTTGTCAAGTTTCTTAGAAACAAGGACAAGTTGGCTGTACTGGAGAAGGCTAAGCTCCTCAAAGGTACAAACATCTTTATTAATGAAGACTATTCTGAAGCTGTCCGACTGAAACGCAAAGAACTGATTCCAGCACTGAAAGAGGCCAGACAAAGAGGGGACATCGCGTATTTGCGATATGATAAGCTGATCACTCATCGTCGTCTCAACACAAACACTGAAAATGGTAATTAACTCAATCAAATGCATTTTAATGTAATCGAAAAACAAAGAAAAAATTATGGTACTTATGTCTGACAGTCCTAACAGGTCAACAGTTAATGATAGTATGCTATTTAATCCATTTGAACTAAGCAAACATGAAAAAAATCATAATTATTTAGATTTTGACCCTGATAGTAATTTTCTATCTGATAACTTGCCATATTCATCTGAATATTACAATGAAATCCATTTTAATCATCTAATTGAAGCATTTCCGGTAGAATGTAAGCTATTTTCAGTATTACACTTAAATGTTCGCAGTCTTCCTAAGAATTATGATCAATTGGTACATTATTTATCATTGTTAAATCATGAGTTTTCTGTAATTGTCCTAACTGAGACATGGCTTACAAAAGAATCTAAAGAAACAGGCATGTATGAACTGCCAACATATAACTCTACTCATTTTGTCAGACAAATCAGGTCTGGGGGAGGAGTGTCCGTCTTTGTCCATCAAAAATTTGAATTTGTTAAACGACTTGACCTTTGTTTAAAGTGTGATGAAGTGGATGTTGAATCTGTTTTTATTGAAATCTTGTCTTACAATAATAACAAAAATGTGATCATAGGTGGGGTTTACCGACCACCTGACACTGATATTAATTGTTTCAATAATAGCCTCACAAACAACCTGGAGCTCATCAACAAGGAAAAGAAAATGTGTCATATTCTTGGTGATTTCAATATTAGCCTTTTTAAAAGTGAAACACACTCTCCAACAGAAGATTTTTTGAACCAATTGTATTCAAGTTACTTTTATCCCAGTATTAATAAACCTACCAGAATAACGGACAAATCTGCTACACTAATTGATAATATACTATTCAATTCTCTCAATTATGAAACAAAAACGGGAATTTTATTTACTGAAATATCTGATCATTGTCCAGTATTTCAAATTGTTGTTTTAGACGGTCTAAAGGTAAACGACAAGTCTTCGACAACTTACAGAAATTTCAATTCAAAAAATAAATCCAAATTTAAAGTAATGTTGGAGAAGGTTTCCTTTGAAAGGGTTTATATGGAGAGCAATGCAAACTCCGCTTATCAAACATTTAATGAAATATTTAACTCAGCTTTTAGTAAATGTTTTCCCTTAGTTACTCGGTCTGTTGATACTAGGAAAGAATTGAATAATCCCTGGTTTTCTTCTGGTCTGAAAAAGTCCTCCATTATCAAGAACAAACTCTATAGAAAATATATTTCATCACCAACTCCTTTAAATTTGGCGACTTATAAATCATACAAAAACAAATACAATCATCTCCTGAGAGCTGTCAAGAAAAGGTACTATAGTGATCAGTTTGCTAAATCTGAAAGTAATATTAAAGATACATGGAAGATTATTAAACAACTCCTTCAAAAGGAAAAGGCCTCCTTAAATTATCCTTCATCTTTTAAAGATGGAAATTCTTCTTTAACTGATCCATTTGATATAGCTTGTAAGTTCAATGATTTATTCTCAAGCATTGGTACATCTCTTTCCAAAACAATAGTTGATACAAAGGCTGATCCATTAGATTATATTAAGGGCTCTTTTCCAGAGTTTAATCATTTTAATCTTCCTGATGTTAAGGAGGTAACTGATATCATATCCAAACTCAAAGATTCAGCTCCAGGTCATGATTGTATTTGTTCATCCCTAATAAAGGAAGTCAGTTCATCTATTGTTAATCCATTAACATTCGTTTTTTGCACAATCAATGAAAACTGGCATTATACCTTCTGACTTGAAAATCGCTAAGGTTATACCTTTATTCAAAGCAGGGGATCCAGAATCCCTTACAAATTACCGTCCAATTTCACTCTTGCCATATTTTTCGAAAATTTTAGAGAAACTGGTATATAAAAGGATCCTTGAGCACTTTAATAAACACAATGTTCTCTATAACCATCAAAACGGATTCCGAAAGAATCATGCAACTTATATGGCCCATTTAGAGTTAATTGATAGGATACATACAGCTTTAGATAGAAATGAGTTTGCAATAGGTATATTTTTAGATCTTTTGAAGGCTTTTGATACGGTTAATCACGATATTTTGCTTTCAAAATTATTTAAATATGGACTTTCTGGCACTGTCCATAAGTGGCTTAATAACTATGTTAAAAACAGAAAACAGTATGTTCATATTAACGGTCATGATTCCACAAGAAACTACATAAAACATGGGGTACCTCAAGGATCCATATTAGGACCTTTATTATTTCTCATTTACATAAATGATATTGCGCAGGTTTCGAAATCCATATTCCCTTTGCTTTTTGCAGATGACACCAGCCTTGTTCTCTCTCATAGAGACCTAAAAAGTCTAATAGAGGAGCTAAATCATAATCTTATCCAGTTCTCAAGCTGGTTCCAAACAAACAAGTTATCTTTAAATGTCAAAAAGTCCAATTTCATGTTGTTTGCTGGTAAAAAGATTCATGACAATGACCAAATCAAACTTTATATAAATGATGAAGAAATAATTCAAGTCTAATCAACATGTTTTTTAGGTGTTATTATTGATGATAAACTCTCATGGAGAGAACAGGTTGGTCTTGTCTGTAATAAGGTAACTAAATCACTTGGGATCCTCAGAAAAATAAGAGTTTTTGTTCATAAGTCATGTTTATTAACATTATACTACAGTCTGATCTATCCATATTTAACATACTGTAATATTGTTTGGGCGAGTACATTTTCATCATACCTAAATAAAATTATGCTACTGCAGAAAAGGTTTGCTAGATTAGCGACCTTCTCAAAACCTCTGGTACCAAGTGCACCACTTTTCTATAAATTAAAGTTATTGTCTATTTATGATATAAAAATTCTCCAAATATGCACTTTTGTTTTTAAGGTGAGATATAAGTTGACTGATTTACCTTGTACTTTTGGATGTTATTTTTCTTCAAACTCAAAATTTCATAATCATTATACCAGACAAGCTGAAAATCTCCATCTGCCTCTTTATAAATCTTACCGCAGTCAATCTTGCATTAAATACCGTGGCGTCATACTATGGAATGAAAATATACACTTACTTGATTCTTCTATAACATTGACCATATTCAAAAAGAGACTGCAGAATTCCATGCTATTAAAAGCAATTAGTTTAAAAACAGGAATTTGATTTATATATTTATCATGATTGTCTGCTTGCTTGGTTTAAACACAATTATTTCTAACTGATTTAAACTGATTTTTTTATTTTTTTTTATTATTGTTTTGGGTTTTGTTCTTAATTTCTTTGATTGTTTTGCATTGTTTTTTTGTTTTGTTTTTCTCATTTATACATATGTTTTTTTTTTTGTGTGTGTGCGCTTGTGTGCTGATCTGCTAATATTAATATGTAAATGTATTTTGGGTGTGGCTCTATATAAGCCTGTACAGGTTTCTGCCACACCCACACATGTATTTTAAATTTTTTTTTTACTACATGTTTTTTTTAAATCTATTTTGTATGTGGAATAAAAATAACAAGAATAACAATAACAGGGCAGAAAAACAGAGGTTTTCCCTCCTGTATTTGGCTCCATCCATCTTCCCATCAACACTGACCAGCTTCCCTGTCGCCCCATAGCATGATGCTGCCACCACCGTGTTTCAGGCTACCCCCTGGAAGTGTTTGGAAATGTTGCACATGTTAAAGTTCAAATGCATCAGTCTGGTAAACTTTGAGAGAAAATTCATGAGGTTAGATCCAAGTTATGAAATGGCTTTTAAAGTTATAGCACTATATCAACATCTGTTTGTCTGATATTTGAAAATGTCACCTTTTTTTAAACATGAAAAAACAAAAAAGTATTCAATTAAATGCATCATTATTTTAATAAAAAGCCAGGGTTTCAATTAAATTGCATGTTGCAAATGAGGCTTGTACGGTGGCGCTGAGCATTCAGCAAATAAAAAAAAATGTCTCACCTTATCTAGCAATAAGAACACCAGGATCTTGTAATTACAACATCAGGATCTCGTAATTATGAGAAAAGATCTCGTAATTATGACATCAGGATCATCCCTCTCATTCATCAATAACGTGGCTGGCTGGCTACAGGACGGCAATGATGACTCTATCCGACGTTATCGTATTGTATTTCTGTGAACATTGATGTCCCACAGATGTCTGCATAATGTTGACACACTATAGTAATACCCTCCTCACTTTTAAGAAACATCAATATTTCCCAATGCCTCAATCTGAGCAGGAAATAAAAGACGATAACGTCGGATAGCGTCATCATTGCCACGTTATTGATGAATGAGAGGGATGATCCTGATGTCATAATTACGAGATCTTTTCTCATAATTACGAGATTTGATGTTCGTAATTATTACACTCAACAAAAATATAAACGCAACACTTTTGTTTTTGCTCCCATTTTTCATGAGATGGACTTAAAGATCTAAAATTCATTCCAGATACACAATTGTACCATTTCTCTCAAACATTGTTCACAAATCTGTCTAAATGTGTGATAGTGAGCACTTCTGCTTTGCTGAGATAATCCATCCCACCTCACAGGTGTGCCACATCAGGATGCTGATTTGACATCATGATTAGTGCACAGGTGTGCCTTAGACTGTCCACAATAAAAGGCCACACTGAAATGTGCAGTTTTGTCTCACAGCAAAATGCCACAGATGCCACAAGCATTGAGGGAGCGTGCAATTGGCATGCTGACAGCAGGAATGTCAACCAGATCTGTTGCTCGTGCATTGAATGTTCATTTCTCCACCATAAGCCGTCTCCAGCAACTTCGCACAGCCATTGAAGAGGAGTGGACCAACATTCCACAGGCCACAATTGACAATCTGATAAACTCTATGCGAAGAAGATGTTTTGCACTGCATGAGGCAAATGGTGGTCACACCAGATACTGACTGGTTCTGAGTCCCCAGACCCCCAATAAAGCAAAAAACTGCACATTTCAGAGTGGCCTTTTATTGTGGACAGCACACCTGTGCACTAATCATGATGTCAGATCAGCATCTTGATGTGGCACACCTGTGAGGTGGGATGGATTATCTCAGCAAAGCAGAAGTGCTCACTATCACACATTTAGACAGATTTGTGAACAATGTTTGAGAGAAATGGTACAATTGTGTATCTGGAATGAATTTTAGATCTTTAAGTCCATCTCATGAAAAATGGGAGCAAAAACTAAAGTGTTGCGTTTATATTTTTGTTGAGTGTAGATCCTAGTGTCCTAATTGCAAGATAAGGTGAGAATTTTGGCGAGAGAAGATAAAGGGGAGAGGAGCCGTGCAGCATAGAGCGTTCATGCCCCGCTGCAATATATCAATCCTAGGGGTAAACTGAATGGATATATTTAGTTGTGCATGTGTACACACTTTTATAAATGTTTATTCATGTAACTAAGTGTAGGAGAAAGTTTAAAGGTTCAGCTATTTAAAAGCTCCCCAAGACAAAGCTGCTCGCAGTGCAGTAACCTAGCCGGGCCGGTTGACAGCGAGCGACTGATGCTCCTGCTGCTTGCGGTGCGCGGTCGTGCGCAGTGCCACAGAGGCGCAGACACAGAGCAGCTGATAGAGAAACGCTTGGAGACACATGGCCACATTTATTTACCGCAAGCCGCGGCCTTTCGCGCAGTTATGACCAGTGTTGGGAATAACGCCGTTTAAAATAACGGCGTTAGGTAACGCCGTTATTTTTTCAGTAACGGGGTAATCTAACTAATTACTTTTTCCGTCGTTACAACGCCGTTATCGTTACTGAACGTTAAATGCGGTGCGTTACTATGAATTGATTGAATAAACTGTGTAATCCGAGCGCACCCCTGGCTCCATACTACACAAACTGCTCGTGAGGAGACCGGTGTGTTTTAAGTTGTGTTTTATTCAGTGTGGATGACATTATAACTTTCAGTTAGCGCCGTCACGTCAGTCAGCCGGAGTGCCTGTTTAGAGAAGTTTCTTTTTCTTTCTCTGTTGTGTGAGCGTGCACGTTGCCGCAGTAACCACCTATCAATCCACGGTTGAAACGTGCTCTCCCTGAGTTTGTTTGCATCGCCCTTGTGAGTAAGTGCATGGAGTTTCCCGATCTCTATAAATTATAATTTAGGCATGTTATTAAACGGCCGCGATTCGCCGGTTGCAACAGCTGTTTAGCTTGTCATCACGAGCCGAATATTGCTATTGTTCTTTTCCTGTGCATGTTAAAGAAGGAAATAAACATAGGATAAATCCTTACTCCTCCTCTCATCATCTCATGCTTCATAGTCTGACGTTTTTGGCCTTAAGTGGTGTTTTAGCCGACACCCCTGAAGTGAATCCAGTGATATTAGCAGATCAGCACGGTACATTCAGCAGTTTCCTCTACTACTTTTGTTGAGAACAAAATACTTGAAGTGCAGGATAAACCTCTTGCTGTCTGTTGATGTGCAATACATATTGAAGGTTATGTAGCCTACAAGTAGGCCTACCTGTCTGTTCCACTCATTTCAACTGACTTGTGAAAACTGCTCAGAAAAATCCAAGTTTGTTGACATAGCAACTTTTTTTTTTACAGTAGGCTAACACATATAGTTACTTTCCCTGGTAACTAGTTACTTCTATTATAAAGTAATTCAGTTACTAACTCAGTTACTTTTTGGAACAAGTAGTGAGTAACTATAACTAATTACTTTTTTAAAGTAACGTTCCCAACACTGGTTATGACCATGCACAAGCACACATCGCTCTTGCTAGTACATTAATTGTGTAGCATAAAAAAATAAATCAAACAAAATGAAATTAAATGAAATAGGGGAGAGTGGGGTGAGATGTGCCACTTTTTACTTAAAGTGACTTTAAAGTGAGGCCTTGACAGTAAAGTCTCCAACTCAAATATGTACATATATTTCAGGGTGTTGTGCATCCCCGGCAACAATAACTTTGGATCTGAAATAAACTGTTTAAGAAATATAGCTTTCGAAAAAAAAGTTGTCTTGTGGCACAACTTGCCCCCGGTGTGGTGTAAGTTGTGCCACAAGAGAAAATACCATAGGGTAAATTGTGCCATTGATACAGTGGAGGAAATAAGTATTTGATCCCTCACCAATTTTGTAAGTTTGCCCACTTACAAAGAAATGAGCGGTCTATAATTTTAAAGCTAGGTTTATTTTAACAGTGATAGACAGAATATCAAAAAGAAAATCCAGAAAATCACATAAAAAAAGATATAAATTATTTTGCATTTCATTGGCCCTCATTTATCAAACTTGCGTGGAAACTGGTGCAGATTCTGGCGCAAATACCTCCCTATGCCAGGTATCGCGTGGGATTTATCAAACAGTCGTATCTCGCCAATCTCGGCGTACGCCAGGCCATTATTGATAAATGCGGCGGCTGAAAACAATCGTATCACGCCCCTATATTTTCTCAGTTTAGAGGCCTCGTCCAGAGGTTTTACGTCATGGATATGCGCATTACGGCACAGAAGAGGAACTTCTCTGAAGTAGAAATTGACAAAATAACAGCGAAAGAAAAGAAAAAAAAGAGTTTCATTTCGGAGCATTACAAGCGGCATCAAAGAATGACAGAAGGCAGCAGTTAGGAAGGAAATAACTCCTGCGGTCAACAGCATTGATGTTGACAACAAACGATCTCCAGCGCTCAAATGCTACAAAACAGCATTTACAATTATATGTCGCCATTTCTTTACATAGATGAAGAAAAAGTGGTATGACTCAAAAATCGCCACTAAAAAAAGCGTGTTGCTTTTCTGAAATTCAACCAACGTGCGGGCATAATATAAGTGGTAGAGGAGAAAAAGACGCACCAACTGTCCGATAATGGTCCCCATAAAAGAAATACACGTTTGCAGAGATTTGAATGATTAAAATGTATTGGCCCTTTTAGATAGCACTACTCAAAAGGGGTTTAAAAACTAAAAACAACACATTTTGCGTTTTACTGTATGACAGCATGCGCTTGGTCAGCCCGGCCGTCAGCTGCTCAAGCCGACCCGGCAACGATCAGCTGTGAGAGTGCCCACTGTCCTGCTCCACCAGCAGATCGGAAAAACGTGCCGGGTAACGGTGGAAATAAATCGCTCGCTTAAGCGATCAATGACACATTAAAAGAGGAACTAACATCTAAAAAGTGCTTCAAATAAATAAAATGTTAAGCTGAATGTTGTGCCGTGTATTTTTTATCAGAAAGAGCAGTGTAGGCCTACTACATATTTAATAGGCTGCTTAGGCTTACATTTTGAATGAATGCAGCCCTCGTGCCTCAGTGTCCCCCCAGCTGCTCCAAGTCGGAGACAACTGCCCTTACGCAGTCCCATGCAGGGCTCCTAAGTGGCCGGTGTGCGCACTATTGAATCAGCTCTCCTACTACATAAGCTGCACAATTTTAAGTGATTAATATATTTATTTCGGTCTGAGCAAACACTGCATTTGTATTATCTTCTAATAATTGTCCAACAAAGTCATCGGCTACCCGGCACAGCCTGCACTGCGAGTCCATGCTGTTTACAAACTTGCGTACACGAGCTGAGAGCTGGCTTGGGATTTGAGCGTATCCTACGCTCACGTCCATATTGATAAATGCAGAGATTTGCGTGGAAATGTACATACACCCATTTTTCTGGTCTACGCACGGTTGATAAATTAGGGCCATTCTGTGTATACTAGGCTCTGTAAACTGGTATGTAAACAAAGGGTACGTTAACACAGGGGGCCCACGTAGCCATTTAAATACTAGTTTACAGAGCATAGGCTGTGTTTTAACACCAGATTTTATTTCAGGACACATACATTCGGACATGTAGCATATCTTGAGGAGATATTCACTGATTTTGAAAAAATATTTCCCTGAATCCACCTTTAACGTATAGATGGACTGGGGATGGATAGCCTTTTTTGTATTGTGCTGACAAGGTGTCAATAAGCAAGTTAAACAAGTAATTTTTGTTTGTGTCTATTCCAAGTAGCATCTTCAGATCATGTTGCTGAGGGTTCTCAGAGCGAAGAAAACCTGGATGCTAAGGTGGAAAGGTAAGTGCACACATTGTCCACTTCTACAGTGCTGCATTAAAGTATGTGAACCCATTGAGCCTTTTGGAATATTATTTAGTTTAACCATTATAAGTAAATTTTTATCAATACCAGTATTTGTTATATTAGGGAACAAGTGTGTTTGTCAATTAAAAAAAAAAAATCCGGAAATCAATTGTGTAGTCAAAAGACAATAATGTGGGAGAAATTGAGTGATGAAATGGACCAATGTAATGAGAGATCTTTAGGGAAGAAATTGGGAGGGTGTAGATAAAACAGAGATCAAACCAGGTCAGTTTAGGCTCACCAAAGTGAACCCATACAGGTCAGACATGCCAAGAGGAAAGAAAATCTCAGGAAGAGAGTTGTGATGTTGCACATTTGTCTGGGGACAGCTATAAATTATCTAAAAAAAAAAAAAGTGAGCTCCATCGGTCCACCGTGAGGCAAATCATCTACAAAAGGAGAGCTCTTAGAGTGACTGAACATCTGCCTAGAAGTGGACTTCCTTCAAAAATATCCACAAGCGCTGCAAGAAAAGTGATTTTTCAGGTAAAAGTCAACCCAAACATTACATCTAGTGATTTGCAGACCACTTTTGCAGCATCTGGGACAGATGCATGGTTCCACAATAAAAAGAAAACTCAGTCAACATGGCTTTCATGGGAGGGTTGCTGATGAAGCCTCTGCTCTCGAAAAAGAACCAAACCACCTGTCACAACTTTGCCAGAGAGCACCTGGAGATACCCAAAGTCTTCTGGAAGTCTACTCCGTGGACAGATTAGTCCAAAATTGAACTGTTTGGTCATAACCAAAACCGCCATGTTTGGGCGAAAACGCAACTCTGCCTGCCACCAAAAGAACCTTCTCCCATGTGAAGAATGGTGGTGGCAAATGGTCTGCAAATCTCCAGATGTAATGTTTGGGTTGGCTTTTACCCGAAGAATCCCTTTTTCTTGTGGCGCTTGTGGATATTTTTTGTTGGAAGTCCACTTCTAGACAGATGTTCAGTCACTCTTAAAGCTCTCCATTTGTAGATGATTCGCCTCATGGTGGACCGATGGAGCTCAACTTTTTTAAAATGAATTAATAGCTGTCCCCAGGTAAATGTGCAACATCAGAACTCTATTCCTGAGATCCTCTGAGATTTTCTTTCCTCTTGGCATGTAAAGGTTCACTTTGGTGAGCCTAAACTGACCTGGTTTGATCTCTGTGTTCTCATTACATTGGTCTATTTCATCAGTCAATTCGGCCCACCTGATCGGTTTACCTGCTCGATTTAACCCATTGATGACGGCTGCTGCGCAACGCCACATTGTATAGCATTGTTACTTTATCTAATTTTCATGGTGTGCGCAGCATAGAATGCACCGTCATTGGTTCAAATACACAAGGTGGGTTTTGTTGATTTTTTTAAGACCACGTGACCACCCAAAAGTCATGTGGTTTGCCGAAAATCACGTCAATAGAAAAATAAATAAAAAATCAAATACGTCGGCTGTGTCGGCGATAGTGTATTACAGAACAGTTAGTGGCATTCGGAGCGCAAAATATAGGTCTACTAAAGACTACTGACGAAAATCACACAACACATTGCATCTATTTATTAACAATATTTATGAATTTAGGCTATATTTTGCTGCTCCAACTCAAATTCAACCCAGCCAGGCGATAGTTAAGTTTCAGTTTCGTTTTCATCTCCGTGGTATACAGCCGTGGTATACAGATCATGCAGCTGATCGGCTCCCGTCTGCGTTCCAGTTGTACTGGGAAGTCGGATTTATGGTGCAAGTGATAACTGAACTAAATAATAAAATAAAGCTATCTCCTCCTTCCTATATCTGTCTATCTTTATCCCTCCACTGCACACTCAGTCACTACTATCCATGCTAAAAAGAAGCAGGATTATAACCTCATTTAGCACATTCTTTTTAAATATTTTATATTATTTATTAATTTTTTTTCTCCCCCATCTAATTTTGACGATTTTTAGAAAAATTTATTGGTTTGTTAGCGCTAAAGGAGCATGTTTAAATAAAACCTGTGAACCTTAACTTTTAAATGTATTTTATTTCATGTTTCTATGTGCTACACAGGCTTAGATATTAAGGTTTTGGTAGACTTGACAATTCGTACAATTCTTTCAGAAAACCCTCAGGCATTAAGGACATGCATCCTAGATTGTCATAGTCATCAATGGGTTAAGCAATGCAGCTCAGGGTTCACAAACTTTTTCACATATAAAAGTTGTCAAATAATTTGTTTTGTTTGTTTTAACAATTTATTTCCAGAAAAGAAAAATGTTGTTGATGAACACACATCTGTTATTTCATATTAAAAATACTGGTATTGATAAAAATGTATTAATAATGGTTAAACTAAATATAATTCCAAAATGCTCAAGGGGTTCACATACTTTCAAGCAGCACTGTATATGTTCTAAAAAGAGAAATCAGAGTGAATATAGGCCTACACATTTTAGACTTCCAAAAAAAAAAATCAGTAATCGTGTCTGGTGACAAGTCCCATGCATTAGAAACAACAGTCCGATTCGGGCTGGGCGATAAACCAAACATGTTATCACACTAAATACATCATATCAGTCCATCAATAATTATCAGACTAAACAATAACACAGTTTGCAGTGCACGCTGCTTCTTCTTTTTGTCAGGTGGTGAACAGATAATATATCTCGGTTGTTCAGAATGGCATGGGCGCTGCATTTTAGACAGTGAGAGACTGGTCCCAGAATGACTGACAGCATAGGCTGTCAGTCTAGGCCAGAAGACCAACATTTTTTAATGGAATCTTTTTTTCAAGGTAAATGTCATGTTTTATGATTATATTTTTGCATCAGGTCAACAAAGAAACAGGAGGAGAGACGAGAGCACAGACAGATGGGAGAAGAAGAGGTGAGGATACCAGCATGTTTGGGCCTTTTAAAGAGCAACATGCAGGTCACATTTTTCACTGAATTTATACTTAACTTTTCCTGAAAAGATAATTCAGGATTTTATATGTTTTACAAAACATGTGGGCCAAAATTCTAAGGGAATGTGGCAGTTTTGAGCAAAGCCTCTATATCAAACATATCACATTACGTAACTAATTCAATAAAATAAATACAAACTAGAACTGCAAGCAGTTGTGAACGGGGGCCAAGCCTCCCACGCGACTCGGGAACGGGCGTCGTCGTCCGTGGCGCCGGCCCCTCGCTTCACGGAATCCGGGGATGTAAAGTTTTTGAATGTGGGATGTTCGGTTTGGGAGTTATAGACCAAAAGGCAAAAAAATTGCTGAGAAAGATGCTCAAGTGTGTTTTTGGCGCCCCCTTTTGTTTAAGGAAATTTAAGGAAAAAGTAGAACCAACCTGAGAACCATAGGACAAACATGTGTGAAGTTTGGTGTTAATAGGATGAATCGTTTTGGATTTAGGAGCAGTTTGGTACAAGGTAGCTAATGTGCAAATCTTTAAAGCGCTACCGCTTGGTCTTCTGATGGTCGTAGAAAATTTCTTTATACAACTTTTGCTCGTGGGAGTCGGTAGAGCATAATGCTTTTGGTTTCGTCCAAATCGGGCTAAAACTGTAGGAGGAGTGTGTTTTGGTGACTGACACAGTTTTTGCGATGTAGCGAAAAAAAATCCCATAGGCAAATGGGCGTGGCCTATCTGAAAAGATGCAGCTGACTAGTGGGCATCTGTGGATATAAAGTTTTTGACTGTGGGATGTTCGGTGTGGAAGTTATAGCCCCAAACGCGTTTTCTTTGCTTTTTGTGGTTTTGGCGCCCCCTATGGATGACATTCGCAAAACTACGTTTGATAGAAAGATGCAGCTCAATGTACCAAACAAGTGGATGTCAAGTTTTTGAATGTGCGATGTTCGGTTGGGGAGTTATAGCAAAATCAAATTGTCAACCTCTCCATTGTAAAGACACTTTTTTGAATTTTCCCGCCTAAACACTTAGGAAATGGCGAAAACAGGCAAAAAAATTGAAAAACTCTTTTTTTTAATAAGTCCGGCCCACATAGGAATTTCTTGCCCATATTTTTGCCATAGACTCAGGTATGCCCCATGATAGTCTCCCTTGAGTTTCAAGAAAATCCCTCTTTTTTTTTTTTTTTTACGGATTTTCGCGAATCTTTAAAGCGCTAGCGTTTGGTCTTCCGATGGTCGTAGAAAAATTATTTGACCAACTTTTGCTCGTGGGAGTCGGTAGAGCATAATGCTTTTGGTTTCGTCCAAATCGGGCGAAAACTGTAGGAGGAGTATGTTTTGGTGACTGACACAGTTTTTGCGATATAGCGAAAAATGTATATATACATAAAAGATGCAGCTGACTTGTGGGCATCTGTGGATATAAAGTTTTTGACTGTCGGACTTTCGGTGCGGAAGTTATAGCCCAAAACGCCTTTTCCTTTGTTGTAGCGCCACCTAGTGGCTGGCATGTCTGAATTTTTTTGTCTGCGTACCAGGCACGGACCTGGATAAGCCCTGCAAGTGGCATGTCCCAACCCTTTACGGTTTGGGCTGCAGCACCAGTTTTACCCGACTCCAAATAATAACTAGAACTGCAAGCAGTTGTGGACGGGGGCCAAGCCGTCCCACGCAACTCGGGATCGGGCGTCGTCGTCCGCGGCGCCGGCCCCTCGCTTCACGGCATCCGGGGATGTAAAGTTTTTGAATGTGGGATGTTCGGTGTGGGAGTTATAGACCGAAAGGTGTGTGTTTTGGTGACTGACACAGTTTTTGCGATGTAGCGAAAAAAATTCCCACCCGCAAATGGGCGTGGCCTATCCCAAAAGATGCAGCTGACTTGCGGGCATCTGTGGATATAAAGTTTTTGACTGTGGGATGTTCGGTGTGGAAGTTATAGCCCCAAACGCGTTTCCTTTGCTTTTTGTGGTTTTGGCGCCCCCTATGGATGACTTTCGCAAAACTGCGTTGGATAGAAAGATGCAGCTCAATGTACCAAACAAGTGGATGTCAAGTTTTTGAATGTGCGATGTTTGGTTGGGGAGTTATGAGCAAAATCAAATTGTCTACCTCTCCACTTATTTGAATTTTCCCGCCAAATAGTTCGAAACAGGAAGTGAAAGTGCAAAACTAATTTCTTTAATAAGTCCGGCATACATAGGAATTTCTTGGCCAGGTTTTTTTTTATAGACTCAGGTATGCCTGATGATAGTCTCCCTTGAGTTTCAAGAAAATCCCTTTCATTTTATTAGGGGGCCAAGCCCGAGAAGGGCAAGGGACCGCGGAATGCAGAGCATCGCGGTTCCATGACAATGCGGGGCATGGAACCCTATTGATTTAGTAGGAATTATTATTATTATTATTATTATTATTGTTATTATTATTATTATTATTATTATTATTATTATTATTATTATTATTATTCTTCCGCCCAAAAAGTGGTGCTGCAGCCCAAACCATAAAGTGTGAAGACATGCCACTTGTCGGGCTTATCCAGGTCCGTGCTGTGTACGCAGACACAAAAAATCAGACATGCCAACCACTAGGTGGCGCTACAGCAAAGGACAACGCGTTCGGGGCTATAACTTCCACACCGAAAGTCCGACTTTATATCCACAGATGCCCACAAGTCAGCTGCATCTTTTGGAATAGGCCACGCCCATTTGCGTATAGATAGATTTTTTGCTACATCGCAAAAACTGTGTCAGTCACCAAAACATACTCCTCCTACAGTTTTCGCCCGATTTGGACGAAACCAAAAGCATTATGCCCTATGGACTCCCACGAACAAAAGTTGACTAAATAATTTCTCTACGACCGTCGGAAGACCAAACGGTAGCGCTTTAAATATTTGTTGATTAGCTACGTTTTACGTAGAAATTCATAAATCCAAAATCATAAGTCGGATCAAGTCCAAATTTTCAACATATGTTGGGGCTACCCTTAATTGCGTTCAAGAAAAAATTTGGAGAATTTCGCCATAAGGTGGCGCCATAAACGAGGAAATTTTATATCTCCTAATTGACCAAAGGAATTTTCTTAAAACTCACGGGAAACCATCAAGGGGCATACCCGAGTCTATATAAAAAATATGGCCAAGAAATAGTAATGTTTAAGGGACTTTTTAATACAATTAGATTTTTTTTTTTTCGTCAAAGAAAAAAGGCGGGAATGCTAGCATGTCCATTGACATTACATTGTGCTATTAGCTCCGGCCGCCATTTTGTCAAGGCTGACAATCTGCTTTTGCTCATAACTCGCCAACCACACATTAAAAAACTAGACATCCATTTGTTTGTTACATTGAGCTGCATCTTTCTATCTAACGCAGTTTTGCGAATGTCATCCATAGAGGCCGCCAAAACCACAAAAACTTTGTCAGTCACCAAAACACACACCTCCTACAGTTTTTGCCCGATTTGGACGAAACCAAAAGCATTATGCTCTATGGAATCCCACGAATAACAGTTGAGTAAATAATTTCTCTACGACCGTCGGAAGACCAAACGGTAGCGCTTCAAAGATTTGCTCATTAGCTACCTTGTACCAAACTGCTCCTAAATCCAAAACGATTCATCCTATTGACACCATTGACAATTGACATTGTCCTATGGTTGGTTCTACTGGGCGCCAAAGCATCTTTCTCTACCATTTTTCCGCCTTTTGGTCTATAACTCCCAAACCGAACATCCCACATTCAAAAACTTTACATCCCCGGATTCCGTGAAGCGAGGGGCCGGCGCCGCGGACGACGACGCCCGATCCCGAGTCGCACGGGACGGCTTGGCCCCCGTCCACAACTGCTTGCAGTTCTAGTTTTATTTAGGTATTTGCGCGAATCTTTGAAGCGCTACCGTTTGGTCTTCCGATGGTCGTAGAAAAATTCTTTATATAACTTTTGCTCGTGGGAGTCGGTAGAGCATAATGCTTTTGGTTTCGTCCAAATCGGGCGAAAACTGTAGGAGGAGTGTGTTTTGGTGACTGACACAGTTTTTGCGATGTAGCAAAAAATCTATATATACGCAAATGGGCGTGGCCTATCTCAAAAGATGCAGCTGACTTGTGGGCATCTGTGGATATAAAGTTTTTGACTGTCGGACTTTCGGTGTGGAAGTTATAGCCCAAAACGCGTTGTCCTTTGCTGTAGCGCCACCTAGTGGTTGGCATGTCTGAATTTTTGTGTCTGCGTACCAGGCACGGACCTGGATAAGCCCGACAAGTGGCATGACTTCACACTGTCTGGTTTGGGCTGCAGCACCACTTTTACGCGACTCCAAATAATAAGCATAATAATTCCTACTAAATCAATAGGGTTCCATGCCCCGCATTGTCATGGAACCGCGATGCTCTGCATTCCGCGGTCCCTTGCCCTTCTCGGGCTTGGCCCCCTAATAAAAGGCCCAGCAAAAACAATAGGGTTCCCTGCCCAGCAGGGCTTGGGAACCGCGTTGCTCTGCAAAACGCGGTCCCAGGCCCTACTCGGGCTTGGCCCCCTAATAATCAAAACAATAAAAAAGATACAAACAGGAACCTGGCTGACCAGTGGGTGTATTGGTTATTTCCCAAACTTTTAGTGTAAAGAGTCAAGATGACGTGAAGATTCAGATGTGATAGAGTACCTCAGTCATATGAGTACAGACACAGCCTCATGTTTCAACCCCGCGAAAATGGCCATTGGCGCTTTATTATCATTGAATGGTCAGTTTCATTTTGGGTTATTTATTTCAACCTGTGAGTTTTGTTGTGTGAGCTGACCTACCTGTGTGTTGCCTGGGATTCAGAATGAGATAATGAAGGAAATGGAACGGCGGAAGGTGGGGAAGGACACGCAGGACTTTAAGAAGAAACAGGAAGGGGAGAAAAGCAAGAGACTCCTGGAGGAGAGGAACAGAGAGAAGGCAGAGGAAAAGGCTGCTAGAGAGAGGGTTAAACAGCAGATTGCCTTGGTAAGCTCCTCTTTCTCTCTTTTCTCTGCCCTACCTAAGGATGACATCTATGTATGTATGTTAACCTTGTTCCACTTTGGTCCATATGCCCTGCAGGACCGAGCTGACAGAGCTGCACGCTATGCACAAAGCCAGGAGGAGGACCAAGCTAGCAGACAGGCCATGCTGCAGGCCAGACAGGCCCAGCTGGAGGCTAGGAAGGAGGCCTCTGTCAGGGAGAGGAGGTGAAGAGCTCACTGACATCCGGGCACTCTCTGAGTGGCAGCAAATGCATGTGCAACAAGTTTATCATATACCGTACTTTCCGCACTATAAGCCGCACTGGACTATAAGCCGCAAGTGTTATAATGTTTAATTACCATATGTAAGAATTCGTGCACAGAGGGGATTGTCGGGAAAGAGATGGCTGCTTGAGGAAGCTCCATTTATTAACATTTCAACAAACAAGTTGCATATTTGCATAACGTATTCAAGTGTTACCATTTAGTGCAATAGCTACTAGGGATGTGTGATTGCTTGCATTCCTCAAGGATCAATCGATTCCTCGTTAAACTTTTTTCTATTTTTAGAACGCAACGCATCTGTCTGCAGAACAACGGTTCACCGCAATAAATCGCTCAATGCTTATTGTCGAACAGTCACAGTTGCCATATGATATTAGGATTTATTCCCACAAGTTTAAAACACATTTTCCTCACTGAAAGTAATTAAATAGACGGGCCACAATTTAATCCGATTGAGTAGGCCTAGGTCTGCGTTGGAGAGAAAAAAAGAGAAAAAAAGCATGGGCTGAGTTGTAACAAAAATAGCCTAATTCACCATTTAAAATAAGAAGGGCAGTAAATAATATTAAATGATTGTCCTACAATTTAAACACATATAAATAACTCACCAAAGCAGACAGTTGTATATCCAACCGCGTAATGCTAACTCCGTGTCCGTGAATAATTACCGTGACTAATTCCTCATTAACGGAACGTTACACCGGCCGCTTTTTGAATCTTATCCCCATATTCCCTATTGAAGGCTTCTTAACTGTTGCTGGCTCGGAGCGAATGTGCCTGAAGTAAGCTTTGCTTCTTCTTTACTTTACTTTCCAAGCGGAGAGCACCTTGCATGCTCACCTGGAGTCTAGGCTACTCATTACTAACTGAGAGTAACAGGTGTCATCTCCCCTTTTTATAAACGTAATTTTATCATCTGCTTTGAAATAATTGGACAGTTATATTCCTGACAATGTTCTGGAGAAAGGAGAGACCGTGTTCAGCTCCGGTGCTGTGGAGAACACAGGCTGCACTTCGGTGGCAGTTATTTGCAGTTGCTTTTTGACACAACGCTCAGTTTATTGCGCTTGCATCAAAATATTTAATTTTGTTAAACTTTATTTTATCCGTTTTGTGCCGTTTTGTACACGTATATAACATTGTAAAATAGGGGCGGCCGGCCTAACGGATACAAATACTAAAAAAAACAAAAAACGATTTTCCTCATCCACCAATCGAGTACATTTGAAACGAGGAGTACTCGAGTACTCGATTACTAATGCCCATCCCTAGTAGCTACAGAACATATACTGTGCTGTGTAATAACAGGGTCGAAAAATTGGGAAAAAGTCGCGGCTTATAGTCCGAAAAGTACGGTAACTAGTTCTTTGCGTGAGTTAACACATTAAAGGAATAGAGGAAAAGCATAAAAACCTGGCTCATAAAAATCTTTTCCCTGAATTATCTTTTTATTTTTTATTTTTTTTAAATGTTCCTCTTTTTTATACACACAAACAAATGTACTTTAGTTTGTGTTTTTTCTCCCTCTTTTCTATACACACTAAATGTATGTTTGTTTGTGGTTCTTCAAAAACAGATAAATAAAAAGAAAATAGCTTCAAGAAACTGGGACTAGGGATAGGGATTTTCAGAGCCTGTTTGTTGTAAATTGGAGTAAGCCTTTATTAGTTGCCTTTATTAGAAGAATAACAAATACAGGACGCTGGCTTAACCTGACAAATACAAGGCCAAAAAAGAAAGAATTGTAACTTGTCTGTGTGTATGTTTGTCTGAGATCAGTACCATAGCCAGGATCCAGTTCCGCCTGCCAGACGGCTCTTCCTTCACCAACCAGTTCCCTTCACACAGCCGTCTACAGGAGGCTCAGAACTTTGCTTCACAGGTCTGTCCAAACATGTCCAGAACATTGATACCTTTCCAATATGTTACATTCTTATTCCTGGGATTTTCAAATGATAACTTCCGTGGAAGAGATCACCCTTGAAAGCCTGGGGGGAAAAAATTATTAGTTGAATCTCACTTTTTATTTCTACAGGCAAGTCATATAGTTCTTATTTACAGTGGCATGAAGGCTGCTAAGATTCACCACCACCATAAAGTAAATACATCTTGAACCACAGATGTCGGGATAATTAATCACAGTATAATTTCTGATAACATTCTCTAAATTCTTTTATAAATCATTTTAAGTCAAAAAACAATTCCTGTTAGAAGAATACTTTCTTTGTAGTGATCCTCATCATTTCAGCATTTTCTTTTTCTAGTTTTACAGTACCCAATAGAAAGTCATCGTACTCTTCGGAATAATTACTT
Organism: Hyperoplus immaculatus; assembly: GCA_949357725.1. NCBI lineage: Eukaryota > Metazoa > Chordata > Actinopteri > Uranoscopiformes > Ammodytidae > Hyperoplus > Hyperoplus immaculatus. The sequence continues at coordinate 534,486 of OX442361.1, forward strand.
TTTTTGTCTTAAAGCCTGAAATGAAAATCCATAAAATCCATATTTTTCCAGCTTTATTTACATATTTTGACATACAACTTTCAAGTGAAATGTTGTTCCCTCCAAATTTATGAAAAATAATAAAATAAATAAAAAATAGAATAGTAGGGTTGGAAAAGTGATCAGTCCCTTTATAATAACCATTATAAACATTCTCAAGTATATCCAAACGCCTTCCAAATCACTGGCGAAGTAAATTCATGAGCTGTGTTAACTAATGGTTGTACAAGCAAAAGGTGCAGTTTTCAATAAAAGCACCATCTTTAGAACTATGAATGAATGATTCAGTCCTCTTCACAGCAGACTGGCCCGTGGTCGTTCTCTGCAGGTCATTCCCCTCTCTGCCCCATTTCATCTCTGTCTATCTAATAAAGCATAAAAATGCAAGAGAGAGAAAAAGAGAAAAAATTCAGAGGAGAAGAGGGAAAAGTAGTTTTGTGATTAAGCATCTAGGAACTAACTGTGGTATTAACCACATGGTAAACTCTTCCTCTGTTTGTTAGAAGCTCTGTTTTAGGACACATGGAAAACCTGGAACAGCAAAATGATCCTATTGACCTACAAACATATCTACTGCTATGGCTTATTACGAAGACTCACGGTAGACTCAAAGATGACAGGCGGCAGTGGCGAAGTGGGTAGGGAGTTCGCCTCTGGTGTGCAGGGTCGGAGGTTCGATCCCCTGTCTCCCCGCCAAATGTCGAAGTGTCCTTGGGCAAGACACTGAACCCCGACTTGCTCCCGATAGTTAGCTTAGTTAGCTTAGCACCCTAGTGCTAAGCCTACCCTGCGTGGTAGCAGCTGCTATCAGTGTATGAATGTGTGTGTGACTGGGTGAATGTGTACAAAAACAATGTAAAAGCGCTTTGGGTCTGTGATAAACGGAGATATAGCGCTATACAAGCCTATTATATATATATATTATTTTACACTGTATTTTTTTCTAATTCATTAGTCAGGCTATTTAGTTTTCCTGTTGTAGAGCAGGTTAGCCATGGATAAGCATTGGTTATCATGCTGATCTTTATAAAGTCAAGTCAAGTCAACTTTATTTATATAGCACATTTATAACAGCCGAGGCGGACCAAAGTGCTGTACAGTAAAATAAGTAAAATACATTACATCCAAAACATCATAAAGACACAAAAAAGCAAGAATTAAAATTAAAACAAAAACAATAGTAAAATTGTCTAGTAGACACTGCTGGGATAGAACACTCTCAAATAGAAGTAAAAGCCAAGGAAAATAAGTGGGTTTTTAACAAGGATTTAAAATGATCAGTTGTGGCAGCAGATCTTATTTCAACTGGCAATCTGTTCCACAGTGTTAGAGCTGCAACATAGAAGGCTCGATCGCCCCTAGTTTTGAGCCTTGTTTTGGGCACGTCCAGGAGCAGCTGGTTGGAGGACCTGAGTGCTCTGGATGGAGCGTGAACATGGATAAGTTCACTTAGATAATTAGGTGTTGAGCGAGTTAGTGATTTAAAAGCTAAAAGTAAAATTTTAAAATCAATCCTTTAGCGAACAGGAAGCCAGTGGAGAGAACGGAGCACAGGGTTATGTGGTCCCTCTTTTTTGTGCCTGTTAGGAGGCGAGCAGCCGCATTTTTGACAAGCTGCAGGCGTTGAATTGATGACTGGTCAAGGCCCACATCGAGTGAGTTGCAGTAATCTAGGTGAGATGTTATAAATGCATTTATTACTGTTTCTAGGTCTTTGGCAGGGAGGTATGATTTTATTTTGGCTATGAGTCTGAGCTGGTAAAAACTAGATCTCACAACAGTGGAGATCTGCGTGCCAAATTTAAAAACATTATCAAAGTGCACACCAAGACTCTTTACAGATTGTTTCAGATTTACAGCCAGGAGACCAAATGTCTCTACATCACCAGGTTTTCCAAACACACTGACCTCTGTTCTAATCGGATTGAGTTTAAGGAAATTAAGGGTCATCCAGGTTTCAATGTCTTTTAAGGCAATCGAGTAATGGTTGTGGTGAACCCTTGCATTTCAGAGGCATGTAGAGCTGTACATCATCGGCAAAAAAGTGGAAATATATGTTGTACTTTGCAAAAATTGATCCCAGTGGTAGCATATGTAATGAAAACAGGATTGGGCCTAAAACAGACCCTTGTGGTATACCACACGTGAGTGGGGCTGTTTCTGATGAATATTCCCCTAGGTGGGCAGAGAAGGTCCTATCTGTTAGGTATGACTGAAACCACTTGAGTGCTGTATGTTTAATTCCTACGCAGTTTTCTAAACGTGATAACAAAATTGTGTGGTCTATGGTGTCAAAGGCAGCTGATAGGTCCAACTATCAAGTACTAAAATGGCCAATCCCCAGAGTCGACAGTTAAAATGAGATCATTGAACATTCTTAAAAGAGCAGTTTCAGTGCTATGGCAGGGTTTAAACCAGACTGACTGGAACTTTTCATGCAAGTCATATGTGGCTAGGTAATAATAATAATAATAATAATAATGGATTGGATTTATATAGCGCTTTATTTCTAAGTGACTCAAAGCGCTTACAGGGTTCCGGGTTCCAGGTTCCATTCATTCACACACAGTCATACCGGTGGTGGTAAACTACCATAGTAGCCACAGCTGCCCTGGGGCAGACTGACAGAAGCGAGGCTGCCATTCAGCGCCATCGGCCCCTCCGACCACCACCTCAAACATACAGCAGTCATACACATTCACACGAGGCAAGGTGGGTGAAGTGTCTTGCCCAGGGACACAACGACCATGACACAAGTGGCCGGGCTGGGATCGAACCGCCAACCCTAGGATCATTGGCCAACCAGCTTAACCACCTGAGCCACGGTCGCCCCTAGGTAGGTAGGTAGGTTTGGAGCTGTGAAATAACTGCCTTTTCTAGGATTTTTGACAAGAAAGGGAGTTTTGAAATGGGCCTAAAGTTAGAGAGCACAGAGGGGTTGAGGTGTAGCTTTTTTAACAGAGGTTGCACGGCAGCTTGTTTGAAGGAAGCTGGGACACAACCAGATACCAGACAGGTGTTTATCAGTATAAGAATTGAGGTGCCAACTGTATCAAATATGTTCTTATTATGTTATTATTTATTTTATTATTTATTTTTAGTTAGTGGGCCGAAGATGGTGAACAATCTCAGATAGAGAGGACATTGAGATGGGCTCTAGCTGGTCCAAAACAGCTAGGCACATACAGTGTTTCCCCAACCATTATACAGGCCTGGCTGGCCCGCCAGGCCAATGGGACTCCCCGCCAGGCCAACAGTTGCGAAAAAAAAAGAAAAATGTAAAAAAAAAAATTTTTTTTTTGTCTGCGCGGCGCGATGCATTTGTGCATTCGGAGCGCACATGTCAAACAGAGAAACTGACGAGAAATAACCTTCCTTTATAGGTCCATGGCAGGAGCATGACTAGCCAGCAGACATCACACTGGAGATATTTAGGAGTCAGTAACAGGGAGTTGAACAGGAAAAAGTGCTGAGCAAAACTTAGAAAGCTAAAGTCGCTACGTCGCCGTGGCAACCAATCTGTATCAACAGCTGAGACAGCGCAGCAAGTTAACAGCAGGCTATTGTAGCCCTACAAGCTTTATTTTTTGGTATTTTCAATGCTACTTTATTTTTATGTTTTAAATTGAGAAATAGGCTACATGAAATATAATGGTCAGAATACGAAATTTGGCTTATTTTGCACACATTTTGATTGATAGGCTAATCTTGCACACATTTTGATTGATAGGCTAATCATGATGTGTAGCCTAGGTTAATTCATTTATTTTAAAGTAATATTTGATAAATTAAAGGAAATGTTTCATGATCCAGATTATTTCAGAAATTAATACTAGACAGGACATACCTGTTTATATTAGGTCTTAGTGTTCATTGTATTTTATTTTTATATCCATATGTTTTTCTTCAATAGTTTATATGGCTTGTGTCTCCAAATTATTCCAGAAAATTGTTTTAGGCAGGACATATATGACAGCTGTTTACAGAGCAAAAAAAAATTACTCAGATTTAGCTTCTCAAAGTGTACCAGATTGATGTATTTAACTTTAAAAAGTTAAATGTTTTCTTCCGCAGGGGCATGACCCAAGACCCCACTAGAAGGTCCATTCTCTCTCAGCAGTCTGAAAAAATCCTGTGGGAAAGACAAAATGTACAAATGTACCGAATGTGAAGGCATAACCCTATGCCCTCATTTGTAGCGGGCTGTCAAAAGAGACTCATCCATAATACGGTTACTTTTGGTCAATTTCTACTAGAAATTTGGTACGCACGCCGCGCGCATACTCTTTATCAGCTTTTACCACCGGGCCTAAAAAAAATTCTAGGGGAAACACTGCACATAGGAGGAACAGAAGGGTCAGGTTCAATGGGTGTGACTAGTGAGGATCTAAGGACAGATATTTTTTCTACAAAAAATGTAAGAAAAGCGTTACAGAGAGTAGAGGAGGGTACGGCAGAATTATTGTCACATGGATTAATAAGAGAATTAATTACGCTAAACAATATCTGTGGTTTATGGCAGATATTAGTAACCATATTCAAAATGAACACCGTTTTTGTAATTTTGACAGCTCGTTGATAGGTCAAAAGGCAAGTTTGTAACATTTCGAAAGACACGCGAGGCTTGTCCTTTTTCCACCGTCTCTCAGCCTGCCGACAAGCCCGGCAGAGAGCGCGGGTAGTGTCATTTAAAGTGAGCCAGCTGTGTCGTGAAGATTTTGTGACTTCCCAATGATTCCACATCTGACAGACATATCTTTTAATAATGTGAAGGTAGACTAAACTGTAAAACATTGCTATTTTAAATCACTTCATGCAGAATGGCTGAACATTTTCTTGTGCTGGCCCTGTCTCAGGAAGTGGGAAACCGCTATGGTAACTTCTCTCTGGCAACCATGTTCCCTCGGCGGGAGTTCACCATTGAAGACCTGGACAAGACTTTGCTGGAGCTGGAACTGGCTCCAAGTGCTTCCATTGTGCTTTTACCGGTGAGTAGAGCCACTCTCCAGCTGTCTTTCAGTCAGCCCTGAATAATCAAAAAAGAGCTCAGGAGAGCTACCAGACAGACTTAAACACTGACACTTTTCAATCATCTGAGGTTCACATGGATATATCGGTATCATATCTGTGTATTGTCTACAGAGCTAGTCAGGACAAGGTGAGCTGGGCTTAGTATAGGGTGGCAGGAGTAATCACCTAAGCTGACTCTTAACAAATATGTCCCAAAATGAGTTTAGTTTGTATTTTTGTGGACAGACCCTTTTAATTAACTGAGAAGTAAAAGGAGTAGCTTTAGCATATTTGGCTCATTTTCAGCTCTAGTCCATGGTTAGTTTTTAATAGGCACTAAGATACAATAGTTTACAAAAAAAGAATGGCATTACATTTATGATTACAGCAAGCCCGATCAAAATGGAGAAAGACAAACATATCGCACACTATTGCAGCAATCACAAATAAACAAGCACAGATGAAGGAAGAGACATCAAATCAGTTCATGCAATAAATAACAATACAATACAGAGGAGACGAGGGTGAGGAAATGAGTCACACCAACCATATTAAAAGCACATACAGGGCATAATATGCAGACGGACAACATCAATGATTATTTAATATGAAACACACAGGTCAAGATGAATGTGTGCAGTTGTAGTAATCTGACAGCCATGTACCTATGTATATCGTTGATATGGGTGTGTAGTGATTTCAGTTTTGTATGGAAAATAATATATGACAAAATATGCTTTTCATGTGTGGTGCTTCTGGTGATCTGACTGCTTCTTTTACGTTGGATTATGAATGAGTAGGTATAAAGGAGCAGTATTATTATGCAGAATGTTGAACCATTCCCCGAACTTGCTTTTTGGGTAACACTTTATAATAACTATCCGTTGTAACTCGTTAATAGATCATTAGTAAACTCTTAATTAATGATTATTAATGATTTGTTAAGAGTTTGTTAGCAGTTTGTTAAGGATTTATAACAATGGTAGATAGTTAATAGCTTAATAATTGAATCAGTTCATCTGGGAGGTAATCCGAGATTAACTGATCACGTCACGTTCAAGTCCATGGCATGCACAGTGTGTATTGAGTTTATTTAAGAATATTTAAAAATGGGGCTGCCCTCAGTTGCCCATGCACTGTGTATAGTCTATAGCCTATTTCAGCCTCGTCGGTATCTCGGATTACCTCCCAGATGAACTGATTCAATTATTAAGATATTAACTATCTACCATTGTTATAAATCCTTAACAAACTGCTAACAAACACTTAACAAATCATTAATAATCATTAATTAAGAGTTTACTAATGATCTATTAACGAGTTACAACGGATAGTTATTATAAAGTCTTACCGCTTTTTGTATTAACATCATTTGGATGCTCTCCCTCTCAGCAGTCTGGCAGGCCTGCTAACTCAGTGGTCCAGTCCTCAGGAGGCGGTATCTGGGCCGTGTTGGGCTCAATCCTCTACCCTTTGCTGGCTGTATGGAGATTCCTTAGCTCCGTCTTGTTTGCATCCCCGCCCCCTCCTGAAACGGCATCCAGGGGCCCCAGCCACCAATCCAACTCTCTCAACAAGTCAAAACCTTCAGGCTCCGACAAAGCAAAGAGGTGAGGACACTCACTGCTTCATTCCAGGGGGGTGTTTCAAGAAGCAGGTTTTGAGGCAACTCAGAGTTTGTTCGCTCTGAGTTAGTGGAAACTCTGGGTTTTCCGTTTTAGGAAGAAGGTTCAACGCACCTCAGAGTCAGTTACTGCAGCAACATACGCCATGGGTCTAACCTGTCAGATGGGTGGTTTGAACTACTCTGAGTTTGTTTTCACTTCACGCTGCAGCGCCGGCTGAAGAAAGAGTCACTTTCACAACGCGACCATGTACAGTTTAAAGCAAAATCACTCCATAGAAATCTCCATCAGGATGTTTTGATCATTTCCTAATGATTTTACATTTGTTCGATAATTTATCTGATCATCAGCCTAGTTCTCAGCCCTCTTGTTGTTCATATATGCGGCCACCTTACACATCGTGAACATGCTCTACATTCAGATTAATAAACCTATTTGTATTGGATGTATATCAAATCCTTTCTTTTATTAACAGGAGTTTTTTAACGTCTCTGCCACTGAACAGATTTCTGTCAGGTTTAAATGTAATTCTGCGGCTGCACGCGATCGTTAGTGTTCACTTGTGTGATCCCAAAGTCCCTCACGAGCCTCGTTAAATAGCCTAATATGAATATAGAAATTATATAATAATTTAAACGGTGATCACTTGAGGAAAATGGATCTGGTAATAAATAAATCAGGCTCTACATCGGAAACTGTCACATAATTTGTCTGACGTTAATGTCGTTCACTCCCCATTTAAAAGAAGCGACAGTCTGTTTACTGCACAGTATTCTAACTTGCCCACATATTATACCGCGAATATAAAACACTGTCAGCAATGCTGTGCCGTGCCAGCTTAATACTTTTGCTGCTGCTGAAATGCGTAATTCTTTAAAATTAATATTGCTTCTCATATGGAAGCGTAATATTTCTCTTGACAAAAAATGTTTGCCCCGTTTTTTTCTGAATTGCCAAGGTGATTAGATCAGAGTTATGGGATAATATCCCCGTTCATTCTTCTCCATACCATAAGCTCATTCGTTAATATTTCTAACTCTAGTGGGAGTTTATTTTTAATTTTTTTGGGAAGTGGAGAAGTGGGAGGATCAAGCATTTGTTTCTCCTGTTCCCATGGTGAATCATGTTATCAGCGATCCATTGACGATGGCTTTTACGCACGCGCTCAACCAAGAGTGAACACGCTCAGAGTTGATTGACCCAATGCTGATCCACTGTTCTTAAACCGAAAACCAAGAGTTGGAGTGCAGGATTAAACTCAGATTTTGTAAACCCTGCTTCCTGAAATATTCCTCTGGTAGAAATAGGTCAAGCAACAATGTTCAAACTAAACCAAACCTCAAGGCAGTGTTAATTTTGGCAGCAAATTCTGATTTAGTCTTAGTCTTAGTCTTTTGAATATCACACCATTTAGTCTTAGTCCTATTCTAGTCATCTAACATATTTTAGTCTTAGTCTAGTCTAGTCTACTAAATATAAGCAGATTTTAGTTTGACTAAATCTACAGCGGACTTTGTCGACAAAGTGTTTTTCTTCATTGAATGGTATTAAGGTTTGAATATGCAATACAGACACAGATTTAATGGTTGTAATACAAAACATGTATTCTATTTCATTAGTAATAATCTCACATAAAATCAGTGTACCTGACTGGATAGGGGAGAGGGGGGGCTTTAAGAGCCTGTGCCCGGGGGTCCATTATCTCATGATCTGTCTATTAACCAACTGGATTCCACAATCTTTTTTCTTTTTGCGGGGCGCATGCACAAGCATTATTTATAAAAAAAAATTAAATAAAGAAAATATTTTTAAAAAGTGGGGGGCCCCACACTAGGTCTTGAAACGGGCCCCGAGATAGTTAAGGCCGCCCCTGGGCAGCAGCACGCAGTTGAGGTGCTGATAAATTTGAGCAACTGCGCCTTCCTTTAAGCAACACTGCTGCCGCTGTGTGTGTTCGGGCTTCTTTTGCATCAAAGCCTTTTAGATAATACAATTAGAGGTTTTAATTGAACGCTGTCCATGCGTCGGAGTTGATTGTAACTTAAAAACAGAAACTAACGGACAGAGGCGGCAGTTTCACATGGCTCTGTGTAGTCAAACTCGAGACAGAGCCTACTACAAACAGATCGCGGAACTTAGCCGTTCCCCTAGACATCGTTAACGGGCAGGATATCCCGGACTATCATTTTTGTCCATCATACCGCAGAGTTTTTCAGCACAGCAGCTCACTCCACCCGCTCATTTTCACCGACACAGGGTTGCATTTGCTGCTTTGCACTGATTGGATTTCTTCCCAACTTGTCCCACAAAAAGAGTAGTTCTGATTGGATCTCTTCTCCATTCGTCCCGCCCTAACAGTTTCGTCTAGTTCCTATTCGTAGACTATAGTGTCAGTTAAATTAGTCTCAGTCTTCGTCATCACATCTGCCTTTTTATTTAGTTTTTATTTAGTTTACGTCCGTGAAAAAGGACTCAACTTTTCAGCAGCCTGAGGAACCGGCAGGGGTTTAAAGATTCCACATTTTTAAACCTTTGAAAAAAAAAAAAAAAAAAGGTTCCACATTTTGTTTCAGTACACCAAATGACATTTGCATTGATACACAACTGCAGCTCCAAATTAAATGGTATAGGAAATTCACATAAAATGTTGTTGGCTGTCAAAAAGTGATCTAAAATTTCCATCAAAACACAAACAAACAAGAACAATGTTTGGGTTGGCCTTTACCTGAAAAATCACTTCTCTTGTGGCGCTTGAGGATATTTTTGAAGGAAGCCCACTTCTCGGTAGATGTTAAGTCACTCTTGAAGCTCTCCATTTGTAGATGATTTGCCTCACGGTGGACTGATGGAGATCAAACTTTTTTATATGAATTTATAGCTGTCCCCAGACAAATCTGCAACATCAAAACTCTATTCCTGAGATCCTCTGAGATTTTTTTCCCCTTTTAGCATGTCTGACCTGTATGGGTTCACTTTGGTGAGCCTAAACTGACTTGGTTTTATCTCGGTTTTACCTTGTGCCACCCAATATCTTCCCTAAAGACCTCTCATTATATTGGTCTATTTCATCAATCAGTTTGGCCCACCTGATTGTTTTTACCTGCTCGATTTAAGCAATGCAGCTCAGGGTTCACAAACTTTTGCACATACAACAGTTGGCAAATAATTAATTTGACCTCTTTTAACAATTGATTTCTTGAAAAGAAAAATGTTGAATTGATAAACAAACATCTGTTATTTCATATAAAAAATACTGGTATTGATAAAAATGAATTAATAATGGTTAAACACAATAAAACTCCAAAATGCTCAAGGGGTTCACAAGCTTTCAAGCAGCACTGTATATGCGGTTTTCCCTCTTAAAAAGTCTGCAAACTGATAACAAAGAATGTCTGTGAAAGACCGGAGATTTGAAGCGAAGATCTTATATTCATGAGGGCTCACTCTGCCGCTTTTTCCAAACCAAAATAAAATGCAAATATGAACACTTAGTTCTCGATTTATAAAACTCCCACATAACAAACATACTTACACTTAAGGCAGCACAATCTAATTATGACAGCCTATGTCTCCTTTGCTTTTTTTTGTGCGGCTTCATATGATATCACAAATCCTCTTGGTACTACTTTGAAAGCTTCTCAGAGTTGAATCTGAAACGTAGCCTGTGTCATTGAAAGCCACATACTCCTTAATAAAACGTGAAAATGTTTGCTTCATCAAGTAAGTTAGAATTAAATTGCCAGTTGTAATGGGCCATTTTCCATCCAACATCGATGCCAATTTAGAATCAACAAGATAGTAATCTTTTATTTTATAGATGCCATGAACTTGTAAAAACAATGAGTATTCTTTCTCTGTGGGATGCTGAATTCTCCAAATATCAACAAGGTTAAAGGTCACATATTATGCAAAACGCACTTTTTAAATGTGTTGGAACATAACTATGGGTCCACGGTGTGCCTAGGGACTGCCAAAGTAAAAAATAAATAAAAAATCTCTCCTTTCCTCACCCTCCCCCTTTCTGAAAACCTTTCCAATATACTCCAGTCAGAATTCTCGCCGACTATAACGTCACAGTCGGCACAGCCACTTCCCCATATTTTCTTTATATGTCCATGCTTCCCCCCCATATTAGTAACCAGAAACTTCCATGGACATATAAAGAAACTTCCACCGTGCAGTAGTCTATGATAACCTCTGCCCCCCATTTCTTATTGGTCCACGGCCCCGAGATCCGATGGAAAATTTTCCGAGCGACAGCCAGGTTGTTTTCCCCACTAAGCGACAAGATGCCTGTAGTCCAGCATAGCATGCTGAATGTTACATACACCAACACAGAATGCTTTTGCTCATACACCACTAATTTATCTTAACCACAGCAGTCTATTAATGCCTAGTTTTTAATAACACAACGGATAGGAAGCTACTTGTGCTTTTTTTTAAACGGTGAAACTAAAATAATAGTCTTTATTGGTATTTTTGCCTGCCTGGTGTATAGCTACTAGCTTTGGGACAAGCAACCAGCTTTTGCTCATAACACGCTATTTATATTCCCCACAGCAGTCTGAAAATGCCTCGTTTTTACAAGACAAAGCATAGGGAAGTAATAGAGTCGAAGTCTAACTTTGAAGCCAATTTTTCACTGATTTTAGTGATATTTTTAGCCGTTAGCTTCCGAGCTAGCTTCGCAGTAGCCTCCATCTTTTGCTGCATTTTTATTGTGAACATGCCGTTTCCATTAGCTTGTGGCTGTCAGTGCATCTATATGAACATAGTCTTTCATGTAGACAAGGATTGGTCATGTCAAACTGTTCAAAGTGCGGGTGAGCTCCTGCGTTACTAGCACTAGACATGGTTCTTCTCAGGGTAAACCCAACCGTGGTAACAGCACAGGTACGGCAAGCTATGGACCTATGGGCAGACACCAATGGCTTCGCTTCCAGACAGGGGCGGGGGGAGCTCATAGATTGTATATTTACGAGGGGAGCTGCAGCTCGGTTTTAAAAATAGGCCACCGTGAGATTAGCTGAAAATCAGGGTATAGAGGCATACTACAATAAATGATCTGAACTAAATAAAAACGTATTAGGGACCTCTAAGACCATATAATATTGACAGAAAAGTGTACAATATGAGACCTTTTAAGCGATTTCATCAGATTATTCAATACAACTGTGGAGTCCACAGGGTTTAGTTTAGTTTAGTTTAGTTTTATTTATTCGTCACATACACAATTACACAGGGCAACGCGTCGTGAAATTCTTATGTACCAGTCCGGCTGTAATTCAACTACTATATAAAGTGCAAGACTATAATAATGAGTGGGTGGGGATTGGGTGGTCGGCTAAGTGACATTGTCAGTCTGGTTTAACAGTCTGATGGCCTGGGGAAAGAAACTTCTCCTCATCCTCTCTGTGTTGGTCCTCAGCAGACGGTAGTGTCTCCCTGAAGGCGGCAGGGTAAACAGACTGTTATTGGGGTGGCTGACATCACTGGTGATCATTTTGGCTCTTTTGCTGCATCGTTTGATTAGCCTGGCATAACCAGACCTGCCACTAGGCGCTGGCAAATTAAATTTGCTGCGCCTGTTGGTCTGGACACTCTCCGTTGAAGCTTTTTCAAGAAGACCAGAAATCCGGGCTCACGTTTCAATTGGTTCTATCTAATATGGGCGCGCCAGAGCCCTTTATATGGTACTCTGGGGAGGACGGGTTAAAGCCCAGTTAACACCATGGCTCAATGACGCAACACGTGTCCTCAGACGAGCCTGTAGGCGGGCTGAGCGCAAGTGGCAGAAAGACCACCTCCATGTGTCCCTCCAAATCCTCCGAAGCTGCCTAGTGGACTACCAACGAGCTGTAAAAAGTGCCAAATCACAGTATATTTCTACCCTGGTCTCCAGAAACAGCCACAAACCACAGTTTCTCTTCAACACCCTAAACTCCCTCATAAACCCCCGAAATGAATCCCCTGTTGTGCCCTCACCCGCCCTCTGTGAAAGTTTTCTAAACTTCTTCATAGACAAGATTGTAGCACTCAGGCCCTCTGACTCCTCTGCCCCCCTCCCCCTCCCTCCCCCCCTTCCCCTGCCAGCTGTCCTCGAGCAGTTCGAGCCTACAACCCTTTCCTCCCTCTCTGATGCAGTCAGTCACCTGCAGCCTTCCAACTGCCCATCTGACTGTCTACCCTCCCGTCTGCTTAAGGATCCTACAGTTTTGAACACAGTTGCCCCCTTCCTTCTACTATTAATCAATTCCATCCTCTCCACTGGTTGTGTCCCGGCTGCCTTCAAGTTCGCTGTAGTGCAACCTCTCCTAAAGAAACCCAATCTCGACCCCTCCATTCTCTCAAATTTCAGACCGATTTCCAAACTTCCCTTTCTGTCCAAACTCCTTGAGCGTGAAGTCTATGTCCAGCTAAAATCTTTTCTGACCAGCAACAACATCTACGACAAATTCCAGTCTGGTTTCAGAACAGCCCACAGCACAGAGACTGCTCTCCTAAGGGTGCTGAACGACCTGCTCCTGGTCGTTGACTCAGGTAGCCCTGCGATCCTTGTGCTCCTGGATCTCACAGCAGCCTTCGACACGGTGGATCACAGGATACTGCTCTCTAGGCTGGAACACCAAGTTGGAATCAAAGGCACAGCCCTGAAGTTCTTTCAGTGCTATCTGGCTGACAGGAGCTTCTCTGTCCTGCTTGGGGATTTCTTTTCCCCTGTTGCCCCCCTCACTTGTGGGGTCCCCCAGGGCTCTATACTAGGTCCCATCCTATTTCTACTATACATTTTACCCCTAGGGGAAATCCTGGTTAAACATAATATTTCCTTTCACTGCTTTGCCGACGACATCCAGCTGTATCTGCCCCTTAAAATCAATGGGCAGTCTACACTCCAGCCACTACTCGATTGTCTGGCTGACATCAGATCATGGTTGGCGGCAAACTTCCTCAATCTCAATGAGAGCAAGACGGAGGTCATGATTTTTGGAAAAATCCCTCCTGCCTTCTCCACCGATGTCCTAGGTCCCCTTGCATCCAACATCAAGCCCTCGGTCAGAAATCTTGGCGTGATATTCGACAGCGCTTTTAAATTTGAGCAACAGGTCAGTGGAGTTGTTAAGAGAAGTTTTTACCACCTGAGAACACTAGCCAAGCTCAAATCATACCTGCCTCGGAGTGACCTGGAGAGAGCTATTCACGCTTTCATCACATCACAGCTGGACTACTGTAACGCTCTCTACACTGGCATGGATCAATTGCAGCTTCGCCGCCTGCAGTTGGTCCAAAACTCTGCCGCCCGACTCCTCACCTGCACCAAAAGACGTGATCACATCACCCCGGTCCTTGCATCACTCCACTGGCTTCCCATCCGTCACCGTATTGACTTCAAACTCCTTCTAACCGTTTTCAAATCCCTCCATGGTCTGGCCCCTACTTACCTCTCTGACCTCCTACACCACCTCACCCACACCAGAGCACTACGGTCAGCTGACCAACTGCTGCTTGAGGTGCCCAGATCCAGGCTAAAGACCAGGGGTGACAGAGCCTTTGCGGTCGCAGCCCCCAGGCTCTGGAACAGCCTTCCCCTCCACATCCGTGCAGCACAGTCCCTAAATGTTTTTAAATCACTTTTAAAAACCCACCTCTTCTCTCTTGCCTTCTACTAGACCACTCCTGCAGGCATTGTCGTTTTAACCTCTGTGTTGTTGTTGTTTTTATTTTCTTATTTGTTTCTTTTTAATTGTGTTAAATCCTGTTTTTACTGCACTAATTGTTCTTTATGTGAAGCACTCACACCAGTCCACTAGATGTTGATCTCAGAGCGGTAGGCAGTCTCATCATTGTTTGATGGGTCAGCCATGATTTTTTTTCTCCCCTAATTTACATTACCTGAAATACTCGTGGATTTCCAACCTATCATCACAACATACACATGTGTATTAGGGATGGCCATTTCGAATTTTTTCTTTAACCGGTTAACCACCAGAATTAACGGTTATTAACCGGTTAACCGTTAAGATTTAAGGTAGCCTATTTATAGTGAAATACATGAAGCATTATAGCAGGGCTCCCAACCTTTTTTTGTTCCAAGGACCGGCATATTAATTTAAAAACAATTCAGGGACCAGTAGCCAATTTAAATGACTACATTTTGACATTCACACGGCACCTTGTCTGTTGTGAGAAGAGGTCTATAGTATGCGAATGTAGGAGCAGAAAGTGCAATAAGTGACTGAAAAGGGACATTTATACACACACACAGGCTTAGGGGATGGGTAGCCTACTGAAACCCGGTGCTAAGTAGTGCTGAGCACGGGGCAACATTTTGAAAGACCGTAATATTGATAAGCCCCGATGTTATCAGTACTGCATAACGATACTTTTTACGCTTTTGTTTATGACAGATTTTCGCTATTGATCCTGGCACACAATCATGGCAGACCTGTGTCTGTGCAGGGGGCGGGCACTCAATGCCTGGCTGTCTGTCACTCCCTCACACACTCACTGAGACGGTGATAGATGCAGGACAGCATCCACCTCAAGAAGGCTAATGCTAGCGCTATGTTAAGCTAGCGGGAGCCCACGCTGTTAATTAAATTATACAAACACATGGCAGGGGAGTGTTGTGACCATAAGTTGTGACTGGCTATCTTTCTGGGAGCGTACCATGGACCTATTATAAAGTTGAGAGTAGCCTACACGACTCTTTTCATTCTTTACCGACAGTTGGCATTCTTACATCCGGTTTAGCGATATCAAAATAAGAGTCAGAATTTCAGAGAAATTAAGATTATTTAATTTTTTTAACCTTTAACCTTGTTTAACCTTTAGTATTAACTGGTTAAAGATCTTCTTAACGGTTAACGGTTAACCATGGACATACCTATTGTGTATACAGTTTTAGCGAGATAGCTCAAAAACATGGCCGACCTTAACGAAAACGTCTTCGCAAGAGCTGCCATTTTTCTGCAGATTTGCCACGACTGTAACCTTCAATTGGGGAATTTTTTTTCTTCCCTAATTTACATGACCTGAAATACAGTCAAGTGACATTTACTTTGTTGATTTCCAACCTATTATCACCAAATTGTATACACGGTCTTAGGGGACCAACATACACATGTGTATAAAGTTTTAGCGAGACAGCTGAAAAAACATGGCCACCGTTGACGAAAACGTCTTTGCAACAGCGGCCCTTTGCTGCTGATTTGCCACGACTGCAACCTTCAATCGACCACAACTTGGGGCTCGAGTTTGGAAAGCGCACAGCGGCGGTTCGTAGAAGCGTTTGAGCCGGGCCGACGGGTGGGGCGCCCCCGATGCGGGGCTGGTGGTCGGCGCCGGGGGGCCCGTAATTTTAAAATCTCGGCGGGATTTTCTAGTTCTTATTCTTCTTTAACTTTTTCTAGTATCTCCTCCCACACCGTTGCACTTAGAAATGCAAAAATTTCACAGAACGTGCATCCCCACCCCACGGGGTGTGCTATTATTCAGTTTTGGGATTTTCCACTAGGAGGCGCTGTTATTAACCCATTGATGACGGCTGCTGCGCGACGCCACATTGTATCTCCTGCCTGATGCTGCGTGGCGCAGCATTGTTACTTTATCTAATTTTCATGGTGCGCGCAGCATAGAATGCACCGTCACTGGTTCAAATACACAAGGTGGGCTTTGTTGATTTTTTAAGACCACGTGACCACCCAAAAGTTGTATGGTGTGCCGAAAATCACGTCAATATAAAAAATAAATAAAAATAATTAAAAAAATACGCCGGCTGTGTCGGCGATAGTGTATTACAGAACAGTTAGTGGCGTTCAGAGCGCAGAATCTAGGTCTACTATCGACTACTGACGAAAATCACACAATGCATCTATTTATTAACAATATTTATGAATTTAGGCTATATTTTGCTGCTCCAACTCAAATTCAGCCCAGCCAGGCGATAGTTAAGTTTCAGTTTCGTTTTCATCTCCGTGGTATACAGCCGTTTGGACCAGCTGATCGGCTCCTGATAGCGAGAGATATTCTGCGTTCCAGTTGTACTGGGAAGTCGGATTTATGGTGCCAGTGATAATTGAACTAAATAATAAAATAAAGCTATCTCCTCCTTCCTATATCCGCCTATCTTTATCTCTCCACTGCACACTCAGTCACTACTATCCATGCTAAAAGGAAGCAGGATTGTAACCTCATTTAGCACGTTATTTTTAAATATTTTATATTGTTTATTTTTTTTTTCTCCCCCATCTAATTTTGCCGATTTTTAGAAAAATTTGTTGGTTTGTAAGCGCTAAGGGGAGCATGTTTAAATAAAACCAGTGAACCTTACCTTTTTAAATGTATTTTATTTCATGTTTCTATGTACTACACAGGCTTAGATATTAAGGTTTTGGTAGACGTTGACAATTCGTAATATTTTTTCAGAAAACCCTCAGGCATTAAAGCGGCTACGAGTAACATTTAAATATCTTTTAAACAGCCTCATGTCTCCTCTGATAATCATAAATTACCTTTAACAGCAAACGAGACCATCAGTGCAAAGAAAGACGTTTTTAAATATTTATTATTACTGCTTTTGGTCTGGTCGCACACCCAGTCCGATTTTCGGTTCGCTCGTGCAGGCTCTATGGTCACATATCCGTATTGGTCGCAGATTTCAGTGTGGCGCAGCAACGTGATTTGAGAAGCCTATCCCTCCAGGTGAGGGAAGGGGAGCGGGAGCCTTGTTTGAGACAGTTATTTGTCGTCATAATGACTGATAACGGGGCTGAACCATCAAAGAAAAAAAAAGAAAATGCAATGAAGAAAAGCTAAAAGGGAGAGTGATATAGGCTACGGGCGGGACGAGGGCATTGCCAAGCAACGTGTATACAATTTCACGAGAGCAAAACTAGACTGCAGTGTTTACTCCTAAATTAATGAGCGGTTGGTACTAACACAAAGTTTGCTTTGCTTCACCATCATCAGGTAACCATTATCTGAAATAGTCATTATTTACAACAACATAAACACATTACCTCATCGTGATCCATACTAACTGCCGTCTCTCGTTCATTCGCTTTGTGTGAATCGGACACGTAATCTTTCAGCTCCGTGAGAGAGAGTAGTTAGGTGACACTGCTGCATCAACTCATTGCAATCAGGTGTGTGTGGCAGTGACTGGCATTAGTTGATGCAGTGTCAAAACCACTCTCACAGAGCCAAAAAGAGTCCTCACACTTTCAACACACGGACATGCACTATATTGCGCCCTTCTCAGTTCACACTCGCACGCCTGGCACGAGCTAGAAAACAGCTTTGCGACAGCGGGCGTCGTAAAAATACTACCGCTTTTGTCCAAAGGGGACGCCAACGTGCCATGTTACTCGTTGTGGCTTTAAGGACATGCATCTTAGACTGCCATCGTCATCAATGGGTTAAGCCGCGACTGAAAAAAGTTTGAGAGGCCAAGCCCCTCACATTTCAAGTCCGATTGACTTGAAATTTTTCACACAGGTACACTTGAGGGTACTCTACAAAAAAGCCTCTGGGACCATATAAATCCGCCTGGAAATATTTTCCGCTAATTAGCATAAACTGAAAAACAGGTTTTTAACCAAAACTTTCTCAAATTTCACTGTATCGACACCAAATTTACTAGGATATTCATGTCTGTAAAAGATTACTAGGATAGCCTGAAAAATATGGCTGCCATTGACCAAAACGTTTACTTAGTTTCGGGGCTTAGCAGCTAATTGGCCTTAACTCCTCAACCATGGGTCCTATCATCATAAAACTTGCTGGATACGTGCAGAACACATGTGGTAGCATGTCCCGTGAGGCTTGTCCAGATTAACCCACAGGGGGCGCCACACATGCGAAAAAACCATAATAAGACAATGCAATGTTTGACAGGCCACACCTCTTTCCCCCTAACTCTGATTGACTTGACATTTCTTACACATGTACAGCTCATAGTGCTCATAAAGCATCTTGGACCATAGGGGTCAGCCATGATTTCTTTTTTCCCTAATTTGCATGACCTGAAATACATTCAAGTGATCTACTTCGTGGATTTCGAACCCATCATCACCAAATTGTGTACACAGCCTTAGGGGACCGACATACACATGTGTATAAAGTTTTAGCGAGTGTTTTTTTGATTTTTAGTAAATAACATCCAGGGTTGCATCATTCAATTAATTCAGAAACAAAAAGGGAGAACAGTTTTCAGGTTTACATTGTTTAACATTAGCGGAGGGTATGGGGTGAGGGTGTCTCTTCTCAGGGCCATCCAATCTCTGTACGCTCAAAGCGAGAGCTGTGTCCGGGTTCTCGGTAGTAAGTCGGACTCGTTTCCGGTGGGGGTTGGCCTCCGCCAGGGCTGCGCTTTATCACCAATCCTGTTTGTGATATTCATGGACAGGATATCAAGGCGTAGTCGTGGTGGGGAGGGGTTGCAGTTTGGTGGTCTGAAGATCTCATCTCTGCTGTTTGCGGATGATGTGGTTCTGATGGCATCTTTTAAATGTTAGCTGGCTGTCATGCTCCATACTACGCACTGCCAGGGCAGTAGGCCTACACAGTCTCTTTTATTTTATGTATCTTTTATTTACTTCAACCTGATCTAATGTATATTTCGGTTATTATTGTGTGTGCTAATAGCTCTATGATTTGCTGATCTGCAATCTGCCTGTTTAAGCACCGTATTCACTTACAAGTTTGCACTAGTTGTATGCTGAAGCTAACATGCCTACAAAGTTTGAAGGCTGAGTGCCATTTGCCCTCCTTTTGTGTTTAAGCTGATCTCTTCCTGGTGATTTTTAGCAGCCATTATAACATATATTATATAACATACAATCTCTGGATTGTTAATTTAAGGACTGGAAAGTGCATTTGATTTTAAAGTAGTTCTTATTTCTGTTTTAAGTGTATGTATATTTTTTTGTTTAGTGTCTCAATGCAAATAAAACAGACTGTCTTGACTTATATTGCTTTTGTTAAGGTATTTTCCACATGTAATACTGATATGCTTCATGTTACATCTATAAAGGGGATACTACTGCAGTTAACACTGTTGTGTGTATAATTGTGTAGTGTAATAATATTTACTGAAAAGTCCAAATTGTTTCACTTTGAGGTAAAGTCAATACTTCATGACAGTATAATAAAGGTTTCATGACAGTCAATGTCAAAATTAGACAGTGTAATAACGCTTCATGACATGTTAATGAAATGTACAAATTGTTTCACTTTACTTTAGGCCAAAATAATCATTCATGAGCATGTTATAACGGCATTAGACAGTGTAATAACGCTTCATGACATGTTAATGAACTGTCCAAATTGTTTCACTTTACCTGAGGTCAAAATAATCATTCATGAGCCTGTTATAAAGGCATTAGACAGTGTAATAACGCTTCATGACATGTTAACGAACTGTCCGAAGGTCTCATGACAGTCAATATCAAAACCTTCCACATATGACAGTTTAATGTAATCTTACAACATAAATCAAAATAGTTTTTTTACATTTGATTATTAGGCTTACTATTACATGTTTATGACAGATCATGTTATTGGTTAATATCAAGTCGACATAACCAAGATATTTTGTCTTCATTAATGTCAGGTTGTCATTACAAAGACACGGACATGTTATTTTTTCTTAGCTTATCTCAGGTTGTCATTACCAAGTTATTTTGTCTTAGCTTATGTCAGGTTGTCATTACCAAGACATCGACAAGTTATTTTGTCTTAGCTTATGTCAGGTTGTCATAAAAAAGACATCTCATACAATGTCAATGTGTCATTAAACGTGACATAATTTTCCGAATGACACTTTACAGAGGTGGAAAGAGTACAAAAATATTCTACTCAAGTAAAAGTATGATTACTTGGATGAAATTTTACTTAAGTAAAAGTAAAAGTACTGGTCTAAAAATCTACTGAAGTAAAAGTGAAAAAGTAGCTGATTTAAAATGTACTTAAAGTACAAGTTACTAGTTACTTTTTAACAGTGGGAAGGTGCGGGGGTCTCTTCAGTGTAGGGCATTATATATATAGACAAGGGGATATAAATCTCAAACTAGTTTTATTTAATTAATGCAACACTTTTACAAATTAAAGTGCACAAATTAAACAAATCATGTCACCACACATGTATGGATGTATACTGTGTCATTATACTTTAGATAAGCAAATATGGAGCAAATAGGCTGTTAATGTAGCCTGGCTCCGCCCGCCCGCCTACTTCCGGCCAAATTTTATTTTCCCTTCAGTAGTATTCTGTACAAATGAAATGAAGTACGATGGTCTGGTAGCACCAGGCTACTGTTAATGTGGGAATTTAACCGGTCTACAGACCTAAACAGACTGCAGTTGCAGTTTTAATAATGTAATTCTGTATAATTGATCTAAACCATGGAAATTGCAAGGTTAGGCTGCTCGATTTTGACAAAAATCATAATCATGATTATTTTGATTGACATTGTGTTGTCACAATTATTATAGACAATTATTCATTGATTTAAGAACTGCAACATGCACTTATGTAACATTTGAAGCCATGACTTTGGACTTTAAACATATCCTAATTGAACTGAAAACAAGGAAAATGCAAATAAGTAAAACATATTTTTTAATATTTAAATAAAATAAGTGTCAAAATCAAAATAAACCGTTGCAAATGTTGTTGACAGGGCACATCTTTTGCTCGCAGGAATGTGAGGGCATATTTTATTTATATCTCATGGAGCTGGCTGGATAAACAAGTTGCATTGTAGGCTACAGTGTTCTTAATTGATGACTGTTGTAGTGGCAAGAGTCAAGGAGCTTTAAACTTCCTGTGTTTTTTATTCCTTTATTGCTTGGTCATAGACCACTTGGATTCGACTTAAAGTGAGTAAACTAATTGGTCGTGATGTTTTGAGGTGCAGTTGGGTCGATTATGCCTTTTTTTCTCTCTCTCTCTCACGGTCGCGCATGTCATCTGACTCGCGTGTCCGCGCGTAACATATCTTGCACATTATTTTAGTCTATTACTTTTACCTTTCTTCTCGACCAAAGGCTGACTTTCTGCCGTCTTCTGGAAGTTTTTCAAAGCTCCCGGCAACATGCACCGTCTCCATCCTACTCTGCACTGTTAAACTGAAGGCTAAACCACAGGTGAGGGAGGGGCCGATCGCACGGCTGGATGAAAGGTTTGCTGCATTGAAAAGCCTTCACGTCTTCACGTGCGGTACAATGATAGTTAAACTGGGATTATTTTGTTTTAATGATAGAGGGAAGCAATGTTTGTTGTTATCATTTAGTCACTATGTGTTCTCTCCTCCTGTCGATCATTCTGTGTTAGTTTCCGGTATTGTGCCGTAAAAATAAAAGCCCCCCGCGATATTTCTTTTCTTTTCTCTCCTTTAGCCTATCTATTTTTTTACTCAGTAACGCAGGTGATATAAAATGTAGCGAAGTACAATACTTCAAAATAAACATACTCAAAGTAAAAGTAAAAGTATAGGTTTTAAAAATCACTTAAAAAATTACAAGTACACAAAAAAACTACTCAATTACAGGAACGCGAGTAAATGTAATTCGCTACTTTACACCCCTGACACTTTATGACAACAGTCATAACCATTCATAACCATTCATAATGTTCATGACAGTGTAATGACAGTCTTATGACAGTCTTATGACAGCGTTATGTATATGCCTTCAAATAAAGTGTTACCCAAATTTCTTAAGAGGGGGGGAGCAAGATCTTTAAGAAACGTATTAGAAATCATATTAGTAGTCCGCAGTTAAGTTACTGCTAATGCAAACTGACCATTTCCTACAGCTTCAGTTTCACATTAAAAGCATTTAACTGGCGTAACGTGAGATTACTTTTATTTTGAAGCAGAAACAGGAACTTAGGGCTTCCTAGCCCTGCTGCTAATTGTTTTGCACTAAATTGCGAAAGACCGGCTGCGTTTATGCATGCTTTCATGACCCGCAGTCTCTCTCCACTCCGCTGGAATTTTCTGCACCCGGAGTCACCTTCAGCCCCTCCTGCCTTTGATTTATTTCAAACCTCTGAACGTGAACCACGTCTCTCATCAGCAGGCAATGGGCTGTGTAATTAATTTAATAAAATCGATCTTTAAATATTCAATCTGCAAACACTTCGCCTGTTTAGTTCATACAATCTGTTTATAACTAAGAGATTTGCTGAAAAAAAGTTTCGTTTTTATGCGTTGATCACTTAGATCACTGATATTAAACGCTGTTTCCTAGTCCAAAATTATTATTCATTGAACCAAATTAGAAATTAAAAAAGAGAGGGAGAGATAGAGAAAACAGAGGGAGAGAAAGAGACGGCACTTGGCACCATGGCAGCCTCCTGAGTAGGCTACACAGAGGCATTTGAGTCCACACACAGTCTGAACTATACGTGGAACTATTCAAAAACATTATAAACAACCAATTATTTTTAGCCTTGAGTGTTGTGTAACAAATTACTTCAACTCCAGTACTGAAAGTAGCCTACAAGTCTGAGGCACTTGTAGGCCTAGTTTAGTATTTCATCAGTCATTGTAATGCTAAATAAACTGTGTCTGGAGTTTAATTCCAGCTACATACCCTGCTTTTACATTAATGCACAAGTAATAGTAATACTCTTGATAATTTAATTTAATTATTTTAAGATCAGATACTTTAGTATTTTAACTCAAGTGGTGTGTAAAAGAAGATTTGTAACTTGTAACAGGGTACATTTTCTAGTAAAGTATCTCTACTCTTACTCAAGTATGTTTCAGGTACTCTTTACAACACTGCCGAAGATGTACAAACACTTCCTACTAAGTACTAATCTGTTTTATAAATGTTAGCCTGTATGTCTTTATAGATAGGTTTTCAAGAAAAATAAGATAAATTGCTGTGAATTATACTGTAGCCTATTTCTAAAGGAAACAAATCTTTGTTGTGTAGCAACACTTATTTGCACTGAATTGGAAATTATATTTTAGAAGAAAAACACAGAATTACAAGGGTGCAGAGAACAGTGCACTTTCGCAGACATACTTATTAAGGTTGTCATTACATTATATTAATAATGTCAGTCGTGAACTTAAGTGGGCCGGTATGAGGCATGACACTCCAGGGCTGAAAATGTATCCCACTCCGGCCCTGGTTGATGGTGCACGGCAGGATGGATCCATACCTTCATGTTGTTTACACCAAATTCTGAACCTGCCATCTGAATGTCGCAACTGAAATCGAGACCAAGCATGATTTTTCAATCTTCTGTTGTCAAATATTGGTGATCATGTGAGAATTGTAGCCTCAGTTTCCTGTTTTTAGCTAACAGGAGTGGCACCCGGTGGGGTCTTCTGTTGCTGTAGCCCATCTGCTTCAAGGTTGGTCGTGTTTTGCGTTTAGTGATGGTATTCTGCATAACCTGGTTGTAACGAGTGATTATTTGAGTTACTGTTGCCTTTCTATCATTTCGAACCAGTCAGCCCATCCTCAACTGACCTCTGACATCAACAAGGCATTTTCGTCCACACAAATGCCGCTCACTGGATATTTTTTCTTTTTCGGGTTATTCTCTGTAAGTTCTAGAGATGGTTGTGTGTGAAAATCCCAGGAATCAGCAGTTTCTGAAATACTCAGACCAGCCCTTCTGGCACCATCAACATTGCCGGTGAGTGTGTGTATGTATATATACAGTCAAGCCCGAAATTATTCATTCCCCTTTGCAAATTTTGACTTAAAGTTACTTTTATTCAACCATCAAGTTTTTTCTTGATTGGAAATGACACAGCTTTTCCCATAAGATAATAAGACGATGCACAAGAGGCAATGTTATCGATGCTATTGCACCCACCAAGGTGAAAATCATCTCTGGTAAAAAAAAAGGTCTCCCTGGAGAAATACCCCTCAGGTCAGAATTGAAAAAAGAGAGTGCCGTAAAGCAGAACGCAGGTGGCGAAAAACAAATCTAAATGTTCACTATAACATCTTCAAAGAGAAACTACGCACGTTTAACCTAGAACTAAGAAATGCAAGACAGTCTTTCTTCTCTGACATCATCACCAAAAACAGCAATAATGCACATGCCCTGTTTGCTGCTGTTGACAGGCTAACAAACCCTCCTGTGTCAGTAGCGTCTGAGCATCTTTCCACGAGGGCCTGCAATGAATTTGCCTCCTTCTTTACTGAGAAAATTCATAAAATAAGACAAGCTGTCACTGCATCAATACCAGGTTCAAGATATGTTTTATCTCTGTACCTATTTAAAACGAATTCAGATGCCATGACAGTTTTTTCTGATAAACAAGAAAAACCTGGATGACATTATACAACACCTGAACTCCTCCTCCTGTTGCCTTGACATTCTGCCCACAGGCTTCTTTAAAACTGTTTTTAGCTGTATGGCCTCAGATGTCCTAGAAAATGTCAATATGTCCCTTCGCACTGGTGTATTCCCACAGGCCCTGAAAACAGCTGTCATCAAGCCACTCCTAAAAAAGAAAAATCTAGATACATCACTCATGAACAATTATAGGCCGATATCCAACCTACCATTTTTAAGCAAGATGATTGAAAAAGCTGTTCATCATCAGCTAAATAACTACTTAGCAATGAATAACTGCTTTGATGTCTTTCAGTCAGGTTTTCGACAACACCACAGCACTGAGACTGCTCTGGTTAAGGTCCTCAATGACATCCACTTAAACACAGACAGTGGCAAAAGCTCTGTATTAGTTTTATTGGATCTCAGTGCTGCGTTCGACACAGTTGACCACAGCATATTGCTAGATCGACTTGCATACTGGGTTGGACTCTCTGGAACTGTGCTAAACTGGTTTGAATCATACTTAAAGGAAAGAGACTACTATGTGTCAATAGGCAATTTCACATCCGAGCGAACAAATATTACATGCGGGGTCCCCCAGGGTTCCATTCTTGGGCCTCATCTGTTTAACATATACATGCTACCGCTAGCTCAGATTATGAACAAAAACAAATTATGCTACCATAATTATGCAGACGATACACAAATTTACATAACCATATCACCAGGAGACTATAGTCCGATTCAAGCACTAAGTAAATGCATTGAACAAATCAATGACTGGATGTGCCAAAACCTTCTTCAATTAAACAGCGACAAAACTGAAGTAATTGTCTTTGGTGCCAGGGATGATCAATCAAAAGTCAGCGCACAGCTTAAATCTGTTATGTTAGAAAGCACACACCAAGCTAGAAATCTTGGAGTAGTGATAGATTCCGACTTGAATTTCAAAAAACACATTAAATCAATTACTAAGTCAGCCTACTACCACCTTAAAAATATAGCGAGAATTAAAGGGCTAATATCTCAGCAGGACTTAGAAAAACTTGTCCATGCATTTATTTTTAGTAGACTTGACTACTGTAATAGTGTCTTTGCAGGCCTTCCTAAAAAATCAATCAGACAGCTTCAGCTAATTCAGAACGCTGCTGCTCGAGTCCTCACTAGGACCAAAAAAGTAGATCACATTACCCCAGTTCTTAGGTCTTTGCACTGGCTTCCTGTCACTCAAAGAATTGATTTTAAAATATTGATGATGGTCTACAAAGCCTTAAATGGTTTAGGGCCAAAATACATTACTGATCTGCTGATACGTTATGAGCCGCCCAGAGCCCTTAGGTCGTCTGGGACAGGTCTTTTAAAAGTCCCCAGAGCTAGGACTAAACAGGGAGAGGCGGCATTCAGCGTTTATGCGCCCAATGTCTGGAACGGACTGCCAGAGAGTCTGAGGTCCGCTGAGACTCTCAGCTCTTTTAAATCGGGTCTCAAAACGTTCTTGTTTCCCTTTTAACCTGTAATTTTTTTTTTTGTAAAATGTTTTAATTCTTTTATTTAAATGTTGTATATTTATCCATGTTTTAAATGTGTTCCTTTTTTGTATTTGTATTCTTTATTTGATTTTAACCCTGTGAAGCACCTTGAGTGGCCCTGTGCCTGAAATGTGCTCTATAAATAAAATTGCCTTGCCTTGCCTTGCATCATTGTTGAAATTTTTTTTCAGGTTTACATCTACACACAACAAAAATGCCATGTCCGGGGGCGCCCT
Organism: Hyperoplus immaculatus; assembly: GCA_949357725.1. NCBI lineage: Eukaryota > Metazoa > Chordata > Actinopteri > Uranoscopiformes > Ammodytidae > Hyperoplus > Hyperoplus immaculatus. Next base: position 561,241 of record OX442361.1, read on the forward strand.
TAGCTCAGTTGGTAGGGCGTCCCCCCCATGGGCCTCAGCCAGCAGCGGACCCGGGTTCGATTCCAGCCCGCGATCGTTCTCTGCATGTCACTCCCCTCTCTGCCCCATTTCACCTCTGTCTCTACACTGTCAATAAAAAAAGCATAAAAATGCCCAAAAAAAAAAAGCCATGTCCAAAATTATTCATACCCTTCTCAATAATCAATAGAACAGCAATCAAACTCTTCCTATAATTGCTGGCCAGCTTTTTGCATGTCTCCACTGGTATTTTTGCCCATTCATCTTTAGCAATGAGCTCCAACTCTTTCAGTTTGGAGGGTCTCTTTGCCATCACCCTGATCTTTAGCTCCCTCCATAGATTCTCAATTGGATTCAAGTCATGACTCTAGCTGGGCCACTGTAAAACACTTATGTGTTTGTCCATTAACCATTTCTTCACCACTTTTGCTGTGTGTTTTGGGTCGTTGTCCTGCTGAAATGTCGAATTGTGCCCAAGGCCAAGTGTCCCTGCAGACTGCCTGATGTTGTTGTTGAGGGTCTTGATGTATTGCTCTTTTTTCATGGTGCCGTTTAGTGTGATTATGTTCCCTGGTCCATTGGCTGAAAAACACCCCCCAAAGCATTAGGTTCCCACCACCATGTTTGACAGTGGGAATGGTGTTCTTAGGGTTGAAGGCTTCACCTTTTTTATGCAAAATGAAGGATACATCATTGTGACCAAACAATTAAATTTATTTTGTCTGATCATAACACAGAAGATCAGAAGTCGTTCTTCTTTGTCCAGATGAGCATTTGCAAAGGCCAAGCAGGCTTTTCAGAGCCTTATCTGGAGAAGAGGCATTCTCCTTAGTCTACGTCCAATGAACCCAACAGTGTGCAGTGTCCGTTGGATTGTCTGCCTTGAGACGTTGCCTCCAGCAGAGCCAAGATTAACCAGAGTGGCCTTGGTGGTGATCCTAGGATTATTTTTCACCTCTCTCACTATCCTTCTGGCCAGCACAGGATGTAACTTTTGGCCTCCATCCACGTGAGATTTCTAGAGCTGGCCCGAATTATTCAAATATCTGAGTAAAAGTACCTCAAACTGCAACATATTTAGTCAGAAAATAATAATTATATACACAAGTTATACAACAATTGTAAAATATACATTAGACGTTAATTTAAAATATATTATCAAATTATTTGAACTTTGACCTAGTTGGCCGCTGTCCTTTCAGAGCGCAACCGGTGATATCAGCTGTAGGCTACGTAGGGATGGGAATTGATAAGAATTTAACGATTCTGATTCCGATTCTGCTTATCGATCCGATTCCTTATCGATTCTCATTGTGTGAGAAAATAAGTACACATTTGTTTATTTGTATTAACCTGCTCAAATATCTGATCAGAAGTGTGTCTAGTGTGTGCAAAGATTATCAAGAGTACTTTAGGATTAGGAAATTGTCAATTTTCACATTTATTGGTCCGGACAAAAAAAAAAGTTTTCCTTTTTAAGCCCTAAAAACTAAAAACACAGACTGAAAACAGTCGAGGAAGAGCTTGTGCCTTTTGGAATATTAACTGTGCTCATTTGCATTCAACTTGAAACTAAATTCAACTGACATAAAAAATGCAAAGAAGTCTTCTGTAAAGATAACACCAACTATCAACCTTGGAAAATTAACCATTTGTTTCCTTATCACCGGACCGCCGAGTTCCGCTGTAGGCCTATGTTGTTTTGGGTGCGTAAAGGCAGCATTATAACAGCTCTCGGGAGGAAAAAGAAACAATCCAGCTGACGAACGTGAGTAAACACTGCGGGGCTTAAGGCAGCGGTCAAGAAAACCTTTTTTTTTCACACATTTTATGTACAAGTCCAATGGGCAATTCTGGTGTCGACTAGACAGGCAGCGGACATTCAAACGTTTAACCGTCAGGATCGCCGTCTGCTCGCTTGCGCTCGTGCTTGTGTGCATGTCATTTGACGAAATGGAAACTTTACAATTGTTGCAAGTGGTTGCCTTTTCAAGTGAAAAACAACCAACATTTAGAGAGATTCTGTCTCAACGCCATGTTTGCTGCTTTCTGAACCAAAACAACGCAACTTGAGTGTCACGTCACGACGCATTTACAACGAGCGGAATCGTTAAGCAGGCATGAATCGTTAAGCAGGCATGTTAACGATTCCAAGGAATTGGTTGACTCGGCACCGGTTCTGAAGAGGAACCGGGTCTCGATTCCCATCCCTAAGGCTACGTGATGTTACCAGAGCAAGGCAAACTAAAGCGGCACGTAGCACAGGAGGGATAGAGAGATAGAGGAAGAATAGATTATGTGTTCCTCTTAACTCTATACCACAACATTAGCGTGATTTTGGAAGGAAAAGTAGCCTAATGCTTGTCGTAATGCTAACGTTAGCTTACCTTAGCTGTTTTTTTACGTTCCTAATGCAGCCCTGCTATCGCCCATCATCAACAGTGACTTGCTTGATTCATGGGAATACGCAGTCAATAATGGATATAATATGTACACAAAAGACTATCAATATTGGATCTTGTGCTGGGGATGTGGAGCTCTTTGGCCATTTCCCGTGCCTATTTTCCTCTCGAGACATCGTTCTCTATCCAAGCGCACACACGCATGTCCCGGCCGCATTTGAATGCGCAGCCAGTCCACGTTTCCACGGGACAACGGGATTGGATTATCACATATACCGAATTTGCCACTCGAACGGACCGCGTCACTTGTCTGAGTATACATCGCTTTTCAAATATTCGATAAATGTTCGATGCATGGCTGTCTCCACTATGCTAGGTGGCGCTGTAGCCCTTTCAACAAGTGGTTATAGAGCCACGTCCGGTTCCCTTCCGGCAACAACCTTACTATTTTTTACGTCGTCTCCTTCCACTTCCTTGTGAAATCCCCGGCAGGGATTCTCGAGCAAGCGCAGAACGTAAACTTCGATATGCGATATTCGATTCCTGTATACAGGTCCTTCTCAAAAAATTAGCATATTGTGATGAAGTTCAATATTTTCTGTAATGTACTGATAAACATTAGACTTTCATATATTTTAGATTCATTACACACAACTGAAGTAGTTCTGTTAAGTTAAATTTGTTGGCGCTTCTATTCTATTATTTACGGTAAACATATTGCAGTTATCAGGAGCGCACAGTTATGACGTATTGAGTATGTGAGAAGTGTCTGACGCCGTGGTGGCGATGCTGTATTGTTATGCTGTTGAGAGCTACAAATAAATGGTCTAAAGAAGTTGAACGTGGACTTTTATTGGGAATTAACATGGTAGCAGAGGATGGCTACTTCTAAGAACTACAAATTGCCTCCGGGTTTCGACGAAGGGAAGTCCTACGAGAATTGGAAAAATGAAGTGGAAATGTGGAAACGGGTGACGGACTTGGACAAGAAAAAACAAGCGTTAGCAGTAGCTCTATCGCTGAAAGGTAGAGCAAGGGATCTCGCTCTGGAAATACCAGCGGACGATCTGGATAAGGATAATGGAATGACCACGTTGATTCAGGAACTCGACAAAGTTTTTATGAGAGAAGAAAAGGACCGGGCTTATGAAGCGTACTCTGAGTTTGATCGGATATCACGGAAAGATGGGCGAATATATTGCGGACTTTGAACAGAAATACAACAAAATCCGTAAGTTTAATATGATTCTGCCCGACGCAGTTTTGGCGTTTAAACTACTGGATACAGCAGTGCTCGATGTCAAAGACAAGCAACTGGCATTAACTGCATGTGGAACACATACTTTTGCGGATATGAAATCGGCGCTCAAACGAGTGTTCGGCGAGAAGAGTGAACGGAAAGCGGGAACAATTAACGTGAGTAAAGACGCTGTATACTACACAGACAACAGAAGAGAGCAGTCACGAGCCCAAAGTAGCCAAGCGCGTGGACCTCTTGCAGGCACTAACCCGCTTGATAAATTCGGAAGACGGACAAAATGTGCTATTTGTCAGAGCACATACCATTGGGTAAAAGACTGTCCACACAAGAAAGAGCATGTTAAAATGAAAAGTGAAAATCAGTGCAGTGAAAAACCTGACGAGTACAATATAACTCTGTTTTCAAAGGAATCAGATTATGAGATATTCATGGTTGAAGCTCTTGGATCGGCTGTAATTGACACAGCTTGCACAAGGACAGTTTGTGGTGAAAAGTGGCTGGATAACTATGTGCAGGGACTGGATGAGAGCGAAATACAGCAAGTGATAAACATGGAGAGCAGCAAGCCTTTCAAGTTTGGAGATGGAAAAGTTGTACACTCCATAAAAAAAGTTAAGATTCCAGCCAAGGTAGGGAAAACAAAATGCTGCATAGAAACAGAAGTAGTACCATCTGACATCCCGTTACTTCCAAGTAAAGCTTCGCTAAAGAGAGCAGGAGCTGTTTTAGACTTGGAGAACGACACAGCGACCATGTTGAAACAGAAGCTAGCTCTGGAGGTTACATCCTCAGGACATTACTGTATTAACATATCAGATAAAGACTCCCCAAGTGATACATATGAGAACATTGTGCTTGCTATTACAGAAAATATGACTGAGGAACAAAAACACAAAGCTTTACTGAAACTTCACAAGCAGTTCGGCCATGCATCAGTTGATAGACTGAAGAAACTACTGATGAATGCTGGAAATGTTGATGATGAAAACACTACTATTCTGGAAGGGATAGTGAGCAAATGTGAGATATGTCTCAAGCACGGCAGGCCTAAGCCTGCTGTTGGTCTGCCCATAGCTTCTCGATACAATGAGACTGTAGCAGTGGATTTACATGAACTAGAACACAATGTGTGGTACCTTCACATTATCGACCATTTCACTCGCTTCAGTGCTGGTAGCATTGTCACCTCCAAGAAGCCAAGTATGATAGTGAAACACTTCATTCATTCCTGGATTAGTGTCCACGGCCCACCGGAGCGACTTCTCAGTGATAATGGAGGGGAATTTAATAATGAAGATATACGAGACGTGGCTGAGAATTTTAATATTGAGGTAAAGACTACTGCTGGCTACAGTCCTTGGAGTAATGGTTTGTTGGAGCGCCATAACCAAACACTCACGGAGATACTGTTGAAAGTCAAAAGTGACAACAGATGTGACTGGGGAACGGCCCTGGATTGGGCACTCATGGCAAAGAACACAATGCAGAATGTCCACGGCTTCAGCCCATACCAGCTGGTATTTGGACAAAATCCGAATCTTCCTTCTGTCCTGGTCGATAAGCCACCTGCCTTGGAAGGCACTACTATCAGTGCATGGGTGGGACAACATATAACAGCGTTACACACAGCAAGAAAAGCATTCACTGAGGCAGAGTGCTCAGAGAGAATAAGAAGAGCTCTAAGAAAGCAACTCCGTCCAAACGATGAGAAATATGAAACCGGGGACAGAGTCTATTACAAGAGGACAGACTGTGTTGAATGGAAGGGCCCTGGAGTCGTGATAGGACAAGATGGAGTAGTGATATTTGTACGTCTTGGTGGGACCTACGTCAGGGTTCACCGCTCAAGGCTAAGGAAGGCTAATGCTGACTTCAGTGAAGTAGCTGGTGCTGAAAGTCCACAGCAACCTAAACAAAATGACATGTGGAAATACTGATGCATCTGTTATTGATAGTGATATGGACATTGACGATGTTGCTGACACTGCATTTGACAATCATCAGGATGAACAACAGCCACTTGATATACGAGTGGGAGGCTCCATAGCAGTAAAAACATGACAAATAATCAGTTATCTGGACTAAGACACTGGTGTTTCTCATACAGCTAAAGTGATCGGGCGAGCTGGAAAAGCTACAGGAAAAAATAAGAACTGGTACAACCTACAATACTCAGAACCTGTTGACATAGCAGGGACCACAAGGTCAGCTGATCTTACTCAGGTGGAGGAGCTTCAGGTTGAGCCTCTGGACAATGGTGAAGTATGCTCTGACGTGCATGAAAATAATGTGTTAGTCACAGAAGATGTTTCATTTCTTGCCGGTGATATGTGTCACAGACAACTACTCTCTTGTGGATGCCAATAAGTCCACCAAGTCTGTGACAGAGAAACGATTGAGACTAGAAATAAGTGGCATTAAAGAACTGATCCAAAGCAAAAGGATCCAACATGTACTCTGGTCAGCTACAAAAGAACAGCTGGCAGACTGTCTGACAAAAAAAGGAGCTTCATCCCTGCTCCTTCTGAAAGCGCTGAAGGATGGAAAGTGGAAGCTTGAATAGTGACTAAAAACAAATGACAGTTCAGAACGTTCTTTCTAACTGAATGTAATTTGTCAAAAGACACAGGGACATTAAGTGTCAGCCTTTATTTGCACATTTTTATTATTTTTTTTAAGAGGGGAGATTGTTAAGTTACATTTGTTGGCGCTTCTATTCTATTATTTACGGTAAACATATTGCAGTTATCAGGAGCGCACAGTTATGACGTATTGAGTACGTGAGAAGTGTCTGACGCCGTGGTGGCGATGCTGTATTGTTATGCTGTTGAGAGCTACAAATAAATGGTCTAAAGAAGTTGAATGTGGACTTTTATTGGGAATTAACAGTTCAACCCTTTTATTGTTTTAATATTGATGATTTTGGCAAAAAGTAAAGAAAAACCAAAAATCCCTATCTCAAAAAATTAGCATATTTCATCCGACCAATAAAAGAAAAGTGTTTTTAATACAAAAAAGTCAACCTTCAAATAATTATGTTCAGTTATGCACTCAATACTTGGTCGGGAATCCTTTCGCAGAAATGACTGCTTCAATGCGGCGTAGCATGGAGGCAATCAGCCTGTGGCATTGCTGAGGTGTTATGGAGGCCCAGGATGCTTCGATAGCGGCCTTAAGCTCATCCACAGTGTTGGGTCTGGTGTCTCTCAACTTCCTCTTCACAATATCCCACAGATTCTCTATGAGGCTCAGGTCAGGAGAGTTGGCAGGCCAATTGAGCACAGTAATACCATGGTCAGTAAACCATTTACCAGTGGTTTTGGCACTGTGAGCAGGTGCCAGGTCTTGTTGAAAAATGAAATCTTCATCTCCATAAAGCTTTTCAGCAGATGGAAGCATGAAGTGCTCCAAAATCTCCTGATTGCTAGCTGCATTGACCCTGCCTTTGATAAAACACAGTGGACCAACACCAGCAGCTGACATGGCACCCCAGACCATCACTGACTGTGGGTACTTGACACTGGACTTCAGGCATTTTGGCATTTCCTTCTCCCCAGTCTTCCTCCAGACTCTGGCACCTTGATTTCCGAATGACATGCAAAATTTGCTTTCATCCGAAAAAAGTACTTTGGACCACTGAGCAACAGTCCAGTGCTGCTTCTCTGTAGCCCAGGTCAGGCGCTTCTGCCGCTGTTTCTGGTTCAAAAGTGGCTTGACCTGGGGAATGCGGCACCTGTAGCCCATTTCCTGCACACGCCTGTGCACGGTGGCTCTGGATGTTTCTACTCCAGACTCAGTCCACTGCTTCCGCAGGTCCCCCAAGGTCTGGAATTGGCCCTTCACCACAATCCTCCTGAGGGTCCGGTCACCTCTTCTGGTTGTGCAGCGTTTTCTGCCACACTTTTTCCTTCCCACAGACTTCCCACTGAGGTGCCTTGATACAGCACTCTGGGAACAGCCTATTCGCTCAGAAATTTCTTTCTGTGTCTTACCCTCTTGCTTGAGGGTGTCAATGATGGCCTTCTGGACAGCAGTCAGGTCGGCAGTCTTACCCATGATTGCGGTTTTGAGTAATGAACCAGGCTGGGAGTTTTTAAAAGCCTCAGGAATCTTTTGCAGGTGTTTAGAGTTAATTAGTTGATTCAGATGATTAGGTTAAGAGCTCGTTTAGAGTACCTTTTCATGATATGCTAATTTTTTGAGATAGGAATTTGGGGTTTTCATGAGCTGTATGCCAAAATCACCAGTATTAAAACAACAAAAGACCTGAAATATTTCAGTTGGTGTGCAATGAATCTAAAATATATAAAAGTTCAATTATTATCATTACATTATGGAAAATAATCAACTTTATCACAATATGCTATTTTTTTGAGAAGGACCTGTACATGCAGAGAGAATGCAGACTTTGAATGATCGGATAAAGGTGTTTACATGCATTTTACAAGTCCTGTTGAAGTCGTATTCGTTTATTTACCCAATTATGAGTCTGCATGTAAACGCACTGACTGTTCCACCCGAAAAAAAAGGCACAGGCCCTTAAGCTGATGATCGCTCTGGTAACGGTCAGTCCATAACTGGACGCTGAATATTAGACCCCGAATATAAAACCACCCGACTTTTTACGACCTATTCCCAGGGGGAAACCCCGTCTTATAATCGGACCAATACGGCATGTGTCACCGCTGCATGTAACAATATTGCATTGGTGATGCATTTTTTTTTCATCAATGTAGCGAGTTATTATTGAAGTGCAGGCAGAGCTTCTTTTTTTTGTCAGCACTCCCTTCTGAGAATATGCCTGTAGCCTACTTCAACAGCGGGTCTCCACACTGTTGATCCGTCTGGACAACTTTAGCCTGCATGTTTAGGATCCAACTGGCCGGCTGGTTTGAACTCATTTGATTGTCTTTTTTATATTTTACGAGTTTACTCTTTGTGCTCTTAATTCAAACCACATATCGCATCAGCTCACGTGATGAGCAACATATCAGACTTCGTTTTCTCTCTCTCTCTCTCTCTCTATTCCCACTCCTATCCTTTTTTTGCAAGTTAAATGGGAAATAAACTAATAAGAGATAACAATAAATATGAGACTATGATATTTTATATATTTTCATTGTGACACTGACACCTGTTTCAATTAAATAGGTTGCGGTTGTGGTGGGAAAAAATAGCCTACAACTAATTGCAAACCTATATAATAATAATAAGTTACTTTCTAGCAGGATGCAAGTGATGTTGAGCTTGTGGCTCTCAGCTGTGCCAGAGCATTCACCGTTGCTAGGGAAACCAGCTACGGTCGCAGCCCGGTGCAGCAGTGTGAACTGCCAGTCAGGCTCGTTGAGCATTTGCAACATTTTCAAGTTTGCGTCTCGTTGCGTGGTGAATCTTTGGTCTGAACTGGGCTTAACCTGCTCAGCACCATGACTGAGAGAACGTTCCCTTACAGAACGTTATTGGCCACGCCCACACCGCCCTGTAAAATGTTCTAGACAAATGTATTTTTAATCAGATAATTGTAAACAGCTTATTGAGAAACCCAACGTTAATGTAATTTATTTATTTGTGAGGGTTGCCAGGGCCTTTAAGGGGATAATTGTGCTCCAGACATTCTATTCTTAATCCCTAATAACATCTACAATTTTAAACATAGCTGCCAAGTCTCACTCTTTGGCCGTGAGACACACGCAAATCAACCAGTTCACACTCTCACACGCCACACCTCAAATTTCTCACGCGGAGAAATTAATCCCCAAAATAACATTTGTTTTGCGGGACTTTTATTTTCAATTTCTTATTTTGAAAAGCTAACAGACATGAGTGCCGTGACTTCCTCTTTCTGAATGTGCATTAACGTGCGAACACACTACACGGGTTACCCGCGTATGCTTTATGTGCGTAAAGGGCGTTTCAGACAGAACGCGTTTGTCGCCCCTGGCAATGCATTCTCAATGGAGAGGCGAGCGGGCAGAGAGAAGGCGCAGCGTTCTGTCAGGCGGCACGACAAGCGGGCGCACTCCCGTGCTCGTTGAACGCATGCGCGCGCTCGTAGGAGCCGTTGGAAAAGTTGAGAACTGTTTATCTTTGTCGCGGCGGTTGAAAAATCACAATCGCGCTCGTCCGCCCGTCACTTCACACGGGGAGCGAAAAGTGAAGCCGCGGTGCCAGGCGACAACGCGAGCGGAATGTCGCCTACCGTCTGAAACGGCCTTAACGCGGCTAAAATGTTGCTTTAGGGCCACGTGGTTCCCTATGGAAAAATAGCCGATTTTATACGCGTCTGTACTCGTGTAACGCGTGTAGTGTGTTCGCACCTTTATGCTTTGATGTGCACTGTGCATTCGAAGCGGTAGGCAAGCACCCCCTCCCCCTCCCCCCCACCTTCTCTTCCAAGGTGTGTGATGATAGCGTGCCAAGTTACCACTGATAAGAATTGTGTCCCCGCCGGCCGGTGAGCGCGCATGCATCAAACATATTAACCCTTCAATCTCAGTCAAGTAAATTAAGAAGATCTTTGGATCGTTTTGTATATTGTTTTTGGTCATTTAGTGTGAAAATTAGGTTTGCAAAGTAACAAATGGCTCATCCGCCAATAAAAATGCTTTTATTATTCTGTGTAATGAACTAGCCTATGTATTGCACATTTATAGCACTTTTCATAACACAAATCAAGGTAGCCTAAGAGGAGGGACCAAGTAACCCAGATGTTTTATTTTAGCCTAGTAGTTTGCATTGGTGTTGAACTGTTCCCTATTTTTTTTTCTTTGAATAAAGCCTAATTCTGCTAGTAAAATACCACCAGCCACTCGACCCTCAATAGTAGACATGATATAGAATTACCTTTATTACAGTTTAACCAAATGTTTTAACAATAGGCTACAGGAGATATTTGAAAGCACTACACATGCAATGTAGGCTATTCAATTAAATTTGTGTCAGCGAAACCGTGAATGTTCTCTTTTACTTTACATACAAATTAATGCAGAAAAGGCACACATTGCTTCATAAAAATTCACCAGAATGCAGGAAATTAAGTGTTTAATGCTCAAACATTTCTGGGGGGGACCCCCACTTATAATATGTCCACACCCAATGTTTAATTAAAACCTGTCCTACGACTTTGCAATTCATGAATTTGTTTATTTTAATAAGATTTTTGAGGTGTTATCACATTTTCCAATTGTCTTTTATTTCTGATTTATCATGAACAATATATAAACTCACAGGACACTAGCAAAAATGAGTGGGTGGGGAGAGGACACGGTTTTGGGTCCCTCGGCCGAAAAATCTCACTCCAAACTTTTTGTGAAACTTGGCAGCCCTGATTTTAATTATTTTAATTTTTAAAGATAACAGCAGTTACATATGGAAGACGGCCTTTTGTCCCGGTTCTTAAGAATCACTGATAAATATACAGTATATATATATACATAGTCTAGTGTAGAAACATAATATCAGTAACAAGGCTTTGCAAATAAGAGAATACCTTGGCTCTTTTAGATGGGTTATTTAAACCTCTTACATTTTAAGAAGTTAGATTGATGATGCTATTTCCATTCGAACTGTTAGTAGGACCACTCATGACACCTCCACATTGTAAAAATGCTGGAAACCATTATAAACTGACAGAATGTTGTGAGTAACGCACACAAAAGTAAAAAAGAAAGAACTATCCCCTACCCTCCCCATTTCCCCTTTCCCAATTAAAGGAGAATAAGTAAAGAAAAACATCATAATGGAATTGCTGGGCAATGGGCCTACACATAAGCCTAGTAAACTACTAAACCTAGACACTAAACTTCAGTTCCACACCACCCTTACAAGTAAACGATAGTTATGTTAATATACGTGTTAAATCGCTCTTTATTCATACAGTGGTCACTTCTATAGTGTGCACGCTTCATAACACAGGTCCCTCAGTCACTCCACTTTGCATGTAATCGGCAAGAAACTTTTCGGGTATCCCACAACCGTTTTCCAATCAGAAGAGAGAACGTGGTTTTGGAAATGGTTTATCATGTTCTATCGAAATTACGGATCTGAGATGACGCTAGATAACACGCTGTGCTTTAATGAAAACTGCTAACTGCAATCACTGACAGGAAGTTAGCTAAAAGAAATATTTCGCTTACTTTTCCTTTTAAAACCCCTGACACTAACAGCTTGCAGGCAGGTTAAAATTAAAGTGCTGGTGGGAAACACCAGAGTTTAACGGCACAGTGTGGGTCACTTTGGTACCATGATGGTTAGCTTTAAGCAGCAACAAAAAACAACACGGTATAACTGAGCCATAGTGACAGCGTCCCGGGAGTTGGACCATAACTCTATTCAAAATATAATATTAGTCCAACTCAGGACGTAAAACAATAACAGTATAGCATGCAGTCTTATACCTTTCCAGTTCTTTGGTTCATAATTACGTAAAAAAAGGAAAAATGTACTTCGCCGGTACAGTTCGGTTAGAGATGAGGGACTTCTTCCCGGGCGCTGTTCACGACCATGCAGTCAATTAAGCTGTAGCTCCGGCTGCAGTGGTTTGGATGTGCATGCTGATGTTGCTGGACAATATTTTAGTGAAACCTCTGTGTGTGTGAAGATCAGTCGGGAAGGAAACAAAAACCCGTGGCGTATGCCAGCCTCTGCCTGGCACCGTCAAACTCTCTGCGGTCTTTGATCACGTCTGCTGTGAGGTCCGGGAAGATGCTGAAGTGCTGTCCCGGCTGGGCGATATGACCAAAATCTCATATCCCGATATATAGGTCATTTCATATCCCGATAACGATACATTTCACGATACATTTCACGATATAGCATATTTTCTGTAAATTAACGTAATAAAAATTTAATATAAATGACGCATTGAAATAAGGCCTTTCTCTTATTACATTTTGAATTATGTACTGGACAAATAAAAAGTATTTAGAGCTTTTGGATTATTTTTTCCTTTTATTCAAACTCAAATTTTCAAGCATGCAACAAAGTAGAAAATGCTCATGTTATCTGACCATCCAACTTAATAGCCTACTGCAGGCCTACTTACAACCTTAGTATTTTAGTCTGCAATAGCGCACTGTTCTCTACACCTTGTAATTTAGTGTATTTTTTTTTCTTTCTCTAAAATATCATAATTTCCAATTCAGTGCAAATAAGCCGCAATGTAAATGTTTTGGGAGTCCTTCCTCCACGGCTTATTTCAGACTGTGTGGACTCACACTGTACGCCTGTGTGCCGGTGGTTGCTATGCCACTGCTGCAGACGAGGCTCCAGTCGCCCTTCGTAGCTAAAATGAAAGTTAAAATGAACGACTGGGGGCTGCCACTAATGTTCATGAAGCTTTTGGTGTGAGCGAAGGGTAACAAGTAGCTATTGGAAATGACAGGCTTTCTTTTCTGTTCTATCCATGGACCTATCACCGAGGAGTAGTCCCACACGAAAGACATGGTACCAGTGACGGAAGTGCAGCGGGGCTAGCAAGCGCTGCCTTCCTGTGTCAAATTAAGCAATATGTTTTAGCCTCAAATCCTGCCTTCTGGTTGGAATTCCGCTAGCAGTATGGCTATATCTTTTTGAAAAAGCAAAGATTTATAATAAAGTCCCAAATGCAATTGGCGCTGGTATTTTAATAAATGGCTAAACATGCACAAAATGTGTTTTGAAGCACAGTTCACTGTCTTAACATCAGGCTACTCAGAGATTCCAATCTGTGCATCAGTGCATCTGAAGCTTAGTGTGTGTGTGTTTAACATAGCAAAAAGCAATGAAAACTAATTCAAGTCCTGCCAAATATCACCACAAAGGTTGTGATGCCACTCCCTTTGCAGAACGATGTATGCAGCCAGGAAGAGATGGGCCAGGTATGTTGCTTTTCTGGAAGAGCGCATTAACAAAAATGAAATTAGTGTGTGGGCCAGAATGAATAAAGTTCAACTGAAGTTGTGGAAGAGTAAACTACAAGTTTTGAAGAGCAGACCAGGTGATGGAATTGGAAGATGACAGGTCTCTGTTTGCTCATAAGCAGTTTTGGGAACGTTACTTTAAAAAAGTAATTAGTTATAGTTACTCACTACTTGTTCCAAAAAGTAACTGAGTTAGTAACTGAATTATTTTATAATAGAAGTAACTAGTTACCAGGGAAAGTAACTATATGCGTTAGCCTACTGTAAAAAAAAAAAAAAGCTGCTGTATGTCAACAAATTTGAATTTTTCTGAGCAGTTTTCACAAGTCAGTTGAAATGAGTAGAACAGACAGGTAGGCCTACTTGTAGGCTACATAACCTTCAATATTTATTGCACATCAACAGACAGCAAGAGGTTTATCCTGCACTTCAAGTAGGCCTAGCCTATTTTGTTCTCAACAAAAGTAGTAGAGGAAACTGCTGAATGTACCGTGCTGATCTGCTATCACTGGATTCACTTCAGGGGTGTCGGCTAAAACACCACTTAAGGCCAAAAACGTCAGACTATGAAGCATGAGAGGAGGAGTAAGGATTTATCCTCTGTTTATTTCCTTCTTTAACATGCACAGCAGCATACAGATCCCAGGAAAATAACAGTAGCAATATTCGGCTCATGATGACACGCTAAACAGCTGTTGCAACCGGCAAATCGCGGCTGTTTAATAACGTGCATAAATTATAATTTATAGAGATCGGGAAACTCCATGCACTTACTCACAAGGGCGATGCAAACAAACTCAGGGAGAGCACGTTTCAACCGTGGATTGATAGGTGGTTACTGCGGCAACGCGCACGATCACACTTACAGAGAGAGAAAGAAAAAGAAACTTCACTAAACAGGCGCTCCGGCAGACTGACGTGACGGCGCTAACTGACATTTATAATGTCATCCACACTGAATAAAACACATCTTAAAACAGTATAAGAAATAACAATCGCTTATTTTGTTGTTAACCCACCGGTCTCCTTACTAGCAGTTTGTGTAGTATGGAGCTAGGGGTGCTTTCGGATTACACAGTTTATTCAATCAATTCATAGTAACGCACCGCATTTAACGTTCAATAACGATAACTAAAAAAAGAACAGCGTTACCTAACGCCGTTATTTTAAACGACGTTATTCCCAACACTGCTCATAAGCTGATCGTAGCTCGATCACGGCCAGAGATCAACCTAAAAGAAGCAACTGGCCAGAAAGAGTTTACCTCCCAACCACGTGCCTTCTTCACAGTGACCAGTGACCTTCTGCCATGCAGAGACAAGACTAGAAATGTTGTTCATTTGTTACCTATTATGGTCAATTTTCAAGTTTGTAAGAAAACAAAAACAGAAAAAGGGTACCAAGACATCTGTAAAATACTAATAAACATAAACACACCTGAAAAGAGTTCATTCTGGGAACTTTATTTAATAAAAATAGTGATCCTAGCTTTGCAACCAAATCACAAGGTGCTATTAGGTACTGAATATAAACTTAGTCAGGAAAAATGGAGACATAATTTTTCTCAACATTGAATCACCCAAGAAGACACTCTCCAAAAAATTTCAAAACTACAGACATACATTGGCTTCACTACTATTTGTATTTGTAATAAAATAAAACATTGACTTTATTTTAATATACATATCTACTTTATTTGTGGTAATGCAGTGTGTTTTCTGCCATTTCCCTTCCAGAGAAAATCTCTCCAAGCAAACTATGGAGAAGCAGCCCAAGGACTTCAAGAAAGAGGGTAAAATCTGCAGGCTGAGGACTCAGGAGGACAGTGAGGACGACAACAACACATGGAATGGGAACTCCACCCAGCAGATGTAGCACACTGGAGCAGCTTTACTGGGTTTCTCCTCCACATAGGGCCGATTTCTCTTTTTCTGTCTTTTTCCTACTGTGTTCCAGGCCTACGGCCCTGCACCTGGCCTGCATGGATGGATGAATAGTGATCTACAGATCTTTTTTGCTGGGCTTAGTTGAGTGTTTTTGTCTTGATTATGACATGATTCTGTCTCCTAACCTGGGCTTAGATTACAGCAGGTTGAACATTCTGGCTACACTCTTTTTTTAGTAGGTCACAGGTGATGATTCTTATTCTAAATGTAATGACAGGACAATGTTAAACATGATTTTGTCTGCCACGAAATTCTCTGTCGAGGGAAAATCAACAGTTGACCTGACCTTAAGATGTTGTTGTCTGAGTCCGGCTTTACATTATGCTATGGAGTCACTGTGTTTTAGAGACCTTTAATTTTGAAAAGTTATTGGAGGTTAACCGATGACTCATCCAGATTATAGTAGAGGAATGAAGACAGTTTTGTTTTTGAAGTATGAAATATTTAATCAAATAGCTTGCAGATCATTCATCTGGAACTGTTTGGAATTCTACCAAAGTGGTGGCCTGCACACACACACACACCCTGGCAGTATGTGTTTCTACCAGTTGAAAATGGGTGCTTTCTGTACTTCTCCTAATTTAGCAATGAAAATTAAAGCAGCCCGTTGAAGAAAAAAACTAAATTTGGTCTTGTTTTTTTGCTAACAAGGACTTAGTATTACCTAATCTTTGTTCCACACATGGGTGAATTTATTCAGGCCAAGCTTGATGTTATCATGATCCAGCCAGGTAAAGAGGCATTTTATACACAGTAAGAGCTTTAATAATTTTGATTTTCTTTTTCCAACTTTATTTTTTCCAAATATTTTGCAAAGAGAGTACAGACAGTATCGCAGCAATGCATAGGTACACCAATGTAGAATACACTTTGTAATAAAGGCAAATAGAATTGCTTATGATACATCCAATTAACAGGATGTATTTTTCTAGTTGAGCTAAAAAGAATGGAAAAAAAGGAAAAATAAAACTAAACGAAGAAAAACAATGAATATAGGCTTAAAAGGACAGCAACAAACAAATAAACTTAATTTGGCGTATGAGTAGGCCACCGGAGACTATAACTGTTTTGGTAACACTTTACCATAAGAGTACATTAATTAATTGTTAGTTAATGCTAAGTTAATGCTCAATAAGCATTAACTAACCGTTAATAACTACTTAGTTAATGCTTAATGAGCATTAACTAACTGCTATGCTTAGTTAATGCTTAACTAAGCATTAGTTAACTAAGCATAGTAAATGCTAAACCGAGCAATAACCTACAATTAATAACTAACTATCTACAGTTAGTTGATGACCTATACATTAAATATCCGTTAAAAGCATAAACTAACAGTTAATTAATGTACCCTTATGTTACCGCGGTATTATTGTTTTTCCACAATATCAAGTGCTAGACAAGTTATCACCTCTTTGTATGAGGTATGTGTCCCATTATTTTATTTTTTTTACTTTTATTTTAGTGGTTTTATGTTTTTATACATATGGACAAAAAAGGACAAAACAGAATAAGTGAACACATACAATACATACACAACACCCAACCCCCTCCCCCTCCCTCACATAAACAGACAAGGAATACAGGAAAAAAAAGTTAAATAAATAACTAAAACAAAATGATTAAGAAAATAAGATATAAATACACAAGAAACAAAACAAAGCTAAAACAAAAACAAAACAGGGGCAAACCTCACACCTTTTGGTTCCCTAAGTGCCGCAGCACTGGGCCCCATATAGCGGGGAATTTATGGGAGCGGCCTGACAGATCGGTAATGTTCTCCACTTCTCTATGTTCTCCTTTAGTTTGTTCAATCTTTCCGTAAAATTTAACTTAAAAAGTGTCTTTGGGTTTTTAGATAATTTAATGCCCAGGTACTTTATACTGACCAGATTTGTTTTAAACTGCGTATTGGCTAGGAATGTTGGGTCCAGATCTGCTGTTAAAGACAAAAGTTCACTTTTTTGCCAGTTTATGGTGTAACCCGAGACGTCGCCAAAATAATTAATTAGCTGGAGTAGGTGGGGGATGGAATTCCCGGGGTTGACTACAAAGAGGGCTATGTCATCTGCGTACAGAGAGATCTTATGGTCCATCCCACCTAGTGATATTGGCTTAAAAGTGCGTGCCCTCTTATGCTAATAGCCAGGGGCTCGATGGCCAACGCAAAGAGGAGCGGCGAGAGGGGGCAACCCTGGCGCGTGCCCCTCTGAAGGGCAAAGGGTGTGGATCTTTCCTGGTTTGTTAGAATGGAGGCGGTGGGATGGGCATATATTAAACGCACCCAGGAAATAAAAGGGGCCCCAAGACCGAAATCCTCCAGCACCTTGAGCAAGTACCCCCACTCAACCTGGTCGAAAGCCTTTTCCGCGTCCAGACACAGAACATATTGTTTGGAAGAGCTGTCGAATTTGTTATACATGTTTAAGACTCTCCTAACATTAAAAAATTAAAACCTATTGGGGATGAACCCGGTCTGATCTGTGTGAATAATGGATTCTATAGATTTGTTTAGTCTATTTGCCAGAATTTTTGTAAAAATTTTGAAATCCAAGTTAAGCATGGAAATTGGTCGATATGAGGACGGGTAAGTTTCATCTCTGTCTTGTTTTAACAAGAGAGAAATGTTTGCGTTATACAGTGTTGGTGGGAGCCTATTCGCTTCGGCTGAGTGGGAGAACATTCTATGCAGGATCGGGGTTACTTGGTCTGCAAACTTCTTATAAAATTCAACTACGAAGCCATCTGGCCCAGGGCTCTTGCCATTATGCAGCGATTTGATAGCGTCCGTGATTTCTGCAGGGGCCTCGCGGGAGGCACTAGTCTAGGTCTAGTTTTGGTATGTCTAGCTTTTTTAACCATGCGTCGATATCACCATTAGCTTTGGATTTATACAGCTCCTGATAATACTCCTTAAAGCGTTTATTTATCTGTTTCGGGTCAGTTAAAGCCACACCGCTGCTAGATTTTATT
This sequence comes from Hyperoplus immaculatus, assembly GCA_949357725.1. Classification (NCBI taxonomy): domain Eukaryota; kingdom Metazoa; phylum Chordata; class Actinopteri; order Uranoscopiformes; family Ammodytidae; genus Hyperoplus; species Hyperoplus immaculatus. The sequence continues at coordinate 579,740 of OX442361.1, forward strand.
GTATGTATGGATCTGCTGGCTTGTTGCCCTCTGAGCTGGCGGGCTAGCAAGGTATGTGGTTTATCGCCTAATTCAAAATAATGTTGCTTAAGTCTGAGAAGCTGATCACTCACTTGACTCGTTAAAATAGTGTTATACTCGTATGTAAGACTAAGAATATTTTGCAGAGTTTGAGGGTCATTTGTGCCTCTGTATAATGTCTCCAGCGAGGTGAGCTCCAAGTCAATATCTTTCAAACGTCCTTCTCTAGATTTCTTTAAAGACCCTTCATATGAAATGATATAACCTCTCATGACCACTTTAAAAGTTTCCCACAAGGTGGAGTCAGAGACATCCGAGGTATCGTTGGTCTCTAAATATTCAGTGATTTTTCCCGACATGTATTTACAATACAGAAGAGAAGGGCGTAGGCGCCAATTAGCTCGTTGTTTGGATCTCCCAAAGTCAAGAATAATGGCCGCTGGGGCATGATCCGAGATCAGGATGTTGTGATATTTGGTGTCTATTACGTTGGGTATGAGTCTTGAGTCTAATAAAAAATAATCAATACGAGAATACGAATTGTGCATTTTGGAAAAAAGGAGTAGTCTCTGTCTCTGGGGTGCTGTATTCTCCAGATGTCAACTAAATTAGTAGTTGTAATCAAGTTTTTCAGAACTGTAGATGAGTTAGAAGGGTAGCTTGTATTCTTTGATGACCTGTCCATATGCCAATCAAGGATTACATTGTGGTCCCCTGCAGCAATCACATTTGTGCCCAAAAGGTCGGGTAACATATCAAAGGTTTTATGGAAAAAGGTAGCGTCATCAATATTTGGGCCATAAATGTTAAGAAGTGTTACATGAACAGAGCAAAGGTACCCAGTTACTATAAGGAAACGACCATTCGGGTCAGTTACTGTAGAGATATGCCTGAAATCTATGTTTTTCTTAATAATAATTGCCACACCGCGGGCATTGCTAGAAAAAGTGGATTGAAATATCTGTCCTGCCCATCTGCAGCGCAGCCGGTTCCGCTCTGATGGTCTAATGTGAGTTTCTTGGAGGAACACAATATCGGCAGATAGAGATTTAAGATGGGAAAAAACCTTTGCTCGTTTAATTGGATGGCCCATGCCTCGCACGTTCCAGCTCACCATGGTAACCCCCTTGCTTGTATCATCACCCCCGGGTATCATACAAAGTTATACGCCAAAATACACATGCAGTGACACTTGCCCCAAACAAAAAGACGGTTAAACCACTAGAACAAAAACACATACAGCCCTCCCACCCTCCCCACTTTCCCAAACAAAGCCAAGGATAACCCACTCCCCCCAAACCCAATGTCCTCATCCCCAAACGATGAAGACGGCAGGTTGAATGTAGATTTAAACTTCTGTTGCATCTTGACAGAAAAAGAAAACGCTATCATCTCTTCATGCAGAGAGGCTCCGAGCGTTCAAACAGAGCACCGTGGGTGCATATAAAACACAAATGAACACCACAATTGAGAAAAGTCACATATTTAGGCACTGTTTGCCTACCATATACAGCCAATAAGCGAGCCTGAGGAGAAAGAGGAAAAAATACACTCAACAAAAATATAAACGCAACACTTTTGTTTTTGCTCCCATTTTTCATGAGATGGACTTAAATATCTAAAATTAATTCCAGATACACAATATTACCATTTATCTCAAACATTGTTCACAAATCTGTCTAAATGTGTGATAGTGAGCACTTCTGCTTTGCTGAGATAATCCATCCCACCTCACAGGTGTGCCACATCAAGATGCTGATCTGACATCATGATTAGTGCACAGGTGTGCCTTAGACTGTCCACAATAAAAGGCCACTCTGAAATGTGCAGTTTTGTCTCACAGCAAAATGCCACAGATGCCACAAGCATTGAGGGAGCGTGCAATTGGCATGCTGACAGCAGGAATGTCAACCAGATCTGTTGCTCGTGCATTGAATGTAGGGCTGTCGCGATAACCGCACAGATGAAATACTGCAATATTTTCAAGCCAATCGCAGAGCATGGGCGGTCACCGCAACAACCGCACGTGACGTTCATGGACCTGTTATAAAAGGTGACGAACCACCGTTTTTCAAAACTCATATTTGGAAAAAAGATTTGAAGACCAGATCTTGTTTTTAAAAGGAAATGAATTGTATTTATTAAAATTATATACGAACATTTAATAAAACACCTTCCTTCATTGCAAATGAACAGTAGTAGGCTACAAATAGACCGAACTCTGATGTGTTTACTACAGACTTTATTCCTCTGCTCCGCTGTGATCGCTCTCGCTGTCATCTCTCTATGCTCTGGTTCGGTCAGCCTCGCTGCTGTCCTCGGCATCTGAGACGCAACATTTATTTAATGCTCATAGTTAATCACATAGCCTAGTGCTGGAACGAAAGCTATAAACGCCGTGGTTTAAGGCTGAAATGATTACCGGGGTAAGTTACAGTTGTCGTTTGGAAGGCTTCCGCGATCTCCGTTAGTTTCAGTTTACAGCCGATAAAGTTACAATCACAACGACCGCATGGACAGCGTTTAAATAAAGCCTCTTATTCTTATTATCATTAGGGCTTTGATGCAAATGATGAAATCTAAACATTACGGCGGCTGTGGTGTGGGTAAAAGGAAAAGCGCAGTTGGCAATCTCATCTCTCCTTACTGCCACAGTAAAAGTCGATCGCACAGCGGATTCCTGCCTCTGATACGTTGACTTGCAACATAATGATTTGAGGCTTTGCATTTGCTTTTGCGATGTCCCGTGCCTCCTGTTTTCTCTCCCCCGGGGCATGCGTGTGTGCATTGCACACACGCATGCCCCGGCCGCTTCCGAGAGCACAGACAGTGTTGGTTCCACCCGATAAAAAAATAAAATAAACACAACTGAAGCTATGTAGCCTAAAGCGCTTTGAGTGCGAGAAATGCGCTGTATATATTAAATATAGCCTATTATTATTATTAAGTTGAATGGGGAAAAACCCCGTCTTATATTCGGACCAATACGGTACAAACAAGTTGGCTTAATAAATATAGACCTATAATTAGGCCTAAAAAAGGGGTGGAGCAATTATATTGCATACCGCACGGTTTAACCACCCTGACTCACCGCACGGGGTATTCCTTCATCGCGACAGCCCTAATTGAATGTTCATTTCTCCACCATAAGCCGTCTCCAAAGGCGTTTCAGAGAATATGGCAGTACATCCAACCGGCCTCACAACCGCAGACCACGTGTAACCACACCAGCCCAGGACCTCCACATCCAGCAGGTTCACCTCCAAGATCGTCTGAGACCAGCCACTGAGACAGCTGCTGAAACAATTGGTTTGCATAACCAAACAATTTCTGCACAAACTGTCAGAAACCGTCTCAGGAAAGCTCAACTGCATGCTCGTCGTCCTCATCGGGGTCTTGACCTGACTCCAGCTCGTCGCCGTAACAGACTTGAGTGGGCAAATGCTCACATTCGATGGCGTCTGGCACGTTGGAGAGGTGTTCTCTTCACGGATGAATCTCGGTTTACATTGTTCAGGGCAGATGGCAGACAGCGTGTGTGGCATCGTGTGGGTGAGCGCTTTGCTGATGTCAATGTTGTGGACCGAGTGGCCCATGGTGGTGGTGGGGTTATGGTATGGGCAGGCATCTGTTATGGACGAAGAACACAGGTGAATTTTATTGATGGCATTTTGAATGCACAGAGATACCGTGATGAGATCCTGAGGCCCATTGTTGTGCCATACATCCATGAACATCACCTCACGTTTCAGCAAGATAATGCACGGCCCCATGTTGCAAGGATCTGTACACAATTCTTGGAAGCTGAAAATGTCCCAGTTCTTGCATGGCCAGCATACTCACCGGACATGTCACCCATTGAGCATGTTTGGGATGTGCTTGACCGGCGTATACGACAGCGTGCACCACTTCCCACAAATATCCAGCAACTTCGCACAGCCATTGAAGAGGAGTGGACCAACATTCCACAGGCCACAATTGACAATCTGATAAACTCTATGCGAAGAAGATGTGTTGCACTGCATGAGGCAAATGGTGGTCACACCAGATACTGACTGGTTCTGAGTCCCCAGACCCCCAATAAAGCAAAAAAATGCACATTTCAGAGTGGCCTTTTATTGTGGACAGTCTAAGGCACACCTGTGCACTAATCATGATGTCAGATCAGCATCTTGATGTGGCACACCTGTGAGGTGGGATGGATTATCTCAGCAAAGCAGAAGTGCTCACTATCACACATTTAGACAGATTTGTGAACAATGTTTGAGAGAAATGGTAATATTGTGTATCTGGAATGAATTTTAGATCTTTAGATCTCAAAAACAAAAGTGTTGCGTTTATATTTGTGTTGAGTGTAAATAAAATAAAAAGGGGCATGGAACGCACAGAGGATCAGTGCTCTGCCACAGGGCGATGAGCAAAAACCTCAGCAGCCCGCAAAGGACACCTTGATCTGGATGTACATTAGTTTTAAAATAACTATGCCTATAATTAATAATTAGTTGATTTAAACAAAATAAAACTCTGGGCGGCTGGATGAGGCCGGATAACAGTGATCGACAAAACGATGTGTAATAAACAAGGAAAAAAAAAAAAAACAGCAACTCAGCTCAGTGTGGTTTATAACAGTATCTTAAGGCTTGTGTGGGAATGGAGTAGCCTAGATTAGGGTGACCAGATCCCAATTCACCAGCTGTGGGACAGAGACTACGTTTGTGCGGGACAATGTGCCGTTTTTTTTAGCAAAATAAACTTGTGTCACCACCGGTAATGCCAGAAACACGGCTTTCTATATTAAAAAACACTATCTCTCTTCTTCCGATGACGCAATGAGAGCAGTGGCTGTGTAGCTGACTCGCTCGTCGAGAAACCCTCTGAAAATCAGCCATATATACAGAAAAAATAGAGGCAGACGCAAATTTAAGAGCTCTAACCACTAATTTAACAGAATGAGTCAACAAAAAACAAGCGAACGTGGAGTTAAGAGTAAGAGCGACAAACAAAGACAGACGGAAAAACCGCTCCACCAACCCACCCAAGATGGCGGTGACTCGGATCGAGAAGAATCGCTAATTCTCCAAGCTCCGTACGCTGAGAAAGGAACACAAAGAAGCCTCCGAAGATACCAAACAAAGGTTAGCGAGAGTGGAAGAAAATATGAAGGACTTAACCACCCGCATTGAAACGCTCGAGGGGAATTCAAAAGAAATGGAGAAGAGAATAAGCTCAACTGAAGACAGAGGAATGCGCCATGAGCGAGCTGTGCGGTACCTGTTACACAGAGAGGCTAAGCTGACAGAAAAATGCCTGGACTTGGAAAATCGGGCGAGGCGCAAAAATCTGCGGATCTACGCAGTTGCGGAAGGAAAAGAAAAGAACGACATGATAAGGTTCGTGACTGAGTTCCTAGCAGACTCACTGAAACTACCAGAAGACATAAATATCTGCATAGAGAGAGCACATAGGTCCCTGGCAGAGAAACCGAGGGCAGCGCAAGCTCCGCCGCGATCTATCATAGTCAGATTATTGGACTACTACACAAAAGATGTGGTGTTGCAGCAAGCTTGGAAACAAGGGCAGATAACATATGCAGGAGACAGAGTCTATTTTTACCAAGAGCACTCTCCAGAAATACAGAGACAGCGCAAGGAGGTGCGGCACGTGATCAAACAACTGCAGGAGAAAAACATCAAAGCCAAGTCTCCCTTCCCAGCGCAGATCAAGATCTTTCTGGACGGCGGAGTCAAGGCTTTCAGGACACTGACTGAAGCAGCGCCTACTTTGGAAAAGATGGGGATCGCCGTCAGAGCCGATGTCAGAGAAAAGCTCAACAAGGAGCTGCTAGAAGAACGGTGGTCAACTATTAACAAAGAAGCCAGCAGGGGGCAGCACGGACTAACAGAAGAGGATCTGTGCGCTTTCCTCAGCACCACAAGAGAGGGACTGTAGTCAGGTGTGAAACAACTAAAGGTTTGAATGATAACAGAAAGTTTATGTCACTACTGATTTGACAAGGAATTATTCTATAATATATGGGGTGATGGTTTAAAGGAGCTAAGTTATGCCACGTATTACAATACATATTGAGGCTGGTTTTGTAATTTATTTATTTTTATTTGAAGATTATATCTACCAGAGGGTTCTCCCTGAGTAGAAGGTTATAATTGTCAATCACTTTTTGTAACTGTTAGTATTCCCTGAGGGGACTTGGAGCAACACTATAGTTGCATCCACAAATTGTGGGCTCACCCAGGAGAGAGCTAGTCACATCTCTTCTCCTTCACACAAGGAGCTGGCACTCAATTTGGTACAGGGGGCTCAGCTGGGTTACTTAGGTTGGAAGTATCCTTTTTTCGTTTGCAAAGTTCAAATGTTTTCTTATATAGTAATCAATATCACAGCAACACATACCTTCTTTTTTCTTCTGAGATGTAACGGAAATACGCAGGCCAAACAACAACAAAAAATCAAAGACGGCTGTTTAAAGCAAACTCTAGAATATATTAGATAATGACTAATCTGAAGCTAATAAGCTATAATGTTCATGGGCTAAATCACCCAATAAAGAGAAAAAAAATACTTGCTCAACTAAGGCAGCTTGGATGCGGAGTAGCTATGTTACAGGAGACCCACTTGTTGGAAATTGAACACAAAAAACTTGGAAGAGGGTGGGTAGGCCAGGTATTCAGTGCATCTTATGGTAAAAGGAGAGGGATGGCAATTCTATTCAACAGAGGCGTAGTTTTTTCTGAAGAAAAAGTGATTAAAGACAATTTAGGAAGATATGTCATGGTCATTGGTACAATAAGTGGTAAAGAAGTATCAATTGTGAATATTTATGCTCCAACAGAAGATGATTCTAACTTTTTTTGTGATATTGCAAACATAATTGCAAACAATGCCAAAGGCATGATAATTGTTGGGGAGACTTCAACTGCGTACTAGATGGGAAGATCGATAGGCTGACGATGGAACGCAACCAGTCAAAAAAATCAAGAATACTGAACAACATGATAGAAGAGCTGGGTTTGGTAGACCCTTGGAGAAATAGAAATCCAAAGGGCAAGGAGGTCCGTGTATGAAATATTATTTTGAATTAAGGGCCGAGTCCAAAGTGACATAAAGGAATATACCACTCGTAATTTTGTTTTACCGTTTTCCAGCTGGAATGCAGAAACGAAAATTCCATCCGAATTTTCCTTTCTTGTTTATTGGTACAAAACAAAAAACAAATATGACAGAACAAGGAAATGGGTAAACGGAGGGTTTTGTTAATTTGTATTAAGAGCTTAGTCCCAATTCATGAAAACAAATAAACGAGCCTCATTGGCTGTGCCACTGAGAGCTTCCTGCTTCTGTATTTCCAGCGTAAAAGTAGCCTTTATAATAGGATCATAGCATACACTGACCCATATCCTATGCCCTATTGAGCACAATCTGTAAAATGTATAGCCTACATGTTCGAATAAAATAATAGGCCAAATATTTTATTTTAGAACACATTCTCACTCCTAACCACTCAACATTTCTCCCCAACTCGTCCTCATTGACGAATGGTCAGTGTCCCTTTAAGTCACTTTTCGACGTGCAATAATATAGCCTATCTCTATAGCCAGTACATTGGCAAGGCATGTGCCATCGCACAGGCAAGGACGGATTAACATGTCCACGGGCCCTGGACACAAACCAGCCATGGACCCCTACCAACACGCAATCACACACATTATAATGCAGCGCGCAGGAAGGAGGGAGGGAGAGAGGGAGAGCGAGAGAGAGAGGACCGTTACATTGTGTATTTTCTAAGAGTTTTTATTTGAGTAATTAGTGTAGACGTGTCAGATGAATCGACACATTTATTGTGATTTTTTATTATTCTTCTGCAGCTGCAGTTGGTGCTGAACATAAATCGCAAACTGCGCGCTTACAGGTGCACCGCAGGCTTAATATTCACCATTTGCTTAGCTCTATTGATCATGATAAAGAGAAGCTTTATTTAAACACTGTCCATGTGACGGTGGTGATTGATTCATTGTAACTTTGTTTGCTAGATAGAATCTCACAGAGGGAAGCGACTGTCTCCCTGTAAAATATACTTTTAAGAGCTAAGCTCACTGGGGTGGATTTGGTGAATCGCCACAGGCATCCGGTTAGAGATGAGGCAGGTTACGTATTCGTATACAGGCTTTATTGTTGTCCACAAATTAAACAGACTGACTTGCTTGGAATGTGTTCTGAGAAAGAAATAAACATGGCGATAAGTAAACTGCTTTACTAATTAACTAAGTTACAAAGTCTAAATAATACTTAGTAGCAACATTAACTGTAAGTATAAAATAGAACAGAATAATTGCCATTTCACTTATACTAATAAACCTTGGGACAATCAGTGATAACACAGTATGTGAACAATAGACATGGTTAACACACTGACAAACAGCATGTGCCATCTGGTGGCTGCTCTAAAATGGCACCTCTATAACAGAGTGATAACTAACTGACAGGTGAAATAAACTAGCAAGCTAACCTATAACAGTTAGACAAACCAACGAAATTACTAACTCTATTCATTGAACAACTAAACATTATATAGTTGCAAGCATACATGACATACTTACAATTATAAGCTACTCATCCAAAACAAGTGACGGGAGCGATCTTTTCCCGACTGCACTTCACAAAGCATCACTCAGTAATGCCGCTGTTGGCTGAGTCACGTCTTAACCAGAAATGCCCATATAGGGGCTAAAATGGCCGCTCAACTACTACACAAAATAACCCATAGAGGGAGCCTTTTCCACAGCCGCCCCCAAAATTACAAAGTAACTTTGCAACAACTAAAAGGCATTGATAAAGTCTCTTAAGGGCCACTGAAGAAAATGTCTCAGTCCGGCAGAGCAGGAAGGCAAACCAGGCAGGCGACTGGCCGGGTGTATGTCCGATCTTTCACCTTGACCTCTGCAGTCCTGATACGGCCATCAGCACCTGGGAATACCTGAGTTACCTGTCCGACAGGCCACTGGGCTCTGGGAAGCTGGTTGTCCACTATCATGACGGTAGTCCCCAACTGTAGGTTCTCTGACTCTGTGCACCATTTCTGGCGGGCTTGAAGACCAGGTAAGAAGTGCCTGATGAAACTCTTCCAGAAGTGGTCGGCGATCAACTGACTATGCCTCCATCGTCGGCGGCTCAGCAACTCGGATTGCCTCTCTCCCTCTGAGTATCCAGTACTGACGTCTGACCTCCGCGAACACCCTCTCGGGTCCTGGGTGATGCAGCTTGATGTCGAAGTCCTGGATGATCATCTTCGTTACGGGGTGGTGGGCATCAAGAACAACTGGATGGATGGAGTCCATATCTAGATGAGGGCTTCGCCTAAGCCGTCCTCCCACTCGTATAAGCTGTCTGTCTGGATCAAACTCTGGTGCCAGAGTGAGTAGCCGACTGGCGGTTGGTATTGGCTTGCCTGCTCTTAGATGTGTGACTTCAGTTGGGAAGCTATCTCTCTGGGCTTGTTGTAGGATAGCAACCTCTGCATCTCTGTAGTCTTTAGCTAGCAGGACGTCAGTACCATCAGCCGCCCCATGGAGGATACGGGCGACTGCGCCTACAAACTCAGCGTATGTTTGGAACTGGTTGGCAGGAGGCAACGCAGGGGATGAGGAAAGGGTAGTGACACCGCAGAATGTGGGTCTTCTTAGCTCTTTGTCCCCTACAGGCGGAAGGAGTGGGTTCTGTATCCAGTGATCGGATGATCGGCGCAGGAAGGATGGACCTTGGTTCCACTGACACGGTTGAGAAAGCTCAGCTAGTACCTTTCCCCTCGTTATATCATCTGCAGGGTTACTCTTAGTATCGACATATCGCCAGCTCTCAGGGTTGGTCAGCTCCCGGATTTCGGCTATTCGTGTGCCCACGAATACTTTGAATCTACAAGACTCGGATTGAATCCAGGCAAGGACTGTGGTGGAGTCTGACCACATGGTGATGTGTCGAATGGGAAGGCTGAGCTCAGACTTAAGAACGTTAGCTAGTTGGGCCCCTGTCACTGCAGCACATAACTCCAATCGTGGGATTGACTGTTGCTTCTTAGGGGCAACCCTGGATCTTGCTGCAAGGAAAGCTATTTCAATGTCACCTTGGGGGCCTTCCGTTCTTAGATAGGCTACGGAGCCATAGGCACACTCTGACGCATCACAGAACACATGGATGTCTCGCCGGCTCTCAGGGTCATCCAGCGCTGGGGTGGTGTAACACCGGGGAAGACAAACCTGCTGCAGACTGGGGAGTTCTCGCTCCCATGCCTGCCAAGACTGTACCAGTTCTTCTGGGAGCTGAGGATCATCCCACTCTCACTGCTTACACCAGAGACGCTGCACCAAAACCTTGGCTCTTGTGGTGTAGGGTGAAATGTACCCCAGGGGGTCATACTGGCTAGCCAGCGTCTTATAAATGTTCCGCATTGTGATGACTGAACAATCGATCGGGCGGTGCTTGTATGACAGAAAATCAGATTGGCAGTTCCAATGCAGTCCAAGGGTTGACTCTTGTGCGTCTGTCTGACCATGAGTGAGCCACAACTCAGTACTGCTGGATTTTGCTTCAGTGGGCAGGTGACTGATTACCGATGGGACGTTGCTCGCCCACTGACGCAGGTCGAAACCCCCAGTAGCAAGAAGATCTCGCATCTTCCCTACCAGCTTCTTGGTTTCCTCTACAGAACTGAGACTTTGCAGGCAGTTGTCAACATAGAATGACCTTTCTATGGAATCACGTACATCCTCACCTGGTTCACTGTGGTCAATGACGTGCTTTTGGAGGGCAAACGTGGCGCAGCAGGGACTGCAGGTCGTTCCGAAAGGCAGGACCTGCCACTCATAGACGGTAGGTGGGTCATCTCGTTTGAGGTCCCTCCAGAGGAATCTCAGCAGGGGCCTGTCTTCTGGGAGTAGTCGTATTTGGTGAAACATACCACGTATGTCGCTGCTGATAGCCACCTTGTGCTCACGGAACCTTAGCAGAACCGCCAGGAGGGGTGGACCGAGCGTGGGTCCTGGAAGCAGCAGCTCATTCAGGTTCTCCCCTCTACACCGGAAAGAACAGTTGAACACAACCCTATGCTTGCCATTGTGTTCCACCATATGGTGCGGGATGTACCAGGCCTCACTGGTCTGGTCCACCACTTCTGGAGCCAACTTCACCACGTACCCTGCCTGCTCTAGCTTAGTGATCTCTGCTTGGTACGCTGTTGCTTGGACGGGAGTCTTAGCCAGCCGCTTCTCGATCCCTCTCAGTAGAGGGATGCTAGTTTTTCCCAATTGACAAAACATTTTGGTATCGAAAAGACAAATTTTTTCCGATTTCTGCAAATCAGGCATTTTACACAGAAGTTAATTCCCCAATTCCCTTATAAACCGCCAGCCAATCATGTCGATTTGTTTCTTTCTGTAAACCCCACATTAAAAGGCTCAATTTCTGTGTTTTTCAACCTTATTTCGAAATTGCATAGCCCCTCATTAGCAGCTATAAAAACCCTGTGGGAGCAGGACCTAGGTTCTGCCTTCACAGATCACATGTGGGATTCAGTCCTGGATCGAATACACTCTACCTCCATGTGCGCCCGACATGCTCTTGTGCAATTTAAGGTAGTGCATCGTATCCACATATCTAAAACTAAATTAGCTCGTATGTTCCCCGATGTAGACCCGACCTGTGATAGCTGTAAAAGCGCACCGGCATCACTCTTTCACATGTACTGGTTGTGTCCCACCTTGACTGAGTTCTGGACATCAGTTTTTAAAACAATTTCTGAAGTACTTCAGCATCAAATTGAGCCGAACCCTTTCACTGCAATTTTTGGCATCGCCCCCAATTCAGGCTTGCCTAAAGTGAAGCTAAAGATACTGGCCTTCACATCCTTACTTGCTCGTAGGGCTATTTTACTTAAATGGAAAGATCCTGCTCCTCCCTCCCACTCACATTGGATTAGAGACATTATGTCATGTATGAATCTGGAAAAAATTCGTTGCACTACCCAGGGATCTGAGACTAAATTTCATAAAATATGGCGCCCCTTCCTAGACTATTTTAAGAAACCGACCACATTAATTGAAGAGTAGCTACCCCCTCCCCCTTTTTTATTTGATTAAATTTTATTTCTGTTTCTGTTTTTTTTTTTTTTTTTTTCATATTGATTGTATGTTTTTGTTTCTTGTGGTGTGTGTTTTGTGTTGTTGGGTGTGAGGGTGGGATGTGGTTGGGGTATGTTCGGGGAAAAAAAGGGGAAAAAAATGTTGTACTTGATGTGCTACAATTTTGTTGTTATTAACATTTAATAAAAAAACCTTTGAAGATGTTCTTGCAGGTCTTTGGAGGTGATCTTTGGGTTGTGTGCAAACATTCTCACAATCCGCCGCATATGCTGCTCTTGTACTTTTCTTGGTCTGCTAGACCTGGGTTTAACTGCAACTGTGCCTGTGACCTTCCATTCCCTGACAACGTTCCTTACAGTATAAATTGACAATTGAAACCTTTGGGAAAGCTTCTTGTAGCCTTCCCCTAAACCATGACAATGAATAATCTTTGTTTTTAAGATCTTTTGGGAGCTGTTTTGATGATCGCATTCTGTCTCACTTCTGCAGAGAGTCAAAGAGAAGTGGAACTTGCATTTAGGCACCTAAAATACCTTGTATCATGATTAAACAGACCTTTATATGAGGTTCAAGGCTTAACAACATAATCCAACCAACTTTGTGTTTAAAGTCCTCAGTTTTACATGCTGTTACATACATTAAAATCAGCAACACCACAAGGGTTCCCATATTTTTGCACAGCCAGTTTTTCACATTTTATTTAATTTCATAAAACTAAATACTGCTTTTCAAAAAATCTTTGTTTGGAAAACATCCCAGTACTTAGCTGTTCCTGGTAAATTAAAGACATACCACTTTTATCTTTTTTGTGTGAAAGCAGAGCCAATTATAATGCCGGCTGAGAAGGGTTCCCAAACTTTTTCATATGACTGTATGTAGTTCTGCTCTGGAGAGTAATGCGAAGCCTCGCAGGGAAGAGGATAGAGGGACGGAGACCGCGCTGATAAAGCTCAGCCATGACCCCCCCTGTATTCAGCCCGCTGCTTCACAACCTCCGCGCTGTAATCCTCGTAGAACCGGAGCTTGTGGCCGTGGTATTCCAGCTCGCCCTGTTTACGTGCCTCTCTCATGATCAAGTCTTTAGTCTGGTATCGGTGGAAGCGGATGATGACGGGCCGCGGTCTCTCACGCGGGCCCGGTTTGGGTGCCAGAGTGCGGTGAGCTCTGTCCAGCTCCGGGGAAGAAGGGAGAGTTTGATTACCAAAAACCTCGACGAGAAGCTCGGAGAAAAAGGCGGTGGGGCGAGCTCCCTCAAGTGACTCTGGTAAGCCCACAATACGTACATTCTGTCTCCTGCTTCTCCCTTCCAAATCCGATAGTTTAGATTTCAGCAATTTTCTTGTTATCTTCCTGCAGTGAGGAGCACGTAGCCTCAAGTTGCTCCAGGCGTCCGCAAACAGTTTCTGCATTCTCCTCGAGATCGGTTATACGTTTCCCCTGGCCTGAGACCACGGCCTGGATGTTGTCCAGCTTAGTGTCCATGCTGGCAAACGATGACTTAAACTCAGCGGCTATGGCTGCTCTATGCTGCTCAAGCAGGTCCGGAATGGAAGCCATTGAGCTAGCATTAACATCAATGCTAACCACGCTGTCCGAGGACATATCTGACTCTGCCGAAAATAGGGTTTAATCAGTTAGGTCTGAAATAGTTAGTGGGAGCTAGAAAGCGATCGCACCTACTCCATGCTCTGTAACCCGGGTTGGAAGTCCTTCTGCCATCTCTTAGCATACAAATCTAACCTCAAACCTAACACACAAGTCAGTTGTTCCATTGTCCTTATTTCCTGAATCACATCAAACCATTGTTGCTGTTTAGGTGAATCAGGCTTATACCAGCTTCTAGTTATGGTTTTCTTTGCTGCTGTAAGGAGTACTTTTACCAAGTATCTGTCCCTCTGTAGAGTAACCAGTGAAATGTGACCAAAGTACAAGACAGTGCATGACAAAGGAATCTTATATCCGAATGTAGCGAGCGGGGCAATAAAGGGGGAAGAATCGGGGGGAGGGAGTACCGACAACGCCACCAGGGGAATTACACCCCTGGAAATAACGTAAAGATAAGGGATGTAACTTTTGTGTTGAATAATATTTACAATGCTGATAAGGCAAACAGATTCGTTAAACTGACAGACAGAGACAGGAATTCAAAATAAACCAAATCTTTATTTTGATGGAAAACACATAGAATGTGCAGGAACTGGAACTACTAAGGATGAAAAGGGATTAGTGTGTAAAAATGAATAAACAAGATAACTAAATTGCTAAAACTCATTTATATAGAACGTCTAAAAGTCACAATATCTAAAATAGCAGTCCCAAACTTAAACAAAACCAAACAGACTAAAGCTGAGGCCAACTGCTGAGAGGCAAACTACGCCGAGGAGTGCCTAGGGGTGCTACCACTCACCACAAGTGCCTCACATCAATAGTCACTACACACTAAAACTGGTGAAAAACGTGTTATATCCCTGTGCTTTAACTCGCATGCAAGTGACGGGACCTCACCAGGGGTGCCTAGCCTCCTTACAGTTTGGCACCCAGCTCCAGCCTAAAGCAAAATAACTATTAAAACATCAATCAAAAACAACCATTAACCCCTAGTTGGTTCAATAAACACTCCAAAAGAAAGACAAACGACTAAATACTAAACTAAGGCAAAACAGCAGCAAGTGAACCTACAACATGGAGGAAGAACTCTCCCAGCTAAAAGACTTGATAACGCAGCTTCAAGCTGAGAATCGACAGATGCGTGAGGAACGAGAAGGCAACCAGCCGGGGCCCAGTGCGGCATCGAGTGCCTCTGCCCCAAGGAACCCAGTAAACGAGAGACTGATTTTTGTACCGAGAGACAGAAAGTGCCCCATGTTTAGGGGTAGAACAGGCCTCAATATTGTTGAGTGGGTTGAAGAGCTTCAGGCTTGTACACGTTCTAGGCGTTTGTCATCAGTTGAGAAAGCAATTTTCATTTATGATCACCTGGAAGGAGAAGCAAGAGAAGAAATTAAGTACAGATCTCAGACAGAAAAGAAGATCCAGACAAGGTCCTAGCTATACTTCAGGAACAGTATGGGTGCACTAGATCATATGTGTCTCTGCAGGAAGATTTCTTTTCTAGGAAGCAACAAGACGGAGAAACCCTGCAAGAATTTTCACATGCACTAATGAGTCTGATAGAGAAGGTCGAAAAGAAAGCCCCTAATGGTCTACCAAACAAAGATGTATTACTCAGAGATCAATTTGTGGAACATGTGTCTGATTGTACTCTTCGCAGAGAGCTTAAACAATTTGTTCGGGGCCACCCTGCTACCACCCTGATAGATGTCCGCAGTGAGGCCATTAGGTGGGAACAGGAGGGAATGCCAGGGGGTGGGAGAGGTAGAAGTCACTCTTTCCCCTCTGCTTTTGGGTTTCAGCACACTTGTCCAGGGAGTCAACCCAAGCCACAGCAGGATGGGTAACCCATCAGGTAGCTCCGAGCTAGGTGAGTTAAAAGAAATCCTTAAGTCTCAGCAAGAGCAGTTAAACCAGCTTACCAGAAGTCTTGCAGCCATCACTTATGCCCCTAGACCCCAGTATGATAAGAAGAACCTTATCTGTAGGAGGTGCCAACAGCCTGGTCATTTTGCTAGGGAGTGTAATGGTGGCCATGTAGCTGCGCCATCCAAGCTAGCTACCACAGCAGTACAATCCAGCTCTAGGGATGAGCGCTGTCCACCAAACCAGGGAAACTTTCACCCCCTGAACTGTTGAGCCAAGGTTCAGGTGGGGGCTCTACGTGCTCCAAGTCTCAAGTTCATGATCCGGGAAATTTGGTTTCAGCTTGCCCTAATATTATCGTAAATATGGGTGGGATGGAGGTTCCATGCCTGGTTGATACAGGGTCAATGGTGTCAACCATAACCAAGAGTTTCTTTGTAAAGCATTTTGAACCCTGGGGCTCAGAAAAACTCCATTCCTGTAACTGGTTAAGGATTACTACTGCTAATGGGATAGCCATACCTTACAAAGGATACCTTGAGTTAGATGTGCAGCTTTGTGGCAAGGAAATCGTTAAGCGGGGGGTTTTGGTGGTAAAGGATCCCCCACACGGTACAGCTACAGTTCCTGGTGTGCTGGGAATGAACATAATTAAGGAATGCTACTTGGAGTTGTTTGTGCGGTATGGCCCTGCTCTTTTTAACCTACCTTCTGTGTTGCAGGCTCCCCCCCTAATTCAGCGCGCCCTCCAGCAGTGTCACCAAATTCAGGCTACTACCCCTCCGGACTGCTCAGGTCATGTAAAAGTAAAGGGAGGGAGGGTATGCAGAGTCCCCGGGGGTACCTTGAAAATTGTTGCCGCCACCTGTTCCCAACATTTAGCAAATGATGCCTTATTCGAGCCCCTGAGTAATGGCCTGCCTTTAGGGCTACTAGCCTCCCCAGCACTGGTCCGTGTGAGGAGAGGTACTGTTTACATCCCCATTGTCAATGAAGGGATTCAGGATATTTTACTCTACCCCAGTACTGTCCTAGGCACCCTAAGTGATGCCCATCTCGTGAGTTTACCTGCAGGGCTTGAGGAGAGGGAATTAGCAGCCACAGTTTCCTCCCAGACAGTGACTAATGAAATGCAAGATAAGATTTCTGCAGTTGATCTAACAGCTCTATCAGAGCAGGAGCAAGGTCAGGTCAGAACCTTATTGCACAAGTACAGTGACGTATTTTCTGCAAACGAGGGAGATATAGGTTGCACTAACCTCCTTTCTCATGACATTCCTTTAGAGCAGGGATTCCCAAAGTGAGGTGCGCGCACCCCTGGGGGTGCGTGAGCTACTGCTAGGGGGTGCGCGAGATGAAAAATGTAATGGCGGTCTGATCATTACACAATCCATATTGGTCCGAGTATAAGAGGGTTTTATTTTCGCGGAAATAGGTCGTAAAAAGTCGGGTTTTGTTTTCCAAGTTGTGTTTATTTTCTTTTTTTAATCGGGTGGAACACTGGCTGTGCTCTCGGAAGCGGCCGGGGCGTTTGTGCGCTTGGAGAGAGAACGCTTTGTGTGGAGAGAAAAAAGAGGCACGGGACATCGACAAAGCCGATTCAAAGCCTCAAATCATTATGTTGCGAGTCAACGTGTCAGAGGCAGGAATCGGCAGAGCGATCGACTGTGGCTTTTTAGCTGCTGCAGTTGTGCTGAGGAGAGATGCCAACTGCGCTGTCCTTTTACGCACCAGTACTGCTGCTGTAATGTTCAGATTTCCTCATTTGCATCAAAGCTCTAATGATTTTAAGAATGAGATGCTTTATTTAAACGCTGTCCATGTGATGGTGGTGATTGTCACTTTGTGAGCTGTAAACTGAAACCAACGGAGATCTCGGAGGGCTTCCCCTCGACAACGTTAAGTGCCCCGGTTATCATTTCAGCCTTAAACCACGGCGTTGATAGCTTTCGTTTCAGCACTAGGCTATGTGATTAACTATGAGCATTAAATAAATGCTGCGTCTCAGATGCAGAGGACAGCAGCGAGGATGACCCGCTATGCACCGAACCAGAGTATAGGAGAGATGACAGCGAGAGCGATCACAGCGGGGCAGAGGAATTTGCGTGTGAAGAATAGTCTGTAGCAGTGTTAATTTTGGCAGCAAATTCTGATTTAGTCTTAGTCTTTTGAATATCACACCATTTAGTCTTAGTCCTATTTAGTCATCTAAAATATTTTAGTCTTAGTCTAGTCTAGTCTACTAAATATAAGCAGATTTTAGTTTGACTAAATCTACAGCGGACTTCGTCGACTAAGTGTTTTTCTTCATTGAATGGTATTAAGGTTTGAATATGCAATACAGACACAGATTTAATGGTTGTAATACAAAACATGTATTCTATTTCATTAGTAATAATCTCACATACAATCAGTGTACCTGACTGGATAGGGGGGAGTGGGGGCTTTAAGAGCCTGTGCCCGGGGGTCCATTATCTCATGATCTGTCTATGAACCAACTAGATTCCACAATCTTTTTTCTTTTTGCGGGGAGCATGCACAAGCATTATTTATAAAAAAAAATTAAATAAAGAAAAAATTTTAAAAAAGTGGGGGGCCCTACACTAGGTCTTGAAACGGGCCCCGAGATCGTTAAGGCCGCCCCTGGGCAGCAGCAACAGCACGCAGTTGAGGTGCTGATAAATTTGAGCAACTGCGCCTTCCTTTAAGCAACACTGCTGCCGCTGTGTGTGTTCGGACTTCTTTTGCATCAAAGCCTTTTAGATAATACAATTAGAGGTTTTAATTGAACGCTGTCCATGCGTCGGAGTTGATTTGTAACTTAAAAACAGAAACTAACGGACGGAGGCGGCAGTTTCACATGGCTCTGTGTATTCAAACTCGAGACATAGCCTACTACAAACAGATCGCGGAACTTAGCCGTTCCCCTAGACATCGTTAACGGGCAGGATATCACTGATAATCATTTTTGTCCATCATACCGCAGAGTTTTTCAGCACAGCGGCTCACTCCACCCGCTCACACCTGCGCGGTCTCCCGTCGATTTTCACCGAGACAGGGTTGCATTCGCTGCTTTGCACTGATTGGATTTCTTCCCAACTTGTCCCACAAAAAGAGTAGTTCTGATTGGATCTCTTCTCCATTCGTCCCGCCCTAACAGTTTCGTCTAGTTCCTATTCGTAGACTATAGTGTCAGTTAAATTAGTCTCAGTCTTCGTCATCACATCTGCCTTTTTATTTAGTTTTTATTTAGTTTACGTCTGTGAAAAAGGTTCGTAGACGAATATCTTTCGTCATAGTCTTAGTCTACGAAATTAACACTGGTCTGTAGTGAACACATCAGAGTTCGGTCTATTTGCACTATCCTACTGTTTATTTGCAATGAAGAAAAGTGTTTTTTTCCAATGAGTTTTTATTTTCGTACATTATTTAAATAAATAAAATGTACTCAGTTGAGTTTTGAAAAACGGGGGGTTCGTCTTATAATCGGGGTTGTCTTATACTCGGACCAATACGGGTACAGTGTTTTTTCTCCACACAATAAAGACGTGTAAATAAACATTTCCTTTGTAAAATTTAGAATCAAAAACTTGAATTTTAATTAATAAATAAATGGAGGCTATTCAAAATTAAGCGAAGTTATCTTCTTCTACGCATATGCGCACCTAGTTTGTGGCCTCTACATTCATTCTCGCAATTTATTTAAAATTACTGGCGTTCTAATTTTATTTCCATAACCTGTGTTATGATGACGGGGTTGTTTGCTCCACGGTCATTTAAACTTGCTGCAATTGTTGCTCAACGTGACTCAAAATATTAGGCTATAATATTTTCCCCATTTTATCTGCTTTCTGCCCCTTGTTGTGATCGTGATTATTTTATCATGTGTGTTCTGGTCATTTGAGCATGATTGAACATGCCACCTTTAATATGGCTATAAAAAAGCTTGTTGCATTTTTTTTTATGTGTGGGGGTGCGTCAACCTGGTTGGGACATAGAAGGGGGTGCGCGGCTAAAAAAGGTTGGGAACCGCTGCTTTAGAGGATGAGGTACCGGTACGTCAAAGATATCGGCGCATCCGCCCTTCAGAGTATGAAGCAGCCAAGGCCCACATCCACCAGCTCCTTGAGGCACAGGTTATTAGAGAAAGTAGTAGCCCCTTTGCTTCCCCCATCGTGCTGGTCAAGAAGAAGGATGGCAGCCTCCGCTTGTGTGTGGACTACCGGCTCTTAAACAGTAAGACCCGCAAGGATGCCTTTCCCTTGCCCCGCATTGAAGAGTCCCTTGACTCTCTGTCAGGAGCCTGCTGGTTCTCCACCCTGGACCTTACTGCTGGGTACAACCAAGTACCAGTCACTGAAAAGGACAAAATGAAGACCGCATTCTGCACACCCTTTGGGCTGTTTGAGTGGAACCGGATGCCCTTTGGGTTGTGCAACGCCCCAAGTACCTTCCAGAGGTTAATGGAGAGGATCATTGGAGATCAGCACTGTCAGTCATTGTTGCTTTACCTGGATGATGTTGTTGTTTTCTCCTCAACAGTAACGGAGCATGTCGAGCGCTTGGAGTCTGTTCTGGGCCGCCTACAGCAAGAAGGTCTCAAGGCCAAGTGGGAAAAGTGCTGCTTTTTCAAACCAGAGGTGAGCTACTTGGGGCACATCATATCAAAGGATGGTGTGTCTACTGACCCTGGCAAAATAGACGTTGTTTCAAAGTGGCAGCGACCTAACCACGTGTCAGAGTTGCGTTCCTTTTTAGGTTTTGCAAGCTACTACAGACGCTTCATCGATGGGTTTGCCAAGTTGGCAGCACCCTTGCATCGCCTGGTGGCTGAAATGAATGGCACAAAATCCAGGAGACCATCTAAAGAGAGCCTACTTGTTGCATGGACGGAGGAGTGTGAGCGGAGTTTTAAAGGCCTTAAAAGTAGGTTTGTGACTGCTCCAGTTCTGGCCTATGCCAACTTCTCCTTGCCTTTCATCCTAGAAGTTAGTTGATGCCAGCTACAGTGGCCTCGGGGCTGTGCTCTCCCAAAATCAGGATGGCAGGGTCAGACCTATAGCTTATGCTAGCCGGGGCCTCAGACCTACGAAAAGAAACATGAGTAATTACAGCTCGATGAAATTGGAATTTCTGGCCCTTAAGTGGGCCCTTACTGAAAAATTCAGAGATTACCTGCTTGGACAGAAATGTGTGGTGTTCACGGACAATAACCCTCTCAGCCACTTATCTACAGCCAAGCTAGGTGCTACAGAACAGCGTTGGGCTTCACAACTTGCTGCATTTGATTTCACCATCAAGTACAGGCCTGGTCGAAGTAATCAAAATGCAGATGCACTCTCCCGACAGCACCCACCCAGCGCTACTGACTAAGAACTTGTAGCCTCTGGCAGTCATGTCCCAGAAACACTGAAGCAGTTCTTTAAACCTGATCAGACAACCAGGGCTACCCAGGCCACCATCACTGCTTTCCCCTCTCACTCCCCATCTGATTTGTGTATCTTACAGGAAGCCGACCCTGCCATCAAGGAATTCCTGAGGTTTTGGACCCGGAAGAGGGGCCCAGATGCAGCTGAACGGCACCAGACTTCAAAGGAAGTGCTTGGGCTAGTCAGACAATGGGATCGAATGATGGAAAAAGATGGAGTATTGCATCGCACAGTCTGCCACCCCAAAGCGGGGGATCTCCTTCAATTGGTGCTCCCCATTTCGCTCAAGAACCAGGTTCTTCATCAGCTGCATCAGGAGCATGGGCATCAAGGCGTCGAACGGACAACTGACTTGGTACGGCAGCGGTGCTATTGGCCAGGGATGCACCAGGACATCAAGCAATGGTGTCTGGACTGTGAACGATGTCAGGTAGCCAAAGATACTCATCCTCTACTCGTACATACATGGGACATTTACTTGCTTCTCGCCCAAATCAGATACTCGCTGTTGACTTCACAACATTGGAGCCATCCAGGAATGGGATGGAGAATGTCCTTGTCATGACGGATGTCTGTTCCAAGTACACTCAAGCAGTCCCAACCCATGACCAAAGGGCTACCACAGTGGCACAGGTGTTGGTGAATGAGTGGTTCTATAAGTTTGGGGTACCAGGGCGTATTCATTCGGACCAAGGCAGAAACTTTGAGAGCCAACAGCTCTGTGGTATGTATGGTATAGACCAGTGGTTCTCAACCTTTTTTGAGCAAACACCCCCCTAACCTTACCGAGATACTCTAGCGCCCCCCCCCCCCCCCCCCAAAAAAAAAAAAAAAAAAACACAAACACAAACACACACACACACACACACACACACACACACAATTAAGAATATGTTTTGGCTACATCCTCTATCAACAATAAAACATATTTTCTGTGCTGTTTTGGTTTCTTATAAGAATTATTAAAAAAAAATCCCAATATGAGCCTGTTCTATGATAGGCAGATTTAACCCACTGTCAGGTGGCTGGTTGCATAAAAAGAAAAAACACTATCAGCATTGGTTGTAATCTATTTTTTCTTTTTAATAAGGACGCCACCAACCCGCTTTCGCTTTGATTGACGTTCCGGGCGAACAGAGAGTTGATGGTGGGCCGTCTTGAATGTTGATCCCTCAGAGACTTAAAGTAGGATGGATCTTTAGCTGATTTTTCGTGATGTTTTTTCACTAAATGTTCCTGTAGTCGCGAGGGTTTCATGGCCTCATTAGAGAACACCTGATCGCAGAGCAGGCACATTGGTAAAGTGGTGTTCATCGGTGACGGGATAAATCCATAACTAATGTAATTGGCATTGTACTGCCGGAACTTTTTCTTGCTATCCGCCATGTTTGTTTCTGTTATGTTATTAAAGTTGAATATGTTACAATGAATTGTGTACGTTTTCATTGGTTGTTGAACTGTTATCCCGCGAACTAGCGCTCATGACGTAGCTGTGCTTTGCTGCTGTCATAGGGCTGCTGTACAGGGCTTCAGTGAGCCTCTCGCGGTGCACAGCGTTTAGTATATCGTCCCTCTCCAACATATGAGGGTTGTGTCTTTAACATGGTTCTGCTTGTGTGTTAGTTAACTCCATGCTTTGGCTGATTACTCTGTGTTTTCTCCACCTCAGAGACAATAGTTAGTTTAAGTTTGAATCTCGCTGCGCTGGCATTAGCAATATCAGTAAACGTCATTATACTAGTCTGTGATTGGCTGGTTGTTCTGACTCAAAGACCTCTGATTGGCTGGTTGTTCTGACTCAAAGACCTCTGATTGGCTGTCTGCAGAGCCTTCTCTTTTCTAAGGCTGTAACAGTCAGCAGCCCGCAGAACAATGGAGAGAATAGTTAAAAAGAGGTCGAGGGGTTAGAAACATGAAAAGTTAAAATAGGCTGTTTATTTCAGGTAACCTATTTTTGCAGTCAAAAGATTTATAAGATTTTTAAGGAAGTTTAAAATATATTTATTAAAAAAAAAAAAAAAAAAAAGCTCTCGTGTCCCAGCTTGGTCCCAGCGCCCCCCTAGGTTGTACGAACGCCCCCCAGGGGGCGGTACCGCTCCCGTTGAGAAACCCTGGTATAGACAAAAGCCACACCACTCCCTACCACCCAGCTGGCGATGGCCAATGTGAACGTTTCAATCGCACCCTCCACAACCTCCTACGCACCCTGCCTGTTACCAAAAAGAGGGATTGGTCCTGCTACCTCCCGCAAGTGACATTCTCATATAACACAACAACACATCAGTCCACTGGTGAGTCCCCATTTTTTCTGATGTTTGGGCAAGACCCCCAGTTACCTGTTGATTTTCTTTTGGGCAGAGTGCAGGAACCTAGCTGGCAGTGCCCATGATTGGATTGTTGAACACCAGACCCGGCTGTGCCATGCATTTTAGGGTGCCACCAAGAATCTCACGGCTGCGGCTGAGCGGCGCAAGAAGCTCCATGATCAACATGTGCGGGATCCATCCTTACAAGAAGGAGGGCTGGTCTTCCTTAGAAATGTCGGGCTAAGAGGTCGCCACAAGATTCAGGACATCTGGAGCTCTGTAGTGTACAAGGTGTTGAAGGCCCCATCAGGACAAGGACCAGTGTACTCCATTGCCCCTGTAACTGACCTACATCAGGTAAAACATGTTCATTGTGTATTACTTAAAAGAAAATTGGATCATGTGACTGACTGCCCCTCTAGCAAGCCACTCCAGGAGGTAGAATCTCTTACAGATGGGACTGCACAGGATGGTGAATGGTTCCTACTGGCTCCTTCAGCCTTGGACAGCCAAACCAGTGGGCAAACCCAAGCCAACCCTCCACATACTCCACCAGAAGTGCAGGTACCACCTTCTAGCCCACATCAAGAAAGTTATTTACCTGATATAACTGCTGTTTTTCCAGGCACCAGTGAGGCACCCCCGAGGAGGACCAACCGGACCAATGCCGGGAGGCACCACAACCTCCATCACCAACCTCAAGCGGCTGGAAGTAGAGCAATAGGGGCTACGAACTCTCAGGTGCCCAGTCCTAGCACTTTATTTATGTTTCGGCTTTGGCAGTAAGTGTCAATCGTCGGGCCGACGATTTAAAAACCTAGGGGTAGATTGTAGCAATGTAGAAGCTTTTCTAATCAGTGTTGAACCTAGTGCTCTTGAACACAGCCTGCAAATGGCCCAGTCCCCTAATCAAGCCCCGTATATAAAGCAGGTGTGTTGTGCCAGTATGGTGTTGTCTCTGCTGTGGCTGGTGACCATGTGAGTATCTGTTTTTAGAAGATGTACTGAACGTAATTTTAAACAAGCGTCCATTAATTTGGTATTGTTTCTTTTAGCTTTAGGATAGCCCCCCCTGTGACCGAGTGAATTTCATGCTTACCTCCAAACCCGTGGTGGTGAGTAGTTTGTAGGCCACACTAATTGATTCAAGTATGCAGCATAGTGAGCCGAAGTTAACTTTATTTTCCTCCATGTTGTAGGTTCACTTGCTGCTGTTTTGCCTTAGTTTTAGTATTTATTTGTTTGTCTTTCTTTTGGAGTGTTTATTGAACCAACTGGGGATTAATTGTTGTTTTTGATTGATGTTTTAATAGTTATTTTGCTTTAGGCTGGAGATGGGTGCCAAACTGTAAAGAGGCTAGGCACCCCTGGTGAGGTCCCGTCACTTGCATGCGAGTTAAAGCACAGGGATATAACACGTTTTTCACCAGTTTTAGTGTGTAGTGACTGTTGATGTGAGGCACTTGTGGTGAGTGGTAGCACCCCTAAGCACTCCTCGGCGTAGTTTGCCTCTCAGCAGTTGGCCTCAGCTTTAGTCTGTTTGGTTTTGTTTAAGTTTGGGACTGCTATTTTAGATATTGTGACTTTTAGACGTTCTATATAAATGAGTTTTAGCAATTTTGTAATAAAGAATATTTTCTCTTTTAGTTATCTTGTTAATTCATTTTTACACACTAATCCCTTTCCATCCTTAGTAGTTCCAGTTCCTGCACATTCTGTTTTCCATCAAAATAAAGATTTGGTTTATTTTGAATTCCCATCTCTGTCTGCCAGAATCTGTTTGCCTTATCAGCATTGTTAATATTATTCAACACAAAAGTTACATCCCTTATCTTTACGTTATTTCCAGGGGTGTAATTCCACTGGTGGCGTTGTCGGTACTCCCTCCCCCCAATTCTTCCCCCTTTATTGCCCCGCTCGCTACACAAGCACATTAATTAAGACTAAATGTACATCTTTCCAAAATGACCTCAGTTTTTCACAACTCCAAAAAATATGTGTGTGGTGTGCTTCTCTTTTTTAAGATATTTTTTGGGCATTTTTATGCTTTATTGATAGTGTAGAGACAGAGTTGAAATGGGGCAGAGAGGGGAGTGACATGCAGAGAACGACCGCGAGCTTGAATCGAACCCGGGTCCGCTGCTGGCCGAGGCCCATGGGGGGGGACGCCCTACCAACTGAGCTAAGGGCGCCCCGTGTGTGGTGTGCTTCTAAGCAGCCACACTGTCTCCAACATGGCTGGGGTGTTGAAGATGCTTTACTACTGATTTTAGGTGTAATAAAAAAATGCACCAAATTTTTCCAGTTGAAAACCCTCAGTTGTTGTGAACTTGTGGAAGTATGTTGAGTTTCACACATATCGTACCGTACATCTGATGACATTTCTACATTTAATTCTTTTTCCCACCTTAATTTTAGATACAATGTTGAGTTGCCCTTACATTCCATAATACTGTCATAAAACATGGAGATTACTTCTACACTTTTACTATTTGGTTTATATGCATTGATCATATTTCTTATAACTGGGTTTATTTCGCGAGAAATTTGCATTTTCATTTCTTTATTATAATAATCTCTAAATTGTATATACCTAAATAAATCCCGATTATGAAGAGAAAATGTTTCTTTCAGTTTTTGGAAAGTCTGTAATTCTTTGTTTTTTTCCATCTGTGTACACACTGCCTTAAAGCTCCGATATTATACACTTTTCGGTTCTATTATACACCATATTACATGGTCTTAGTGGTCCCTAATACGTTTTTCTTCAATTGTTTGCTGAAAAAACTTTCAGATAATTTATTGTACTATGCTGATGTTCAGCTAATCTCACAATGGCCTATTTTTTAAAAAGAGCTGCAGCTCCCCTCGTAAATATACAATCTTTGAGCTCCCCCCGCCCCCTGTCCGGAAGCGAAGCCAGATACGCCTCGCCCTCTGTCTGTTTGTAAACAATGATGACGTATAGCCTGTTAGCACAGTTAGGTGTAGCCTACCCATGAGAAGAACCAAGTCTAGTGCTAGTAACGCACTTTAAACAGTTTGACATGACCTATCCTTGTCTACATGAAAGACTATGTTCATACAGATGCACTGACTAATGGAAACAGCATGTTCACAATAAAAATGCTGCAAAAGATGGTGGCTACTGGGAAGCTAGCTCGGGAGCTAGCTGCTAACAATACCACTAAAATCAGTGAAAAAATTATCTTCAAAGTCAGACTTCTTCAGAATACATTCCAATCCTTTGTCCTATTAAAAACGAGGCATTTCCAGACTGGTGTGGGGAATAGAAATATGTTTTTATGAGCAAAAGCTGAATGCTTGTCCCAAAGCTAATAGCTATACACCAGTCAGGCAAACATACCAATAAAAACATTTATTTCAGTTTCACTGTTTGAAAAAAAGCACAAGTAGCTTCCTATCCGTTGTGTTATTAAAAACGAGGCTGCTGTGGTTAAGATAAATTAGTGGGTTATGCAACATTCATCATGTTTTGCCGTACTACAGGCATCTTGTCGCTTAGCAACAAGCAAACAACATGGGGGTGAAGGAATATTTTTCGAGAGGATCTCGGGGCCGTGGACTGCACAGTGGAAGCTTCTGGCTTTCCAGTTTTTGACGTATTTTTGAGTATATTGGGTGGAGAGGTGGAGGGTTTCAGAAAAGGGGAGAGTGAGAAAAGGAGAGAGCTTTCTTTTTTTTGATACTTTGGCAGTCTGTAGGCACACCGGAGACCCATAATTATGTTCAAAAACATCGGAAAAGTGCATTTGCACAATATGGGAGCTTTAATACCTTTTACTGCCCATTGCTTGAATATGGCATCATTTTCTCCTGGTTTAAATTGAGTGTCAAAGGCTGTCCATCTACGTGCTTTCTGGTCTTTCCTTAGTTTAAATTGCCTTACAAAATCAAACCAGAACTCCAGTGAGCCAAAGGTTATTGAATCTATTTGACTTTTGACTGATAGGGGGATTTCTCCTAAAACCGACTGGATCTGATAACCCTCAACATATGTCTCAATTTCCTTCCATCTAGCAAAATAGTTATCATTACACCACAGAAAAAGGGGACGGAACTGAGCTGCATAAAGTAATCTTTGAGATTCGGGAGTGCCATTCCTCCTCTATGCTTGGCCAACTGCAGTGTTGTGAATCTTATTCTAGGCTTCTTTCCATCCCAGATAAACCTAGAAATAAGTTTATCCCAGGTTAAGAACTGGTGTTTAGGAACCCCTACTGGCAAAGCTTGAAACAGGTATAGCAATCTAGGCAACATGTTAATCTTAATTATGATTGAACACTTTTAACTAGGGATGGGCATAATTAATCGATTGCTCGATCATTGCTCGTTAAGAATATTGTCGATCACGTTAAATTGTTATCGATCATAATAGCCGTTGTGTTGCGCAGTGTGAGTCCCGCAGCACAGCAATGAATTTCACTATGTGGCAGCACCAGACTGTATGGGCAGCAATTAAACATCCTACCAGCAGGGGGAGATACTTAACTAGTAGTAGGAGACAACAGAACAGGCTCAGGCAGAAGCCTGCGAGCTGCCGTAGATGGCAAAACTTAAACAGCAAGAAGTTAAGGCGAAGTTTGGCATCGGACAGCTTTAGATCTGAAAATAACTAAGTTCATTAAGCATTGTGAAACATTGTGTACAACACTTAAACAAACCGAATTATGTACCACTTGTACATTGAAGCCTAAATCCGACCCTGTTTAACGTTAGCGCCGCTAGCATTAGCGGCTAACTTTAGCGTCTATGCTTTCCTACTTCGCCTTCATCAGGGAACTAATTTGCACATTTTGTTTATTAGTTGAAGTAACGTTAGGTCCTTTTTACCACTCAGAGAAACGTGCCGTGCCCTTATGCAGTCTTTGGCAGCATCTTAGGAGGCGCATATGTGTTAAAACTTTAAAAGGTATCGTAGCATTGGCTCCTTGTTGGCTCATAGCCTCGGGCTTTAACCAGCGCTGCATTTTATTATTATTTTATTTAAAAAAGTTGCCTTGTCTTAATAGATTTGTTTGCCTAGAAGATCTTGGAATAAAGATGTAATTGAGTAAAAACCTCTTGTATACAGTCTATGGTAAAAACACTGTATTTTGGATGTTCTGTTGGCATTTTTTAATATGTAAAAAAAGATAACGATTAATCGATAATTGCTCGTTAATTTTCCCGATGATCGATCAATTGAATTTCTTAAAATGCCCATCCCTACTTTTAACGTTAACAAGACACAATGGTTTTATTTTATAGATATTATATTGAGTCTCTTTTAACCCTTTGTTTTATCTCCTGGTATGGTAACCTTTCAGTGCACAGCAAAAATATTCTATCCAGGATTGTGAAAACAGCAAGCAAAATAATTGGCACTCAGCAGCTCTCCCTCTCTCACATCTGGAATAGGAAGATTGTGAGGAAGATTTGGTTCTGACCATCCCCTCTTGAATAAACTTGTTCTCCTTCCTGGGGGCGCCCTTAGCTCAGTTGGTAGGGCGTCCCCCCCATGGGCCTCAGCCTAGCATTTCAACTCTGTCTCTACACTATCAATAAAAGCATAAAAATGCCAAAAAAATATCTTAAAAAAAACAAAAACTTGTTCTCCTTCCTTCGAGTGGAAGTTACAGGCTATCCAGGGTTATGTGCAATAGGTTTATATTTATATATGTTCCTAGTGCAATACAAGTGATATACCTTGATAGCACTTTCAAACAGCACTAAAGCACTTTATTTTTTAAAGAATCCAAAGTCGATGGACTTTTAAACATTTAAATTGACATGGTCAGGTTGTTTTTAGGGGTGTAAATCTCTGCTTTCATCACGATACGATATTACAGCGATTCATTAGACAACAATACGATATTTACAGATTTCTAAAATCTGCTGCGATACGATTCGATTCAGGGGCCTGTAATCGATATGAGACGATATCACACGCCCATTTAACACAAGATGGCTTTTCTTGTTATCTAAAAATACATGTTGATAATATAATAGCCTCCGTAAATGGTTTGTATAATTGTAATGCATTCTTAACACTAAAGATCTTGAAATTAACAGGCTAAACAACAAACTTAAGCTGCTACCTTGGCCAGATCCTTCTTTTTTTTCTTTTTTTTTTTTAAGATATTTTTTGGGCATTTTTTTTATGCTTTATTGATAGTGCAGAGAGACAGAGGTGAAATGGGGCAGAGAGGGGAGTGACATGCAGAGAACGACCGCGGGTGGGAATCAAACCCGGGACTGCTGCTGGGCCCGGCCCGGGAGGGGGACGCCTTACCAACTGAGCTAAAGGCGCCCCCAGATCCTTCTTTTTGATGACATTTTATTTAATGTCAATGGGACTTCCTTATAAAATAAAGCAGAAAAATATATATTATTGATTGAAAGATTAATAGCTTTCAATCTTATAACTCAAGCTAATATTTCTTTTCAGCTTTATTTTATTTATAACTTTACATCTCTAACATCTTAAGGTGAGCGTCAGTAAACAATGCTTGGGGTGACATTTGAGTAGTTTTGGCCGTGTGAGGTTTCAGGGCACAGAACTGAATTGGTGGATTCCTCCGTAGCTTAGCTCATTAGCATAATGGAGCTATCCTCTTCAGCTGTGGCGGCTCGTAAATTCACCCCGCGGAGAGGGTGACCACCCAGGGGAGCGCAGGAGCTTCTCATCGCTGAGAGAGCAGCCGGGCCACGCATTCTTGGAACTTAACATTGCGAGCCTGGCAGCACTGGACAGCCCGCGGGGATAGCAGCTGAACTGCCCCGCTAGCTCGGCTGCTATCCCCGCTAGCCAGTTGGGCGGCAGTGGCGAAGTGGGCATGGAGGTCGCCTCTGGAGTGCAGGGTCGGAGGTTCGATCCCCCGTCTACCTGCCACATGTCGAAGTGTCCTTGGGCAAGACATTGAACCCCGAATTGCTCCCGATAGTTAGCTTGCACCCTGTGTGGTAGCTGCTGCTATCGGTGTATGAATGTGTGTGTGATTGGGTGAATGTGTACTAGGGATGTAACGATATGAAATTTTGAGTACGATACGATATGATATTGCGATTGATATCACGGTACGATATTAAGCGCGGAATTCATTTCTACCCCCTCAAATTAAATGGTGTAACGCTGATTTAAATAAAACACAAACAAATAATTAAAATTTTTATATCTTATTATGAAGAGATTTCTGCGAGATTTAAACAACTTATCACCAAAACAAAGACACTGCTTCTCTACTATTTTTTTAAAGAAGCATTACACCTATAATTTTAAAATGAAATAGGAATTTTAAATCTAAACTTTAGGCACCTGTCTGTAACTGTAAAAGTATGCATAAAATAAAATAATTTAACTTAACAATAGTGTGATAATTTTCCCATGTCTTATTTGCTTATCAACTCTATTTTATTCAACACTATTTTTGCAAGCCATGCTTTTACCTTAATAGGCCTACATTATGACAGGCACAATGAACTCAGTAAAATATTAAATTATGATTTTTATTTGTTATTAATTAAAACTGCAGTCTCAAAATCATTGTTTTTGCAGTGCACTCCTCTCCCTCCTCCCTTCCTCACACTTTCGCAACATCACCTATGCTTGACAGTAGAGCTGTTAAGCGGAAGTGGCGGAATTACGGGGCATGGGAAAAAAATACACATATGTGTAATCGAAGGCATTTCATGACTGGGACCAGAAAATAATACATTTCTTTCCATTGACTACCGTTGTAATTTTTCGAGCAGAGAGGTCCCATGTCCCGGAAGTAAGGAACTTCCGCTTTACAGCTCTGTAGTGTCACCTAAGTTTGACCTAGTAGGAATTCCATAGTATTGCACAACATGCCGGTGTTACGCCGAAAGCTGTGACCTGCCAGAATGTGTGATATTCTGGCAGGTCACAGCTTTCGGCGCAACACCGGTATAGCTCGTATAGCTGAGTTCCTATGCTAGTTCACGTGAAGTTGTGATGAACATATCAAGGATCTGCCTTTCACCAAAGTTTGCCGACTTTACCGGGGATTTAACGCGCAGTCGCGGTGAATGTTTTTTTTTTTTTGTTTTTGTATATCATTTCCTCACGTTCACCTGGATTCATAATGATATAACTCACCCGCGAGCAACTTTCTCTTCTGTCTGGTAAGTTACTATCAGTGTTGGGCAAGTTACTTCAAAAGCGTAATGTGCTATTTATTACTTGTTACTGTCATTTCAAAGTAGTTAGTTACATTACAATATTACTGTCTTTGAATTGTAAGGCATTACACTACTTTTACATTACTTTTGCATTACTTTCACCAAAATAACAGGAAATATGGATTTGGTGTTTTAAATAGATCTTCTTGTGTTCAATGCAGCTCATCACACAGCAGGAGGTGACATGGTATGGCATAATGACTGAGGCTTAAGGCTAACAAAAGTATGTAATATAATGGTCACAGTTATGGCTCATGGTGCAATACATTTTATAATAGAAATACTGTATCTTTAGGTATTTCTTTAGCCTATATTAATATCAATAGAGCTAGAGCCTACTACTGTAGATTGAAAAAGTAAATTGAGCCTTAAAGACTTGTTTCTTGCGTTCTGGCGACTTAACCCATTGATGATGGCTGCTGCGTGATGCCACATTGTATCTCCTGCCTGATGCAGCGTCGCGCAGCATTGTTACTTTATCTAATTTTCACGGCGTGCGCAACATAGAATGCACCGTCATTGGTTCAAATACACATGAGGTGGGTTTTGTTGATTTTTTAAGACCACATGACCACCCAAAAAATGTGTGGTTTGCCGAAAATCAGGCCAATCAAAAAATTTATAAATAAATAATAATAAAAAAAATACGCCAGCTGTGTCGGCGATAGTGTATTACAGAACAGTTAGTGGCGTTCGGAGCACAGAATCAAGGTCTACTATAGGCTACTGACGAAAATCACACA
Organism: Hyperoplus immaculatus; assembly: GCA_949357725.1. Lineage (NCBI taxonomy): Eukaryota > Metazoa > Chordata > Actinopteri > Uranoscopiformes > Ammodytidae > Hyperoplus > Hyperoplus immaculatus. The sequence continues at coordinate 612,070 of OX442361.1, forward strand.
ACACATTGCATCTATTTATTAACAATATTTATAAAGTTAGGCTATATTTTGCTGCTCCAACTCAAATTCAGCCCAGCCAGGCGATAGTTAAGTTTCAGTTTCGTTTTCATCGGTATACAGCCGTTTGGACCAGGTGATCGGCTCCCGACAGCAGGAGTCAGTCTGCGTTCCAGTTGTACTGGGAAGTTGGATTTATGGTGCCAGTGATAACTGAACTAAATAATAAAATAAAGCTATCTTCTCCTTCCTATATCTGTCTATCTGTATCCCTCCACTGCACACTCAGTCACTACTATCCATGCTAAAAGGAAGCAGGATTATAACATTGTTTAGCACATTATTTTTAAATATTTATATTATTTATTCTTTTTTTTCTCCCCCATCTAATTTTGACGATTTTTAGAAAACTGTGTTGGTTTGTAAGCGCTAAGGGAGCATGTTTAAATAAAACCTGTGAACCTTAACTTTTAAATGTATTTTATTTCATGTTTCTATGTGCTACACACATAGATATTAAGGTTTTGGTATACTTTACAATTCATACTATTTTTTCAGAAAACCCTCAGGCATTAAGGACATGCATCCTAGATTGCCATAGTCATCAATGGGTTAAAAGCACAAACAAGTTGTTCACATCATCATCAACTTTTGCCTTTTTTAGTTGTTCCAAAGAATCTGCCTTATCATCTTGCCATCTAATCTAAATGATAACTGCCCATTATGTTTGTTTATCGTCTCTCTTGCGTGAAATTTTATAATAACAATAGTAGCCTAAATATATATCTCCTTTGCTGTGCGCTGGGGAGAAACAGACACGCTGGCAACTTCTGGCAACTTTTCTGGTATCAAATTGGGAGAGAACGCTATGAGACTATAAAAAGGCACGGGAAATCGCCAAAGAGCTCAACACCCCCAGCATTGAATTCAAAGCCTCGACTCATTATGTTGGGAGTCGACGTGTGTGTCAGAGGCATGAATCGACAAAACGATCAACTCTTACTGTGGCTTTTTTGCTGCAGCACTTGTAGTGCTGAGGAGAGCTTGCCAACTGCGCTGTCCTTTACGCACCATCACTGCCGCCATTATGTTAAGATTTCATAATTTGCATCAAAGCAAACCCTTTAGGCGCCGGATTTTATTTTAAAAAATACTAGATTTTGACGCTTAAATTTGAGAAGGCTCCGGATTGAAAGTGGTTTGAGATAGAGACAAAGTGTAAATGAGACAAATATTGACAATGACCTAAAGTTTATCTGGGGAGTAAATTTTCCCATCTAATTAGCATATTATGACGTCATATGTTGGCGGCCATGTTGTATTATGTAATTTCCATGAAATACCTGATATTTTGAAAGAGAGTTGAACTTATTTAATCAGATTCACCCCTCCATCCATTTGTAAGGATGTCCACTTTGTTGTAAGCCAACAGTTGTAAACTAGAACTACACCACACAACTCATGTAAACAGTAGGCGTTAATGATTTTTATTTCCTTTTTTCTTCTATTCTTCATCATTATTATTATTATTAATATCATTATAATATGATAATATAATAATGCTGCGTCGAATGGCTGCACCAAGCTGCCCATGGACACACCGTGACCGGGGCCGTAGAAAGAGTGAACACTAACTCCCTACTCGTCAACTTTTTGCTTGCCATATCTCTAAATAACTCCTAAATCCAGCAATACAGCTGCAGCATAAATAGCTTCGTGGCACACTATCTCCGATTTCGCACCTAACAGTGCGATTCATTTGCAGCCTGGCCGCCGAGGTGTGTCTCCTCTCTATGGCTGGGACTCGCTCCGAGGGGCTGCTCCGAGACTGACCGCCTCTTAGTGCTTTGAGACGGGGAGGGGCTCGCGGCAGCACCCGCTGCTCGTTGAGAACAGTAGCTGCAGAGTGATACGTGCTTTCACGTCAGAGTCTCCAAACACCACAAAAGTTTTCAATAACTTGGGCAGTGAGACGGAAGCCAGTAGGCTGGCGCATCTTTGGAATCAATTGTAGCAGCAAATCAAGTTTTCTTCTCCTCTAGCAGTAACATTAGCGCGGGTTTGTTTCTCCTCTGCGAATCTCGCGGTGTTGGCCAATTTGTATAAAAACATCAAACCAGTCCATTTCGGGTTTAAAATGCATTGTAACGCGTGTTACTGAGATTTGTACCGAGTTACATATTACCAATTTTTTTGCTGTAATGCCTTACATTACCGCGTTACAGCAAAACGTAATGCATTACAGTAATGCATTACTTCCTGTAACGTGTTACTCCCAACACTGGTTACTATGCCGATCTTTTTCTCTATCTCTCCCTTTTCTCTTTCTCTCTCTTCTTCTTTGCTGCTGTGCAGCTTCACAATGTTGTGAAGCTGCACGTGCTGGTCTGCGTAGTGTAAACAACGGCCCACGTGAGAAGTGACTGTTAATTTTAAAGTTAGAAGTCATGTTTCAGTGATAAGATGTTGTATCAATGTGTTATTGTTTGGTGGTGTGACCCATTCAGTAAGATTGAGTGCTACGTTTATGACAACGTTGCTTACCAGACTCTCCACAATGACGAGCCATGCACGCTCGCCTCAATACCGTGACATGGTATAACAAGAAAAAACGTACGGTTGACATTCGTGGCCTTTTCATATCGCGAAGACCGTTTTGCAGTATATTGTTACATCCCTAATGTGTACAAAACAATGTAAAACGCTTTGAGTCTGTGAAAAAACAGGGAAAAGCACTATATAAGTGGAGTCCATTTACCATTTAGTCGAGCGCTGCCTGGGTAGCGCCAGTCCGATTGCTCTGTCAGCGGGGATATATGATCCTCTCCCCATGGAATACTCGTCTACGCGCGTGCAAACACCGACAGGTCTGTTACTGATGGATTTTAGTGTCCGAAATGAACTTTGATTATCACACAAGAGTGAGCGGCCTGGGGCGCCCAGGCGGAAATAGTGTCACAAACACTAGTGCAAGGAGGACATTGTCAAAATAAAAGCATCGATGCCGTTGGATCGTTCGCCAATCAATCGATGGATTGTTACACCCCCAGTTGTTTTGTCTTCTGTCCTTTTATATGTTGTTTGTTTACCACTCATGTAAACCAAATTTCGCTTGCGGTACAATAAAGTACTTAACTGAACTGCTTTGAGGGATTTTCTTCAAATTTGACACAAAGTGATATACAGAAGCAAAGATGATTTTGATTTTCAAAGTCACTTTGACCTTGGCTATTGTGAACGCAATATCTCCTGAATGCTAGGAGGGATTTTCTTCAAGCTGCAAAAATTTCCATTTTGCCGATGAATTCAGCTAGGAACACTAGATGATCACCATCTGGACAGTTCAGATGAATTACCACAACTGGTATACCAGGATTGCACAGATAATGTGTATCTCAGTCCCAGAGTTTCTGTAAAAAGATGTATGTTGATTCCTTGAAAATTAAAAAAAAATCCAGTTCAAACAGGCATTTTGGTCTTAGGATAGGCCTAAGCCTCATCTGTGAAACCGGCCCTATAAATTCATCTTTTACACAGGCTATTCTAAAAAGTATGAAGAATAATTAAGAAGACAATAACTCTTACACCTGACAGTGAGCTTGTAAATGATGGATGAATGAATGGGTATACAGTGGTGGCCAAAATGATTAGAACACTTGGCATTTCAGTTGTTTCTGTTGAATTGGCCATTAAAATACCCATAAAACTAAGGAAATATCAACAAAGTCATCATTATACTCTATAAAGTTAAATCAAATCAAATAATTTTTATTTGTATAGCCCAATATCACAAATAGACTTTTGCCTCAGTGGGCTTTACATTCCATACAATATGACACCCTGCCCTTACACCCTTTGCACCCTTAGGCCTATTACACTCAAGCACTGTAAAGTACACTTTAGACTGCCATGATGCCACCAATTCACACCAGAACCCAAAGGGGACAAGTAAAAAAAAAATTAAACTTTCAGACGGACAAATGAAGCATCTCTAAATTATTCAGTACTGAAGAGAAATGTGTGAGGAGATCAACACCACAATGAATAAAGGTGCAACAGTGTCTTCAAGAACTGCGTCGGAAAACTGGGAGAAGGACTTTTGGAATAGCAGCAAAGAAACCATTATTGAATGAGTAAAATAGAGTGATGAAGCGATCTCAACTACCAAAGTCTGATCTATAATGAAAAGCTAGTATCCAAAGTTTATTAGTTATGTCCTACTAAACCCGTATTAACCAACTTGTAACACGATGCTCTAACTGTACATTATTTCTTCATAAAGAAGTCTCCTCTCACCACGGTTCTTGCAAGAGATGCTAACCCCGGCCTCTGCGGTTAAAAGCACAGGAGTTTACCCTCTGGACTACCTGAGATTACTTCTAAATAAAGTACAATATTCAATATATACCACCATGTTCAGCGTTTTACTTCATCAGAACCCCTTCATCCTTATGATGATGCCGATTTCCGTGTAGTATAAACACTTTTAAATTTGCTTCAGAAAAACCTCCTCCTTTTTCACGGAAGATATCATTCACAAGTTATTGCTATTTAGTTGTATGCAACTTAGTTTTGTAAACCACCCTTCCAGATATACTATTTTCAGAATTTAAACATCTCGTTAAATCTGGGAAGGTATTAGAGCATATTCTCTCCTTACAGAGAGGTTAATTGTATGAGGTTGTGTGTGTTTTAAATCAGTAATGTTCCGTTGTGTGGAATCAAATTGTACTTACCTCCCCCTTCTGTCCTTCTGTTCCAGTTATAAACTAATTCACAACTGAGGCTTTACAACACTTAAGGGATTTAATTTACAAAATACAAGAGAGTATAGGTATAATACATAAAATGGACAAGAAAGGAAAAGAAAAGAGGTTGTGTGCCTACATACTCCTCAAGTGAAGTATTTCTATTTCCCATTATATCTGTTGACTTGATCTTTTTTCTAAATTTTTGTTAATCTTGAAACAATAAAAGGACATATGCATGCATGCCCAATAATTATCGTCTAAAGCTTTACCCCATCCCAAAATAGTGATCGCAAGACTTCCTTCCGCCTATTCTGATCTAAATTCCCCGAAACCGTTAAAAATTATAAGGACTTAAACAGGTATTGCCCAACAAATATCCTGCTAATTCCTATTCATTCTATGAGATTTCCTATTCTTTCTTTTCCCCCTCTAGTTGTTTACCATTTGACCAAGTCATCTGTGTCAAGAGTTTCAAAGTGTTTTTAAAAGACTTTGCCTCTAAATACTTCGAAAGTCCAAAATCTTTCAGAGTATTTTGGACTCACAAAATGTTTCTACGTTTTTCTTCTGCCTCCATGGTTGAAGGGACAGATAGAGTCTGCTGGAACAGAGTGTGACAAACTATAGGTGTATACAGTGGCGGACTCAGACTGTTTGAAGGGCAGGGGCGAAAAAATAAAAAGGGCACCATGTGGACACACAGTGGCGTTTGTAACTCGATGGTGTTTTGTTCCCCCAGCGGAGCCTTAAAGGCAGCGCTGCCTGGAAGGCCCCATTCGGGGCACCTGTTACATCTCCATGTAGCACTTACTTGTGGCACTTTGTAGTTTGGTTTATTTGCAGCTATAGTACTGACGTGATTCTTGTTGTTCTGCGTTTGTACCCTCATTGTTGAATGCACTTAATGGAAGTTGGTTTGGATAAAAGCGTCAGCTAAATAGAATGTAATGTAACGAAACACCAAACACTGTGTTTGTAGATGTTAAAAAAAACTGACGTGCTCATACAATTAAACAGCCGATTATAGCACATCTCCGAAAAATCGGCATCGGCAAAATGGCCGCAGATTTTTTTTATTTTATTTATTTATTTTTTTCAGCAATCATATCGAGTGAGATACATTGCTATAATTATTTATATTATGTTAATATGCTATATTATAGCATATTAACAGCAGCAGCAGGTGTGTTGTAATACATTAGATTAATTCACACTTGACAGTTCCCCCTGACACCAATAGCAGAGTCATTGGTCATCTCTTGACTGTTAATAGTAGTTGATATTACTATAGTTATTATATAGAATGTATATAGTGCTTTATTGGAGATCATTCAAAGACACTTTACATCAAACATATAGAAAATCATACTTATAGAAAAAGAAAACAAAATACAGACAAATTAAAGATAAGGTTTAGAGTGGAGTCCGGTGTAATTATGCTTTCTGAAAGAGGTGAGTTTTGAGTTGACTTTTGAATGAGTTTATTTAGTCTGAGATGCTGATGTTTGGAGGGAGGGAGTTCCAGAGGGTTGGGTGCAGTTACATAAAATGCTTAATATCTGAGTTTAAAAATGGGTCATGTCACTTTAGACATATTTGTAACAATTATTTTTTTTTTTAGATAATGCATATTTCAATAAATAAAAAGTTCCTGTACACCTATTGACAGTAACAAGTATTTATATATATTTAAGGGTTAAAAAAGTAAATTTTTTCAATATATATTTATGGGATTAAAAAAATAATAATAATCGTCCGATTTAATCGTTATCGTAATTTTTCCTCAGAAAATAATCGGCATCGGCACCCAAAAATCCATATCGGTCGGACCCTACTGAGGACCAATGAGACTTGAGAGAGGGAGGAGTGAAAAAGGAACAGCTGCACGGGGGACCCCGATAGCCTCCTCCCTCTACTCCTTCCTATGACCCTATGGTCCACCCCCTTCCTCTGGTCAACTTTAACCTGATGAGCCTTCACATTCTATTCTGTTTCATTAAACATTTCCTACTTTTACTTATGACAAAAAGAAATACAAATGTCACAATATATGCACAAGTAAAAAGTTACATCATGTTCAATTATCACAACAGTGACACGCCTGAAATTTGCAAAGAACACAAGAAATGGACAAAGAAAGATTGGTTTAAAGTGTTGTGGACTTAGTGAAAGTTGATGGCATCATGATTAAGAAAGTCTACCACAGCATTCTGGTGAGGCACAGAGTTCCATCTGGGAGTCGTCATATTGATCGTGGATTTTGTTTTCAATCTTTAACTACTGTATATCTGGGACTATTACCTGGAACAACATTGAAAATAATGGACAGACCCCCTCAAAGTCCAGACCTCAACCCCATCCAACAAATTGTGGGCGAGTTGGAAAATAAACTGGACAGATCTATTTGCGGGGCGGCAGTGGCGAAGTGGGTAGGGAGTTCGCCTCTGGTGTGCAGAGTCGGAGGTTCGATCCCCCGTCTCCCCGCCACATGTCGAAGTGTCCCTGGGCAAAACACTGAACCCCGAATTGCTCCCGATAGTTGTTGGTAGCTGCTGCTATCGGTGTATGAATGTGTGTGTGACTGGGTGAATGTGTACAAAAACAATGTAAAGCGCTTTGGGTCTGTGATAAACGGAGATATAGCGCTATACAAGTCCATTTACCATATTGTATATTCAAAGGAAAGCGTTTGCTTTAAGTTGTAGAAGGCATGGGATAACATGAGTATTGACGTTCTAAGGAAATATCAGTGATTCTTGAGAAGTGGGACAAAACAGGGTGCAATGTTGAAAAAATACAAACCCTATGTTTAGGAAAATTAAATTACATGTATGTTTCCAACATATACTAAGCTACTGAGCTACACTTTGATACAACCTCCCAGCTTTTATCCTTTTTATCAAAATCGGCTTTTCACCTTGCCATTCCTTATTTTGTGTCAACACCATCAGACACCAAAAACACAAATTAATTTTCACTCAATGTATGCTAGACCCATGAGAAGAATTGTGATCACAAGTATTCAAGACTGACAGAGGTCACACAAAATATTTTCAAAATGTATATGACTATAGTATAGTAGATTTTATTTGGACATGGACATGACAATGTCATTGGACGAACCAGATGCATTGTTTACAGTGTGTTAGCATAAATGCTAGTTTACAACACCTGTCCACAGGAGGCTTTTTAAAAACAACAAAATAAACTAAACAAAACAGAAACAAGATCAAATACTGATAAAAAACTGATAATTAAAAGAGTAAAAATGCAGAATACAATAGAGTACAGAGCAGCAATATAATGAGTCAAATATATATAGGCTACGTAGAGTAAAACAAAGGCAGCATGATCAAACAATAAACCAGTTGTAAATTATTTGTGTGAGCACTGTTGATTTGATTTGAGCAGTTGTTTAAGTTCTCTGTTAAAAGTGTTGCTATTAGTCTCTAGTTTTAGACTAGTGGGCAAGAGGTTCCACAGTTTTGCCCCCTTTGCAGAGAAAACAGACTGACCGAAAGATGTCTTGTGCATTGGAACAAGACAATCACCATAGATGGCGGCTCGTGTATTTGCCCGACGAGAGCTCTGACGTCTGATGGCCAATTCAGACAACAGTGGTGACACATGGTTATTTACACACTTGAAAAACAATTTAAGATTACTCAAATTAATAAAGTTATCAAAGGTGAGAAGGTTGTGTTTTTTTAGAATGCCACAGTGATGCCATCTCATGGGTTTCCGGTCCATGACTTTTATTGTCTGTTTGTATATTGAAAAGATAGGTTTTATTGTGGTAGAAGAAGTTTGTGACCATGATGTGATACAGTATGACAAATGAGAAAAAGTCATAGCGTGCATAAATAATTTGGCCGTTTGACATGACAAGTCCCTTCTTATGAAACGGAAACAGTTTAGATTTAGTTTGACCTTCTTTGCAACATACTTAACCTGCGTAACACATTTTAAATTATTATCCAGGATGATGCCCAGATATTTTACTTCATTTACTTATTCAATGAATTCATTTTTGATCCGTACCTCAAAAACATCGGTGACAGGTCTATTACGGATGGAGAAGCACATAGAGACGGTTTTCTTCACATTAATGGTCAACTGAGACAGCTCAAGCCATTTGGAGATGCTGAGTAATGCTTGTGTCAGGTGCTCACCTGCTAAGCTGGGTGTTTTACTGGACACATGGATAACAGTGTCATCAGCATACATTTGACAGTTGGACCCCGGACAGCAGTTTGGTAGGTCATTGATATAAATAGAAAACAACAGTGGACCAAGTACAGACCCTTGCGGTACTCCCATGCTGCTGGCACGCAGATGGGACCTGACCCCATTGACCCTGACACATTGCTCTCTCCCCTCCAGGTAAGATGTAAACCACTGCAGAGCTTCTGATGACATTTTGAACTGTTTTAACTTGTTCATTAGAGTACTGTGGTTTACCGTGTCAAAGGCCTTTTTTAGGTCTAGGAACACTGCCCCAACAACATTTCCTTTATCCATTGAAGCTTTTATGTTTTCAAGCAAATAACAATTAGCTGTTTCAGTTGAGTATTTCTGTCTAAACCCAAACTGCTGTGGATGAAGCAGCTGGTTAGACTCTAAATGTTCCATTAGTTGCTCAGCTATAATTTTCTCCAGAACCTTTGAGACAACAGGGAGGATAGCAATAGGCCTATAATTACTCGCTATGTCCTTGTCTCCTGATTTATAAACAGGGGTAATTATTGCAGTTTTCCAGCTTTCTGGGAATATTTTGGTTTGTATAGACAGGTTAACTAAGTAAGTGATTGGCTCTAACAGGTAGCTCTGATTTTTCTTGATTAATGCAGCATGAAGATTATGAATATCTTTTGACTTGGAGTTACTCATGTTTGTGATCACCTTTTTAACTTTATCATGAGATACTCATTTAATATAAAAGGAGTCAGACTGAGCATTGTCAAGTTCTTCAGTAGATGACTCTATAGCTTTAAAATGACTTGCCAGCTCTTGTACAGACTCAATAAAAAAGCTATTAAAAACATTTGCAATGGACTCATTGCTATGGATAAAAGTATCACCTACTTTCAAACCGGTTATTTTGGGGTGCTTATGCTTGCTGGAGTTGGTTAGTTTGTTTATATGTTGCCACAGTTTTGAACTATTACCATTGGCCTCTTCATTGAGTTTAGAGAAGTAATTGGTCTTGGCCTTTCGTAATTCAGACACTACTTTGTTCCTCAGGCCTGTGAAGATAAGGCGGTCAGTATTGTTTTTTGTTATTAAAGACCTTTTAAGAGCAAGATCTTGCTTTTTAATGATCTGAAGGATATCACTGTTGACCCATGGAAGAGATAATTTCTTGGGTCTGCTTTTCCAGGTTTGTGTGTATTTATCAATTAGATCACAAAGGGTTGAGACAAAGTTGTTGGCACTGTGGTTTAGATCTGGCTCTTTAGTTACCTTTTCCCAATTAAAGCTGCAGTTGAGAGTTTTTTTACTGTAATATTTGGCAAAACTGTCATAATAGCCATTCAGCTATATCAGGGGTGGCCAACCCGCGGCTCGCGAGCCGCATGCGGCTCTTTGCCCAGCTTCGTGCGGCTCTTCAGTTCATATCAAATTATGTGATTATAATTTTTATTTTATTTTATTTTTTTTATACTTTTTTTTTGTGTGGGCCTATGTGTGTGCATGTTCGCAAATGTTTCATGCGGCTCTTACGTTCGTTTTACATGTTGTCTATTATTTCATTTTTTATTTTATTAATGTGTAGGCCCTATGTGTATGTAGCCTGGCTCCGCTCGCCCGCCTACTTCCGGCCAAATTTTATTTTCCCTTCAGTAGTCAGTCTGGGTGTACAGCCCATTTCCCAGTTTTGCCGGAGATTCGACATCTGGTCCAATCAGCGAACAGAGCGAGTGGCTGAGAACGATGACGTCGAAGTCGCGCTCCAGTTTCAGTTGCCAGAAGCCGGCTCATGACACACGTGACGACCAAACGTTATGCGATTGGTTGGCTAATCCAGAGTGGCACTGGGCAGATCCAATAGTTTTAAACTTTAACAGACACCCGCCTCCATGAGTGAACGTTTGCCAATTACAGCACTGCCAGACCTTCTGTACAAATGAAATGAAGTACGATGGTCTGGTAGCACCAGGCTAATGTGTATGCCTGTTCGCAAATGTTTAATTGAGGACGCAACGCAAACGTTTGGTGCGGACGCAACATAAAACTGCCCGCTCAGCTTGGAGGGAGGTTTTCCGTGAGTAAACAATTTGTGTCAAGTTCGCTCCGAAACAGAGTGGGAGAGTTCATATTTTTTGTTGAACGTTATACCAAGCCATTCTGCCTTATATGCCAGGTGTCATTTGCGCAGTTCAAGGCTTCAAATCTTCGGCGCCACTTCAGCTCTCTCCATGCTAAAAGTAAGTCCCACAAAGCAACATGCATAGTAAGAGAAAAACGCTATTTTAAATTGTTATATTTTTGTTTGTGGACTTGGTTGAACTGAGAGTTTGTGTGTGAGGCAGTGCACACAATGTTCATTGTTGAAAATGACTGCCCTGTCGTCTTTAGTACTGTAGGAGTCCAGTCCTGTCATTATCACAGGGGCGGCCCTAACGATCTGGTGGCCCGTTTCAAGTCCTAGTGTGGGGCCCCCTGTTTTTTTTTTTTTAATAAATAATGCTTGTGCATGCATGTGCAAGCTCCCCGCGAAACTAAAAAGGCCCCTCCCCCCCCTGAAGTCTTACTGGCCACCCCAGTGCCCCCCCCCCCCCCAGTTCAAATGTTATTTTCTATTTTCATTTAATTTTTTCAATTACATTTTTTTCCTGATATGTATCCTAGTTCAGAGATGACATGTATTTTTTTTTCTTTCTTAACTTTTTTTGATAGGTAGTTGCCAAGTTCATCACACAAACACTCCAATCCACTGATATGAGATCAGTTTGCAATTTTCAATTACTAAATTAATGGTAGGACTTTGGCCACTAGAACTGGTCTCTGGTCAGCAAAGGTCTTGAAAACAGCATAAGTGTGCTTGTGACATGCGTGCCACCCATGCATGTGTATAGGCACGTGTCCCAGCAGATTTTTGAAATCTGAATAAAAAAAATTAAGTTTGTAGTTAGCGAGTGCAACATGTTCTTAGCAAGGGCAGACTTTCATAAATAAAGGTTTATTTTTTTAGCAAGATATTTGGTCAAAAGCTAGTGGTCATCCGTCCCTCTGTGCAGTTGTTAGGCATCTGGCTGCTAGCAAGTTATGTTGTCTTGCTAATTTTACTATTCATCTGAGCTGAAATAAATATTGACTTTTTCCTTTATTATCTTCGCCAGAATGCACCAGAATGCTTAGATTACATGTTAAAAACACAAAAAAATCTTCTGGGGGGGATGCCCCCAGACCCCCCTTCAGGGGTTTAGTTTTCTGACAAACATTACAATGGATACTAACATGATTTGGGCATTTGGGATTATAAATCATCTTTGAATTGGTTGTACAGCATATCACATGCTATTCATTCAGGGGTGCGATGGCCACCCCACTCTAACTCTGTGGCCCACCTTGGCCACCCCCAGTCAAAATTTCCTGGAATCGCCACTGTGTGTACCCGTGTGTACGATGTGGCTCTTTGCAGTAACACAGTAAAACATGTGGCTCTTTGTCTGGTTGGCCACCCCTGAGCTATATGTAGGTGAAGTGGTCTGAAAATATTTTTTTATCACTTTGCTCCCCCCTGCCTCTGTGTGCTGCCCCCCAAAATTTCCACCGCTCATGTTAATTTTGACCAATCAGAGCGAGGTCAGATTCTCCATTCTTATTGGCTGTGGGACCTTGGCAACGACGTTGATGCGTCAGTTGCGTGAGCGTTCACGACCCTAGCAGTCTGACACTAGCCTACTGTTTGGTACTAGGCTACTACGGCGGACAGCGAGTAGCAATGTCTTCAAAAACGAACCCTCAATTTACCATTCCCAGGATACCAACAACTAACAACGCTAAGACAGCAAAAAAACGAGGAAATACGAATGTTGAAAAGTTAACTGCTGAAAGGGAGACGGAGAGCTCAAAAAAAAGTACACCGGCCATGTCTTCTTGCCCTATCACATCAAGACCTCTCCGACCGGGACTTCGTCCCCTTCCTCTGCCCCTTGGCTGCCTGCCGCTAGCAGCAGGACGTCCGCTGGCCCTATATAGCCCTCGTCCTGTGCTCAGTGTTGCCAACTCAAAGCGATTTTGTTGCTATATTTAGTGACTTTTCAGCCCACCTGGCGACTTTTTTTTTCAAAACAGCGACAAGCGACAAATCTAGCTTTTTTTTCTGGTGTTATTGGTGACTTTTTTCGCCAAAGCAAGTATCACCTCTTCTCAACGAGCAGCGGGAGCACTGACGCGCAGCTCGCTCCTCGCGCAGCAGCCCCTCCCAGCTGCGGTCAGAGCAGGAGCATAGATAGTAGGAGATACACACACACCTCTCCGCTCTGTTACAATTAGTTTGCTATCTTGCCTGGCTGTTACAGCTACTTTTGTTAGGCCTACCAGCACACTTACAATGATTTTAAGCTAACATACATGGTATGTCTGTGATTAAAATGTATGCTCAATATGTACGTATGTAGTTATCATTACTAATGTTTAATCACCTCGGAATCGGACATGGTGTTTGTCTCCTGTCAATGTAACTGAATTCACATGAACGCGCATAGCTGTCGTTCGGAGGGAGGAGCTACAGCAGGTAGAGCGTTGGGAAAACAGCCGTTGGGATCCCAACGGCTGAAACTCTCAACTGCAGCTTTAATTTCACTCAAGTCATGTTTAAAGTCACCAACTTTTGACTTGGGAATTGCAGTTGTTAGAATTAGATTTTCTGTTTTGTTGTGGTGTACTAGGCGTTTTTTTGTTAGCTTTCGTACCATCAGTGTCATATTATGATCTGAAAGGCCAGTTATTAGATTATATGTTTTTGTTACCCGCTCTGGCCTGTTTGTAAAAATCATATCTATGAGGGTTTCACTTTTCCTAGTGATTAAAGTAGGTCTACTGATCAGCTGTTTGTATTTAAATTTCTCCATTGTTGATTTTAATTTTGATTTGCCACTTTTATCCAACCAGTTAAAGCGGCTACGAGTAACATTTAAATATCTTTTAAACAGCCTCATGTTTCCTCTCATAATCATAAATTACCTTTAACAGCAAACGAGACCATCAGTGCAAAGAAAGACGTTTTTATATAGTTTTTATTACTGCATTTGATCTGGTCGTACACCCAGTCCGATTTTCGGTTCGCTCGTGCATGCTCTATGGTCACATATCCGTATTGGTCGCAGATTTCAGTGTGGCGCAGGAACGCGATTTGAGAAGCCTATCACTCCAAGTGAGGGAAGGGGATAGGGAGACCAGATCCCAATTCACCAGATGTGGGACAAAGACTACGTTTGTGCGGGACAATGCGGGACAAAGTGCCGTTTTTTTAGCAAAATAAACTCGTGTCACCACCGGTAATGCCAGAGACACGGCTTTCTATATTAAAAAAACACTATCTTTAGATCAGCGTGCAGCAGTTAAGTTAGCTACTGTTAAACAAATAGAGCATTAAGGCTGCGGCTTCACATTAAAAGCATTTCACTGGCTTCACATTAGCATTTCACTTGACAAACGTGAGTTGGCTTTTATTTTGAAGTAACAGGAAAGTAAACGCTGAAGCACTGCAGGCAGCACCTTCACAGAGCCACTGAGCCCAGCAGCCCGATACACACACACAGACAACCACACACACAGACAAACGGAGACTGCTGTCTCCTCACAGCTATCGGATGAATGCCAGATTATAAAACACGCATTTAAAAAGGGGGGCTCACTTTTAATAACAATGCAGGACAACGTCTCAATTTGCGGGACGTGTGAAAAGTAATGGAAATGCGATCTGGTCACCCTAGAAGGGGAGCTGAAACCTTGTTTGAGACAGTTAGGCTATTTGTCGTCATAATGACTGATAACGGGGCTGAACCATCAAAGAAAAAAAAGAAAATGCAATGAAGAAAAGGTAAAAGGGAGAGTGATAGGCGGGCGGGAGGGCGTTGCCAAGCAACGTATACACAATTTCACGGAGCGAACCTAGACTGCAGTGTTTACTCCTAAATGAATGAGCGGTAGCCTACTAAAACAAAGTTTACTTTGCCTCACCAGCATCATCAGATGACCATTATTCATCTGAAATAGTCATTATTTACAACAACATAAACACATTACCTCATCGTGATCCATAACTAACTGCCGTCTCTCGTTCATTCGCTTTGTGTGGGGACACATACTCGTTCAGCTCCGTGAGAGGTGACAATGGATCAACTCATTGCAATCAGGTGTAGTTGATGCTGTGTCACTAACCACTCTCACCGAGCCGAAAAGAGTCCGGTGCCCTCACACTTTCAACACACGGACACGCACTATATTGCTTCCTGATTATTTGAATCTTGAGGCCCTGCACGAGCTAGAAAACAGCTTCACGACAGCTGGCGTCGTAAAAATACTACCGCTTTTGTTCAAAGGTGTCGCCAACGTGCCGACTTACTCGTAGTGGCTTTAATGTTAAAATCCCCAAACAACATACATTCATGACAGTTATCGACAACAGAGAGAAGATTCTTCAGTTCATTGTAGACATTTGCATCATGAGATGGGGGATTATAAAGCACAACAATGTTAAATTTCATTTTATATCGATTTTCCTCTATGTTCTTCAGTTGAACTGTGTTTACTTTAAAATTAACAGCAATCAAGATGTTTTTCAAATTTCAAAACACATTCTCATGTTAGGTGACTGGTTAGATTCAACTCAACTCAACAACTATGAAATATCATTATGTATTGTTATCATAATAATATAAATCTGACGGAGTTGACACATATCTGACGGAGTTGACAAGCATATCTTGTGAATTTGACAAATCGGACGGTGGTGACAAAAACCCAGATAACCATCAAATACGTAGAAAAATCAACAACAGTGATTTTATAACAGCATATTATTGGTTGAGCATTAATTCAAGATTCACATTACAGTCTTTCAATCAGACTTGCTCTAAAAGACTCAGACCAAATCGCCTCATTTTGTATATCATCCTGTATTTTTTTAAGAATCATCCATGACAAAAGAAGATTGTGAGAGTTTCCATAAATACAGTATTAGAAAAACTAAACCCTATTTCTGTATTTAATATAATTATAATAACTTGAAAACCACCCAAATATGATGCCTTCACATTGAATGTCAACTCTGTCATTGGCCTGTCACCACCGTCAGACAGGAAATCTGATGGAGTTGACATCTGACGGTGTTGACATATTTAACGTTTCTTAAACAAAACAAATGGAATTAATCTAGTTAGCCATTTGTTTTTTTTATTTTGATGATTGGTGCTAGTATGAACTACTTCAGGAAAATAAAATTATCGAAACATTTCAAATAACTTCTTCAGAAATTGTAAAGCGGTGTTGATATATCATGGTTGTGACGCATGACTTTCAAGATTTGGAATGTAAAATATTCTAAAACTACAACACTTATCAGAGCCTGTCTGACTCTAATGTACTCTGCAGAGGTAGAATGTGACAAGAGGTCCTTCATTGTGACAGCTGCCCCATATTTTGGCTGATTTTCTTACATTTTAATGGATTGTCTGACGGTGGTGACAAAAAGTGTCCCACCACTTTGAAACCATATAAAACATGAATGTGCTGAAGAAAAACAGTTTTTATTGACATGAGAGATTATGTAGTGTTGCTTATGATGAAAAAAGCACTTTTTAATCGTTAAAGTAAAATTTTAATAGGTTTTATTGCATATGCAAGATTGAAACCCTCTCTGTGGACACACTGTTTTGGACGTCGTGAGAAGATAACAAGTGTCATATATTTGACATAATAATGATAAAGTTAAATTTAAGGGGATAATTGTGCTCCAGACATTCTATTCTTATTCCCTAATAACATCTACATTTTTAAATATTTTTATTTTTAAAGATAACAGCAGTTACATATGGAAGACAGCCTTTTGTCCCGGTTCTCAAGAATCACTGATATATTGACTTCATGCCAGAGAGATGTGCTGCTGTAATTGCTGCAAAAGGTGGACATACCAAATATTAAAGTTAAAAGTGGATTAAAACAGTAGGACTGACTTCATTTGATATTGATGTGCTCAGAACCACCATCTGCATATTCCATGAACATTTTTAAATGAAATCATGTTTTGAAAAAAAATATTTTCAGATCTGTCAGGTGTTCTAATGATTTTGGCCACCACTATATTTTACATTCCGATTAGGGCTGTCAAACGATTACAATTTTTAATCGGATTAATCACAGGATTCTGTGGGTTAATCACGATTAATCACAATTAATTTTACCATTCGAAATATGCCCGGGAAATTAGAATTTTCTCTGTATATTGTTGTATGAACGGAAAGATAAATGACAGAATATGTACATTTAAAATTAGTATGTTTATTAATTGAAAATCCAAATGATGGTTTTAATACTGAAAATACATTTAAATCAAACTAAAATACACCATAATTCAATTGGTCTGTCTCTTTACTATGTCTTTGGGCAAATATAGGCTATATAATGGCATTTATTTGGTGAATCTATAGGTCGTGCATTCTTGAATACAACTTAATTACAGTCCGCGGTGTGTGTGTGTTTGTTTGTACGCACGACCACATCCTAGGGGACTGTTCATTTGTGCCTGGAAACCGACGTTATGTTGATGTCTAATAATCACACACACCTCTGAGAACTGCAGACGTTTGTGTCCTTGCGGGCTCTGAACAGAGCGGACAACGTTTCTCCTCCTGTTGCTTCAACATCAACTGCCACCCGCGGCAGTTGATTTTATATACTATCTATACCCCCGACACAGACGTGGCCGTTAGCAGTTTAAAACAAATTTTGACAGCCCTAATTACGATATATCACATGTGTAAGTATAAGCAAAAAATAAGTAAAGAAATACAACTCAACTGCAACCATTTTGAGACATAGAATGGCAGTAATTGATAATGAATGAATTAAGCAAATCAACATTAATGCCAGTAAATAAATCTGTGAATGAACATACGAATATCTCATAAGCACGACAAACGATACCCTCCCAACATCCAGGCATAACTGGTATACAGCAGAGATATAGAATGGTCCATGTGCTGGAGTAGTAGCCCTCACTCCCCAGTGAAGGTAGGGTTGGTCACAGTAGTGGTGGCGTTCTGGAACAATGGGTTATCAGCCTGCCAACAGAGAAAACCCAATGATACTTTTATGTTCATCTTTTATTATCTTTGCTTGAAGTCGCAAAAGTCAAACCGAACAAGCAAATTACCCACACACAAACGTTTCCACTGATAGCTCTCTGACAGCCTCTTGTGTGCTGGGCATGAGTTCATCTCCACAATGTATGAGAAGGACTGTAGGCTACACGTTAAGTATTGAGATCAACTTGATTGTAGGGCTGTCCCGAAAACCATTTTACAGGATCGAATACTCTTTGGTTTTTCCGAGCAAGTATTTGAATATTTGTTCTAGAAAAACAGACCATCAAAAACCACATTTAACACAGCTAGCCTCTGTGCTATCGTAACCGGGACTTATAAATTCATACAAGATCCAATAATGATATTCTTTTGTGTTCATATAATATATCCAGTATTGACTGGGTATTCCCATGATTCAAGCCATGCGGTTACCATTGACGGGCAATAGCAGCGCTGCATAGCGAACAAAGCCTATACAAAAAGCTTAGCTAAGCTCTCGTTAGCATTTCGCCAAGCATTACTTTTCCTTCCGAGATTGCGCTAATGTTGTGTTATAGTGTTAAGGGGAACAAATATATATTTGACACATATTCCATAGTTGTCCCTTTAGGATGAGTACAACTTTTTATGCCATGAATCTCTTATTTTATTTCTTAGCCCACTGACCATTGCAGCAGCAGTGTTGATGTAAATGTCTTTCCCCCATGTATCACTATAGCCTTGCATCACAGTAGCACACCACACTGACTACTGATTGCTCACTCACTGTTTTGAACGGCCATCAAAGCATTTAAAACATGCAAGGCCAGACAAGGCAGTGCAGGTTTATTTATATAGCACAGTTCAGACACAAGGCCATTCAAAGTGCTTTACAGGGGCAAGTTTACAAACAAAACAAAACAACAACAAACATTTAAAAGCAATTGAATAGAATCGCTGATTGCTGATTTTCCTCCTGTATAAAAAACTGTTTTGGATGCTTGCACTAATTTTCCTCCTGCAGGTATGCTTTTCAATTATTTCTCCTTTGAACAATAGTGTTCATGCAACTTGGCATTTTATTAGGAACTACATTTTGGCTGGTTTGGTCTGTTGACAGTGGGATATATTGTGTTTTGCAACACAGAGAAAGAGAGGTTTTGTACAGTGCTCTGTGGTTTTGTCCCAGAGAGAGAGAGTTAGAAGTTCTTGTTGTTGTGGTTGTTGTTGTTTGTTGTTATAGAGTTTGAGGTGTTTTATGTGTCAGAAATGCAGAGTTCTAATCTAATATTCAGTTTATTCTGTAGCGCGCTGCGATCATTTAAGTTTTACTTAAACTTGTCTCTTGTTTTGCTTCTAACTACATCATTTGCTTCCAAACTCATGTAGGTGCTGAATATGAATATTTCCCTGGAAATATGCTAACCTCATTTTATTCCGAAACGTGTTTCTTTTATGCTTCTTTTTACTGTTTCCCACCTTCTGCGCATTCCTTAATACTAACACAACTAATTTTAACACAACTAACTATTCTACGATGCTCACTTTGAAAACACATACTCAACATTTTGCTACAACCTTGTTGATGTTTAACCACAGTTAACATTGTAGGCTTTGCAGGTACTTTCGGTAAGTAATTATGGTTATGTTTCCCTTGATGACTGACTGCAAACAAAAGGTAAGCAAACATTGTTTATTTCACTAAAACAACATTGTTATTTCTTTTGGCTTTGACATACTTTGAAGTGTACTCTACTTTCCCTATTTGAGCTCGGTTATATGCCCTGACACATATTCCTTCAACTTTTCAACGCCAGACATTAATAGGGCCTGTAAAAGAATGTTATTTTCATTTGAAGGCTTTTGTTATTGGATCAGTATTGGACGAGTGTTTTAACTATATGCCGATTGCTCCCACACCGGACTCTACACGCATCTTACAGAACAGCTTCTGCAGTGAGCTCACAAACAGACGTGAACTCGCATACACGGTTACGTTTCTCTTTACTCCCGTTTACAAACGCGCAACTCTTAAACAAATATTTCGTCAGTAGTTCGTCAATATTTGGTAACTGAACATGATTTATTTTGCCATTTCGGTGGCCGAACTTTCGGTGAATCCCTAAAATATATAGGCCTACGCTTTCAACTATTGTTACAATACAACAATTTGCGTAAACAGTGAAACAAAGCCTGAAAGGTGCATGAAAATACATACATAAATAAATAAATAAATAAATAAATAAATAAATAAATAAATTAGCATAACAATCTTGTGGCAGTTCAAATGTATGTAGTTTTTTCACCAAATCATAAAGTATCCGTTTGGAGGGGGCCCGAAAAAATGCGGTATGCCTAGTGTAATCTTTCCACTTAATCCGGGCCTGCTCACAGATCATCTGTCACTTTAACATTTTAAGGTTGCTATGCTATTGTTTTACTTTCACATTAATTTGGTCCCATATATATTTTCTACAACGGTGAATTTTAATTTGAGTTTTCCCTTTTTCTCAGGGTGCCTGTTTAGGCCTACAAAAAAAGTGTGGAGTGTAATGGCAAATATTGCATATGATATATCGCCAGACTCAAATGATAGAATGCTTATATCTGCAATAAGAAACATTGCAAACTTTTGCTGTTTTTAACAGTGTCTGCTTTTAGAAAAATCCAAATCCCCCCCTCTCCACGTACTATGTGTATTAAACACCTACAGCCAGCCTATTATCTACAGCCAGCCTATTGTCTTCAGACTGTCTAATTTTGGATAATTAGCATGATGCAGCAGTTTAGGGCTGACATCGTGCTAAATGTATAGACTCAAAGTGTAGCATACTAAAGCCCTAAAACATGTGTCAAATGTTTTCAAACTTGTTTATAATTGTTCAGACACAATGATCAAAAAATCGTGATCATGGAAATTTTACTTTGAAAGGCAATACACTGTTTTTTCAGCTTAAATGTGCTTATATCTTATTCCATGTGTCTCACTTCTTTACAGGTTGAGTCAAATGGATGGCTCTTCTTAAATATGTGGTCACTTTTCCAATTTCTTCTATGGTTTTCTAGAAAAAAGGGGTGGCACTACTTCCCCACTGGCACAACTCCCCCCACACTTTGTTTATGTACTGCTCCTGAGACTTTACCCCAAAGGGGGAAAAAATAAACATTCCATCAATCCAACGATCTTCGACAAATGTTGCGATTATTTGTTTTTTATTTTTATAAGAAGTTTAATTTAAAAAATTGCATTCAAAACAATTGTCTTACCTCTGCCCATTTGGATTTTTTCTTTTCATTTTCAAATTTCCTGAACTCCTTCAGATCCTTCATGTAGATGAATAACTTGATCAGCATCAGCAACAGGATGCCGATGAGAGCCACTGACGCAATAGAACCTGCAATAATAGCTGTGACGCTGGGTGGTTCTGGACAGTCTGTAGGAAGAGGGATGAATTGGTGAAGTTGATAGCTTGGTCAAAGCAACTAATGTCAACATTGTAATGGGCAGTAGGCCTAGAGCAGGGGTGCCCACTAGGTCGATCGCGATCGAGTGTGGGTTGATCGCGTGGCATTCTTCAAAAAAATAAAAATAAAAGAATGATTTAATTTTTTAAATTTACATTTTTTTTACTATGAAAGAGTGAACGAGCCGTGCGAGCATGCGCTGACGTTCGGTGGAGGGAGAGAGAACACCACTTTCTATTTTGACATACAGTACATATCAGTTTGTTAGCCATTGAGCTAAACAAAGCTAATCCAAGTCAAGGAAGTGGAGAGGCTTCTGCACTGTGACAAATTCTACTATATAAAATACAGCCAGAGAGAGGAAGACTGTTCAGACAAACAGACCACCACATATTCTGGTGGGACAGAAGTGATCATTGAGAAGGATTTTTTTTGTATGACTCTATAATTCTGCCTTTAAGATAAACCTATATGCATTTGTGTATATTTCTTGCTCTTTTAAATTAGAATTGCTCAAGCCTTCCTAGCCTAATACATAACATCACCACCAACAAAAAAAATGTATAACAATTATGATATTGTATCGGACAGGATCAGTATCGACCGATATCCAAAACCCAGATATCGGAATCGGATCGGAACTAAAAATAGTGGATCGGTGCATCCCTAGGTTCATGCAGTTATGCAAGGTACACCAACTTATATTGTACATTCATTTTCAATATGTTTAAATAAATATGTTCAAGCTTGTTTGGTTTGCGGTGCAGAACTTTCACTTTTATTTAAGAAGTATTTTATTTATTGGAGACTTTGGTTATGCAGCAGTTTTTTCTTTTCTATACTGGAAAATACCTTTAGGCTGCAATTCTGCACACATTTTTCCTCTTAACTGAGAACCGTACCGTACAGAACAGAACCGTGACTTAAAAACCGAGGTACGTACCGAACCTTGACTTTTGACCCCTAATAGTAGGTGGTAGCTCACTTTGACTTGGTCATTTTCAAAGTAGCTCACAAGCTGAAAAACAGTAGGCACCCCTGGCCTAGAGGAAAGGTCAGAGGATAACTTAAGTCCTTTAGGGACCATGAATGTGGAAGAAAATTGTCATAGCAATTTTATTCCACATACTATGTCGGAATGAATTATCGAGTCTTCCTGGAGTTGTGGCGCGCGCCCGTAAACTCAGTCATGTGTGTTTTTTATTCAATAATCACAATCATGTTTGCAGTTTATAACGTGATCAGGTATTTCAATATATGATAAGGGCATATACTTGTTTATACAGTTCCCTCCATAAGTATCGGAACAGTGAGGGCAATTCCTTTATTTTTGCTGTAGACTGGAAACATTTGGGTTTGACACCAAAAGATGAATATGAGACAATAGCTCAACATTTCAGCTTTCATTTCCAGGTATTCACATCTGGATCTGATACACAACTGAGAAGATATAATTTTTTGAAAAGGAACACCACATTTTTAGGCAAGCAAAAGTATTGGAACAGATAGACTTTAAATAAATTAAAGTAAATAAACCATAATATTTTGTCGCAAATACTTTGCTTGCAATAACTGCATCAAGCCTGTGATCCATTGACATCACAAAACGTTTGCATTCTTCTTTTGTGATGCTTTTCCAGGCTTTCACCGCAGCCTCATTCAGTTGCTGCTTGTTTTGGGGGGTTACTCCCTTCAGTCTCCTCTTTAGCAGGTAAAATGCATGCTCTATAGCGTTTAAGTCTGGAGATTGACTTGACTAGTCTAAAACCTTCCACTTCTTGCCCCTGATGAACTCCTTTGTTGTTTTTGCAGTTTTTTTGGATCATTATCTTGCTGCATGATGGAGCATCTTCCAATCAGTTTGGTTGCATCTTTCTTTAAATTGGCAGACCGAATGTTTCTGTAGACTTCTAAGTTCATTTTGCTGTTGCCATCATGTGTTACTGTGTTGTTGTCAAGATGAACCTTTAACAAAGTGATGGAAAGGCTAAAGTTTGGAGAAAGAAAGGAGCTACTCATGATCCCAAGCATACAAGCTCATCTGTGAGAAACGGTGGAGGCAATGTCATGGCTTGGGCTTGCATGGCATCTTCTCGGATGGGCTCATTATTCTTCATTGATGATGTAACACATGATGGCAACAGCAAAATGAACTCAGAAGTTTACAGAAACATTTTGTCTGACAATTTAAGGAAAGATGCAACCAAACTGATTGGAAGATCCTCCATCATGCAGCAAGATAATGGCCCAAAACACAACAAAGGAGTTAATCAGGGGCAAGAAGTGAAAGGTTTTAGACTGGCTAAGTCAATCTCCAGACTTAAACGCTATAGAGCATGCATTTTACCTGCTAAAGAGGAGACTTAAGAGAGTAACCCCCTAACACAAACAGCAACTGAATGAGGCTGCGGTGAAAGCCTGGAAAAGCATCACAAAAGAAGAATGCAAAAGTTTGGTGATGTCAATGGGTCACAGGCTTGATGCGGTTATTGCAAGCAAAGGATTTCCGACAAAATAGTATGTTTTATTCACTTTAATTTATTTAAAGTCTATCTGTTCCAATACTTCTGCTCGCCTAAAAATGTGGTGTTCCTTTACAAGTAATGCTATCTTCTCAGTTGTGTATCGGATCCAGATGTGACTACCTGGAAATGAAAGCTGAAATGTTGATCTATTGTCTCATATTCATCTTTTGGTGTCAAACCCAAATGTTTCCAGTCTACAGCAAAAATAAAGGAATTGGCCTCACTGTTCCGATACTTATGGAGGGGGCTGTATTTACTTGGTTAAAGGTCACATATTATGCTAAATGCACTTTTTAAATGTGTTCCAACATATCCATGGATCCACGGTGTGCCTAGAGACTGCCAAAATATTTAAAAAAATAACAATCTCTCCTTTTCTCACTCTCCCCCTTTCTGAAACCCCCACCCCTCCCCACCAATATACTCCAGTCAGAATTCTCCTCGTTTCTGACCTCACAAACTGGAAAGACATTAGCCTCGTTTGAGATGTCGCCGTCTTGCTAAGACCTGCGCAACTATGACGCTCGGCTTGCTGAGCGCACAGCATTTTTGCAGCATTTTTGTTGTGCGCTCAGCAAGACGCGCGTCATAGTTGCGCAGGTCTTGCTCAGACCTGGGTAAGTCGAACGAGGCTAAAAGCTTCCACTGTGCAGCCCACACCCCTATTTCTTATTGGTCCACGGCCCTGACAGACAGAGGGCGAGGCGTATCTGGCTTCGCTTCCGGACAGGGGGCGGGGGGAGCTCAAAGATTGTATATTTACGAGGGGAGCTGCAGCTCTTTTTAAAAAATAGGCCATTGTGAGATTAGCTGAACATCAGCATAGTACAATAAATTATCTGAAAGTTTTTTTCAGCAAACAATTAAAGAAAAACGTAATAGGGACCACTAAGACCATATAAGATGGTGTATAATAGTACCGAAAAGTGTATAATATGGGAGCTTTAAGATTAGAGTCCACCTAGTCCATTTTACCTGCTAAAAAATAACTTTGTATTTGACTGAAATCACTTTTAATCCCTGGTAGCAGTATTGATAATAATACTAGAAAATACCGCAGAGATTTTAAAAGTGCAGGCCCCCCCCCGGCGCCAACCGCCATCCCTGCATCCGCCCGGCTCAACGCTTTCTGAAGACGAGTCCCAAGTTTTGGGCCGATTGGACAGTTGCTTTCGTGACAAATTAGCAGCAGAGGGCCGCCCTTGCGCGGACGTTTTGGTCAATGGCAGCCATGTTTCTTTGCGACCCTTGTGGAAAATCAAAAAAATTAATAATAGCACATTCTGTCAAAAATTCAAATCCACATCGGCAGCGCCCCACCCATCGGTCCGGCTCAACCGCTTCTACTAACCGCCTCTGCGCGCTTTCCAACTTGAGTCCTAAGTTATGGCCAATTGAAGGTTTCATGCTACCACATGTCTTTTGCACATATCCAGCAAGTTTTCTGATGATAGAACCTATGGTCAATGAGTTATGGACAATTTGCTGATAAGCCCCGCCCCTGCGTAAACGTTTTGGTCAATGGCGGCCATGTTTTTCAAGCTATCCTACTAATACTTTTCGGAGACGTGTGTCATAGTCACCCGAGGTTTTGTGAGAAATTTGGTGTCAATACAGGGAAATTTGCCAAAGTTGTGGTTAAAACCCTGTTTTTCAGTTTATGCTAATTGGCAGAAAATATTCCCAGGCGGATTTATATGGTCCCAGAGGCTTTTTTGTAGAGCACCCTTAAGTACACCTGTGTGATACATTTCAAGTCAATCGGATTTACAGTGAGCGGTTTGAGTTGAGGCTGTTATCAAGCCTCGAATCAAACTTTTTTCAGTCGAGGCTTGATAACAGCGCCCCATTGTGGAAAATCTAAAAACTGTATAATAGCACAACCCGTGGGGTAGGGATGCACGTTCTGTGAAAATTTGGTGCAACGGTGTGGGAGGAGAGAGTGGTTAGTGACACTGCATCAACTAATCCCAGTCAGTGCCACACACACCTGATTGCAATGAGTTGATGCAGTGTCACCTAACTACTCTCTCTCACGGAGCTGAAAGATTCCGTGTCCTCACATAAAGCGAATGAACAAGAGACGGTAGTTTGTATGGATCACAATGAGGTAATGTGTTTATGTTGTTGATGTAAATAATGACTATTTCAGATGAATAATGGTCATCTGATGATGGTAAAGCAAAGTAAACTTTGTTTTAGTGCCGCTCATTCATTTAGGAGTAAACACTGCAGTCTAGTTCGCTCACGTGAAATTGTGTACACGTTGCTTGGCAACACCCTCCTCCCGCCCGTCTATCACTCTCCCTTTTAGCTTTTCTTCATTGCATTTTCTTTTTTTTCTTTGAAGGTTCAGCCCCGTTATCAGTCATTATGTCAACAAATAACTGTCTCAAACAAGGCTCCCGCTCCCCTTCCCTCACCTGGAGGGATATGCTTCTCAAATCACGTTGCTGCGCTACACTGAAATCTGCGACCAATACGATTGTGCGCGAACCGAAAGTCGGACTGGGTGTGCGACCAGACCAAATGCAGTAATAAAAACTATATAAAAAAGTGTTTCTTTGCACTGATGGTCTCGTTTGCTGTTAAAGGTAATTTATGATTATCAGAGGAAACATGAGGCTGTTTAACATGAGGAAACATGAGGCTGTTTAAAGGTGCTGTAAGCGGAATGGTTCTTTTAGCTAACTTCCTGTCAGTTACTGCAGTTAGCAGTCCCCTCGCTCGTCCCTACGTCACCACATTAATGCACTGTAGTCTTCAAGCAGCAAGTTATCTATTCTATCTATTTTACACTTATATCAACATAAATAAACCGCTTATTTCACCTTTAAAAGATATTGAAATGTTCTCAAAAGGAATCTAGTTGAAGTCTTGCAATAAAGATCCCCTGTCTTTGAGTTTTTAGTCACAGACAGATTTATCAGAGAGTTATGACTTCAGGTGTGGGTTGATTTTCTTTAGATGTGAGAGGGTGTCAGACTTTAGTCTTTTCAAAGTCTTTTAAGAGACATTTCAGTCTGGATCAAAGTGTTTGACCATCCGACAAACTAGCAGCTAAGTTTGCCATACATAGAGCCACATTGCTACCAGGGATACAAACGTCAGCAAACATACACAAATTTGCTGTATTATCTATAGTTTATCATTTTGGATTTATCTTAGCTTCAGGATGAGTTCTTATAACTTTATTTAGTACTGAAATTATTCTTAAATGTTCAACATTTTATTGCTAGCTTTTTACCTTACTCCCTAGCTTATGAAAAGGCAAAAACCATCCCTTAAGGCTCATTTATGCTCCAATTCCGTGCGTAAATAGAGACGTACGTTTACAACGTTATAGCCGTCACTGCCCTCGTACTTCCATGCATCCTTTATGTTGGAATCGACATTACGCAAATCAACCATTAGTGGGCAGCAGCGCCGCTCAGAGTCAAATGTTACTCAAATAGGAAGAAGAAGAGTCAAACAGTGAATTAACTGGAATAAATATTTTATAATAGGTCAATGGAAGGAACAGCTTTACGATATAGGCCTACTACCGTAGCGATGTAAGAGGCTAAACTAGAGGCTGTATTATAGACAGCGGGGGTCTGTGAGGACATTAATCACAACATGTCAAATTAACTAGTCTCGCACGAACCTCCGGCACATTGCCTGCCGTCTAGCTGACATTCTTCCCCGTGCGATCCCCGCTCATGCTGCTCTGTTGTAGTTGTATGTCCCACATAGATGGATAAATGTGTATGTAATTCCGTACCAACTCACAAAAACCTCTCCTCAAAAGTTAAGACATTTTCTAAAGTATTATGTCTTTCGTTTGTGTTTGTAAACAAATGTACAGTAAGTGAAAGTGAACTGTTGGCTATGCGCGCCCCATGATCTTCGGTAGTAATGCTTCGTCCTGTCCGTTTGGCACGCATCCGCAAGCTTGCAGGATAAGTGCAGAAATACAGACGTAATGTACGCAGAGTACGGACAGAAGGCTCTGTCCGTATCCGTATGCGTATGTAACGTAGAGCATAAATGAGCCATTAAACAGCACCTGCATTTTTGATATAGAAATGTGCAAAGGTCGCTCTTCCAGGTTACCTTAGCTGGTAGCACCCAGCTAGGGTAATGTACCAGCTCACCCTGGTAGTCAAAGGTAGCGTTATCCTGCCTCTGCTGACAATCAAAATAAAAACTTCACAGTGTCACTAAATGCTCCTATATGGTTATTGAGACTTGTTTATTTACCACATTATGTCGGGCTTTAGATTTTTACAATTTCTGTCATTTTAGAATCAAATACATAATGGAAGGAAACTAGGGTAATGTAATCCGACACTGTGGGGAAGTTAGTTTGAAGGTGAATATTCAACAGACATTCATCAGATACTCCTTTTGTCTCTTCAAACTAACTTCACTGTTTTCAAGTTTTTCTTTTGACTGTCAGTAGAGGCAGGCTAACGCCTCAAACACACTGGACGCAGAAGCGAACCGATTGCCTCGAAGCGCCTGTGAGCTGGGGGAGTTTCATTCGGCGCCCCTCTTGACAGATCACACCAGCCGATCGTTTAGGTGTCTGCTCTATTTTATCTGCGAGCCGCGAGCGAATCGGACAGAAACCACATTAGAATCCCCATTAAACTGGATAAACAAACACGTTATTAAAGAGGACCTATTATACTACTTTTCTGGTCTTAATTTCTTGTTTTACACTGCTATAGAGCAACCTGACACGAATCACATCACAAAAAACTATGTAGATTTTCGGGAAGCTCTTTCTCTTATTTTGGCGATCCAGCACGTCCTGTCAACACTTGAGTGTGTGTGCTTCGGCAATCTCCGCTCCCTCCGCCTGTGCATCGGCCATCTCCGCTACCCTCCCCCCCCCTCCTGCAAACCCCACTCCGTTGTGATTGGTTACCTTCCTTCCGGAACACTTTCAGTGGCGGGAAGCGCGAGCATGGACCTATAAGGGCGCGAGGCAGACGCGAGGCAGACGCGAACAGGGAAGTGACAGCATTACCATACATGGTAACATCCTCGTGGTGAAGTCACGAAGTTTTATGCGACGTCACGAATTATGAAAGGGTAGACCGCTTTGAACACGTGACTTCTCGACTGGCTAGAATAGTGTTTAGTGCTCGGCACAGACACCCCAGACGGTCAGCAGGGAATACGTCGAAATGCATGTAAGTCATTATTTCATAATTTAGTATGGTTAAGCATGACTATGAATCATCATAACAACGTTTATAGGTCATAAAAGTCAAAAAGCATCATAGGTCCTCTTTAAGGTTTATATGTGTTCATTGAATATAGGGAAAGAGCAGGGGCTCTCCTCCTCTCCTACAACTTGCACAGGGAGACGGTGAGAAAAATTAACTGATAAGAAATATCACAACTAGCACCCACGGGTGTACTGTGGACACACATGCACAGCAGTTACAAATACCTGTATATATTTCTATTTACTACATTGTATATTAATGAGGTTGTTACTAAGGAGCCACTCACACTAGGGCCGCGGCCCCGTGCCCGAGCTCATTTGCATACTAAAGTCTAGAATGTTTGGCTAGTGTGACCACGCCATCCGTATTCCAGCACGGAACATCCCCTTGGCCACGGCACACTTGGGAGAGGTGTGCCGTGGCCAAAGTACAGATGCTACTGAGATGACACGCGCACAAGCAAGCGCACAGGCGGCGTTCCTGACGTGAATTTATTAAGGATGCATAGTCCGTTAAAGTCCGCTGCCTTACTAGTCGGCACCAGAATTGCCCACCACTTTAACTTGTAGCTACATAAAATGTGTGAGAATTAACGTGTGTAGGCCTAGGTGTGGGCTAATAAAAGAGGGAGATAGCTAAATAGGTGAGCGCAGAAAGCAAAGCAAAAAGGTTTTCGTGTTTACTCACGTTTGTCAGATGATTTTTTTCTTTTTCCTCCCGTCAGCTGTCATAATACTGCCTTTACGCATGGCGGTGGAGACGAACCCAAAACAACACCGGGACTCCGCGGCCCGGTGATAAGGAAACAGTAGCCTACACTAAGGTTTAACAAGAAACTTTATAAAGACACTTAAAAAAACGATCTCTGCCCATACAAAAAGTTCTGACTTGGATTACTTGATGGAGCGATCGATGTGTATAAAACCATCCGGTACGTATGGTCTGATGACGGGCTGTTATATTAATAATAAACAGCGTGCTGCACAAATATGAGACTGTCCAGGCTACATTTATTCGTGCTGAATCTTCCTGCAGCACGGAACAGGCAAACTTGCCTAGTGTGAGTGCGCCCTAACACATGGACCTGGTAAGACCAGCGCTTTCAGACCAGACAGGCGCGGGGAGATTTGCTCCATGTGTGGTTAACCAAAAGATCTTCGGCTTGCGGCACGCGCAGCTCGGCGCTTCAAGGCCAGTGTGTTTGAGGCATAATGCTTCCCTTGACTACAAGTGTTTAAGCTAAGGTAACCTGGATGAGAGTTTTTACCCATTGCTTCATCAAAAATGCACACACTGAAGGGATGGTTTCTGTCGCCTTTTCTTGAGCCGGAGAGTGAACCAAAAAGTTTAGAACTACATTTTTAACTATTTCAACTATTGCTTGAAATCTGTCACCTTGAAATATTTCCTTTTTTTCATCAGCAGCTTACCTCTCTGATTCAGAATCTCAGCTTTGTAGTTATCCTCTCCAATCAACTGGTCCAGCTTAAATTTGATCCAGCAGCCCTCTGAGTCCTTCTGCTGGCATTGCTTGCTTGATATGGTGAACTGGTCAACCTTCTCAGAAAAAATGCTCTTGCTGCAAGCCACACTGCAGTTTTTTTTTAACGGACCTAACTCGAAGCCGAGGCATTCAATGCAGTTGCTGAAAACAAAATGTATAGAAACAGTTAGCACTTACATCAGTTACTACTGGAAAGTAGTTTTTGTAGCTTAGATCAGTAGTTTAGAATGCTTACAATTTAATCTGGCAAGGATCAGGGCAGCCTAGGCATGTCTGGCAGCGTGGACGCTGGTATCCCTCCTTACACTCACAGCGGTTACACTTGCAGCTACCTCTGCCGAAGCACACCGTGTTGTTTAAGGTTCGACACTCCTCCTCAGTCACCTTACACTGACAGGCAGAGCCCTCGTAGCCTGGGAAGCATTCACATCTGCCACAGTTGCACTTACCGTTACCTACAAGTTGAGACAGATAGATAGATAGATAGATAGATAGATAGATAGATAGATAGATAGATAGATAGATAGATAGATAGATAGATAGATAGATAGAGAGAGAGAGAGAGAGAGAGAGAGAGAGAGAGAGAGAGAGAGAGAGAGAGAGAGAGAGAGGAAAACAATGTCAGTACTGGTCCTTATTACAGTAAGGCTGAAGGAGCCTCCTACTAAAAGACTGTGCTATCTGGCCAGTATACTGTGTAGTGTCTGTCTGTCTGTCTGTTCAGTAGACTGTGTAGTGCCTGTCTGTCTGTCCAGTAGGCTGTGTAGTGTCTGTCTTTCTTAGTCACTGGTTCTGATGCTGCTGCACCAACAGATGGCTGCAAAGAAAACTGCACTTTCAACATCAGACTGGTAGAATATATGAAACATGTTGCTGAATACATTGAAGGAGCTAAGCTTCCTCATAAAGTAGTCCACTTTGTCCCCTCCTTCGTATATTTTCTTTTCTTTTGTTATATCTGTAATTCTGATGTTTTTAAATCATAGTGTTGTTTATTACTGTTGTTATTATATGTCTATTTCGGTTTGACATAATGTCAAACAAGTGATTGTCTGTTGTCTATATTGTATGTTTCGGACCCCAGGAAGAGCTCTCACTCCGGTGTGTTGCTAATGGGGATCCTAATAAATCAAATCAAATCAAATCAAATCAAATCAAATCAAATCAAATCCTGTAGACAGCCTCCATGTTATATCTCCAGTCCAGTCGGGGCAAGCTAGGGCAATCGCAATAACTGGTATAAAGAAGAGCAAGGAATATGTTTTCCATATTTTTTATCAAGTTATAAAATACATTTAACCCATGTTTTAGGTCTTAAGGATACAGACTCTGTTTCGGAAAGAAATACTTTAATCTGTTAGACCATAATGGAAAAGTCAGTTCTTTAGCTGTAACATTTTGCTGTTGCATTTGAAAATGACTGAAACTATACCTCCACAAAATTTATTCTGGAACTTATCACAGTGTTCATCATCACATTCACAGAAGTCCCCATGGTAACTGCTACCACTCTCTGTGATGTGGCACTGGCACCGCCCACAAACACAGTCTCCTCTGCCCTCACAGTCTGTGCCATTCTGCCTCTGACAGGAGGCGCGCATGGAGCTCTCGTCTTTATTACCAATGGAACATTCGCAGAACTGACCAACAAAGCCTTCATTGCAGCTGGTAAGGAAGAGTAGAGAAAAATCAATAAAACATAAAACAATATTAGCAGAGAAATCGATCAACTGTAGCAAAACACAATAAAGCATCTTCATCCCTTTTCACCAACATCATTCTATGCATTTTATGATAGAGGTTTTCTTTGATCCATTTGATAAGCCAAAACTCATTTTTTGAATAGATGTTTCCATATTTGTTTTCAGTTAGGCCTTATTTGAAGTACTTTAAACAGTTTTAATACATAAGTATATCAGAAGTTCAACTCCTTCACAATGTTTTTAAAACTGTAAAGAAAATATTTAATTCAATAAGTGGGGACAAGGGGCCTCGTACATAAAGGCTGCGGCACACAAAAACCTTGCGTCAACCGGGGTGAAACATGTGTAATACATTTTCACTGCAAACTTGGTTATTTATTGAAAGATTCTTTGATTTCCACGCCAACTTTCCACCATGCGTAGCAAGGTTTTCCCGACTCGGGGAATCAGCGACACTCAATGGCAAGACAACAAAATAAAGCTCAGTCATTAGAAAAACACAGATATACAGTCCCCTCCATAAGTATCGGAACAGTGAGGCCAATTCCTTTATTTTTGCTGTAGACTGGAAACATTTGGGTTTAACACCAAAATATGAACATGAGACAATAGATCAACATTTCAGCTTTCATTTCCAGGTATTCACATCTGGATCTGATACACAACTTAGAAGATAGCATTATTTGTAAAGGAACACCACATTTTTAGGTGAGCAAAAGTATTGGAACAGATAGACTTAAAATAAATTAAAGTGAATAAGACTTAATATTTTGTTGCAAAGCCTTCGCTTGCAACAACTGCATCAAGCCTGTGACCCATTGACATCACAAAACTTTTGAATCCTCCTTTTTGATGCTTTCCCAGGCTTTCACCGCAGCCTTATTCAGTTGCTGTTTGTTTACTCTCTTCAGTCTCCTCTTTAGCAGGTAAAATGCTTGCTCTATAGGGTTTAAGTCTGGAGATTGACTTGACCAGTCTAAAACCTTCCATTTCTTGACCCTGATTAACGCCTTTGTTGTTTTTGCAGTGTGTTTTGTGTCATTATCTTGCTGCATTATGAAGGATCTTCCAATCAGTTTGGTTGCATCTTTCTTTAAATTGGCAGACAAAATGTTTTTGTAAACTTCTGAGTTCATTTAGCTGTTGCAATCATGTGTTACATCATCAATGAAGATTAATGAGCCCATCCGAGAAGATGCCATGCAAGCCCAAGCCATGACATTGCCTCCACCGTGTTTCACAGATGAGCTTGTATGCTGGGGTCATGAGCAGATCCTTTCTTTCTCCAAACTTTAGCCTTTCCATCACTTTGGTGAAGGTTCATCTTGACAACAACACAGTAACACATGATGGCAGCAGAAAAATGAACTTAGAAGTCTACAGAAACACACTGTCTGCCAATTTAAAGAAAGATGGAACCAAACTGATTGGAAGATCCTTCATCATGCAGCAAGATAATGATCTAAAAAAACTGCTAAAACAACAAAGGAGTTCATCAGGGGCAAGAAATGGAAAGTGTTCGACTGGCCAAGTCAATCTCCAGACTTAAACCCTATAGAGCATGCATTTTACCTGCTAAAGAGGAGACTGAAGCAGCACCAGCCTGAAACTGGCTCTTCGTTCTTTTTGGTGTGAAAGGGGTATCTCAGGTGTCCTGATTCGGGGGTGGCGTTACTGCTTGTCCTGAACGCGTGGCCTGTGCTGTGGCCGGCTCTCGCTCGCAGTGAGTTTTGGTGATTGATTTAATAAACTGAGATTATTGTTGGAGCTTTAATTCTGGTTTTGCGTTGTCTTTCTTTATTGCTGGCCGATTAACGAGCCAGGTATGGTCGGCCGTAACACCCAGCAGAGTACCTTTTTTTGAACGCAAAATAACTTCCAGTTTATTCCAACCCTCTGACACAGTCATTGTGTAGGAGGTGTAGGCTGAATTCCACCAGCTGCCTGTCCGTCAATTTAGCACAGAACACATGGAGCGAGACAGGAACACAGAAGCCGACAAAACAATAAAACATTCGGTTATTTTTCAAAATAAGACACTGTGTTGACTGCAGGTAACAATCTCAAAACAGAGACACATACAAGCATGTCCACTGTTCTTTTACTTGTTCGGATGGGAACAATAACCTTCTGTGCGTTTGTTGTTGTGTAAATACAACATACAAAATCATGTTATCAAGCGCGATCTCCCGTCACTTTTAATTACCGCGGGAACTCCTCGGTCTCTCGACCGTGCCCGCTTTGAAAACGCACCCGGTGGGTGTTGTCAGACGTGGGCGCATGGAGCAAAACCGTAGGACAATGCACGCGCAGCCAGTGGAATTCCGGGGTAAAGCTTACCTGCATATCCCACAGTTGACTCTTCCCTTGCCCTTGCAGTGTGGGTGGCTATTGTTATTGGGTTCTTCGCATTGGCACTCACAGTTTGTAGATATGGTCACTGTAAGTGTGTCTTTAATGCCCAGTGGTCTGATAGTGAAAGACTTGTCCTTCATACATGAGTCCGCTGTCACAGTGACATCAAAAGAAATCTGCAAAGGTCGACAGAGTAACTTTTTTTTTTTTAAATGTTCAGTTAAAAGAAAACTAAGCACTTTGGCAATCAGCTGGATCATTTTTTCAAGGATCTTGGCATTTTTCCCCGGAAGCCTGTGCAGTGTTGCAGCACACCTTTTGGGTAAAACATTTATTTTTATTTTTAAATAGAACCACCACCCATTGGTCTATAATTATAACTAATCTTCACTTCCTGCCAAGAGCACAGATACAGCTCTTCCTCCAGTGAGACACAAATTGAATGAGCCTCAGTAAAGCGGCTGGCACCCTATACACCTAAACACTTAGACACTCAAGCAGTAAACCATAGAAGATACATGATAGATTTCAGACTTCTAAACGGCAATAAAACACATGATCAACCTAATATCATTGCATTAAAATGCATTCTTCATTGTGCAGCTGCGCCTAATGGTTAAGGTCTTGATTTACCTATGGATCTATGTTCTTTTATTGGGATCATTCCTTGAGAAGTTGGAGGAAGGGGCTAGGAAGAAGGGTGTCTGGGCTACCTTTCATAGTCTGGTGCTACCAGGACCTTGACCAAGATAAGTGGACGGACAATGCATGTATGGTTTTTAAATCTGATTTGCAATATGGCCAAGTAGAGAACCTATTAGAATGTTAACACCTGAAATTGATATATTTATATATAGGCTATATAACAATGACACATTTAAAGAACTGCAAAAAATACTGACCTCTTGTCCCACAGGCACATTGTCACAAACCCCTTCGCTGTCCCCAGCTGTTCCTGGAGATGTGCATCTGGGGGTGTAGAAAACTCTTACGTTGTCAGGCAGATTGTCATGGGTCACAGTTACTTTGGAAGACAACCTCTGTCATGGATTACAGATTTAAGAAACGTGTGAGATTTAAACAAAAAAATTCTTAGACAAATTGTATTGGACAGTTTTAAAAACACGTGCACAAGATAGCAGAGAAAGCAGTGACAAAGTGTCAACTTACATCAGTTGAAAACTTACTTTGTAGGCAGTATCAATCAGTGTTACAACATTTGTAGAATCGTGTGACAAGACTCCCACCTCTGATTTTGGAATCATTTTAGAGAGTTGCTGGTGTAAAAAATAAGATGAAATGTAAAATTAATTGGCATATCAAAATAATGTGTACTCTACTAAATTAAAAATTATTTAAACATAGGTATAGAAATGTAAGTTCATTATATTTACCTTGTATACATCCTCCACGTTTTTTGTCACAGCAAATATCGGCTGAATATTGTTCTTTTCCAATTGCATAGCAAGCTGTCCAACAGACGGGTAGTCCTGCACACAACAATCAAGGAAATCTTGTAGACCTAATCTCCATGTCATTTCTTTCGTCAATATAGCTAAATTAAGGCATAAAGGACAGTTACAATGTATTACTGGATCTTAGCATTTTGGATTTCACAGCAATGGCAACTTTGTGACAGGAGATTTACATTTGTGATTCTATACATACCAACTCAGAACTCTTGGTATAAAGATTGTCTTTCACGTAGCAATGTTCATCATTGGGTTCTAGTATGCCAGCCAATTTTCCATCCCCAGCCATGTGGAATCCAGCGTCAGTGGTCAAAACAATAAGTCTGGTACTGCTATTCCTCCAACCAATTTTGTCCTATAAAATAGGGGTAAGCAACCATTTAAGCATTTAAAAGGAACAAGGATTTTCTTTTATCTGATTGGTTAAAACCTGTGGTAACATTTCTCTTTCTCCTTTAAATACCTCTATATTCAATTAACTTGGTTTACGATAAACATTTGTTAAACATAATTGATGGGGGTTGTAGTGTAATCCAGCAATGACGTTTCTATTACAAATATGATCAGCAGTTTGAAGTCAAAGGATTGCATTTTAAAAGGTAACTTACCCCACATACAGCAGCCTGCATCATGGCGTCAAGACTCCCTTCAGGGGAGTCCAAGTTCCCAGAAATGAACTGCTCTGTCACTTTCCTTTTGAACTCATCCTCCCTTGGGGTCATACTAAGCACATGTCTGTAGCCAAAGGCAGCCTGACACTGCTGGTCGTTCTCATCACACGGCTTCTGCAGTTTCTCTTTATTGGTGTTAGTATAAGGAAGGACTGTCTTATCCACAAAGGCACCAAACCCTGAAGTTACAAAAACAACTATAAGTTCCTCAGATTTGTCCTTATCACATAGCACTGCTTTAAAAACATTATCAAACACTTCAGATCATTGATATGAATAAAGTCATAGTATACTGAAACAAAAGGCAGCCCTTTGAAATACGGCCTGTAGATTTTGAATACATAGTTTGTATAATTATCAAAACATGATACAACACAGGAAAGGGAGTGGCAGGAAATGAGAAGCAGAATCAAGCTTATTTCCAAATACTTTTACTAACAAGGAAATTGCCTTGGTTTATTGGTGCAGACAATAAACATGGAGAAGAACAATAAACAGAGAAGATTGTAAATGTTTACCTATTTGAGCATGTTCAGTGATTTTTTTGAGAGCTGCAAAAAGATCTTTTCCCAGTTCTTTAACATTTTTCAAGTCATCTTTCATTGAGTAAGACAGGTCCATTAGGTAGTAGAGATCAACTGGATAACCCTGCACTCTTTTAAATGAAACGCTAAATGTTGTGGAAAGACCTGTAAACACAGAATAGAAAAACAAATTAAAGGAGGAACAATAATCATTAAAACTAGCATGTAGGCGTTAAACAACCAATAACACACATTTGAAGTCCACTGACTGCATGTCCATACAATTATCAAACTGGAACTCTAATCTTTTTTAATCTTTTTAATTTTTTTCTACACAAATGAAGATAATGGCTCATTGACTTTAGAGCACACAAAGGACTGTTCTGGTTTAACTCTCATCTTCTAAAACAAACAGTGTGTTCCTTTACTTCTCAAAGGTTAGCCTGAAGTCATTCCACGTACCGGGTCGCAGTCTCAGACTTATCTTCTGTGGACTCATCTGGACCGGTTCCTGCTGGTTGAATGACACGGACAGAGCATCCTTCTTGACAATGGTGAGATTGTTCTTAGGGGAGATGATTTCCTCCTTCTTGCAGCCTCTCTCTATTAACTGAGCCTGGGTGTCACAGCGTGCGGCTTCCTGCTCACCTGCTTTGGTAAAATTCTGTAGAGGGGAAGCCAAAACACAAGAAAAGAGATAAGAATAGAAAGTTCACTCCTCTGTGTCTGCATGTGTGGTCAGAGGGGGCCTCTGCTGCACTTTAAGACTAATTTGACACCACTGACTGGGAGATGTTTACAATCAGAATACTAATCAGAATCAGATTTATTTGTCATTGCACCGTTACAGAACAACGCAATTTCATTTCAGTTCACACCCCGCCAAGAAACATAGAAAGACAGTGACAATAACATGGGTGGACAGGAGAGAGTGTAACTGTAGGTTCGTCTAGCGTGGACCGTGCCCCTATTTATCATCGAAGGAAAAGGAGAACAGGGAAAAGCAGGTTAAAAAAAATGCCAATCTCAAACTACGTTCCTTATGGGAGCGCTGTGTGTGATCAGTAAAAAAAAACACCATGGCACAATAAGCAACATGATAAACACCACGGACAAATAAAACTCCTAGACTTGCACATTAAAGGGACGGGTTAAGGGTTTATGGGACGGTAGGTGTCGCAGCACAGCCACCAGGGGGCGTACGCAGCCGACAGGCGCGTCCCGCCCGCCGCAGAATCTGTTCTGCAACGAGGAGGGAGAGAGGGATGGATTCAAGAGGGCTTGAGTGGTCAGGGTTATGTGTGATATGTGCCTGTGTGTGTGTGTGTGTGTGTGTGTGTGTGTGTGTGTGTGTGTGTGTGTGTGTGCTGTGGACACCATCTCCGCCCAGACATAATGGGTGTCTCTGACGCCAGTTGTTATTTGCGAGTCCTTGGCTGCCACCTACCACAACCACATAGGCAAGGCAAGGCAATTTTATTTATAGAGCACATTTCAGGCACAGGGCCACTCAAGGTGCTTCACAGGGTTAAAATCAAATAAAGAATACAAATACAAAAAAGAAACAAATTTAAAACATGGATAAAAATACAACATTTCAATAAAAGAATTATAACATTTTATAAAAAAAAAAAAAAATTACAGGTTAAAAGGGAAACAAGAACGTTTTGAGACCCGATTTAAAAGAGCTGAGAGTCTCAGCGGACCTCAGACTCTCTGGCAGTCCGTTCCAGACATTGGGCGCATAAACGCTGAATGCCGCCTCTCCCTGTTTAGTCCTAGCTCTGGGGACTTTTAAAAGACCTGTCCCAGACGACCTAAGGGCTCTGGGCGGCTCATAACGTATCAGCAGATCAGTAATGTATTTTGGCCCTAAACCATTTAAGGCTTTGTAGACCATCATCAATATTTTAAAATCAATTCTTTGAGTGACAGGAAGCCAGTGCAAAGACCTAAGAACTGGGGTAATGTGATCTACGTTTTTGGTCCTAGTGAGGACTCGAGCAGCAGCGTTCTGAATTAGCTGAAGCTGTCTGATTGATTTTTTAGGAAAGCCTGCAAAGACACTATTACAGTCTACTAAAAATAAATGCATGGACAAGTTTTTCTAAGTCCTGCTGAGATATTAGCCCTTTAATTCTCGCTATATTTTTAAGGTGGTAGTAGGCTGACTTAGTAATTGATTTAATGTGTTTTTTGAAATTCAAGTCGGAATCTATCACTACTCCAAGATTTCTAGCTTGGTGTGTGCTTTCTAACATAACAGATTGAAGCTGTGCGCTGACTTTTGATTGTTCATCCCTGGCACCAAAGACAATTACTTCAGTTTTGTCGCTGTTTAATTGAAGAAGGTTTTGGCACATCCAGTCATTGATTTGTTCAATGCATTTACTTAGTGCTTGAATCGGACTATAGTCTCCTGGTGATATGGTTATGTAAATTTGTGTATCGTCTGCATATATTTGTTCGCTCGGATGTGAAATTGCCTATTGACACATAGTAGTCTCTAGGGATGGGAATTGATAAGAATTTAGCGATTCCGATTCCGGTTCCGATTCTGCTTATCGATCCGATTCCTTATCGATTCTCTTATCGATTCTCATTGGGTGAGAGAATATGTACAAATTAGTTTGTTTGTATTAACTCTCTTTAATATCTGATCAGAAGTGTCTAGTGTATGCATTGAAAGATTATCAAGCTACTTTAGGATTAGGAAATTGTCAATTTTCACATTAATTGGTCCAGATAATTTTTTTTTTTTGGTTTTTAAGCCCAAATGCCCTTATGTGCCCTACAAACTAAAAACACATACTTAAAACAGTCAAGGAAGAGCTTGTGCCTTTTGGAATATTAACAGTGCTCATTGGCACTTAAAACAAAATTCAACTGACAGAAAAAACACAAATAAGTCTTTTGAAAAGATTATACCAACTCTTTTTATGCAGAACAATAATCATGTTTGCCCTCTCAGGAAGGATACGAGATCTTTAATGTATGT
This sequence comes from Hyperoplus immaculatus, assembly GCA_949357725.1. Classification (NCBI taxonomy): domain Eukaryota; kingdom Metazoa; phylum Chordata; class Actinopteri; order Uranoscopiformes; family Ammodytidae; genus Hyperoplus; species Hyperoplus immaculatus. Next base: position 652,552 of record OX442361.1, read on the forward strand.
TAAGTGTTATTATATGATTGCGCCCTTACTCTGAAAGGCCAACATGATGATGTCACTATGTTAACGCCTCAGGTCAAACTGTCACGACTGCACAGTAGACAGTCATGTAGGCTATTCAAGAAGAAAATAAATACGCCATAAAGGCTTTAAGAGAATGTATCACTTTGCTTATTCTTCACCACGCCAACGACAAGGAGTCACCGCTCCTCTCATCTCAGCTTTACAATGTACGCTGCTACGTTCACCGCACTGTTTATTAGGCTAATATAATGTCCCTGCATCAGACACGTAGCGGATGGTTTTATACACATCGATCGCTCAAGTAATCCAAGGCAGAGCTTTTTGTATCGGGCAGAGAGCGTTATTTTAAGTGTGTCTTACTGTCTTTATAAAGCGTATTGTTAAAGTTTCCTTACCACCGGACCGCCGAGTCCCGCTGTGTGTTGTTTTGCGTTCGTCCCCACTGCCGTGCTTCAAGGCAGCATTTAACAGCTGATGAACTAGAGTAAACAGCGGGCCTTTGGAAGCGAATAAGAAATCCTTTTTTCCTGTTTGTATGCTGCTCTCGCCTTTTTATGTATCTCCCTCTTTCACTTGTCCACACCGAGGCTTACACACACATTAATTCATATAGCCTACATTGTATGTTCAAATCCAAGTGATGGGCAATTCTGGTGCCGAGTAAGGCAGCGGACGTTTAAACGTTCAACCGTCAGGATCGCAGTCTGGGCGCTTGCTTGTGCACGAGTCAGTTGATGAAATGGAAACTTTAGCGTATTGTTGCCTTGTCATGTGTAATATAACCACACTTTAGAGCGCTTCTGCCTCGACGTCATGTTTGCTGCGTTCTGAACCAAAACAAAGCAGCACGTGTCTGAAGTCATGACGCATTTGCTACGAGCGGAACCGATAAGCGGCATCGTTAAGCAGGCATGTTAACGATTCCAAGGAATTGGTTGACTCGGAACCGGGTCTGAACAAGAACCGGTTCTCGATTCCCATCCCTAGTAGTCTCTTTCCTTTAAGTATGATTCAAACCAGTTTAGCACAGTTCCAGAGAGTCCAACCCAGTTTGCAAGTCGATCTAGCAATATGCTGTGGTCAACTGTGTCGAACGCAGCACTGAGATCCAATAAAACTAATACAGAGCTTTTGCCACTGTCTGTGTTTAAGTGGATGTCATTGAGGACCTTAACCAGAGCAGTCTCAGTGCTGTGGTGTTGTCGAAAACCTGACTGAAAGACATCAAAGCAGTTTTTCATTGCTAAGTAGTTATTTAGCTGATGATGAACAGCTTTTTCAATCATCTTGCTTAAAAATGGTAGGTTGGATATCGGCCTATAATTGTTCATGAGTGATGTATCTAGATTTTTCTTTTTTAGGAGTGGCTTGATGACAGCTGTTTTCAGGGCCTGTGGGAATACACCAGTGCGAAGGGACATATTGACAATTTCGAGGACATCTGAGGCCATACAGCTAAAAACTGTTTTAAAGAAGCCTGTGGGCAGAATGTCAAGGCAACAGGAGGAGGAGTTCAGGTGTTGTATAATGTCATCCAGGTTGTTCTTGTTTATCAGAAAAAACATGGCATCTGAATTCGTTTTAAATGGGTACAGAGATAAAACATATCTTGAACCTGGTATTGATGCAGTGACAGATTGTCATATTTTATGAATTTTCTCAGTAAAGAAGGAGGCAAATTCATTGCAGGCCCTCGTGGAAAGATGCTCAGACGCTACTGACACGGGAGGGTTTGTTAGCCTGTCAACAGCAGCAAACAGGGCATGTGCATTGTTGCTGTTTTTGGTGATGATGTCAGAGAAGAAAGACTGTCTTGCATTTCTTAGTTCTAGGTTAAACGTGCGTAGTTTCTCTTTGAAGATGTTATAGTGAACATTTAGATTTGTTTTTCGCCACCTGCGTTCTGCTTTACGGCACTCTCTTTTTTCAATTCTGACCTGAGCGGTATTTCTCCAGGGAGACCTTTTTTTACCAGAGATGATTTTCACCTTGGTGGGTGCAATAGCATCGATAACATTTGTAATTTTTGAGTTGAAGTTACATACAAGCTCATTAACTGAGATACAAGGGAGGAGCGGGGACAGAGAAAATGCCTGGATAAATTGTTCACTCGTGTTTTCAGTAATATACCGTTTTTTGATAACCTTTGTTTTTGCAGTTGTGTGCAAAGATATTGTACTCCCAAAAAACAAACAGGAATGGTCGGAGAGACCCACATCAGACATTAAAGGTTTGAAATGTCCAGGCCCTTTGAAATTAATAAGTCCAGGGTGTGACCTTTGTTATGTGTAGGCTGGTTTACGTGTTGAGAGAGTCCAAAATTTTCCAGTACATAGCATAGTTCTTTAGCACTTCTGTCCTCGGGTTTGTCCACATGTATATTAAAATCCCCAACAATCAATAAACAGTCAAACTCCATACAGATTACAGACAGTAGTCCAGTAAGGTCATCAAAAAAGTTTGCACAGTATTTAGGTGGCCTGTAGATATTAATAAAAATAGCTTGAGAGGCTGAATTTAACTTGAGAGCCACATATTCAAATGAAACAAAGTTTCCATAAAACATCTTTTTGCATGTTAAAGATTCATTAAATAAAATAGCAACTCCACCACCTTTCCTATGAGCTCTGGCCTAACTCTCGAAAGTGTAGTTGGGGGGGTTGACTCGATAAGAACAGCTGAGCTGTTGTCTGGGTCCAACCAAGTAAAAACATAGACACATCAGCAAATGCATTGCTGATGTAACCACAACCAGAACCATCACTACCCGACAGGAGAGGTACGCGGGCTACTGAGGGCCAGGAACTACGCCTTCAGAGCTGGGGATGCAGCCGGCCCTTCGCAAGCTAAAGAGAGCACGAGCACCCCCATCCATCATGTGCTCCTTCTACAGGGGCACCATCGAGAGCATCCTGACCAGCTGACATCGTGCTAACTGTATAGACTCAAAGTGTAGCATACCAAAGCACTAAAACATGTGTCAAATGTTTTCAAACTTGTCTATAAGTGTTCAGACACAATAATCAAAAAAACCTTGATCATGGAAATTTTACTTTGAAAGGCAAAACACAGTTTTTTGAGCTTAAATGTGCTTATATCTTATTCCTTGTGTCTCCCTTCTTTACAGGATGAGTCAAATGGATGGCTCTTCTTAAATATGTGGTCACATTTCCAATTTCTTCCACGGTTTTCTGGAAACAAGGGGTGGCACAACTTCCAAAATGCACAACTTAGGCCACTCTCCCCTATATATATATTTTTTTAAATTTTTTTTAAGCAATTATATGTGAAATGTAGTGCTGCCTTGGAGGTAGCCTAATTGAATAGCATTAAAGCTATAGCCTATTTATAGCAGCAGCAGGTGTGTTGTAATACATTGGATTAATATACATTTGACAGTTCCCCCTGCAACCAATAGCGGAGGCATTGGTCATCGCTTGACAGTTAATGATAATAATAATTGATAGAATTTATATGATGCTTTTTTGGAGGTCATTCAAAGACACTTTACATCATAGAGGATCATACATGTAGAAAAAGAAAACAAAATACAGAAAACAATTAAAATAAGGTTTGAAGTGGAGTCAGGTGTCATTATGCTTCCTTAAAGAGGTGAGTTTTGAGTTGAATTTTGAATGAGTTTATTGAGTCTGAGATGCTGATGTTTGGAGGGAGGGAGTTCCAGAGGGTTGGTGCAGTAAGATAAAATGCATAATGTCTGTATGTAGACATATTTGTTACACTTTATTTTTTTTAGACAATGCGTATTACAATAAAGAAAAAGTTCCTTTACATATTTTCAACAGTAAAGGGTATATATATATATTTAAGGGTTCAAAAAATTAACTTTTTTCAATATACATTTTGGGGATTTATTTTATTTTTTTAATCGGCCGATTTAATCGTCGTCGTAATTTTTCTCTGAAAATAATCGGCATCGGCACTCCAAAATCAATATCGGTCGGGCCCTAATGTGTTACCTACTACATAAGGTTTTTTTTTGTGTTACCTACTACATAGTTTTTTGTTTTTTTTGTGCATAAGATTCACCATGAACAGACCAGGAATGGGGTTGGGAAATGGCTTTTTGGTGAGTGGGGAGGCAGGCTGGAGTGAATGATCTGGGTGTACACGGGAGTGCGAAATATGATCCGGAGCTGACTGCAGAGAATCCAGAAGTATATGAAGAGGAGTTGATTACAGATGAAGACCAGGTGTAAGAAGATTGCAGATGTAGAGGTTTATCGGCTCACGTTGTGTCTATGAATGTTGGCCAAATTATCAAATGTTAATACATTATGCTTTATAATTGAAAATGCTTTAAATAAAAACTTTCTACGTCACAGCTTTGCATTAATCATACATTTTGTTACAAAAAGGGCTGACAGTTCATTCTCTAAACTGCAGCCTAAAATAAGTCAGGATGGTGAATCTTATGTGTTAGGTAGCACAAAAAAAAACCTATGTAGTAGGTAACACAAAAAAACCCTATGTGTTAGGTAGCACAAAAAAAACCTATGTAGTAGGTAACACAAATAAAACCTATGTGTTAGGTAGCACAAAAAAACCCTATGTAGTAGGTGACACAAAAAAAACCTATGTAGTAGGTAACACAAAAAAAACCTATGAAGTAGGTAGCACAAAAAGAAAACCTATGTAGTAGGTAACACAAAAAGAACCTATGTGTTAAGTAGCACAAAAAAAAACCTATGTAGTAGGTAACGCCAAAAAAAAGTGTTTTTTGCATGTAAAAGTAAGTTTTAGACTTAATCGATTGTTGTGCCTAATCAAATTGATTCAGGTAGAAAAACTTCTATCACACATCTTGATGAACTTCCAACATATGAAACCATGTAAAGATGAAAACTGAAGATTAGCCTGAATTTCTGAGAGAGGTATAGTTTTTTCTCAAATTGTTGCAGTGGGGTAAAGTGAGACAAATGCTGTGGGGTAAAGTGAGACAGTGTCTGTGCCCTCTTTTAATGAATCCATTATATTTAAGGTAGCAAGGAGACTAGTTTGAATAAGACAAAAGACAATGCGGGCCAAAGGTGGGGGTTGATGGTTTAAGGTAGAGCTGCAACGATTAATCGACTAATCGATTATTAATCGATTATTAAAATAATCGCCAACTATTTTGATAATCGATTAATTTTCTGGTTTCTTTAATCCTATTATGACAGTAAACTGAAATATCTTTGTGTTTTGGACATAAAAATACATTTGAGGAAGTCAACATGGGCTTTGGAAAATTTATCAAAATTTTTCACAATTTTCTGACATTTTACGGGCCAAAACACGAATCGATTAATAATCAATTAATCGAGAAAATAATCGACAGATTAATCGATTATCAAAATAATCGTTAGTTGCAGCCCTAGTTTAAGGGGTGTCAGCAAGGGCATGGTTTGGCACGTTTGTATGTGGGGGAGAGGAGAGTGACCTTTAACATCAATAGACTCTAAGTAATATGACTTTATTCAATGAATGATCCCAATAAAACAAATTCAGAAAAATATTAATCAAAGACTCAAAAGATGAAAAATGACAGCTGGGTCTAGTCCTGTGTTCTGAGTCCCAGACTGTTCTGGTTCTGATTGTCCTTTGCTCTGACCCCCAGACACTAGCTGGCTCTAAGGGTCCTGTGTTCTGACCCCCAGACTGTGTTTGAATATAACTGGTTCTATCTGTCATTTGAATGTTAATTATTGAATATGAATTATATGTTGTATTTGTTCAGAGTTACTTTCAAGTGTTTAGAAAATATTTTTGCTTAATTGACCAAACCCCATGATTCTGTTACTAGCCCGAGTTTTGGAATATTTGGTTTTCAAGCTAGCTGTCAGGATTCTAACTGTTACAATTTGTGTTGTTATGGTAGTTTCAGAGTGGAAAAAGTAAGTGGATCAGTTTACCCCACAGCTGGGGTAAAGTGAGACACAAGACAACTTTTTTTAAAACAATCATATTTTCACTGCCCTTTGTCTTGAATAAATTATGCAAATGCCCATTTCTAGGAAACATCCTGAATTAATGGAAAATGTGTAAATTTGAGTGATAAATCATCTTAGCTCGCTCAGAGAGGAGCATTTGGGGACTTCCGGGTTACAGAGCATGGGGTAGGCACGATCGCTTGTAGCTCCCACAAAATATTTCAGACCTAACTGATTAAACCCTATTCTCGTCGATTTTTTTTGTGCTTGTGTTGCCGGTAACACTAATACTGTTTTGGAGAAATGCCTAGAAGCAAGAAAAACGCAAAAAGAGATTCGGCAGAGTCAAATATGTCCTCGGACAGCGTGGTTAGCATGGACGTTGGTGCTAGCTCAGTGGCTTCCATCGCGGGTCTGCTTGAACAGCATAGAGCAGCGATAGCCGCCGAGTTTAAATCATCTTTCGCCAGCATGGACGCTAAGCTGGACAGCATCCAGGCCGTGGTCTCAAGCCAGGGGAAACGTATAACCGATCTCGAGGAAAATGCAGAAACTGTTTGCGGACGCCTGGAGCAACTTGAGGCTACGTGCTCCTCACTGCAGAAAGATAACACGCTGTTGAAAGCTAAACTATCGGATTTGGAAGGGAGGAGCAGGAGACAGAACGTTCGTATCGTGGGCTTACCAGAATCAATTGAGGGTGCGCGCCCCGCTGCCTTTTTCTCCGGGCTCCTCGTCGAGGTGTTTGGTGATCAAGTTCTCCCTTCTCCCCCAGAGTTGGACAGAGCTCACCGCACTCTGGCACCCAAACCGGGCCCGCATGAGAGGCCGAGATCCGTCGTTATCCGCTTTCACCGATACCAGACTAAAGACTTGATCATGAAAGAGGCACGTAAACAGGGCGAGCTGGAGTACCACGGCCACAAGCTCCGATTCTATGAGGACTACAGCGCGGAGGTCGTGAAGCAGCGGGCTGAATACAAGCGGGTCATGGCTGTGCTTTATCAGCGCGGTCTTCGTCCTTCTCTCCTCTTCCCGGCGAGGCTTCGCATTACTCTCCAGAGCGGCGAGAGAAAGTGGCTGCGGTCTGTCTCTGAAGCATTAAACTACATATCTACACTGGGTGTGAGTCCGTAGTAAATACGATTGCCTGCTGTGAGTATACAATGTGGACAAATGCTCTTTTCATATCCCCAGCCAAACTCTCGGACTGATGGTACTATATGCAATTTTTTATCTTTTATTTTTTTAATGAGTAAAGTAGCTGGGTGAACGTGACATTTTGTTGCTTGTCATTTTGACGTATTGTCTAGCTCACTCCTTTTTTATTTTTATTTTTTTTATTTGTATCTCCATTTTAAAACGGCTAGATGAGCGTGTCTGTTCTTTATTTTTATTTATTTTTTATTTTTTTGCCATTTGGACAGACTGTCTAACTCACGCCTTGTTCCTTTTTTTTTGTATTTCGAATTTGTTGGTTGAGCACGGTATGTTTGTTTAGTGTGTTGTCATTTTGACAGTTTGCTGGATTGTTCATAGTGTTACTAGCTGTTATGGGGTGAACTGTACAAGACTTATGTGGGAAGCTAGCATAGGCTAGAAAGTTAAGGCTTGGAATGTTTGTTGTGAGACTAGTAAGGGTCTTTCGGGGTTTGCTGTTTAGAGCAATATATGGGGTGGGTTCTGGGTTGGATGGGGTGGTGTCAACTGGGGGTTTAGCTGATGGGTTATCACCTGCTGTGTTTTCAGTTATCTGTGTTTTCCTTTTTTTTGTGTGTTTTTTTTTTCCTCTGTATTTTGCTACTCTTTTTGTTATCGGAGCAACTCTTTTTACTCTCACTATAACTGAGCTAGATGAAGGGCAATCTTAATTTAATTAGTTGGAATGTCAAGGGGCTTAATCACCAAGTGAAAAGGGGTAAGGTCTTAACCCACCTAAAACGGCTCAGGGCTGGAATAGTTTTTCTTCAAGAAACCCACTTACATGACTCTGACCATGGGCGACTAAGTAAATGCTGGCGTGGACAATTTTTTCATTCTAATTTCAGGGCTAAGGCCAGGGGCACAGCTATCCTTATTGATAGTAATATTCCTTTTGAGTCCTCAAACATTATATCAGACAAAAATGGACGTTTTATTATTGTTTCAGGCAAACTTTACAATAAGTCAGTCATCTTGGCCAACGTCTACGCGCCTAATGTCGACGATGTAGATTTCTTTAAGAGATTTTTTTCTCAACTCCCCGATCTCAATTCCCATTCTCTTATTCTTGGTGGGGATTTTAATTGTTATCTAGATCCAGTCTTAGATCGCTCTTCCCCCAAACCTGCCACTCTTAGCAGATCTGCAGGTTATATCAAATCATTTCTTGCTGATTATAGCCTCTCTGATCCATACAGGTTTGTATACCCCACAGGAAGAGAATATTCATTCTTTTCACATGTCCACCACACTTACACCCGAATTGATTATTTTTTTGTTGATAACTCATTGATGTCAGACCTTAAGTCATGCAGTTATGAAGGTATTGTGATCTCTGATCACGCTCCTCTGCTCCTTCAACTGGCTTTCCCTGACGTTGAGTATACAAGAAGGCAGTGGAGACTGGATCCATTGTTGCTCACAGATGAGAGTTTTCTTTCACACATCTCTACACATATTAAAACTTTTTTGAGTATAAATAAAACACCAGATGTGTCCAATGCAACAATTTGGGAAGCCCTGAAAGCCTATTTGAGAGGTGAAATTATATCATTTGCAGCATACAAAAATAAGTGTACAAAACAGAAACAAACTGAAATTGCTGATCAGATTCTGAACATAGACAGACAATATGCTAGTTCACCTTCATCTGAACTTTACAAAGAACGTTTAAAACTTCAGACAGAATTCAATCTTCTTTCCTCTCGTCAGGTTGCTGACCAGTTGCTTAGGAGCAGAGGTACTTTTTACGAGCATGGTGACAAGATTGGCAAACTCCTGGCTAATCAACTGCGCGGATTTAGAGCAAAGCAACTCATCCCTGGAATACGGACAGACAGTGGGTGTACAACATCAGATCAGAAATCGATAAACGAAAAGTTCAAAACATTCTATTCAAATTTGTATAGTTCTGATTGTACAGTAGACGCAGCGGTGATGGAAACCTTCTTCAGTAACCTAAACATGCCTTCCCTTTCTCAAGACCTGAGACATAGCCTTGAGGCACCTATTACTCAGAGGGAAATTATTGCAGCAATAACATCTATGCAATCAGGCAAATCTCCTGGTCCAGACGGACTTCCATCTGAATTTTTTAAGAAATTTTCAGCCGAATTATCGCCTTTTTTATGTTCAGTATTCTCAGACTCATTTGACTCGGGTAAACTCCCGCCTTCGTTCTACCAGGCCTGTATTTCCCTGTTGTTAAAAAAGGATAAAGATCCTCTAGATTGTGCATCATACCGACCAATTTCACTATTAAATACGGATGTGAAGATACTTGCTAAAATTCTCGCCCACAGATTGGAGGATGTTCTCCCCTCTATCATATCCCCCGACCAAACTGGGTTTATAAAGGGACGCCAATCATTTTATAATATCCGCCGGCTAATGAACATTTTATATTCCCCCAGAAATATTGAATCAGAATGCCTCGCTTCTATGGATGCTGAAAAAGCATTTGATAGAGTAGAATGGAATTATTTGTTTTTCACCCTTGAGAAATTCGGTTTGGGTCCTGTTTTCACTTCGTGGGTTAAATTACTATATGCATGCCCTTCTGCCTCAGTATTAACAAACAGCCGTTACTCAAGTAGTTTTGATCTGCACCGTGGGACCCGGCAGGGTTGTCCTTTGAGCCCGCTCCTTTTTGCTATTGCAATCGAACCACTTGCGATTGCCATCAGAGGTAACAAACAGATTCAGGGGATATGGAGAGGAGGAATTGAACATAAGGTATCATTATACGCCGATGACTTACTTTTGTTTGTTGCCAAGCCAGCCACCTCCTTACCGGAGGCACTTTCTGTGTTGGAGGTCTTTAGTCAGTTTTCTGGCTATAAACTTAACTTGAGCAAGAGCGAACTTTTTCCGATTAATAAAGAAGCTCTTAAACTTGATTATACAGCTCTCCCACTCAAAGTGGTGACAGACCATCTGAATTACCTTGGGGTATGTTTCACCAGAAATTTTAAAAACCTATTTAAATCGAACTTCCTCAAATTATTGGATCAGGCGAAGCAAATATTATCGAAGTGGTCTCCTCTGGCTTTCTCTCTCATAGGTAGAATAAATTCAATCAAAATGACATTACTCCCAAAGTTCCTATATCTATTCCAGTGTCTCCCCATCTTTCTCCCCAAATCCTTTTTTCAGGCCCTTGACTCTTTAATGATAAATTATATTTGGAATGGTAAACACCCTCGGTTAAGGAAAGCATTTCTTCAAAGACCAAAACAAACAGGCGGAATGGCCCTCCCTAATTTCCAATACTATTACTGGGCTGCTAATATCCGTTCTTTGGTGTATTGGGTGCATTTTCACCTTGACGACTCAGCCCCAGTATGGGTAACAATGGAGTCCAGCGCTGTTAGCCCATTGTCTCTATCTGCCCTCTTAAGCGCCGCACTTCCACTCTCTTCGGCTATTCCCAATAGTAATCCCGTGATTAAGCACTTCCTTCGAATCTGGACCCAATTTAGGAAGAATTTTGGAATGCAGAATTTTTCACTTTTCAGCCCAATTGCAGCTAATCATTTATTTATTCCCTCGACGGTGGATGGTGCATTCAAGATCTGGCATAAAAAAGGCTTAAAATGCATCGGTGATTTATTTATTAATGATCTATTTGCTAGTTTTTCCCAATTGACAAAACATTTTGGTATCGAAAAGACAAACTTTTTCCGATTTCTGCAAATCAGGCATTTTACGCAGAAGTTAATTCCCCAATTCCCTTATAAACCGCCAGCCAATCAGGTTGATTTGTTTCTGTCTGTAAACCCCACATTAAAAGGCTCAATTTCTGTGTTTTTCAACCTTATTTCAAAGTTGCATAGCCCCTCTTTAGCAGCTATAAGAACCCTGTGGGAGCAGGACCTAGGCTCTGCCTTCACAGATCGCATGTGGGATTCAGTCCTGGATCGGATACACTCTACCTCCATGTGCGCCCGACATGCTCTTGTGTTATTTAAAGTAGTACATCGTATCCACATATCTAAAATCAAATTAGCTCGTATGTTCCCCGATGTAGACCCGACCTGTGATAGCTGTAAGAGCGCACCGGCATCACTCTTTCACATGTACTGGTTGTGTCCCACCTTGACTGAGTTCTGGACATCAGTTTTTCAAACAATTTCTGAAGTACTTCAGCATCAAATTAAGCCGAACCCTTTCACTGCAATTTTTGGCATTGCACCAAATTCAGGCTTACCTAAAGTGAAGCTGAGAGTACTGGCCTTCACCTCACTACTTGCTCGCAGGGCTATCCTCCTCAAGTGGAAAGATCCTGCTCCTCCTTCCCACTCACATTGGATTCGAGACATTATGGCATGTATGAATTTAGAGAAAATGCGTTACACAACCCAGGGATCCGAGAATAAATTTGACCGAATTTGGCGCCCCTTCCTAAATTATTTTAAAAAAACAATAATAACTATAGAAGAGTAGCTAACCCCCCCCCCCTTTTTTTATTTTTTTATTTGATTTAATTTTATTTCTTTATGTGTTTTTTTTTTTTTTTTTTTTCTTTTTCGTTTTTTTTTTTTTCATATTGATTGTTTATTTCTGTTTCTTGTAGGGTATATTTTGTGTTGTTGGGTGTGAGGGTGGGATGTGGGTGGGGTATGTTCGGGGGGAAAAAAAGGGGAAAAAAAAAATTTGTACTAATCGTGCTACAATTTGTTTGTTACGAACATTTAATAAAAAAACCTTTGAAGGAGAGAGGAGCATTTGTAAAACGTGTGTCACGTTACCCTGTTCTCCCCTAGTAGGTACTACAATTTTGTGTACCCTATTGTAAAGTGTTCCCTTTTTTTATCGTTCCTATTGCACCGTCGGCCAGTGATAAACGCCAATTCGATTCTGATGTATGTCTTGAAGGTTCTGGGTTCAAATCCCGGGTTGCCCGGGGCCTTTCTGTGTGGAGTTTGCATGTTCTCCCCGTGTACGCGTGGGTTCTCTCCGGGTACTCCGGCTTCCTCCCACCTCCAAAAACATACAATGGGGATAGGTTGATTGGATTCTATAAATTGACCATAGGTGTGAATGTGAGTGTGAATGGTTGTCTGTCCCTATATGTGGCCCTGCGATGGACTGGCGAACTGTCCAGGGTGTACCCTGCCCTCGCCCAATGCAGCTGGGATTGGCTCCAGCCCCCCCCACGACCCCTAACGGGACAAGCGGTAGAAGATGGATGGATGGATGGATGGATGTATGTCTTGCATATATCAGAACTGACAATAAAAAACTTTGGCTTTGACTTGACTTTGATGTGATCACAGCATAGTCAGGTGACATTGTAGCAAATGGCTAGAGGAGAAATTCAGCTCCATGGAGGGCACAGACAACCATAGAAGTCAATGTAAAGGTTGCTTAAATCAAGAATATGTTTATTGGTTGTCATTTTACAAACAACTCATATTTTCTTTGAATCATTAAATGATGAGAAAATAAATATTTTATGTTTTGTATTTCGAGTTTATTTAATGCTAATTCTAAAAAAGGACATTTGCAAGCCAATATAATAGCAGATACTTTAAGAATTTTGACAAAATGTCATTTCCAGAACAGTAATTTCCATCACTGTTTTCAAATTTTGAAGGTATTGTGATGGAAATGACAATGGCGTTGTTATAAATGCATTTTATTTGGCTTATATTACTGAAAAATATGCATATGAACTTAAAATAGTTTTTTAAATTGTTCAGTTATTGATACAATTTAATACTGATTTAGAAAAATCATGATTGCGCCATGTAAGAAATTGATTTTAATATTTAAGTGAAATAGCTTAAAGCAGATTTTCATCTTTACAAAAAAATGTATGTATCTTTAAAACCCTTAAAATAAATTAATTTAAAACATTTGGTCACATCTGGGAGTGCAACTACATTAGATATTTTGAAAACTCAAGCTAAGTTCATAGTTTTGTTTAAAAAGGAAATTTTTGCAGAGTGATGGAATTGACGATTTCCTCTGGTTCTTAGAACAAGATGGCTAAAATAATAACTTATTTAAATAATTTCAGCACAGCCACTATCAGGAAATGTTTCTACACAATATGGAGAACTGCAACATATCAATACATTTCTAAAATTAATATGTTAGATTGTCTAAAACTTTCAATACCAAAAGTGCCTCTAGTTGAAGAATGACCCATGAGTGAAAGACATTAACCTCAGACACATAATGCTGGGCTTACACTAGAGGACTTTTAAAAGACTGAAGACTGAAACCCTCTTACATCTAAAGACAATCAACTCACACCTGAAGACAACTAGTCATTAGGCTCATTCGACCCCAGTTTCGGCTCGTCTGGAAAGTAGACAAGAGTAGCCGAGTGCAGTCGGGGGAGTGGCGAAAAAGCCTGACTGCAGCCGGACAGCTCCGAGTTGGCTCGACTTGCATGTGCCGTAGGAAGTAGCGTCTTTGTTGCGGATGCAGTTCGTTTTCTAGTTTTATTTTGAAGGCCTATTAGAAACATATTCGTAGAAGAGCTACACATGCTACAACCGATTAGAAGCAGAACACAACACAAAGACGAGTAAACACTTTAAAAGCGAGGGGCATTTTCAAAACAAGAAACGAGATATAATATCCCCATTCCCCACACATCTTTATCTTTCTTGTTACTTTACTAGAAAACCTACTTTTAAGTGATACAAATTAATTTAAAGTTAAAGAATGTCTAATAAAAGATCCCTTGTTATTATTGTAGGGATGGATATGATGAACTTTATTATGATGTGTAACATCATACTACTTGTTTTAGTTTTGGTCTGGCTTTGCGAGACTACATGTAAAATACAATTCCCAGACCATTTAGATCACTGGAAATAAGCCTATGATTTAATCTTAATGGTATAAAGATATCACGTCACCAAGATCTTCTGTGACTCAAGTTTGTGTTAATTTTTAAATAAATCTATACAGGAGAGTTAAACATGCATCCAAATTATTTCTCTGACAAGGGTTCAGACCAGTGGAAGTTTAACTCTAATTAAGTATATTTCTGCTAAATGTATACTGTGGAGGCCTAATGATTAAACATAAATTAAAATCAAAAATAATGGATCGTAATTTAATTTTGTGCGGTGATGTCAGACTTTTGCGTAACTAATTGGGGAAACGCATCGAAGGCACGGGGTTTAAAGTCCCAATTAGCGCTCGGCTCCGCCTCTCAGCAAGACGTTTCCCATCAAACATTTCGCTCCTGCAGCCCGTGGGGAGAAACTACAGCGACTTGCTCCAGTGTCTGTGTCCATCTTGATCCTGCGCTACTTCAAAGTCTCATGCAGCCGAGCCGCAGCCAGCCGCAGGTGTAAGTCGGACAAAAAGTCTAACCATAATGCTGTGCGCTCAGCAAGACGGGCGTCATAATTGCGCAGTTCTTAGCAAGACGGCTCCAACTCAAACGAGGCTATTAGTTTTCAGTCACAGAGTGAGATTTTGAAAAGACAGGGGGTGTCATGATTCTGCCTGGGCCTCTTTGCCTCTGTTTTGTTTTTTGCCTTTTTGCCCTTTCTGCTTGTCTGGTTTATTGCAGGGTTGGAGCAGGTGTGTGGGAGTCAGTTCAAGCACTCACAGCTGCCAGCAATCACCAATCAACCGCCCTTCATATACCCGGCCCGACCTTCCAGATACTGCCAGATTGTAGTTTCAGTTCACTCAGTCAGTAGCTCTATCTCTTATTACCTGTTTGCAGCGCCGTTTGCATTTTCGCCTCGTACTCATTCTTGTTGTTTTCCTGCCACAACTCTCCCGGTCTGACTCCCTCATCGGCTCCAACCTGCACCAGCGAGCACTTCCCCCCGGACTCCTCTGCCCGCCTGCTCTGGTTTGCTCTCGCCCAAGCCCCTGGACATTCTCTGTTGCTCTCTCCCTGGAACCCCCCCCAGGACAGTTGGATTTTCTCTGGATCCCGGCCCAACCCCCAGCTGATTCTTGTTTAATAAACCTTCTTAAACTGGTACTGTCTCCGCGCCTGTGTCCTC
Source organism: Hyperoplus immaculatus (assembly GCA_949357725.1). Classification (NCBI taxonomy): domain Eukaryota; kingdom Metazoa; phylum Chordata; class Actinopteri; order Uranoscopiformes; family Ammodytidae; genus Hyperoplus; species Hyperoplus immaculatus. Next base: position 667,697 of record OX442361.1, read on the forward strand.
CCTGTCCAGCCGTAACAGGGGGTCTCATATTGCAAGACTACAACTAGATTCCTTTTGAGATTAATATTATTTCCGCAAACGCGATTGTGATTATTTAATAAAAAAAAGTGAATCCAATATTCCGAGCGGGGGACTTCCTTTAGTTATTTGACTAGCTTTATTTGCTGATCTCGTCCCCCAATAACTTTAACTCCTAACTCTGTATTTGACTCGCCCCACACACATCCTGCGTCTACCTCTGGAGCGCGTCGCCTTACCTTCCTGCTGCGTCTCTCTGACTTTTCTCGGACACACATGGAACGTCTCAACTGCTGCTACTACTGCTGCTGCTGCTGCAGCGCTGCTTCAAAATCACTGTCTTTCTCTGTTGTTTCCCTTTGATTATTCTCGTTCACATTGTAACCGAGGGTGTATAGTGTGTCCTACTTTGTCATTGTAGAAATAAAGATACGGGAACTCCATTCACTGAACTGCACTTTATTCTAGCGCTCACAACATCGAACTTTTAGTCAGACACATTTACACGGCTGACCAGTTGCGCCAACAGCCGATTGCACAATTAAATCGTGAAATAAAGGGATTATTTGCGTATACGTCTGAGGGATGTTTTATTTTGAAAGAAACACACCGGGAAATCGTGTAACTAGAGTGAATGCTGCTGGTATGACTGTCAACAGAGTATTTCTCTATCAGTTAAAGCACAGAGACCCGAGAGAGACGCGTGGCTCTCAGAAAAAAATAGGCGAGCCTCCTGAGGTAAAGGGGAGCGTCGCTGCAGACCTGCCTCCGACGTGCATCAGCAGTGCGTCTGAGGTTGGATGTGTGTCCGCTCTACGTTGATTACACGGTCAGTGACAAAAAGTCAGACGCAGACGCGAGGTAGACGCGCAGTAGAGGTAGGATGTGTGTGGGGCGCGTTAAGGTTGCACAGCTGTCAGCCTGGTTCGAGAGGGGGTTGTAGCCGATTCAGTGGTCTGTACACTGACCATGGTCTCCACCACCAGGGGGTGCTGGAGGTACTGGTACGGACCACTCAGCTGGTGGCACGGACCACTCAGCGACCACATACAACTGGTCATGACCACTAAGGACCAGTGGTCCTTGCCACTAGGGGCGCTAAACTAGTGGCACGGACCACACAGTGACTGCTCACTTGTCTCACTTTCTCTTCATCTCTGTACATGGCTGTAATAGCAATGCTTTTAAACATAGAGATCCATTGACTCTGCATTTATGTCATTATTGTAGCACTCTCTGATTTGTTTATAGCATAACTGAGGAAAAAGTTTAAAAAAAATAAAAAAAATAAGATATTTTATTGTAATTAGCTTATGCTGTACTCTGACGCTTGGGCACAAACACACACACACACACACACACACAGACAGACAGACAGACAGACAGACAGACAGACAGACAGACACTCACTCACTCACTCACTGACGGCACGGACAGACGCTACTCTAGCACGGACCAGCCAGAGACCACATACCACTGGTCATTACCACTAGGGGCGCTCAAGCAGGTAGCACGGACCACTCAGCTAGTGGCACGGACCACTCAGCTAATGGCACTCACTCACTCACGGCACGGACACACGCTACTCTAGCACAGACCAGCCAGAGACCACATACCACTGGTCATTACCACTAGGGGCGCTCAAGCAGGTGGCACGGACCACTCAGCTAATGGCACGGACCACTTTGCGACCACATACTGGTCATTACCACAAAGGACCAGTGGTCCTTGCCACTAGGGGCGCTAAACTAGTGGCACGGACCAGACAGTGACTGCTCACTTGTCTCACTTTCTCTTCATCTCTGTACATGGCTGTAATAGCAATGCTTTTAAACATAGAGATCCATTGACTCTGCATTTATGTCATTATTGTAGCACTCTCCGATTTGTTTATAGCATAACTGAGGAAGAAGTTTAAAAACAAAAGAAGAAAAAAAGTCAGATATTTTATTGTATTAGCTTATGCTGTAGGCTACTCTGTCGCTTGGGCACACACACACACACACACTGGCGCAAAAAGTGGGTATGCTCTATATGCGGCGCATAGAAGTAGAATGATTGCAGAGGGATGAAAAAAACATTTCAAAGTGGTTGAATAAATAAATACACAGTTTGCCAACCGTTATTTTATTTGACCGATTGTATTGATTTATCACGGATTGTCACTGCAGTTTTTAACGTGTCACCTCAAAACATTTTTTTTTGTTGAATGGTGTGTTCTGACCGACACACCTTAAGTGAAGGTTTATATTATAGCGGATCGGCGCCGAAACCACACACTCAACCGTTTTCTCCACTATCATCATATTTTGCACCGTTATGTTCCAGCGCACTACTGAGTTGTGTGTGTGTGTGTGTGAGAGAGAGAGTCTGTGTGAGCGTGAGCACGAGATAAACTATGGGTGAATAGAGAGTGTATTTCTATGTTTGATTGATGGTTGTGTAGCAATAATAATCAAAATCCGTTTGCCACAATCTTAAAACTCCCACAATCCTTTGCTCTCACATCAGCATATTTTCAAAAGGAACTGCTCCCCCCAGTCGCTACAATCTGATTATACTTGGATAACATCAGCAGCATTCCCTTATTGCTGAATCAAATGTCAAAGTATATTAATATTGGGTCATCCATGGTAGGCATACTACATGTCTGAATGCAGTTGATCAAGATTCGAGATTCGAGATACGAGAGTAGCGTGTGTGTGTGTGTGTGTGTGTGTGTGTGTGTGTGTGCGTGTGCGCCCAAGCGACAGGGTGCAGCACAAGCTAATGTACTGTAAAGTGAGCGATAACCGAAAATAAAGTAACCAGCTTCTCAAGAATCAGTGGGCTCATTTCGTCCAACTACCGGTAAAAGTAAAGGGTGTTACCCCCGAAAGAGCATCGGCCTTGGTGCAGGAAAGGTGTAATGTGTTCCTCGACTAAAAGTAAAATATCTGACTTTTTATTTAGTTATTTAAACTTCTTCCTCAGTTATGCTATAAACAAATCAGAGAGTGCTACAATAATGAAATAAATGCAGAGTCAATGGATCTCTATGTTTAAAAGCATTGCCATTACAGCCATGTACAGAGATGAAGAGTAAGTGAGACAAGTGAGCAGTCACTGTGTGGTCCGTGCCACTAGTTTAGCGCCCCTAGTGGTAATGACCAGTGGTATGTGGTCTCTGGCTGGTCCGTGCTAGAGTAGCGTGTGTCCGTGCCGTGAGTGAGTGAGTGTCTGTCTGTCTGAATGTCTGTCTGTGTGTGTGTGTGTGTGTGTGTGTGTGTGTGTGTGTGTGTGTGTGTTTGTGCCCAAGCGTCAGAGTACAGCATAAGCTAATTACAATAAAATATCTTATTTTTTATTTTTTTTAAACTTCTTCCTCAGTTATGCTATAAACAAATCAGAGAGTGCTACAATAATGACATAAATGCAGAGTCAATGGATCTCTATGTTTAAAAGCATTGCTATTACAGCCATATACAGAGATGAAGAGAAAGTGAGACAAGTGAGCAGTCACTGTGTGGTCCGTGCCACTAGTTTAGCGCCCCTAGTGGCAAGGACCACTGGTCCTTAGTGGTCATGACCAGTTGTATGTGGTCGCTGAGTGGTCCGTGCCACTAGCTGAGTGGTCCGTGCCACCAGCTGAGTGGTCCGTACCAGTACCTCCAGCACCCCCTGGTGGTGGAGACCATGGTCAGTGTACAGACCACTGAATCGGCTACAACCCCTGCTGCCTGGTTCTCCAGGCTGTTAGGAAAAAGTGTCCGAAATAAGTGCCTGCACAGACGGACACAGGTCGCTACTAATGCCGCTCCTCCTGCGTCGTGCTTGGTGCATGCGAGAGTGTGACTGTTTACAGTACGTCATTTTGCTTGATGCAACACAAATAGGCCTATTAATCTGAATGTAGAGCATGTTCACAGTGTGTAAGGTGGCCGCATATATGAATGACACAAGGGCTGAGAAAAGGCTCTGTTGATCAGATGATCGATCAAACATAAAATCATCAGGAAATTATAAACTCATCCCGATGGAGATTTCTATTGAGTGATTTTGCTTTAAACTGTACAGGGACGCGTGAGTCTTCAGTCGGAGCTGCAGCATAAAGTGACAAACTCAGAGTCGGTCAAACCACCTAGCAAGCAGGTTAGACTCATGGCGTATGTTGCCCCAGCAACGGACTCTGAGTTGTGCTGAACCTGCTTCCTAAAAAGGAAAACCCAGCGTCAAAACCCGCTTCCTGAAACAAGCCTCTGAACACTGCAATAGGCTAATATCTGAATCATGCAATCACAATTTTAAAATAAATCAAAAATACTTACTTTTATCTAATTTTCCAACACCACTGGTGTGTCTGGAAAGACTTCCATTGTGGTGCGGGCTATTTGCCACGCTTTTTTCTAATGTGTTTTGCTGCCGTCTTTGCAGAGCATTTTCTAAATGCTGCGCATGTGTTGTCAAATAGATGAAGATGTTTTCTTAATTTGCTTGTGTTTTGTCTATTTGCATGTGTTTTCTTGGTTACAGTGCTGTGAGTTCTCAGGGCCACCGTACATTGGCTTAGTATGTCAATATGGACAGGAGGTAGATATGTTGTTGTTATTCCTTCAGTGGTGTACTGTAGTTTGATTGTTGAGGTCACTCAGTTTGTTGATTTATGATGCTAATAGGGACATGTTAACGCCTGAAGAGGGACATTATTCATTTACATTTGTTTGTTTCTCACCAGCTGTTTGCACCACACACAGTAAGGGCCCGATCTAATACAGTCACTGCAGGAGTTGATCACAGACTTGGAGCAAACTTCCTCTTGTTGACACAACACTGCAAAGAAAAACAAAAACTGTATGAAACATAGTGTCTGAACCTGGAAATATGCATTTAATGAACAGTATCAAATTGAAATAATGAGCTGTGGACACAATTCAAATTCATGTTTTTTTTTCCGCTGTTTAGTTTAGGTGGGCGGATAAATAGGTGTGTTATCTAAACTATCTATTTCCTGTTAGGGATACTGCTATTAGTGTCAGTGTTGGTGTAGTCACCTCACTAGTTTATAACATTCACATTATAAACATTTGTATTTCCTCATTATACTTTATGTTATATTTAAAAATGTGTGTGATATTGTAAGATATTAAAGACATTGTAGAAGGGGCCAAGGAAATGCATAATGTTGGGCAAATCACAGTGGTAAGGGTCTCAAAATCTCACACTCGTTTCACTGCCCCAAACACACTACCCTTTCCTTACATCCAGATTCCTAAAATGTGTCTGTTTTTGTTCACTCGCTGCTGCCATTTTCTTTCTCCTTACACAAATTGACGTAAACTTCGGTCTTAGTTTCTGTAAGTAAGTGCAATAAAACTTTCCCAAGTTAAAAGCCTAAACTTCAACAATACACTTGTCCAATCTGCATGAATGTATATGTGTTGCATTGGAGATTTTATGGGGGAGTGGCCCGGGGGAGCCAGGGCCACCCCTGAAATCTCATTGGTCACCCTGGTTCAGTGGGGCGATAGTTAGCTTACTGCTAGCAGCCTCGATAACACTTTACAATAAGTTGTGCATTACCTACTGCATAGTTTGTTTTTATTTATATTACTAACTAATACATGTTTTGTTTTTTTGTAACTATTACATAGTTATCAATGATTACCTACTACATAAGCCACGTTTCCACCATAACTACCAGGAACTTTAGGTTCCAGGAACTCCTCGACCATGAACCTTTAGTTCCTAGGCCGCGTGGCTGTGTGTGTTTCCACAGGGATCTAAGGTCCCAGGGAGGTTAAACATATCAGGCCGATGACATATGGAGAAGCAGTAAAAGTATATGCACTGCACGTCATTTTATAACAGGCTACACTTAATAATTGTTGAGTTTCGACAGAATCAGTGAATGAGAATCAAAAGGTTATTGCTCTATTTTAGCAGAGACATGCGATCGTCTAGAGAAAAATCAGAAAAAGAGGTGACCGGTGTGTGGCTGCTCTGGTCTGTTAACACTGGCAGCGGACAGATTATTTCTCTGTATATTTTATTGGAGAACAGCGGCCATCTGACCGTAAAAAAAATAAGAAAAATAAAATGGACTGTATACAAGCAGCCGTTTGTTAAAGGATTACTTCACCGATACGGAACCGGCGTTCCATCATTATAAAATGTCTATTGTAATATAAGGAAAGAGGTTTGTCTTGACTCAGTCTTCCCTTGGTCCAGCTGTCCTGATAATCTACACCCCACATCCTCCATACGCGTCATCCATCCCAAAAGGCTAGAAGCGCCGAGGACTACAAACCACTAGTTCCGCACATTTTTATGCCCACCAATAAGGAATGAGGGAGGCAGGACCTCCCTCACGAGATGTAAACAGAATGTCCGCTATGTTTCTTCCCCGCTAAGCGAGAAGCCAAGTCCCAAAAAACTCCGACCAAGGACATTTTCCATTTGAAACGCCTGAAGTGGATTTTTAATGCTTACTGCAGTGAACGGAAATTCATGTCTACCTGTATAAACCGGATTACAGCGAGGAAGAGAGCTGATAGTCATAAGGAGGAAGAGTAAAAGATAGCTGCACTAGCTTTTTCTTTATATGTCCATGGTGAGGACGAGGAGCCTGAGCCAGTGTGAACTGGTGGATTCGCGGCGTTCACTGTTAGAAACGTCACTGTAGCTTTGCTCCACATGAACAGAGGGACCCTGGATACATATTCAAGTATTGAGAAGTTGAACTGGAGGCGCCAGCCACAGCCCGCGGGGAGAGACGGACATCAACCACAACACAGTAAGTTTTTATTTTTACTCATTCACCGCCACACATCTTGCGTTTGCGTCTGCCTTTCTTTCCCCCCTGGCGCTTGTGTTAGCAGATCAGAGCAGCCACACAGCACTTTATTAATGGGAATTATCAAAGAAAAACTATGTAGCAACAGGCTGATAAAAGTAGCGCTGCAGCAGTGAGACACTGACTGTGTGAGAAAAAAAACTGCAAGCTAGGTGCACTGCACAGACGTAGGATGTGTGACCTGGGTGTAAACACGGCACAATACTTTATAGTTTTGAATTCTGTTCTAAAATGTCTTATTGGCACGTTTCCCTATTTTTGGTAACATGGGCAGCAAAGCTAACGTGACGTAACCTTGCAGTTATTTTTCATGTATGCGCTGTAAGCTACTGCAGGCTAAATTAGCTTGCCTTACTAATGTTTTGCCCAATGTTTTTTTAGACAAAATCGCCGATTCATGCAGTTTCCTGCCGTGAATCATGCAAAGAGAGAGACCTCGCACTTGACCATGCACCTGATGAGCAGTACCGTGGCTATCAAGAAACAAGATCGAGCAGCTGTGACTAGAATGACCTGAGCCAACACACTACACATTTTATTTTTATTAATATGTAAATTGTTCATATTTTTGCGATTAAAACCTTGAACTCAAGTTGGTTGATGTGGTTTGTCTACTAACCAGAGTGCTGTTCAACTATAGTACTATTAGAGAAATACTCATTTCTACTGGGGCAAAACTGATAGCTTAGTCATTTTTCTGTGTGTTTTCCTATGATCCTGTCAGTATGATGAACCTACCTTGCATCCTTGTGATTTTATAACATTTACCTAATAAATTGTATTTTAAAAACAATATGACAATCTGTGCATCAAAATCAGTTACTATTGTTCAGCCTCCAACCAACAAGTCTGTAGTGGTGAACATGGGTGTAGGCAGGAGTCCAAGGTAAGGTAACAACAACATAAGATATTTTATTGTTTACAAAGGAAAATCTTATGACATCATGCTCAATGCTATAGAAACCAGGTAACACACAATGAGACAATTCTTAAAAGTAAAATGTCCAATATACGAACATGATAAAGATAAGATATAAAGGATATTGTAGCGACCCAGCAGAACTATGGGGGGGATTGATGGGGAGTTGTGGGGGGAAGGAGTTGCCCTAGTTCAGCCTGATAGGCCAGTTTGAGTTATGGGGCGGGTACAGCGTGAGAAGTGGGAAGTTGAGCCAAGTAGGCGCCAGTTCGGAAAATAAGGCAGAAAAGAAGACACGCTCCTACAACCCACAGTTAGCTAACAAGCCACGCCGGTAGAAACTGCAGTTAGCTATCACCCCTTTGTTGTTTTGGGCACTCCTCCAACCCCGGGGTTAGCCTGTACACTAGGCACAATAAAGCCCGGTTCTCCGGTTAAACGTCAGCTACTCTGTGTCCTCATCATTCTGCTAGCTAGCCCCCGCGGTGTCGGGCCGTAAACGCTACAATATTTACTATAGGTCTAGAGGTGTGAGGATGTATTAGCAGAGCCTTAGATGGGATGCTCCTGAATTTGATGTAGGGGACAGATGTCCTCTCAGAAACGTCACTGCAGCCTCCTTGGTGTGGGCACTGGTTGCAGCTGAGTTGGAGACAGCTATTGATCAGATTGATAAACTTTTTACCACACTATCACAGCTGACATGGAGGCTGTAGACCCTCGGATCTGATCGGATTCTGAAATGTCATCATAAAATACAACAGTTAGGCTACTATAAGTGAAACGTTAGCTTTGAGCACTCAATGGAAATGATTGTCGGATTAAAACTTTTTTCTTTAATTGCCTTACAAACACACAAACGGTTGTTACATTAGTTTGTTTCTGAAACAGTTTAGCAAGTCGTCGTCGTCATCCCCTGACAGCAGCTACAATTGCATACTGTGTGAACAGAAATATAGTTAAATACGCTGAAAGTCTTACCTGTGCGCGAGTGCGTTTTGCAGGAGGTGCATTAGTATCTCTATAGGACAGGGTTCCGGTCTGCATACGTCCCTCCCATCCAGAGTGTCCTCTTCTTGCCCAGAATATTTAGTTTCAGAGTCCACCGGTTTGAAGCTAAAGGCTAGTTTTGTTGATAGCGTGCAAAAAATATATCTTGAAAACTGTAGCAAACTTAGCCGAGTGCGCGTTTCCTTCCCTCCGTTTTACAGTGAAACCGGAAACTATACATTCATACTTCAGAAAAAATCATTCATTGTGGAATCTAAATAGTGTCTGTATTTGTCGAGGTACCGCCCACAGCTGTATTTGGAAGTAGGCTAACGGTAGTTTGTTTACCAACTCTCATCCGAGTCACACGAGACTACAAGAAATGTGGGCGGGGCCTTGGAGGGCTGCTAGCGCAGTGCATTGTGTTAGTTTGCTGAGAAGAAAGAGATAAAAAAAGGCAGACACAAGCGCAGCAGATACATGATGTGTGGCCGATAATACGGAGGATGCTCATGTTGTGCTGTTGCTGTTCGCTTTTTATTACATCCCAAACGATCGCAAATGGATTAAATTCAAACCAGGAAATGAGACGCTCGCTGAGCAGATATTTGAACATTGCGGGTGAAAAGCTGCAAGCAGACAACACCTATCCGACATCTTCAGCACTGCAGCCCCGCCCCAAAGGTTCCTGAACCTTTGCAAAGTCCTTCCCCCCGAGCAGGATCTTTTTTGGGGATAGGAAAGGTTCCGGGAACTACACTTTAGATCCTAGTTTCTACGGTGGAAACGTGTGGAAATTATGATGTAACATGACCGGCACATAATCAGGGAGGAAGTCATAAAAGTTTGCCAGTCTCTTGACTTTTGGCTTTGTGCACCTCGTCTCCTCCCCATGCACATCGATAGATGGACACAAGAACTGGAGCCAGTTCTGGCAGGTCACTGACGTGCCCAAAGGGTTGCGGTGGCCAGGAAGAAGCCTCTCTACTGAGTGGAAGTCCCTCACCCCTCCTTCCTGACATGGTGGGCCACAGGGAGGACTATTGTGTGTGTGTGTGTGTAGGCTACTCGTACAAAGAGCCAGGCCAGCCAGTTTTCTACAGTTATTTTATATTTTCTTTTGTTTGTTTGTTTTCCTTTTTATGCCCAAAACAGAAGTTGTTGGTTTGATCAGACTGGCTCTCCTTTTATATTTCAGGGATCTCTATACAAGGCTGGACCCGGGGCAACACATGTGTAGGCTTTCTGTGGTGGGACTGCACGGTTTGACACTTCATGTATTGCTAAGTGCATATTTTTATTATTTACTTTTTGTATTAAAGGTGAAGTAAGCGGTTTATTTATGTTAATATAAGTGTTAAATTGCTCTTTATTCATACAGTGATCACTTACATAATGTGCGTGTTTCATAAAGCCGATCTCTCAATCAGCTGCTCTGCATGTAATCGGCAAATAAACGTATTGGAGGATCCCAAAATTTTAATCCAATCACAAGATAGAACGCTACAAACCGACACCCGTCTCACTCATGGTCTCACTACAGGTGCACGCCAGAGCAACAGATGGGTGAATGTTTTTGCGCCTACAATGGCGGAGCAGGTAAAAATCCTTCCCAATGTCTGTTTTGATGGTTTTTATCATGTTTTATCACACTTATGGATCTGAGATGATGCTAGATAACTCGCTGCTTGAAGACCACAGTGCATTAATGTGGTGACGTAGGGACGAGCGAAGGGACTGCTAACTGCAGTAACTGACAGGAAGTTAGCTAAAAGAACCATTCCGCTTACAGCACCTTTAAGTATCTAGTAGATAGTGCATGCTTTGCCCCCTTTGTTTGGTGTTGGCTTTTGTTGCTTTCATGTCTTTTGTCTTCCACAGTGGTTAGACAGCATGCACGTGCAGACCAGACCTTACATTATCACCATAAGGAGGGAAAGCTGTAAGATATTGCTACTATTGCATCCCCTTAGATGGTTTTAACCTAGTCAACCTGTTCAATAAATAGGAATATATTTCTGCACCAATTCATGCCTATAGTCATTTTCCATGCTAAGGGAAGGCATATTGGCAAAAGCAACACTTTCATAATTGAAGTAAACGACTTCCTCCTGCCCTTAAATTGGAGGTGGCGTTGTCAGGCATAGAAGGTAATATCTTACCTATGGTTACTACACATGCATAATTCCTGCAAAGGTTCGTTGTTCCGGGAACTAGTTCCTATGGTGTTTTTCCCAAGTGTTTTTGCTTTTTGTATTGTTTTTGTTTTAGTAACTACTACTTTGTTATGCATTACCTACTACATAGTTTTTTTAGTAACTACTAAAGTTTTTTTTTTCAGTAATTAGTAGTAACTAAACAGAAAACTACTGTAGTAGGCTAATAAATCCAGCCATACAATGCATCTTCGGAGACACACCCTCTCTGAAGATGCATTGTATGGCTGGGTCTAATAGCAACGGCAGTTTTTGTTCAGTATGGTCAGAAAGATAATGACAGAGATTCAAATATTGGAGGTCCTGGGAAAGTTTTGTATGCACTTCATTTAGCGGAGAATATCTCAACTGTTATAGACTAATATGACCCCAGTGAACAACGTGGGATGTGTGACAAAATCTCTATCCGGGGCGAAAGTCCTGAAAATGACCACAACAGGATAGACTAGTATCACACTACGTGGTAAATTGGACTTTTTTTTTCCTTTATAGATATCCTCATACTTTTTTACCAGATTAATCTTCATATTAAGAGAAATACTTTTTGTACTACACTTTGTCTAAAAAATGTTATACATTATGCAAATTAGGCAATCTCTCATTAAATATGCATAGCCTACATATAAACCCTTTAGTAGAATTCCTGGATATGATTTGTATGCACTTCATTTAGCGGAGAATATCTCAACTGTTATAGACTAATACGACCCCAGTGAACAACATGATGTGTGACAAAATCTCTATCCTGGGCGAAAGTCCTGAAAATGACCACAACAGGTTATCTCACACAATATCTCATTCAATATGCATACATATGTAATAGGTTGACTGTTTTTTAGCCATTTTCATTATATATCAAATCAGAATGTTTACACTCTTCTATGACCTTACAATCATCGCCACAGTCAACCTGAGTCACACACACACACACACACACACACACACACACACAGACACACAGTTTACACAAGTGAAGCTCCGGCTCGTCAGTGAGCGGACTGATTTTGTCAGTTTGGTGAACAATCAGAGTGATGTTGTTCGCTCATATCAGCACTCCTTCAGGGGCACTTTACACGACAACACGAAACGGTGCAAACGCGGAAAAATTCCCGCGTTTGCACTATATCATTTACAGGAAAACAGCAAACGCAGGCATGAAACCGCAGGTTTTTGAGATCACCTCCCAGGGAGGATTTTTTGGAAAACTTAACGGTTTTGGTTTCCTGTAAACACCGAAACCATTTCCCCTGATAACGCTGACGTCACGGCTCCACCCTCACACATGCGTAGTCTATAACTTGCTGTCAAAATATCCACAACACAAGCGTAAAGCATAGCAAAGTTAGAAGACAACATGAACGGTGTCTCCACGGCACCATCACTGTGATCAGCGGAGAGTGACGTGCAGGGCTAAAATATAGCCTAACACTCGCCAATTTAGTCTAAGCGATTAGTAAGTTATTGAGACCGCCGGCCACTTTGTCTGGGGAAAGATTTGTGCTCTGCCGGTTTTTCTAGCCAAATAAACGTGTGTAGCTTCTATGCCAGGGCAGGGACAGGGCTCTCTCTACATTAAAAAACACTATCCATAGTTCAGCGCGCAGCGGTTAAGTTACTGTTCAACAAAAGGAGCATTAAGGCTACGGCTTCACAGTAAAAGCATTTCACTGGCTAAACATTAATAGCATTTCACTGGACACACGTGAGTTGACTTTTATTTTGAAGTACGCCTAACAGGAAGGTATCCGCTCACGAAGCCCCTTCACTGTCAGCAAGTCTTCTGTTTTTACGAGTTCAATGCGGTGAAATAAGAGGACAGAAAGCTTGTCTTTTACAATATTTGTAACCCCAACCTTACACCAACCGCTTTATGAACGTTAGTGGCATTAATTTTCGGTTACAGTAAGGTTTTATGCATCAAATTGTACCGGAAGAGCTATCTACTAGGCTGTGTCACCGCTGACTATTGGCTTGGCATGGCTGCTACACTGCTACTACAGTGATTTCGGCCCGTTTCCTCTGAAAACATGTGCACGGGTGAAGATGTCAGATAAATTTTGTCTGAACGGGGTTTTTTTTTAAACCAAAAACTGGAAAACTGTCACGTTTTCACAGTGTAAAGTGCCCCTCAGAATGCATAGAAGGTCTCTCGTCCAATCAAATCACTCGCTCAGAACCACTGCTGTATAATAGTCTATAACAGTTGAGATATTCTCCGCTAAATGAAGTGCATACAAATCGTATCTAGGGTTGGGCACCGAAATGTCATGGTCTGGGTTTGTCTTGTTTTGGTATCCGGGTTTCCTGTTTTATTTTGGTATGTCTGTCTTGTTCCTCCCCATGTCCTGTCACGTTTCCCTCCTGTGTGATTGCTGCTCCCTCCCCTAATGTGTTACACCTGTGTCTCGTTGTGTCTTGCATATATACTCCTTGTGTTCCTTGTCTGTGCATTATGGTTTGTCCTGTTGCGTGTTGGTGAGTCTCGGCTTCTGTGTTACCCATGTTACCTATGTTACCTGTCTTTTGCCTTTTTGCCCTTTGCCTTTTGGCCGTCCTGAGTTTTTGTGTTTTTGGTGGAGCAATAAATTACCTTTTTCTTTTTAACGTCTGCGTTTGGGTACTACTTGCCTGCCTGTCTGCCTACCTCACCATAACACGAAACCCGGTACCAGTATGGCACTGGTGCCGACGTAAACGGTAGTAACCAGACCGAATAAGAACGAAAGTGTCGGTGCCGCCCCCTGCTGTAGTCACATTTGTATTTTGACAGACTGATCGCTCTGTATGTCATGATCGATGAAGCATGTCCGCTCGCGGATGCTGTTCTGTGTACATAGCGAGGAGCATTTCTCACCGGGCAGTGAGTGACGAGAACGAGCCCGACCGTCTTGAGGATCGCGCGCACGAGTGCTCAACACTCGCTCACGTTCGCAGTTTCACAGGTCTGATCGCACTTTATGTCAGACTATTTTTGAACGCCAATGCAATGCATTTCTTTTTGCGAATGACACGCGATCTAAGGCGAGTTTATTTATATAGCACAATTCAGACACAAGGCCACTCAAAGTGCTTTACAGGGGCAAGATTAGAATACATAAAACACATTATAAAACATTTAAAAGCAAATAAAAGAAGCAAATTAAATAAAAATTGCAGGTTAAAATGGAAACAAAAGTCTTCAGACTCGATTTAAAAGAACTGAGAGTTGCAGCAGACCTAAAGTTTTCTGGGAGTTTGTTCCAGATTTTTGGATTTTCTGACAGTATTGTCACGCATGTATTAGGCACGTGTAGGCTGACGATGAGGCAGCGGCCGGCTGCACGCTTCCTCCCGTCAGCTGTTCTAGTGCTGCCTTTACGCACGCCGGTGGAGACGAACCCAAAAAACACACACAGCGGGACACGGCGGCCCGGTGATATGGAAACGTTTTAACAAGAAACTTCATTAAGACACACTTAAAATAACGATCTCTGCCCATACAAAAAGCTCTGACTTGGATAACTCTATGGAGCGATCGATGTATAAAACCATCCGGTAGGCTACATGTGTCTGATGACGGGCCGTTATATCAATAATAAACAGCGCGCTGCACATTAGAACAGCATGTACATTAAAGATCTCGTATCCATCCTGAGAAGGCAAACATGACAAATTTTCTGCACAAAAATGGTTAATTTGACAACGTTAATAGTTGTGGTCTTATCTTTACAGAAGACTTCTTTGTATTTTTGTCAGTTGAATTTTGTTTCAAGTTAAATGCAAATGAGCATTGTTAATATTCCTTGACTGTTTTCAGTCTGTGGTTCTCATTGGCCCTCATTTATCAAACTTGCGTGGAAATTGGTGCAGATTCTGGCGCAAATACCGGTTGGTTACGTTGTAACCCAGGTTCTCTGAGTGGAGAGACTATCTCGCCACCTTACATATTCCATATGTACGGGGACTGACCCCCACGGGGGCAGTTGACGTGGATACTCTTTAAGACACACCACTTGTGGCGGCCACGCATGATTGGCCAGCCGTGGCTATATAAGCCACACCAATGCGTGGCCTCTTTGGTTAACCTTGATTGGAACGCGTTTCTGAGCGGCATCTTGGCTGGAGAGATAGTCTCTCCACTCAGAGAACCTGGGTTACAACGTAACCAACCGTTCTCTATCGTGTCAAGACTATCTCTCCACCTTACATATTCCATATGTACGGGGACCTCTGTAAGACACACCGCGAGGAAACCAAGCAGACCCAGCTGCTCCTGCGGGAGCCTTAAAAAAAAGCAGTTGAGTTTGAATGACACGTCACCACCACCAGAGTGTTCACCCACGTGCCCAGTATAAAGGAACTATTTACAAATATACATTATGTACACACCCATCGCCAAGGCGCCAGACGCTACTAAGGCTAAGCTGGCCCTGCAAGATGCTAAGGCGAGCCATGAATGGGTAGATGGCCTAGCCCAAACGCGCACCGTCCTGCTGCATTGAGCCCAGCACTCGCTCCAAGAATGGGGTGCTGGCTGCCACATTCATGCAGTAGAACCGGATAAAAGTGGACGGGGTCGACCAAGAGGCCGCCATACAAATCTCCGATAGAGGGGCCCCTCGCCATAGGGCCCATGACGTAGCAATGCCCCGTGTGGAGTGCGCCCGCACCCCTACTGGGGGTCGGCTTGCCTGTCCTCTCATATGCCTGCTGGATAGCATTCACAACCCAGTGGGAAAGCCTGGCCTTGGAGACTGGCTGTCCAAGATGGTTAGGCTTGTAACAGACAAAGAGCTGGTCCGTTGTCCTATAGCCATGTGTCCGATGTAGATACACTGTTAGGGCCCTGACTGGGCACCGTTAGTGACCGCCTACTCCACCCTGCTTCACCTTCCTGAGGAGGGTGGAAAGGGTGCAGCTCAATAGATCGACCGGTGTGGGACTCAGACCAGACTTTAGGGTGGAATGCAGGGTTTGGGCACAGCACCACCCCAGCACCACCTGGCAAGAAGCGGCAGCAGTCCTCATGCACTGAAAGAGCATGGAGCTCTCCCATTCTCTTAGGAGACACAATTGTGAGCAAAAACGCTGTCTTGAGAGAAAGCCATTGTAGCCTAGCTGTATCCAGGGGCTCGAATGGCTCATTCTGCAAGGCCGACAGCACCACCTCCAAATCCAATGGGGGGACAGCTGGCCTTCTGCGATGTAACCCTACGAGCACCTCTAAGAAACTGAGCAATAAGGTCGCAACAGCCTTCTGCCAGCTTCCAAGGTCCAACACGGGCTGCCTTTATGGCTGCCACTATTCCCCTCAATGTCGAGGGAGATTTGCCCACCTCCAACATTTCCTGGAGGAACTGGAGAATGTCATGGGCTGTGCAGGCGAGGGGATCCACCTGTCTCAAATTGCACCATGATTGAAACACTCCCCAACGATAAGCGTATGCCGCCCTCGTTGATGGAGCCCGGGCTCCTTGTAGAGTGCTAACCACAGACTGGGGCAACCCCATAGCTAGAAACCCGGCCCTCTCAGGGGCCAGGCCCAAAGCCGGAGACCCTGGGGAAAAGGATGAAAGAGAGTCCTGTGGACCTGGGACAGGAAGTCCCGCCGACCCGGGAGCTCCCACGGGTGTCCCTGAAGGAGGGGTACAATCGCTGAGAACCAGATCATCTGGGGCCAGTTGGGGGCCACCAGGATGAGGCTCACCTCCTTCACTGGTGTGCCATGGCATCCGTGGGAGGATCGTCCCTTTTCATGGAGAAAAAGAGGGGACAGTGAGCTGTCTCCCTCGAGGCGAAGAGATCGGCTGTGGCTGTACCAAAGTGCTCCCAGATCTCGCTCACGACCTCCGGATGCAGTCTCCATTCCCCAGGGAGGGGTCCCCCTCTGGAGAGCCGATCCGCCGCAAGGTTCACCTGAACCGAAACTGGGACAAGCACGCCCTGAGGGCGGCCTGTCTCGCAGACGTCAAAAAAAGAGTTCCTGATTTGGCATCCAAAGACATGCCCAGGAACTCTGTCGATCGCAAAGGCTGCAGCCTGCTCTTTCTCTTGTTGAGGCGCAGGCCCAGGTGCTCCAGGTGCTGCAGAAGCCGGGTCACATTGATGCGACACTGTTCCTTTGAGCGAGAACACACCAGCCAGTCGTCCAGGTAATTCAGGATGCGAAGACCTTCCTGCCGCAAAGGACCCAGGACTGCATCCATGCACCTTGTGAAAATGCGAGGGGCCAGTGATATCCCGAATGGGAGGACGCAGAACTCGAAGATTGGGCCGTTGAAGGCGAACCTGAGAAAACGTCTGTGTCCCTCCCATATTGGGATCTGGAAATAAGTATCCTCCAGGTCGATTGTGGCGAACCAGTCGCCTTGGAGGATAGCCTGTCGAAACCTCTACACTGTCAGCATCCTGCATCGTAGGGGCCTCAAACACTTGTTGAGCCCCCTTAAGTCCAACATTGGTCTCAGTCTCCCATCTTTTTTCGGGATGAGGAAGTACCGTGAGTAGAACCCAGCCTGCAGATTGTTTTGCTCCACCTCTCTGATGGCCTTCTTGGCGAGGAGAGTGCAGATTTCTGCGGCTAGAATCTCCCTGCGCTGTGGGTCTTTCACCACTATAAATGTGGCTGACCTCATCAGCGGGGGTGGGTGCCGAAACTGCAACCGATAACCCTGAGTCATGGTGGACACCACCCAGGGATCCCCCCAAGGGTCTCCTAGGACCGCAGCCGTCCCGAGGGACGGCAAGGGGGGGCTGGGTTCCCACAACTGTCAGGACTGTGGGGAGGGCCTGGGGCTCTTTGGCCCCCGGCCCCTCCCCCTTGGCTGACCCCGTCTAGCCCTACCCCGCCGGCTGGCCTCCAAGTGGACCCTTAGGTCACTTGGAGCCCCAGACCGCAGGGGTGGCCCGGCCCGTGGAGTTGTTGGGGCATGCTGTTCACGGCCCTGCCGGAGCATTACCGTCACCTCCCGAGCACAACGGCGAGCCTCTTGGCCCTGCTGGAGCATTTTACTTGCATCCGGCCCAAACAAGGCCGATGGCACCACAGGCAGCCTGAGCAGACAGGCCTGGTCCTCCCCTTGTAGGCGTGACTGACTCAGCCAGAGGTGGCGCCTCACCATCCAGAGAGAGGCCATAGCCCTGCCTGTTGCCACTGCTTGTTCCTTCATCAGCTTAGCTAGGATCAAGGACACCTGCTGTATCTCAGCAGCTAGAGCGAAGCCTTCCTGCTCCAACCGTTTGGACAACTGGCGCTGATACAAGGCTAGAATAGCCCCTGTATTGACCAGCTGTCCCTGGGTTGCCATAGCTCCATGCACTCTGTTGAGCATGGCATCCATCGTTTTAGTGTTTCTGCTTGGGCAGCCTGGCTTCCCCAGAACCGACTTGGTAGGGGACACCAAGGCCCCCAAGGTTTGATCCATGGGAGGTGGTGGTCCACAGCCTATCCTCTCCCAACCTTGCATACATGCTAGCCGTCTACATAGACCTGACCAGCGATGGGCTTCAGCTGGTTTCTCAAATTGCTTGAGCACCAGTTCCTCTAGATCGGGAAGCAGCGGTACGGAAAAAGAGCGCGTCTGCCCCCTCTCTTCATCATCAAAACGGGAGGCCGTCCGGCCCTGCTCCGCTGGCAATTCAACATCCAATGCCTGAGCAGCCCGAGTGATAACTTGCTGATAGAAAGAAGTCGAGCGCTCCTGCTCCTCCTCTACCTCTTGCTGTGCCTCCACACCCATCTGGCCGAGGGGGAGGTCTTCCCCCTTTGAGTCCACCCCCAGAATGTCAATTTCCCCTTCATCCGACGTGGGGTATCCCTGCCCCAACTCCCCCTGCTCTGCCAGTGCAGAGGTGGGGGGCTGGGTTATGGATGGGACCATCATTGCTGTTGCAGAGGAGGGGATTGCTTCTCCGAACCGTCCAGCAGCCACCCCGGGGGTATGAATTAATGAGTGAGGCTCCTCCCCCATGTGATCATTCCAAACCACTACCCTTGGCTGCTTCGCCCGCTGCGGCTGCCCAATGAGTGTGGCCGGACGTTTAAGAGAAAACGCCAAAGCCCTAGCCTCCCTCCCCCTCATGCAGGAGGCGGGGTCCTGGCTGGCCATGCGCGCATGGTCCCGCCCCAGACAATGCAAGCATTGATCATGACCATCCTCCATTGGCATTTTTACCCCGCAGCCCGAGCAGGCGTGGCCCTTTGGGCTAGACATTTTCTCTGGACCCAAAATGTTTGAACTGCTTTGAACTTTGGGAGATGTAGCTTATGCACGTGGCACTAATCACCCCACGCTGACACCGAAACTCTCGCTGTCTGCGGGGACGTGCCCTCTGAAACAATTTACTTTTTGTTTCCTGGAATTTACCCGCGGCTTAAAGTACGCCCGTTCGCTTCCTCCGACTAGGTCGGGTTTCACGAGGGACTATGGCTGTGGCGTTAAACGGCGCCCGTTAATACACACAGCTACACTCTGGCCACTCTTTTCTCTCGGTGGTACAGCGATCAGCTGTGAAGCACTCCGCCGCTTCCTCCGACGGGGTCGGATTTCACGGGAGACAATGGCCACAGATCGGCAAGCCGATCAAGCCACGCTTCCAACAGCCTGTGCAGTAAAAACAATACAGCGATCCAGAGAGGGGCCCGTAGACCAGCTCTCCTACTCACTAGGTAAGCGGACAACGCTGTTGTCACCACACCTGCTGAACCCACACAACTCAAACGCTTTGCTTCTTTCTTCTCTATTTGCTTTGCTTTTTTTCCTCTTCTCTCACACACGTCTACTGCTTGTCCACGCATGGGTGTGGCTTATATAGCCACGGCTGGCCAATCATGCGTGGCCGCCACAAGTGGTGTGTCTTTAAGAGTATCCACGTCAACTGCCCCTGTGGGGGTCAGTCCCCGTACATATGGAATATGTAAGGTGGAGAGATAGTCTTGAGACGATAGAGAACTCCCTATGCCAGGTATCGCGTGGGATTTATCAAACAGTCGTATCTCGCCAATCTCGGCGTACACCAGGCCATTATTGATAAATGCGGCGGCTGAAAACAATTGTTATTTGAATATCACGCCCCTATATTTTCTCAGTTTAGATGCCTCGCCTAGAGGTTTTACAACATGGATATGCGCATTACGGTAAAGAAAAGGAACTTCTCTGACGTAGAAATTGACAGAATAACAGCGAAAGTAGAAGAAGAGTTTCATTTCGGAGCATTAAAATCGGCATCAAAAAACGACAGAAGGCAGCAGTTTTAGGAAGGAAATAACTGCTGCGGTCAACAGCGTTGGTGTTGACAACAAACGATCTCCAGCTGAGGATTTTGCATTTGAGGTTTAATTCAGTTTCGCTCAAATGCTATAAAACAGCATGTACAATTATATGTCGCCATTTCTTTAAATAGCCTAGATGAAGAAAAAGTGGTCTGACTCAAAAATCGCCACTTAAAAAGCGTGTTGCTGATCTGAAATGCAACCAACTGGAGGTGCGGGCATAATATAAGTGGTAGAGGAGAAAAAGACGCACCAACTGTCCGATAATGGTCCCCATGAAAGAAATACACATATGCAGAGATTTGAATGATTAGAATGTATTGGCCCTTTTAGATAGCACTACTCTAAAGGGTTTTAAAAACTAAAAATAACACATTTTGCGTTTTACTGTATGACAGCATGCGCTTGGCACAAGTGGTCAGCCCGGCCGTCAGCTGCACAAGCCGACCCGGCAACGATCAGCTGTGAGAGCGCCCACCGTCCTGCTCCGCCAAAAAAATTAAAATGATTACTTTTAGCTAAAGTTTTAAGATGGAGATTAGATTACCTGGTAGTCTCCACATTAACCTCCATTATTATATTGTTTGAAACAGTATTGTTGTATTAGATAGTATGTAAATTGTGTGAATTTTATTTTATTAAAATTTTGAAATAGTTACTCGTAATTATATTGTTTAAGTTAATTGTGTTAAATTTGGCACTGGATATAAAAGGGCATTATTTTTTTTACAAAGTGTGTGCAATTTGAGGCTTTAAAGTACCGGTTAAGCACCGGAACCGTTTCAAAAGTAGTAGTAACCGGTATGGGAAAAAACCCAACCGATACCCAACCCTAATCGTATCCAGGACCTCTACTAAAGGGATTATATAGGCTACGCATATTTAATGAGATAGTGCCTCATTTGCATATTTTATTACAAATTTTAGACAAAGTGTAATACAAAAAGTATTTCTCTTAATATGAGGATTAATCTGGTAAAAAAGTATGAGGATATCTATAAAGGGGAAAAAAAAAGTCCCATTCACCACGTAGTGTGATACTAGTCTATCCTGTTGTGGTCATTTTCAGGACTTTCGCCCCGGATAGAGATTTTGTCACACATCCCACGTTGTTCACTGGGGTCATATTAGTCCATAAAGGCCAGGACACACCGGCCCGATAATCGCCGTCGTAGAGTCGGTAGGGGGTCGGGACACGAATCTGTTTGGTGTGTGCCGTGACGTCAGCCGACGTAGAGGTCGTCGGGCTTGTTTTGAGCCGATCATGTTCAATCGGCGGCCGACTGTCTTTCATTTGGAGCAATTTGATTGGTGGAGAGCTAGCGAATCAGTGAAGCCCGGAAGTGAGGCGGGTAGCACAAACAGCTAACAACAGCTAGCCATCGTTTTAATGTGTTTGTTCGTTTCGTTTTGCGAGTACTCACATGCATCAACCCTTGTTGACTGCTCGACACCATGCTCGACACTCTCTGCTAAAAATTGTGCTCTTATGGTCCATAAATATAAATATGTATTTCTATCTATGTTTATGCTCTTGAGAGCTGTCCCATCATTTCCGGCTTTCGTATTTTTTCGGGCCACAATACAGATTAGCGCCGCCTGCTGTTGTGGAGACATTACGTCCCGCGAAAGCGCAGAGCGTACGGAAAATAAGCAGTCGGCTCGGTGTGTTTTTTGGCCGCGGCGGGAAGACTGGAGCTTCCTGAAACGGCAACTCCATTTTTTGGGTAGTCGGAACGAGTCGGACTGGTGTGTCCTGGCCTTAACAGTTGAGATATTCTCCGCTAAATGAAGTGCATACAAAACTTTCCCAGGACTAAAATGAGGATGGACAACTCTCCCCTTTGCTCACTCCTTTGCTGCATGAGTATGAGACATAACATTTACATTTTATTTTACTTTTTTTTTTGTTATTTGACCTTATTTTGGTAACACTTTACAGTAAGGGTACATTAATTAACTATTAGTTAATGCTTAATAAGCATTCACTGAGCATTTCCTAACTGTTAATACTTGCTTCGTAAATGCTTAATAAACAGAAACTTAGCATTAACTAACTGTTATGCTTGACTAAGCATTAGTTAAAGAAGCATTAAATTAATAACTAAGCATTAACACACACTTAATGCTTAATAGGCATTAAGAACGCATAAACTAATCATTAATAGCATTAACTTAGCATTAACTAACAGTTAATGAATGTACCATATTGTAAAGTGTTACCCTCATTTTTAAGTCACCAGAATGCGGGAAACAATGTCTTTATAGCACACATTTTTTTTTTGGGGGGGGGCTCCCAGACCCCCGCTTTGGTTTTGGAAAATCCCCCTATTTTCTAAGTCTCAAGGTAGGCAAATATGATTATGAATAATCTTTGCAATGGTTATAATGCATTACACATGCCATTCAATAAGGTTTGCTTTGCGATGGCCATCCCACTCTGGTCTGTGTCCCACCTTGGCCACCCCAGTCAAAATGTCCTGGAAACATCACTAGATGTATGTTCCAGGTGGAATCAGGCTGATGTTTTAAACCATTCAGCCAGTTTTCATATGATTCTCTTCTTACTCTGCCAATGAAGGCCTTAAGAAAGCTTCTCTGTGTGCATCTCTTTCAACACTACTTTCAACAGGGCTAACACGACTCACAGCCACTGAAACCGAGTGATAACGTGGTCTCTTTGTCGTCATGTTCATTTAAACACATTTCATGTTGTTGGATAAATGTTGAGATTTTATGATGTGCAAATAAATAATGTTTTGTTAGTAATTCGTTAATTTTTCAAAACTTACCATGTGTACCCACCAACAGGAGCAGAAGAAACCGCAAACACTGATCCATTTCCTTACAACATAAACAATAAATAAAGACAGTTATTTTATTAGTGCGGTGTTACAACTGTTTAGACTCTAAACAGTTGTTAAACTACAGAATTGTGAGAGAATGTTGTGAATCTGATGTAAATATTGGACAGTATTACACTCTCCCTACACAGCCTGCTGGGCGGACAGTTTTAACAGTTTTAAGGGACGGCTGTCTGTGCCTCTGTCTGGACCCTTCCTCACTTTGATCTACTTTATTACCTGACCAGCATCAGTGATGTCACACAAGGCAAAATAATGCTCAGAT
Source organism: Hyperoplus immaculatus (assembly GCA_949357725.1). Lineage (NCBI taxonomy): Eukaryota > Metazoa > Chordata > Actinopteri > Uranoscopiformes > Ammodytidae > Hyperoplus > Hyperoplus immaculatus. Next base: position 691,051 of record OX442361.1, read on the forward strand.
GTTACATCAAAAATGCCAAATGAAAAGATTAACTAATCTAAAATTCAAGCGAGTTATAAATACTTGGATTCTTCTGTATCTTGCAAGTGACTTGCAATAATACTTAAACTAGACAGAAGGTCATTAACTCTGGCTGCGTTTGGCTTGTCCATATATTCAGTTATCCTAAAATGCTAACCAGCAGAAATGGAACTTGGCAATTTGTCAGTTGGTTATGAGTTGTAAAATGAATGTACTTTTTGTTTAACTACACATGACGTTAAAAAATATATATATATATTTATCCTTGGTTAATTTCAGTCACATAAGTATTTGAAGTTGAAAAAATCAAATGTCCTTAAAACTCGTGCAATCAGGACAACATACATCTCTTTGTTGATATGAGTGAAACATTCACCATATATGAATACAGCGTTTCCTGTGCACAGAAGCTTGTGATGCACTAAGTGTCAACACTGTCGATACCATAAAAGGTAAAAGTGAACAGTGATGTGTTGTGTCATCAGTACATTTCCGCTTTGTGAATCAGGCAAAAAAAAAGTGCACACATATAAAACATTTGCAATTGTTTCTGTATGAATCGATATTTCTTTTCTACAGCTGATGCTTCTTTTGTTTAAAATAACAAGTTGAGACTTCATTGAGTTTAGTACACAAGCTATCTCAAATTACACATTTTAAAATGAACGTTAAAATGGAAAGATGTTGAAGTAGCAGTTGGTGGATTCAATTTAAAGATTTAACTTTAAACATTCTTTCTTATAGAAACAAATGAAAAGAGAACAAGAAGGAAGGTGATTACATGTTGAGGGAAATGCAGAGCCACCCTTCACCAGAGTGCTGAACACAGAGCCATTGTGGTTGACTCCCTGTTTGAACTTTGCAAGGTAAACCTTAAGCCATTCTAGTTCAAGATAAGTACATTTAATAGAAATGCATTTTATTTTATATTGCATATAAGTGTGTTACACAGGGATTAACAGCACAATTTCACTTAATCTGTGGTAGTGCTTCTTCCAATCAATACCCTTTTAAATAAATCATTTCGTCAAACTCTTACATGCAGGCAGTGTAGATGAGCTAGAAATAACATAATCTGTTATACGGCCTTGTTCTGGATTGGGGTGCACTCTCTTCCTCTTTAAATAGTGTTTCCCTCCCAATAGAATCGTGCTGTACCATTACTCTCCTGTACATGTATCATGTAATACATGTATCAACAGAATTAAATGCAGAGACATCGTATATATACAGTACTGTGCTAAAGTTTTATGCAGTTGTGAATAAATGCTGTAAACAATAATGCTTTCAAAAATATAAATAATAATTGTTTATTTTTATCTATTTAAAAAAATGCTAAGTAATAGAACAAGGTAGTTATACTGGATAAGCAAAGTCTCTCCCAGACAAAGATTTCAAAGCAGACTGGAGTTTCAAGATGTGTTGCTTTTTTGATGAAGCACAAAGAAACGGGCAACATTGACGATCGTAGACGCAGTGGTCGGCCAAAGAAACTTAGTGCAGCAGATGACAAACACATCAAACGTATTTCCCTTCGAAATCTGAAGATGGTTGCAGCCAAAAAGCCATACCTCCAACATGGAAACATGGTCAACTATGCATGAAAAAGGGCAGAAGATGTTTTATCTAGGGGGTATTACTTGTATTTCAAAAAGCATTTGATGTTGCAAATGCTATTAATAAGTTGATTTTTGTCAAAGTGGTATCTTAACTTGCAGATGGGGCCTATTGTGATGTACAGTAATTAAGTAAACATAGCGCTTTTATTCAATTATTGCTCTATTTGTACTTTGCTTGAGTATTTCATTCTATCTTCTTCTGCCCCTCTACATGTAGGAGTGAAATATTGTTATAGATAGTTTTGGTTAGTAGTTAGTTACTATTAAAAAATTACACAAACTACTCATTGATTAAACTGAACATTCCGGACAATTTAGCAAATATTTAGTGTGTGTTCCCTTCTAAAGTACATTAAATGCATGACTTTGGCCAATGAAGACATGAAAAACAGCCTTATAGATATATTAGATACTGCTTCATCATAAAACTGAAATGTGATTATTTATCGGTGCACAACTGCAGAGGAAGTAAAATGTTGCCAATTCTCTATTTGAATGTGGAAATGGATTCAATTCTCAGAAAGCCAAATTTAAAACATACTGTTCTTGGTATCTATTCTGGAAAATGTGTGATTCAGTAGTTAAGTCAACTTCCTCCTTGAAAACAAGAAGTTTTTCTTCCTCATGGCTTAATGTGAAAGCTTACTTTGACTGTTTCAAACCACAACATGTTGGATCATTTCAAATACATTTATTCTGTGTTACATAAGACTTAATTTGATCACCAGATTTTCATGTAAGCATATTTAAAAAATTAAAAAATTAGGAGGGTAATAAGAGTTTCAAAATTATTTATAATAATAATAATTAAAACTTTGTTTTATATAGAGCCTTTCAAGAAACTCAAGGACGCTAAGCACAGGGGGCTGAAAAGAAAGTAGTAAGACCAGCAAGGACTGAAAAAATAAATACATAAACTCTAAACAACACAATAAAACTGGTGGCTTAAACTTGGTTATAAAAGCAAACTTACCGGTTAGAAGGAGAAGCAGCTCTTGTCTGTGGTTGACAGTTGCATTCAACACTCTTGGTGTGAGACTCCACCCATCTGACAGGAAGTGTGAAGCAACCAAAGGGTGTTTTACAGAGATCATCAACCATTGTGTAACAGCAAAGGCGCGGCATCGACGTATTAAAAATAAAGTCCACATCTAGCACATGCTTTTCTTACAGTCAGAAGGCAATAATTTGGTATTTAAGTTAAGTTAAAGGTGCTGTGAGCGAAATGGTTCTTTTAGCTAACTTCCTGTCAGTGACTGCAGTTAGCGGTCCCCTCCCTCACATTAATGCACTGCGGTCTTCAAGCAGCGAGTTATCTAGCATCATCTCAGATCCGTAAGTGTGATAAAACATGATAAAAACCATCAAAACAGACATTGTGAAGGACTTTTACCTGCTCCGCCATTGTAGGCGGAAAAACATTCGGTAACACTTTACAATAAGGTACACAAAAAAAGAGTAGTTACCCTTTTAAAAAGGGTAGTTTACCTTTTAAAAAGATTAGTTTACCTTTTAAAAAAGGGCGGCAGTGGCGAAGACGGTAGGGAGATCGCCTCTGGAGTGCAGGGTCGGAGGTTCGATCCCCCGTCTCTCCGCCACATGTCGAAGTGTCCCTGAGCAAGACACTGAACCCCAAATTGCTCCCGATGGTTCAGAGAGCGCCTTGCATGGCAGCTTCTACCATCGGTGTATGAGTGTGTGTATGAATGGGTGAATGTGGTAAGATATGTAAAGGGCTTTGGGGCTGAGAAAATCGGCTAGAAAGCGCTATATAAGTCAAGTCCATTTACCATTTAAAAAGGTTAGTTTACCTTTTAAAAAGGTAAACTTACCTTTTAAAAAGGTAAGTTTACCTTTCAAAAAAGGTTAGTTTACTTTTCAAAAAAGGTTAGTTTACCTTTTAAAAAGGTAAGTTTACCTTTTAAAAAGAGTAGTTTACCTTTTAAAAAGGTAAGTTTACCTTTCAAAAAAGGTTAGTTTACCTTTTAAAAAAGTTAGTTTACCTTTTAAAAGGTAAGTTTACCTTTTAAAAGGGATAGTTTACCTTTTAAAAAGGTTAGTTTACCTTTTTAAAAGGTTAGTTTACCTTTTAAAAAAGGTTAGTTTACCTTTTAAAAAGGGTAGTTTACCTTTTAAAAAGTAAACTACTCTTTTTTTGTGTACCTTATTGTAAAGTGTTACCAAACATTCACCCATCTGTCGCTCTGCGCGTGCACCGGCAGTGAGCGGTGCTGGTTTGTAGCGTTCTCTCTTCTGATTGGATTTCAGTTGTGGGATCCCAAAAAAGTTTATTTGCCGATTACATGCAGAGAGGGTGAAAAAGGGCAAGAACAAAAATAATCTGCAAGCTATAATAAGAAATCTCCTAATTAGATTATCTAAGAACTGCTTTTCCTTCCAGATAAATGCACTCCCACCCTTGACCTTACTATCACCATTGACAACTCTGTGGTAGTCCCTACCATGACAGCTAAGAGCCTGGGTGTGACACTCGATAACTCTCCCTCACTGCTAACATTGCTACAACAACCCGATCATAGATACACACTGTACAGCATCAGAAGGATCTGTCCCCTTGTAACCCAGAAGGCGGTGCAGTTTCTAGTCCAGGCACTTGTCATCTCACGCCTAGACTACTGCAACTCCCTTCTGGCTGGTCTGCATGTGCTATCCGTCCACTGCAGCTCATTCAGAATGCAACAGCTCGACCAGTCTTCAACTTACCAAAGTTCTCTCACACTACACCACTCCTCTGCTCCCTTCACTGGCTACTAGTAGCTGCCTGCATCCGCTTCAAGATACTGGTACTATGGTACTGTGCTGTGAACAGATCAGGCCCAGCCTACATCCAGGACATGGTCAAACCTTACAACCCCAGCTCCTCCACTACGCTCTGCATCTGCCAATCTGCTGGCTGCTCCCTCACTCAGAGGGTCACCTAGTCACTTGACTAAATCACGACTCTTTGCTGTCTTGGCTCCAAAATGGTGGAACAAACTCCCCATTAACATCAGATCAGCTGATAGTTTACACATTAAGACACGTCTCTTCGGACTGCACTTTGACAAAAAAAAACATTGCACTTGTTACATCTCCATGTAGCACTTACGTGTAACACTTTGTAGTTTGGTTTATTTGAAGCTTTAGTACTTACGTGATTCCTGTTGTTCTGAGTTTGTACCTTCATTGTTGAATGCACTTGATGGAAGTCACTTTGGATAAAAGCATCAGCTAAATAAAATGTAATGTAATGTAATGTAAGGCTTTTTTAGTAAGCTTGAGAAAAATCAGGGTTGAAATTAATTTAGCCTAAAGCTAAGCCCTTCCTTACGCTCCTTAGATGCAAATGGTAAAAAAATATATCACTCCAATTGCCCAGAAACCAATCACCAATAAGCATTCACACCGCAATGTCTTCAAGGAATTGAATTGCTAACTAATTATGTAATGCCAAAGGAGGCTTTAACTTAGTTTTGTTCAAGCAAACTCATCACTGCATGCATAGAGCAAACTTTATAGGGGAACACTGTGTAAAAAAAAACAATTTTCACAGAAAGGAATCGTATGTTCTTAGAAGATGATTGATGAGTCTGACATGAGCAGCAACACTAGAATGTTTTTCATTGTCATTGTCTTTGTGGGCCAGGCTGGTGGCTTTGACTTCTCCGTTTCGTACCAGAGTGCTCCAGATCTGCTTTCCCCCAGAAGCAGGTGGTGTTATCTCAGTTCTTGCTTGAAATGTTCTAGCTTATCATAGAAGATGTAAGCCTTCATACTTAAGTTCTTATAGTATGAGACAAGCGAGAGGACCTCCCTTTGGGTCATTTCAATGTCTTTGTTTTGCTGAATGCAGTTGGCCCGGGTATATTGTCTTTGCAGCCAGGAAACTGTACTTTTTTTTCTGTGATAACGTTCCGAGAACCATGCCCCTAGGATTTCAATATCTAATGGAATGCATTCAGTGATGATAGCAACCTATTATGATGAAAATGTATAGTCGTAACCCTAAAAATTCTAACTTGAGACAAAATAAAACACTGCAAAAGGAAATAAACAATAAGCAAACTGCACTAATCTTAATAATTATTCATGAACAATTGAGGAATCTAAAGGGAAAATTATAATTTTTCTTCTAAATAAGATGCATTCATTTTTCCAGATAAGTAAATTATTCATACATTTAGGAAGGCCATAATCAATCCTGACATACTTCCTCAACCTGCAATAACATATCTTCAGTCCATCTCTCGGCTCCTACCAAGCAAATTCTTCCTTTCTCCCAAAAAATGCCAAACCATGACACACTAGAAGTTAAAACTTTACCAACAAATGTCTAAAAAGACACAGTATAATCCACAAATTGACATCACATTTATGCTTCTGTAAAATCTAGAGTAAACTATCACTACAACTCATCATACCCTTCGTCTTTTTACTGTTTTTATATTGTTTAGTTAAGAGAATGGGGAAGGAGGAAGCACTTAATCAATAGAAAAGCCTATATTTATTTATTTTTAATTACCAAGTTGTCACTGTGGAAAAAAGTCAACAGTCTGTTCAGAGAAAACACAGGCCACAAAGTGCTAAGCCTGCCAACAGAGATCGATAAGGATGAAGCTTCAGAGGGCCTTGAAACAACAAACTATACCTTGTTAACTGAAAAAAATGAGATTGCTGTTCCCTTTTTGATATGAGAAATGAGAAATGGATTTAGCAAAACGAATCTAGTTTTATTTTATCATTTCATATTTGTTTTTAATTCTGCTTTTTTCTCTTCACACTCCAGTCCAGTTGGTGGCGATAATGCGCCTACAAGCTGGTTTGCCAACCGCCAATAAACCCTAAAGAAGAACACCGATACCAAAACATCGACCCACCCCGACCGACCCACCCTTACGGACAAGGATCACGAGCCTACAGCGGTTGAAACCTATGGTTGAAACCCAGCTTACAAGGTCCATGGGTGAAACCGAAACTAGCGAGCCTAGCTGAGCCTGTTCAGAGACACATGGAAAACGGCAAATATCAACTATGTTTGGTGCTCTTTCTGTGTTCATTTGGTGCCTCCAATTCAACGCGGGTAAGGTCGTTTACTGGCTAGTAATAGTATGCTAACATTCATCCTTTTGTATTTCAGACGGGCGTGTAACCTTAACGCAAGTGTTTGTTTTTGTCCATTTACTGTTGTTGGAGCTAGCTGGAGGTATTTTTGCGCTGTTGAAATGCAAAATACCTACATTGAAGTAATGTGTTGTTTTAAACCCAAGGTGCTCAGAAGTAATTGTATTGGCATGATTGTTTTTAATTGACTTTTAATGTAAAAGCTGCATTGTAATCGATTGTAATTTGACTTTGTGAACGGTGTAAACAGGAAGTGGGACAATTCCTTAGCAGGTTTCGATCTATTTGTGAGTATATACATATAGGGGAGAGTGGCCTAAGTTGTGCATTTTGAAAGTTGTGCCACCCCTTGTTTCTAGAAAACTGTGGAAGAAATTGGAAATGTGACCACATATTTAAGAAGAGCCATCCATTTGACTCATCCTGTAAAGAAGGGAGACACAAGGAATAAGATATAAGCACATTTAAACTCAAAAATCTGTGTTTTGCCTTTCAAAGTAAAATTTCCATGATCAAGGTTTTTGGATTATTGTGTCTGAACAATTATAGACAAGTTTGAAAACATTTGACACATGTTTTAGTGCTTTGGTATGCTACATTTTAAGTCTATACAGTTAGCACGATGTCAGCCCTAAATTGCTGCATCATGCTTATTATCCAAATTTCTGGGATTGGGGTGATTTGTGCCAAAGGGCCTGGGTGAGTTATAAGTAAGTAAGTAAAATGTATTTATAAAAGCACATTTATGACAGTTTGCACTGTCCAAAGTGCTGTACATAGTGCATTCAGTAGGTAAACAATTAAGGTAAAATAACAATAACCAAAATAAAAGACGTAAAGCCCATACATCCACATAAACACAGATAGTAGCGCAGAGGTAAGATAGTTAATGGGGAGGAAACACCAGGGTGTACATATGGGTTTTGAGCCTTGATTTAAAGGCAGAAATGTAGGGGAATCACATTTGTCAGGTGGCAGTTGGTTCCACAAGCACGGAGCAACTAGTGCAAAGTACATTTCTGAGAGTTGTGCCAGTGGCATGGCTGTATACGCTGGTCAACAAAAGAAAGTGATTGTCTACAGTAGCTCAGAAGAGAGTGACATCTCAATTCCACTTAACGACACCACTGATGAGAGTTCAGATGGCCAGAAAGATGATGATGGTGACTTTGTCATTGTGAGCTTTGCAGGTAAAACCATTAGATCTGCTAGGCCTTGTTTAAGAAAAATGTCCTTCAATCTTTGTCAACTATTTACTTTAAATACACCTTAAATAAGTGATTGTCTAATGGATTTGTCTTGCATTACAGTTCATGAGATATATATCAATGGCACAATTCACCCCATGGTATTCTCTCCAACCGCACAACTTACACCACACCGGGGGCAAGTTGTGCATCAAGACAACTTTTTTTCCGAAAGCTATATTTCTTCAACAGTTAATTCCAGATCCAAAGTTTTTATTGCCAGGGATGCACAACACCCTGAAATATATGTACATATTTGAGTTGGAGACTTTACTGTCAAGGCCTTACTTTAAAGTCACTGTGAGTGAGAAGTTGCACAACTTAGGCCACTCTCATATATATATATATATATATATATATATATATATATATATATATATATATATATATATATATATATATATATATATATATATATATATATATATACATTCAAGAAAAGACACTGTAGCGCGGCTTTCCCTCTTTAATGTTTCTGTAGATCTGCCTTACCTTTTGAACAAAACAAATGCTTAGAAGGTTTGTATATATGTTTTTTTAATGAAAAAACACATCAACAATAAAACAGTGCAAAGACAAACAGCAGAACCTTTTTTTAAAACAAATGATGACGGCGACTTGTCTTGGGCCGCGGGCTGCAATCCCAATTGCCACAACTATTTACATTTTTTTTAAACACAAAGGGTAAAACAATATAACAAAATCAAACACTATGTAACCAAATTAATAACAAACGAATGGGCTACAATTAAATAGGCTAAGAACACAAGGCCTATGGAACAAAATAAAAAGTAACAAAAAACACTGCTACAAGTTAAACCGTTGAAAGGCAACAGGCTCATTTATTATTACTATTTAAGACTAATTTGATTGGTTTACTAAAAAAGAAAGAAACAAAATTCAGCTACTTACTTTCTAACTCTATAAAAAATAAAATATGTAAAATAAACGAACAAGCCGACATATGACGGGCCGCTTATCCTGTCCGTGCTGCCGCCCATAATATTAAAACACTTTTAAATATCGCTAAGCGAACAGTAACAAAATGAACTAAATTTACAATTGCTTAGGCTACATGTTCTTTGCTAAGAAAACCAACATGTTAACCTTCGCCGGTTTGAGAAGGGATCTTGTGGGGGTGACGATGTTCCCTGCCGTGCTGAACACCCGCTCGGATGCGCAGCTTGTTGCACACACGCAGAGGAATTTTCTTGCGACCTTTGCCAGGAGGGGAAGCCTCGTCTGGTTTGATTTCCACCAGCCAAGAGGATCCTCGTCAGCATCGATGCCGGCCTCTTGGCAGTACTGTGCGATCTCTGCAGCTGCTTTTTCGGGAAGCTTTAATGTGGCAGAGGCAGGTGCACAATTGTTCCTCTTTAGCAAACTTGCCAAAGTAATTTTCTTTGGCTTGGGCTCGGCAGCGGCTCCCCCCTCCTCTTCATTTTCCCCTCTCACTGGCTGCGCTGCTCGCCCGAGGATGACCGCTTCTTCCTCCACCATCTGTTTGAGCTCTCTAATGTTCGAGTTGTATTCAGCCCGGTACCGCGGGTCCATGAATGTTGCTTTACGCATTAGCTCCTGGCTTGCCTGCGGCAGTGCTCCGTATTTTTCACCAAGGACATCGATGATTCCAGCCTTCAGGTCAGCAGTTAAACGTCTGTCTTCAGCAGAAGGGGCAAGAGTTCCCTCTTTCACCAGTTGCAGCACGGGGAGTAGGGAGGCGGCGGTGACGTAATTCTCCCCGGAGAGAATGTCAGTGAAGTCGCTCACCGGCTTCAACGCTTCATTCATTGCCATGAGAACATCCTCATCTTGCCAAGTGAGGTTTAAGTTGGTCTTGCGATCCTCTGACAGCACTCTGTTTATGGCCAGCCTCTGCTCTAGCATTCTGTTAATCATCTTTTGCTTAGATCCCCAGCGTGTTGCACAATCCTAGGCGAAAAAAAAGTAATGCTTAATATAGGCTTATTGTATTTTATTTATATTTTACATGTTTTCCCAAAAATAATATGAGGCTTAGTTAACTTACCGTCACCAGCGAGTGCTGTGGGAGGCAAAGCTCGACCTGGGCTTTCTTCAGCTCCCGTCTCCTCCTCCAGCTGTGCGAGAACATGCCGTTGATTGTGCGACAGACAGCAAGGGCCCGGTCTGTGCGCACTTTCTCTGTCTTCTCTATGGTGTTTGACACAGCCAGGTTCAGGTTGTGCCCGAAGCAGCTCAACCAAGGCCACCCTAGGTTCCGCACCGCTGCTTTAATGTTTGCTCCACTGTCGGTGGTGAGACAGGAGACTTTTTCCGCGCTCAATGCCCACTCCCGCAGAGCCTCTTGCAGCGCTTCAGCCAAATTAACGGCGGTGTGGTCCTCGGGCAAGAAGGTCGTCTGGAGGCATTTTGACACAAGCTTCCACTCCGGGTCAATAAAATGCACTGTCAGTGACATGTACGGTGCCATCGTTGCGCTCGACCATAAGTCAGTTGTGACTATCTTCGACGGATAAGAGGGTCCGCTGGAGCTCGCTCCGGACACTAGTGTAAGCGCGTGGAATGGCAGTGGATGAGAAATATGTGCGCCCTGGAACTTCGTACTGGTGGTCGAGTGTTGCCAAAAGCTCAACGAAGGACTTCTTTTCCACCGTGTTGAATGACACCATCTCCTTGCATATATATTTAGTGACTGCATCGGTACATGCAATCCACCTGACACTGTCCTTTTTGTACTTAGTACATTTTGCGAAGGCTCCAAAAATGGATGGCTGTGTCGGCCGCTCCGGTAGAGGCGTCGCTGCTGCAGGCCCCATCTTCACAGCTTCACTCTTGTGGTGCACTTTGAGGTGTGTGCAGGGCTGGACTGGGACCAAAAATTGGCCCTGGCATTTTGGACCCAGACCGGCCCACCACAATTGATCGACCACCCACCAGAACACATTTATCACGGTCCCTTAAAGATGACTGTTCCATTGAATTAAATTAAAATGTTAGTTTATTTTGAACAAGTGTACTGACATATAATACAATAATATTTACAAAGTTTTATAGTAGCTATAGTATTCTGTTGTAGCCTGGCTCCGCCCGCCTACCTACTTCCCCCTCAAATTTAATTTTCCCTTCAGAAGACAGTCTGGGGCTGCGGTGAATTCACGTGTTTGAGCTCAGGAAAATGTTCGGCCGTCCAATCAGCGAACAGAGCGAGTGGCTGAGAACGATGACGTCGAAGTCGCGCTCCAGTTTCAGTTGGATGCTGCGACCAAACGTTTTGCGATTGGTGGCTGATCCAGAGTGGCACTGGGCAGATCCAATAGTTTTAAACTTCAACAGACACCCGCCTCTTAAGTGAGTGAACGTTTGCCAAATAGAGCAGTTCCAGACCTTCTGTACAAATGAAATGAGGTACGATGGTCTGGTAGGACCAGGCTAATTCTGTTGTGGGTGGTGCTCAAAAAATGCCTCTAACATGGTAGGCTCAGGACGGACAAAGTAATCAACCTCCTGCTCCTTGCTCTCTCTCTCTCCAGACTCCTCCTCTGTGGATGGTGGCTCAACCTGTTTCATAAATGAGGAGAGACACACAATTGATTGAGGTTTTAAGGATGTATCAGTTAAAGAGGTGGAAAGATGCATTACAATAGATTTATACAGGCAAAATGCACAAATTGTTGTTTTACTAAGTAAACCAATGTGAAAAAAGTGTACAAAAGTAATGGTGTAATGTGTATTATTCTAAAGTACATGATGGTCTAGAAAGCAGGTCTAGTAAAAGAAACTCAACAGCTTGTAAAAAGTAAGTAGGCTACAATTCTGTTGTGGTCTAATTTTCTGAATGTTTCTAAAAAAGAGAAGCCTAATGCCTCAAACACTGAAAGTGTTGTGAAAGGTGAAAGTGTGACAACTTTATGTTGCATGTTTGAGTGAATATACTTTTCTGCATTAACTGTTAACTTTGTGATATATTAATATATTTTTAATGGTCAGGTCAAATTAGTCTGTATTTTTAAATTGCATTTAAATTATATATAAAATAAATAAAATTCAAGTATGTTTAACCATGTCAACAATCAGTACAGAAAAGTATATTTAAGTAAAACATTATTAAATCCACTATACTGAATAAGTAGGCTACAGCAAGAAGCAAAAACTGACAGCTTCCTCACTTTAATGACATGTTGATCAGCTATCAAAGTAATGATACTCTTTCAATACACCAACAACAGAGCTATTTAACTCCTCTTAAAAACCACAAGAGAGCTAGCAAATGTTTAGTAGGTTATTAGCTAAAATAGCCACTTTGACCTGGCTCTATAAATGGCTCTATCCATGATGTTAACGCAAGCAGCTAGCTGTTGGCAAACTGTACACATGCAGTGTTGGTTAAAATTCAGCAAGCTACACAAATAATTGTTCTCAACATAACTTTACTTTCAACTTCTTCCCACTAGTCCAGCAACTGTCTCCTTTCCGTTTCTTCTCCGTTTTTCTCGAGTTGTTTTTCTGTCTGTTAGTGACGTGACTTGATTGAGTGATTGACAGCTGAGGCCCAAGGGACGGGACCTCGGCCCTCCGCTGTGTGTGTGATTGGTCCAGGCCCGGTCCAGAACCAATCATGATGAATGGTCCAATATTTCATTGGCCTTTCAGGTTAAGTTGACAGTCTGCGCAGCCGAGAGGGAAGGGACCTCGGCCCACGGCTGTGTGACATGGGCCGGGCCGGGCCCAGATTTTTTTTCTTTTCTTTTTTTTTTCTTAAATAGAACCTTGTCGGCCCGGGTCGGCCCAAAAGGCCGCCGGCCCACCGGGCATTTGCCCGGTATGCCAGATGGTCAGTCCAGCCATGGGTGTGTGTGTAAATTTGAAGTATTACCTCCAGTTGCTGACACCTTCATGTTGCAGAGTCTGCATATTGCCTCGCTTAAGTTCTCCGGTTCCCGATTTGCGTTGGGTTTGAAACCAAAATATTTCCAAATGGGCGCCTTTGCCTTGAACTTTGAAACTAAGTCAACCTCCATCATTTTCTCCATCAACTCTCCTCTCTTCCTCACCGATGACAGCGTCTGGCAGCGCGCCAATTCTCGGTGACAGCGTCTTATAACATTCCATGCCAGCGTCCCTTGGAATGCTCGGTGACGGCGTAACATTCCATGGCAGCATGCCTTTAAACTCTGCACACTCTCCTCGTCATGATCGAATGCTCGGTGAGTGTCTTTGATCTTCCGCACAGAGCAGAACTGCAGCCTATTTTACACATATTTATTTTCTTTCTTATAATTATATTATTTAATGAACGTCTGTGCAGCAACTGAAAAAAACTCGGTGTTGCCGGTGTGCACGTGACGTAATCGGTGTTGGCCTCAACACCGAGTAACACCGGTAACACCCACTACCGCGGCAACCCATATATATATACACACACACACACACACACACATATATACACACATACACACATACATACTATATATATATATATATATATATATATATATATATATATATATATATATATATATATATATATATATATATATATATATATATATATATATATATACACATACATATACACATACATACTCACTCACTCACTCACCGGTGTGTCAGATCAATTGGTGATCAGGGTAGCTGGTGGCATTTGCAGATGTTTCGTAGGCGTGTCTATTTAGGACCCCTTGTCTAAAAACCCGGAAATAAACCTATTCAAAACAGGCCCCCAGGACTGTGGTTGCGTTCCGAATCGCATACTCTTTCTTTTTTCTATTCTACATACTACATCCGACGATAAAAAGAATCTAGTTAGGATGCAGTAGGCATACTATTGGGACATACTTAACTCTCTTATTTCATCATAACATTGCGCCTTGATCTTGCCTCTTGCTTTTATATCCGTCGCATCCCCGTTTGTTTTCATATGGCGGCTTCGTCGATGTGACGTCGCTTCGTCGATGTGACGTCACTTCACGTGCGCACTGGATTGTGGGTCAGAATCGCCCAAATAGGATGCACTTTTCAACACTAACAATCTTGGCCGCATGAAGTAGGACATCCGGGTACTTCTAACCATCCTAAATCTGGCCACAAGAATCGGGACATCCTAAATCTTTTTTCTACATACTATATAGTAGAAAGTATGCGATTCGGAACGCAACCTGTGCCTTTTCCGAGCAGTCAGCATGGACAGGTGGCCACGCCTGGTATTGCACGCATTAGACTGTCTGGGACTGGTCCGTAAAACAAAATGGAGATCATAGGGTGCCGACCCCATTCATTCCCAATACAATTTCTTCAAACAAGAATGTATCTCCGCTAATTTTTTCTGGATATCAATCAAAGGCTCATACTTTTCTTTAGACCATGTACTAATAGGATGGAAGTTTTCGCTTTTCAAAACGTCATCGAAAGCGTTTTATAGCCGTTTTATTTTCAGTTTTAGCCGTTAGGCGAGTAGCCGCTAAAAGGAGCCGTAGTGAAACAACCGTTGCTTCGGCCGGCCCGGCCTCCGATGGCGGGAGGAATCTTTGTTTATCACTATATTACTTTACAACGACGGGGTGTAATTTAAATATTACAGATAGAGAATCATCCGGGATTAGTAACTTATACTTCCATGGTCGAAACAATGCAACTGTGCTCGTCCCGCTTAGCTTAATGCGCGGACATATTATAACGTTACACTGCTGGAGAATGAGTAACGTCAGTGAAACGTACCCTGCGTGTCATGCTTTAGGGGTGTGTCGGCACCCATGAAGCAGAAAGTCACTTCCTGAATTGTCGCCCTGCGCCAATGAGCAGCTTTCATAGGAATGAATGGCTTCACTTTCCAACGGTTTTCAGTCCGCTGTCCATTTCTTTATAGGTCCATGATTCAAAACATCGTCTCTCTTCGCATTCATTTATCGGTTTATTTTATACATGATGCCATAAACCGTTTGCAGGATCATTACCTTTGGTCCCAAAGTACATAAAGAATTAGTTGTCTTCTGCGCGGGGGGAAGAAAACTCATTCTTGGCGGAGTCGAACCAGCAATCTCATCAACCCATTCATAATAAACTATATAGCCCGAATTTTACATGGTGCGCCACAAAGTCAGACGAAAGAATATTGTGCTAGTAGGATATTATCATTTTCACACAGGCAAATATTGAATCATATGTACAATGCACGTCAAATGAGCAAATTGCAGTATAGTGTAGTACAAATAAACGGTCCAAAATGTCGGCTATTATGTGTTTCTTTGACTAATCCTTGTCTGTTTGCATCAGTACATTTCTCCCATCTTTGACGGACATTATCTCAACATAAGTTATATTCTTTTTTCTATAACATTCACTTGTACACCTCAAATTCTTAGCACTATTCTGGAGTTTATTACAGAATAATTTGTTATGTTGTTAGTTGTATGATTAATGATACATTTATTCTGGAAATACATGCCGAAAATGCATTTATAAAGGCCTATGTGTGTATATATATATATATATATATATATATATATATATATATATATATATATATATATATATATATATATATATATATATATATATATATATATATATATATATATATATATATATATAGTTAGTTGCATATTCATTCAAACATTTCTGTAAAAATTGTAATAAAAATATATTTTTTAATCTAAGTAATCAACTGGCAACGTTTTATGGTGATCTATTATTTGCCCTTTTCACATACAGTGTCTCAAATCAAAGTTCAAATATGCAATACTAGCTCGATGTCCTAGAGACGAGCGTCACAAAATAAAAGACAACAAAATGGTCATTAAAACGAGATTTTATTGAACACAAGCAGTGCAGAAATAGTGTCAGTAAAAGAACAGTAGGACACCCAGTGTGGTAGAACTTCCACAGACTGCACTCAGAAACACAAGAACCCTAGATCCACTCCACAGTGTCCAGCAAAACGTCTGAATTAAACTCAAATATTAGACTTGTGTCTTATGCTTTCCCTTACCTCTGTCTGCACCTACCTCTACCTGGCCCACCCACAGTATCTCCTGCACATCATTTCCTACTAGCACCACTGTTTACGCTCTCCTGTTCACTCACAGACTAATAAATAGGCCTACTACAACAAAGCAAAATAACAGATACAGGCCTACATGAACCACACTGTCACTGTCATTACAAATATAGGCAACTCCCCAAACCAACCTCAAACAAAAATACACACCTCAAAGCGCACTACTGTCAGTAAGCAAACAGAAAGAATCAACACTCCGTTGCGTCTTAAATGCCCATAACTACGTAAGTGTCACCATATCTCGCTTCAGCTATTGCTCTCCAAAACCCTTAAACCCTATGATTAAAATCTACAAATGTGTAAAATAGCATCCTTTTAAGAAAGACTGCACACCCCTGATCATTTGTTTTCTACACTTACCTCTCGCAAAGCCAGACCAAACTACAGCAAGTCACAATAGCCTAGCCTACTATCATTCAATCTTCATACTCAAATTTGACCATGTACAATCTACATTGGTTCTAAGCAATGACTGTGGTTCCGAGTAGTGAATAACACATTGTAGTGATGATGAAAAACGTCTGAAATACGATGGTATTTGCCCAAGTGTAACAAAGTGTCACACATTAAACTAGTTCCACCACACTTAGCCACAGCTAACACAGCCAACTTCACGCTTAATTTGTGACACAAATAGCTTACCCCAAACTGTAGGCTACATTTCACTAAAAAGGTGAATGGAAGAATAATCCCAGACCCTTCTCAAGTATATCCGAATAATAGCGATATATGTCCAACTTTTTAAAACTGACGAGAACATCTTGTATTCAACCACACACAGCCTATCAACTTATTTACGTTTGCGTTATTTTCACAAGGCATCGACACAGTCACCTACACGCTCCTAGCTGTCACCAGATAATCCAACAAATAAACCAGGAGTATTTCGTCTATGTCGCATTCATTTGTCTTCATGACATCATGATAAGCTTATTTCAGTCACATAACCAAAGTAGACAACATGAACAATAGGATGCATTCAGTACGAAATTATAATTACAAGAAAAATATCCCGTGCGTTAGTTTTCTAAATGTATAGGCTATACTGTGCTCCGATTTAAAAACAGAGTCATTTATAATCTGGACGGTTCCGCGTAATGTAGGATATCATAGTGATGAGTGGGAAACATAGCCTACAGGTGATGCTATATTAAACACGATCAGTGGTAGGCTATTTGCCGATGTGCTGTCACAAATTAATCTGATCGCCACAATTTGCCCCAAAGCCAACAACTGACTCCAAACTTCGTGCTCTTACGCACATGTGTGACACAAATCTTACCTCACACTGTTCCACTAACAAGCTGTAGGCTATGGAAGTCTAAATAGATCGGATATGTAGGCATAATCATCATGTCACGTTTGCGGGCATCGAGTCTGCTGTCACCAGTTGCCCTGATCTGAATCATTACATTTGCCCCCAAACAAAAAAGAAAAATAATTAGTAGATCTGTCAGAGGCGAACCAGCAACCTCATATCCATCTCAACTACTCTCAGTGTCAGAATCTTATCAGTACGCCACCAATTTGGTGAACAACATCTGTGCATGTTTATGATCACCATTTAAAAAAATTATAATAATAAAAAAAAACTCATGTAAAATGAGCGAATTGCAGTTCTATGTCCACCTCGACTAACTACGTAGGCTACAATAGCAAAATGCTGCTGCTTTACATACATTGACAATAGTGTAATGTGATATCAGTCACATCCATATAGGCTCCGAGTATTGAAAAACACATTAGTGATGATATGAACACGGTATGAAACACGGTAGTAGAGTTCATTCACTAGTTAAACTGATATCCCAGTAAACCCCAGCTAACACACACCTCCACGCTTCAATGGTTACACACTAATAGCTTACCACAAACAACATTTCACTAAAAGCGTATGGACAAATAATCACAAATCTTTCTGAAGTATGCCTAGGCCTAAATCTGAATAATAGCGTTAAATGTACAATTTAAAACTGACAAGGTATCGACAGTCAGCAAGCTACTTGCTCCATATCCTCCCAAACCTGTCACCACCAGATAATCCAACTCATGAACCAGGAGTAGGTCTCTATGTCGCATTCATTTGTCGGTTTATTTTAAAACATCATGATAAAAACTGTTTTCAGTCACATAGCCTACCCAAACTATGCCATACACACAGTAGGATGTATTCAGTAGCCCACGAAAGAAAAAAGAAAAGTGCGTGGGAGACTTTTAATCTGCTCGTCCGACGTTGCCACCACAGCCAACAGCTGGCTCCAAGCTTCGTGCTGGTTACGCACACTGTGACACAGATCTTACCTCACATTGTATATTCCACTCAAAGGCTATGGAAGTGTAAACCGATATTAGGTAGATCGGATTCTTACGGCCAACATGAACATTTTAAACATTTGACGTTTGCGGGATTTTGATCAGGCATCGACGGAGCTACCGCCACCAGTTACCCTGATCACCAGTTGATCTGAAAGACCGGCCACTTTATTAGGTACAGCAGTTAAATTTCTTGTTAACACATATAACTTATCAGCCAATCACATGGCAGAAACTCAATGCATTTAGGCATGTAGACCTGGACGGGACAACTTATTGAAGTTAAAACAGAGCAACAGAATGGGGAAGAAAGGGGGTTTAAGTGACTTGGAACATAGCATTGTTGAGGGTGTCAGAAGGGCTGGTCTGAGTATTTCAGAATATATATAAATATATATATATAAACTGCTGATCTACTGGGATTTTCAGTCTAAACCATCTCTAGGGCTTACACAGAATGGCCGGAAAAAGAAAAAATACCCAGCAGGGTTCAACATAGGTCTGGGCGATATGGGCTAAAATCAATATCTCAATATGTTTTTTTTTTTTCTTTTTTTTTTTCTACAACACAGAAAATCAAAACATAAGAAACACATTTTTCATTCAAGCTAAGAACCCGCATATCGACTTTGTGCATTTAAAGGAATACTCCACCTAGGGCTGGCCCGAATACCATTTTTCAGGCTCCGAATATTCGTTGGTTTTTCCGAGAGAATATCCGGATATTCGGTCCAGAAAAACACACCATCAAAAACAATGTTAATAAAAAAAAAATAATAATAATAAAAAAAATAAAAACTTTAATAATCCCTATGTACTCCCTGGAACCGATTTTGACAATATCTGCATATTATTTTGTTGAAGATTTAATAGCTTTTGAACGTTAATTAATAGGCCTAATTAAGTTGGAGTTCCTTACTTTTTCCCCGTGGACGCGAACAGCTGTCCAAATCAGCTGTCCTCTCTGCGATCTCAGCCCTTACGTAACGGGAGCTTTTCAATTCATCCTGGAATGTGCATCTTTGTTTTCAGGGAATTTGTACAATAAATCCATAACAAGTACCGAATTATTGATTGTCTTATGTGTCCATATTATATTCATTATATTGACCGGGTATTGCCAAGACGTTCACGCTCTGCAGCAAGCCAGTCACAGTTTATGGGTGCGGTGCTGTACGTAAACATACAGCTAAGCTAAGGTTAGCATTTAGCTAAGCATTACTTTTCTCCCGAGATCCCGCTAATGTTGTTTTATAAAGTTAATGGAAACAAGTTATCTATTCTTCCTCCACCTCTCTCGCTTCTCTGCTTGGTGTCGCTTATAGTTTGCATCCCTCGCTCTGGTAACGTCACGTAGCATACAGCTGGTGTATCACCGTGTATCACCAGCTTTGAAAAGGTCAGCAGCCAACTAGGTCAAAGTTCAAAGGTGGTTCTGCCGTTCCAAATGGATCCAGTAGATGGCACCATTGTATAATGCGAGACCTACTGGACAATCAAGTCGCCCAGTTACAACAACAATCACACCATTCATCACATTTTCTCAACAATTTAAAAAAAAAAAAAAAAAAAAAAAAAAGAAGCTCCGAATACTAATTTAAGCTCCGAATACTAATTTTCCGAACGAGTATTCGAATAATTCGGGCCAGCCCTAACTCCACCCATACGGAACCGGCGTTCTATCAGTATAAAATCGCTATTATAATATCATGAAGGAGGTTTTTCTTCCCTCAGTCTTCCCTTGGCCCAGCTATCTCGATATGTTTTGAGTATATCTCGATACACGATATATATCTCGATATATTTCAAATCTCCTCTAGAGCACATCCTAAATGCTAATTTTTTTTTTTTTTTGCATAACATCACACCAGTAATATGCAAAATGTGTCTGCACTAATGATGCATTAGGCTACATGAAACAACATCTTGTTTATATTCTTTAGTGCTTTCCATTGGAACAATTTGAAACTTGCTCATGGCAAAGAGTTTGCATATTTTATTGATTATTCCACATCCTTCACCACTCCCATACAATGTATCCAGCACTATTTTATTTGGAAACAAATGTGTATTTTTCAATCTTCTTTTAATCTGTAAACTGGGAACATTAATTATGACTCATTGCAACCATTTACTTATTGTTTATCACCACTAACCCCGTGAAGATAGCAGCATCACCTTACATGCAGAACAGGTTTTGCTCCATAATAGTATGTTTTATTTTATAAAAAATACAGGCACATTTACTTTTAATAGACTTTTAGTTAATTGTTCACAATGAACGGTGTGCACCTCCCTTGGTGCTGCCATGGACCTTTTATAAGAGGCCGATCATAATAAATGTACTGCCGTGGTTGTGTAATGTCGGACCAAAAAGTCTCCGTGAAGTCAGTAATCGTCCGCCCCCCCGGCGCTCGTTTGCCTGTGTAGCCTACTGAGCCTACCTCTCATAAGGTCCATGCTGTGTAGGGCGGCTGCTATCGCCGTCATGCGCGCCCGCCTCCCCCGTTCGTTCCATGGACATATAAAGAAAGGCTTGCTCGCGTCTCATAAGAGCCGTCTAGTCTTTTTTTCTCCCCTTCTCGTTGTTTTCACATAGCGGTAAAAGTAAACACACATACAGCACGCACTGCAGACTACGTCACAGGTGCGCGCCCTGGAGACTCTGGTTGGGAGGGGGGAGTGAGTGAGTGGCCAATGCATGTGAGTCTGTGAGGCAGAGAGCCACAGGAAAGAGCGAGAGAGCCGAACACCAGCGAGTTTGCCGGTGGCGGTGGCAAAAAGAAACACATTATGTGCCAGTTTGTATTCGATGGTCGCGATAGGGTCATTTTATACATCCCCTGGAGAACATCTCGCGATACATCGCATATATTCGATATATCGCCCAGCCCTAGTTCAACATAACTTTTTTTTCCTACTGGCTCGCCGGGCCTGTGGATCCGAGTTTTACTGGCCCCTTGTATATTTTCACTGGCCCTGCACACACTTTTTTTTTCTTCATAATTTAGTGTCAATAATTATAATACCTGTATTAGAAAAATAACCAAATCTAAAGGGAATATCTATACTGTAACAACAGTATAGATATTACCTTTAGATTTGGTTATTTTTCTTTTAGTTAATGATATGAAATATTGATATTGCTAATATACATAGGTAGGGCTGCTCGATTATGGCAAAAATGATAATCAGGATTATTTTGATTGATATTGTAATCACGATTATTAAAGACTATTATTCACTGTAGGGATGCCCCAAAATTAAAATTCTGTAAATTCTTTCAACATCGGAAAAAAAAAAAAAAAAAAAAACCCTATGCCAAATATAGGGAAATGGCTCAAAATTGTGAAGGTGTTGAAAATGATAAATTTTGATGCTTTGTCGAGGATGAAAGCATAAAATCATTGAAAAAAATATTTTATGCTGTATTGACAGCAGGATCAAATTGGTAAAAAAAGGAAATTCACAAAATATTTGAAAAATAAAAAATCCCTGGCCAAAAATATTTCAGTTAACATAAGCAAAGCCAAAGTTATACACAAAAAAGAGCGTAAAAAAAGTGCGAAAGGACAAAAACGTCCCCAAGAGCACCTAAGGGTTAAAGAGAAACAAAACAGATCTGTGTTTTTTGCAAGAAACTCATTTGGATAATAAGGAACATGAGAAGTTGGGTAAGATTTGGGGAGGCCAGACGTCTGCATCCTAATTAATAAACACTTTCCCTTTATATCAGAAAAAGTAGAACTAGTTAAGGGTAGAGTTCACTCTGATGCCATCACAGCCCCAAATTACGACAATGTTAATTTTTTCCAGTCTTTATTTTTAAAACTCAGCGATGTGGAAGTGGAGATAATTATTGTGGGGGACTTTAACTTGACCCTTGACCCCAAGTTGGACCGCTCTTCTGATAAAAGCCCAGCAAGATGTAGATCAAGAAAAATTAAAACTGCAAGCAGTGATGACCGGGCCCTCGCACCTGGCCGGCGTCGGCGCTCCGGGCGACCGCGTGAGAGAACGCGCCGCAGTCTCCTCCTCTTCGCAGCACGCGGCACCTGTTACCAGAAGTGTGGAAGTTGCCGCGACGCGCTTGATATGGATGCGAGGAAGTCCTCAGGCCTGGGCTCTTACCAGGCGGGTGAAGTTTGGAGCGCATGGAACAGTGCAGAGCAAAATTACAGCGACTTCCTGCTTCGTGGCGATGACGCCGAGAAACTACGAAGGCCACGGAGCCGATAGAACTGGCTTCCCGTGTTATCATTGTCTCTAGACCTCCCTTAGCTACTTTGAGGTTGTTTTGATCAAAGTTTGTAAAGACTTTTATTTAATAAAACAATTAAATAAAATATTAGAAGACGTTTGGCTTCTCTCCACTGTTAGAGAAATAAAGTCCCATTGCATTAACCATTACCCAACATTGCATGAAAGAGAAGTCTTCAGTCCCTCTATTTGTAATGCAATACTGCCATCTAGTGGGCCTGTGAATAAGTAGAGAAAAGTTGAAAGATAGCAGACATTCTGTGGATAGAGGTGACAACATGAAAAGGATTTTGTTTGTAATTGTACTAGGGATGGCCATTTAGAATTTTTTCTTTAACCGGTTAACCACCATAATTAACGGTTATTAACCGGTTAACCTTTAAGATTTAATGTAGCCTAAAATAGTGAAATACATGAAGCATTCTAGCAGGGCTCCCGACCTTTTTTTGTTCCAAGGACCGGCATATTAATTTAAAAACAATTCAGGGACCAGTAGCCAATTTAAATGCCTACATGATGACATTCACACGGCACCTTGTCTGTTGTGAGAAGAGGTGTAGTATGCGAATGTAGGAGCAGAAAGTGAAATAAGTGACTGAAAAGGCCGGGACATTTACACACACACACGGGCTTAGGGGATAGCCTACCGAAACCCGGTGCTAAGTAGTGCTGAGCACGAGGCAACATTTTGAAAGACCGTAGTATTGATAAGCTCCGATGTTATCAGTACTGCATAACGATACTTAACGCTTTTGTTGACGGATTTTCGCTGTTGATCCTGGCACACAATCATGGCAGACCTGTGTCTGTGCAGGGGCACTCACTGCCTGTCTGTCACTCCCTCACACACTCACTGAGACGGTGATAGATGCAGGACAGCATCCACCTCAAGAAGGCTAATGCTAGCGCTATGTTAAGCTAGCGGGAGCCCACGCTGTTTATTAAATTATACAAACATATGACACGGGAGCGTTGTGACCGTAAGTTGTGACTGGGAGCGTACCATGGACCTATTATAAAGTTGAGAGTAGCCTACACTACTCGTTTCATTATTTACCGACAGTTGGCATTCTTACATCCGGTTTAGCGATATCAAAATAAGAGTCCGGATTTCAGAGAAATTAAGATATATATATTTTTTTAACCATTTAACCTTTAGTATTAACCAGTTAAAGATCTTCTTAACGGTTAACCAGTTAACCATGGACATCCCTAAATTGTACAGACTCTATATAAGCATACACTGTGTTATAATATTATAACTTACTGCAATGTTTCATAATTTAAAAGGTGTAGTTTATCCTAGAGTGTTGTTAAAGCGGACCTATGATGCTTTTTGACTTTTATGACCTATAAACGTTGTTATGATGATTTATAGTCATGCTTAACCATACTAAATTATCAAATAATGACTTACATGCATTTCGACGTATTCCCTGCTGACCGTCTGGGGTGTCTGTGCAGAGCACTAGACACTATTCTAGCCAGTCGAGAAGTCACGTGTTCAAAGCGGCTTGACGCTTTGTAACTTTGTGACGTCGCATGTAACTTCGGGAAGTCACCACGCGGATGTTTCCATGTATGGTAATGCTGTCACTTCCCTGTTCGCGTCTGCCTCGCGCCCTTATAGGTCCATGCTCGCGCTTCCCGCCACTGAAAGTGTTCCGGTGTGAGTACCAGATATGCTCGGCTGCCAGATAAGCTCGGGTTGCACAATGATGACGCACTTCCAGTAAATTATATTCAAATAAACTTTAAAAAAAACAGTTTTCTCTACCTTTTCCTGAAGCGAAAATGTATTTACTGTATCAAAACCAACATTAAGCTTACAAGTTTGGCATTCGCCTTTTATTAAATAAAACAGAGAAAAAAGTTTCATGTTCGGGCTGTATTGAACGCTCTCGCGAGATCTCTTGTAACGCCGCGTGATCTTGGGGACAATAATGACATATTCCACAATCCCTTTGCAATTCCGAACGATAGCTTATCTATTTTTTCCGAAAACTACACGTACTTTCTTTCTACATGTATCTTTATTGTAATGTTTACATTGTGAATGATAATATTATAATAAATTGCAGTTTGCAATAGATTCGTAAGAAAGAAGTGCATCTCGCGTAGTACAGGAAGTGCGTCATCATTATGCAACCCGAACATATCTGGCAGCCGAACATATCTGGTACTCACACCGGAAGGAAGGTAACCAATCACAACGAAGTGGGGTTTGCAGGAGGGGGGGAGGGGAGCGGAGATTGCCGAAGCACAGGCGGAGGGAGCCGAAGCACACACACTCAAGTGTTGACAAGACGTGCTGGATCTCCAAAATAAGAGAAAGAGCTTCCCTAAAATCTACATAGTTTTTTGTTATGTGATTCGTGTCAGGTTGCTCTATAGCAGTGTAAAACAAGAAATTAAGACCAGAAAAGTAGTATAATAGGTCCTCTTTAAAGAAGAATGAGTATAGAGGAGTTAGAGTGTCTTCCTGTTTTGTGGCGAAGAAACCAAGTTATGGCGAAAGCATCTCTGCCGATTGAACCAGCTTCCCGTGTTATCATGGTGGCTGTCTCCAGACCTCCCTGAGCTGCTTTGAGGATGATTTGATCAAGTGTGTAGGACGTGGAGGTAAATAAGTTGCATGCAATATTTACTTGACCCAGCAGTTGGCGCACTCACTTTTTCTTAATATTATTGTGTGGGCTTACTCAGGCCTTGGGTCTCATTAAGCATATCAAATGTTGAGAATATCAGACAGAGTATGGTGGAGTTAGGCCAACTTCCTGTTTTTTTTTGGCGAATATTTTAAATTAAAAGACTTCCTGTTTATTTTGGGGCGGGGCTTCAAGAGGCTTTTGTTTGTCCTGGGATTGTGCATTGCTGTATACAATTTGGTGCATCTAAGTGTAGGGCTGGTCCGAATTATTCGAATACTCGTTCGGAAAATTAGTATACGGAGCTTAAATTAGTATTCGGAGCTTCGTTTTTTTTTTTTTTTTTTTTAAATTGAGAAAATGTAATGAATGGTGTGCTTGTTGTTGTAACTGGGCGACTTGATTGTCTAGTAGGTCTCGCATTATACAGTGGTGCCATCTACTGGATCCATTTGGAACGGCAGAACCACCTTTGAACTTTGACCTAGTTGGCTGCTGACCTTTTCAAAGCCGGTGATACACGGTGATACACCAGCTGTATGCTACGTGACGTTACCAGAGCGAGGGATGCAAACTATAAGCGACACCAAGCAACATTAGCGGGATTTCGGGAGGAAAAGTAATGCTTAGCTAAAAGCTAACCTTAGCTTAGCTGTATGTTTACGTACAGCACCGCACCCACAAACTGTGACTGGCTTGCTGCAGAGCATGAACGTCTTGGCAATACCCGGTCAATATAATGGATATAATATGGACACATAAGACAATCAATAATTCGATACTTGTTATGGATTTATTGTACAAATTCCCTAAAAACAAAGATGCACATTCCAGGATGAATTGAAAAGCTCCCGTTATGTAAGGGCTGAGATCGCAGAGAGGACAGCTGACTTGGACAGCTGTTCGCGTCCACGGGCAACAAGTAAGGAACTCCAACTTACTTAGGCCTATTAATTAACGTTCAAAAGCTATTAAATCTTCAACAAAATAATATGCAGATATTGTCAAAATCGGTTTCAGGGAGTATATAGGGATTATTAACGTTTTTTTATTTATTTTATTTTTTTTATTAATGTTGTTTTTGATGGTGTGTTTTTCTGGATCGAATATCCGGATATTCGCTCGGAAAAACCAACGAATATTCGGAGCCTGAAAAATGGTATTCGGGCCAGCCCTATCTAAGTGTAACACAGCCTGAGTTATGATCAAGTAAAGGGTTAATGGCGTTCCGTTTTTGATGCTTTTTGGCGAATGAGGCGCCGGTGCTGCAAGACGGTGGTTCCGGTTAAAACGAGCTTTCGGGTATATCATCTTCCATGTCGGAGGACATACCCTATCATATTTCTTTTTGCACAAAAAGTTGTTATGTGTGCACTTTACTCTGCAATCCTGCAGAGTACCAGCTTCCCGTGTTAACGTTGTCTCTAGACCTCCCTGAGCTGCTTCGAGGTTGACTTGATCAAGTGTGTAGGACTTGAAGGTAAATAACTAGCATGCAATATTTACTTTACCCAGCAGTTGGCGCTCTCACTTTTTCTTAATATTATTGTGTGGGCTTACTCAGGCCTTGGTTCTCATTAACCATATACAATTTTGAGATGATCCGACAGTGGCTGTCTCTAGACCTCCCTGAGCTGCTTTGAGTTTGATTTGATCCAAGTTTGTAGGATGTGTAGATAAATATTCAACATGCAGTATTTACATTGTCCAGCAGGTGGCACTCTCTTCCTACTTAATGTAATGTAATACTGCCATCTAGACCTCCCTGAGCTGCTTTGAGTTTGATTTGATCCAAGTTTGTAGGATGTGTAGGTAAAAATTCAAAATGCAGTATTTACATTGTCCAGCAGGTGGCACTCTCTTCCTACTTAATGTAATGTAATACTGCCATCTAGTGAGCTGCCCTGTGAATAAGTTGAGAAGATGAGACAGTATGGTGGAGTTAGGCCAACTTTCTGTTTTTTTGGCGAATACTTCAAAATAAAAGACTTCCTGTTGATTTTGGGGCGGGGCGTCAAGAGGCTTTTTTGTTCGTACTGGGATTGTACATTGGTGTATGAAATTGTGTGGTTGTAAGTACAACACAGCCTGAGTTATGATCAATCAAAGGGTTCATGAGGTCCGTTTTTGATGTTTTTTGGCGAATGAGGCGCCGGTGCTGCAAGACGGTAGTTCCGGATAAAACGATCTTTCGGGTATATCATCTTCCATGTCGGAGGACATACCCTATCATGTTTTTTTTTGCACAAAAAGTTGTTATGTGTGCACTTTACTCTGCAATCCTGCAGAGTAATGTGGACTTATGACGGAATTTTGGCGAATATCGGCCGGCATTGCATCATAGTTATTCGAAATAAATCAAAACTTTTTTTGGTGTATCTTCATTGTCTGATTAGTGTCCCTAGAGTTTTCGTTTTGCTAAATATGTTCCTGCTAGGAGCTAAAAATGTTTGAACATTGTGATGATTTGAGAGTCAAAAATTCACATATTTCAAATTAAAAGACTTCCTGTTGATTTTGGGGCGGGGCTTCAAGAGGCTTTTTTGTGGGGCCTGCAAAGATACATTTGGGTTTTAAATTTGGTGCAGCTAGGTATAACACAGCCTGAGTTATGATGAATTAAAGTTTCATGAGGTGCTTTATTTATGATGTGTACCTCAACTTTGACCCCAAAAAGCTCCCTGGTTCTTTGATAACTTCCTTACCTTTTCGCAATTTAACGTCGGGCAAGCGTCTTGAGTACTTGAGCAGTGGTTTGACGTCCCTGCCGTAAAAACTCTAGGACGAGTTCGTCGAAATGCGAAATTATGGTTTTGGCGGTTTTAGGCACTAAATCCAAAATGGCCGACTTCCTGTTGATTTTGGCCAATGACATACAATTGCATTTATGTGTGCCTTGGGCCATTACATACTGCCCTAAAATTTTAGGCTTCTAGTCCAATTGTTTTTGGCCAAAGGGGGCGCCGTTCTTATGCACAAATCCTGAATCACTGATACGTTGCAATTTTTTGCAGGTCTGACCTGCCTGCAGAGTTTTACAACTATTGTACCAGGGGAAGGGGGTGAAAAGTGCCAAAAACGAGTCGGAAGAACAATATAGGGCTTCGCACCGGTCGGTGCTCGGGCCCTAATTAACAAATCTTCGATTAAGGAACTGGGACTATGTGAAATTTGGAGATTTGCACACTCCAAAAATAAGGAATACTCTTTTTTTCTCCTGTACATAACTCTTTTACCAGAATAGATTATTTTATTATATCCATGACAATGGTCCACAGAATAAGTAGCTGGAATATCTCCCCCGTGTTATGTCTGACCATGCCCCTATTTCTTTGACAATTGTTCCAAGAGATAATTGTCAGAAATGTTATAGATGGAGAATTAATCCTGTTCTGCTACACAAACTAAAATTTGATAAATTCATTACTTCCCAAATCAAAAAACTCTGTTAAACTCTGGGACCGCCCCTTCTCCTTCTATCCTCTGGGAGTCGCTTAAAGCCTATCTGAGAGGGCAGATAATATCTTTCTCTAGTCACATTAAAAAAAGAATCTTGGAAAAAACTGGACACTCTAGAGGCTGAAATAAAAAGATTGGAAAAGGAACACTTTAAAACAAGATCAGAAGGTTTACACAAGACTCTCTTGAGAAAACACAACGAATACAATATATCGAACACTTATAAAACTGAGAGAGCATTACTTGTCATTACATGACTAGACAGAGATATTATGAACTGGGGGATAAGGGTAACAAACTACTAGCTTGGCAACTGAAAAAGCAAATGTCAGCATCAATGATTCATAAAGTTAAAAAACTGACAATACTACCACGTGTAACCCAAAAGAGATTAACGTTTGTTTTCAAGAGTTTTACAAGAGCTTATACTCATCAGAATTTGAGAATACGGCTGATAAATGTGAGACATTCCTATCCTCATTGAAATTACCGAAGTTATCCGAAGCAGATAGGGCTAGGTTAGAACAACCACTATCCAGGCTCTTATGTCTCTTCAGTCTGGAAAAGCCCCAGGGCTAGATGGTTTCACCCCGGGGTTTTATAAAAAATACAATAATCTTCTATTGAACCCCCTAATAGACATACCAACATTCAATTGATACCAAAATGTTACCCCCAACGATCCAGGAGGCCCCTATCACGTTAATTTGCAAGCCAGAAAAGGACCCGGAACTCACAGGCTCCTACCGCCCTATTTCCTTGCTCTCGGTTGAGAGCAAAGTCTATGCCAAGGCAATAGCGACAAGGCTGGAGGATCATCTTCCCTTTCTTGTACATAAAGATCAGACAGGATTTATTAAAAATAGAGTATCCATGAACAACCTTCGGCGCCTCTTCTACATAATTTCACAGACAGGAAGTTTAAGTGGTTCACCCGTAATTGCCTCATTTGATGCCGAAAAGGCATTTGACCGTGTAGAGCAGGGGTGGCCAACCTGCGGCTCACGAGCCGCATGCGGCTCTTCAGTTCATATCAAATTTTGTGATTATAATTTTTTTTTTTATATACTTTTTTTTTTTTGTGTGGGCCTATGTGTGTGCATGTTCGCAAAAGTTTCATGCGGCTCTTACGTTCGTTTTACATGTTGTTTATTATTTCATTTTTTATTTTGTTAATGTGTATGTGTATGCCTGTTCCCAAATGTTTAATTGAGGACGCAACATAACATTCGCAAACGTTTGGTGTGGACGCAACCTAAAACTGCCCGCTCAGCTTGGAGGAGGTTTTTCGTGAGTAAACAATTTGTGTCAAGTTCGCTCCGAAACAGAGTGGGAGAGTTTATATTTTTTGTTGAACGTTATACCAAGCCATTCTGCCTATATGCCAGGGGTCATTTGCGCATTTCAAGGCTTCAAATCTTCAGCGCCACTTCAGCTCACTCCATGCTAAAAGTAAGTCCCACTAAGCAACATGCATAGTAAGAGAAAAACGCTATTGTAAATTGTTATATTTTTGTTTGTGGACTTGGTTGAACTGAGAGTTTGTGTGTGAGGCAGTGCACACAATGTTCATTGTTGAAAATGACTGGCCTGACGTCTTAGTACTGTAGGAGTCCAGTTCTGTCATTATCACAGGGGCGGCCTTAACGATCTGGGGGCCCGTTTCAAGTCCTAGTGTGGGGCCCCGTTTTTTTTTTTTTTTTTTTTTTTTTTAATAAATAATGCGAAAATTAAAAAGATTGTGGAATCCAGTTGGTTCTTCGACGGATTATGAGATAATAGGCCCCTGGACCAAGACTCTCAAAGGGCCCCCCCACTCCTACCTGTCCAGTCAGTTACACTGACTTTTCTGCACAGATACATACAATTATTGGCAAAAACATATTAAGAAAGTCAGTGTTTCCCAGATGTTTTTGGGACACTGTGGGAGGGACCCTGGTCCTTGTTGGGGGGTCAGGGGACATTGCACACTGGAAGAAAATGTGTACCGTTTTAAAGTAAAATGCATCAATGTGATGCACTTAGAGAGGAAAATTTAGAGGCTAAATCAAATCTTGAGCTGCAGAAGGAACATTATTTTTCTGATTTTTCTTAAGCAGGCAGCATCCTTTACTCTGCAACTGCAAAAACAGTAGATTGGTCTGCAGACCCATGTTATATGATGGAGAGACCCATTTCAACAGATAAAGGGTGGATAGCTACGTTGTATGAATAGTATAGAATTTACACATAGAAAGTTTATTCCTGTATGTGTGGGGGCCTTAGAGGCCCCTCATGAAGCCCTTAAGACAGAGCTAATAATGCTGTTGCTTTACAATTGCTTTTGTATTTCTCCCCTACTAGTTGAGGGGCCCATGATGATTTATTTCCTTATATTTAGGCTATTCCTTTTTGGAACATTTATTGACATGAGTGACTGAGCTCTTTGACTATAAGACATGTAAAGTTATCAGTACCTTAGCTTAGGGCCCCCTTGAACCCTTGTGCCCCTGGGCCTGGTAGCATGCACAAGCATTATTTATTTAAAAAATAATGATAATACAAAATTCAACTGAAACGGGTGAAACATAGTTAAGGCCGTTATTTAAGGCCGTTACTGCATTATCATTTTGGTTGTGACATTTACAGTAAATCTGACTGAGCAGAGGTCTGTGTGTGTCTGCGTGTATGAGGAAGGGATGGGGGGATGTTCATGTGTATCCGTGTGTACGATGTGGCTCTTTGCAGTAACACAGTAAAAAATGTGGATCTTAGTCTCTGACTGGTTGGCCACCCCTGGTGTAGAGTGGTGTTATATGTTTAAAGTTCTTGAACGCTTTGGTTTTGGCAGATATTTCACGAACTGCATTAAGGTGCCAACACACTGCACTCCGCGGCGGTTGGCCGCGTGAATCGCAGGTTCCGCGCCGCGTGATCATATTGGCTCATATTGTGTCCGCCGCCGGCCGCCCGGCCAGAGTAGCCTTCTCCTACTCTGGGGATATGCTGGCGCTGGTGCTAACCGCTGCTGAGAGCAACAGTCTGCTGTGCTGATGGTGCTTTACCCAAGCTAACCGGTGCTAACTTGGTTCATAAAGCAAAACTGATAACTGTACACAGCAGGCAACAGACACATAGGCTATTCACAGAACTTATGGGAGCAAACTGTGACTATTAGGGCCCGACTGATATGCAACTGTTTTTAACCTGATGCATTTTATTTATTTTTAATTTGTTTTTTTAGCTGTATGTATTAGCTTGTTTTTATATAGCCTGTTATGAAGTGTAATTTTAGCATTATAGTGTCAATTGTGGTGTACTTTGTTTGTGTGTGTGTGTGGCCTTGTGCAAATTCTGCAACTTCTTTTCTGCTGCCTGTCTTGGCAAGGACTCCCTGTGAGAAGAGTTACTGTAACTCAATGGGACCTTCCTGGTGAAATAAAGGTTAAATAAAATAAAAAAAAAAAATTAAAAAATGGATCTTTGGGTGCCGATGCCGATTATTTTCTGAGAAAAATTACGATAACGATTAAATCGGCCGATTATTATTATTTTTTTAATCCCATAAATATATATTGAAAAAATTTACTTTTTTGAACCCTTAAATATATATAAATACTTGTTACTGTCAATAGGTGTACAGGAACTTTTTATTTATTGAAATATGCATTATCTAAAAAAAAGAATTAAGTGTTACAAATATGTCTAAAGTGACATGACCCATTTTTAAACTCAGACATTAAGCACTTTATGTAACTGCACCCAACCCTCTGGAACTCCCTCCCTCCAAACATCAGCATCTCAGACTAAATAAACTCATTCAAAAGTCAACTCAAAACTCACCTCTTTCAGAAAGCATAATTACACCGGACTCCACTCCAAACCTTATCTTTAATTTGTCTGTATTTTGTTTTCTTTTTCTAGAAGTATGATTTTCTATATGTTTGATGTAAAGTGTCTTTGAATGATCTCCAATAAAGCACTATATAAATTCTATATAATAACTATAGTAATATCAACTACTATTAACAGTCAAGAGATGACCAATGACTCTGCTATTGGTGTCAGGGGGAACTGTCAAGTGTGAATTAATCTAATGTATTACAACACACCTGCTGCTGCTGTTAATATGCTATAATGCTACCTCCGGGGCAGCAATGTATCTCACTCAATATGATTGCTGAAAAAAAATAAAAAATAAAATAAAATAAAAAAAATCGGCGGCCATTTTGACGATGCCGATTTTTCGGAGATGTGCTATAATCAGCCGATTAAATCGGCCGGCCGATATATCGGTCGGGCCCTAGTGACTATTATGTTTTCATCCATCTTAATTTCCTCTGTCCGTCCCGAAGTGAGTGATGTCGGGAGGAGCTCAACGCTGATTGGCTATCGCGGCGCGGCCGGCTGCAAAAAGTTAAATATTTTCAACTTCTGCAGCGGCCGCACCGCCCTGGCCGCGCTGTGTGAACCGCTCGCCGCCGGCCGCCCATTCGTGCGGCGGCACGCAAAATACATTGACTTTCTATGTAAACTCGCCGCGCGGCGG
The DNA here is from genome assembly GCA_949357725.1 of Hyperoplus immaculatus. Classification (NCBI taxonomy): domain Eukaryota; kingdom Metazoa; phylum Chordata; class Actinopteri; order Uranoscopiformes; family Ammodytidae; genus Hyperoplus; species Hyperoplus immaculatus. The sequence goes on from OX442361.1 coordinate 724,302, forward strand.
TGTGCAGTGTGTTGGCACCTTTAGACTTCTGTATGACAAACCTAGAGCTAGAGTGAGCACTAATGGAACTGTATCAGACGCATTTGCTATTGGTCGCGGCGCCAGGCAAGGCTGCCCTTTATCCCCCTTAATATTTGCTCTTATCCTGGAATTTCAATTGGAAATAATATACACAAAATATCATTATACGCCGATGACATGGTTTTATTTTTAACCTACCCAGATACCTCACTTAAAGCCTTATTAAACCTAATTGACAACTTCAGTAGTTTCTCAGGCTACAAAATTAACTGGGGTAAGAGCGAGATCCTCTCATTGACTAAACCAGGTCTCTCAACGTCAATTAATCATCCTCCCTTCCAGGTTAAACCCAAGATCAAATATCTTGGAATTGTGACGGACAGTAACATTAATAACTTATACAAACTCAATTATTTACCCTTATTACAAAATATTGGAAAATACCTAGTAAGATGGACAATCCTCCCTTTAAGCCTGATGGGTAGAGTTAATGTTATTAAAATGAATATACTCCCGAGACTTGTATACTTATTCCAATCAATACCAGCTGATCTTCCAGACTCTTTCTTTAATAAATACAACAATATGGTGGGAAAGTTCATATGGTGTAACAAAGTCGCGAGAATGAAAAGATCAACCCTGTGTTTACCAATAGAGAGGAGGATTGGGGCTCCCTGATATGCAGCTGTACTACTGGGCTGCCTAGTTCAGACCAATTTTTTCCTGGTTTGGAGGAATTGAATCCCTCTCCTGAACACAGATAGAAAGCCATATCCTAGATAGAGAGCAAGGGTTGACACTAAGGTTTCAAAAGCACTTGCCCATAGGGAAAGTACAGGTAATGTTTTACTTGCCCGAATGTCGTGTTCACTTGCCCAAAAAAAAACAAAAAAAAATGTTAAACAGTGATATATGCTTATTAAAATATACATTTTAGCGAACCCTATCTCTTAAATGCAAACACAGCTTACTTGTTTCATCCTGACCACATACAACCAACAACAATTCATATAAGCCTAGATATCATGACATCACACATACAGCCAAGAGCTTGGTCCCGCTGCAGCATCGTGAAAGGGCCTCTTTTTGCCAGGCACCTGGCCTGGTTTTGGGGGTCTCAGAAAACTCAGTCTAGCTCAGAGTCAAGCTGAATGTTAGCTTCCACACGTGTTGAGAAAAATGTGACTTATTTTACTTATTGAGAGAGAGAGAGAGAGAGAGAGATGCGGCGCGTAGCTGCTCAATTGCAAATATAGCATATCTATTTTGTGTGGGTCAGCGGGAAAAAAAATGTTTTGCGGACTCTAAAACACATGAATAAATAGCCTAGACTACTGACAAACCCTCTAAAATCCACTTGCCCGTCCAGGAAACCAAAAAGCAATCTAAACTTGCCCAAACATTATTTTCACTTGCCCCGGGAAAGTGGGCAAGCGTTAGTGTCAATGGCTGGAGAGGACCTATCCCATATCCCGTACTGTTTTAATAATAAAAATATAAAGAAGTACACAGACAACCCCATTACAATTCATTCAATTAAAATTTGGTGCAAAGTTAATCGTTATTTAGAATGTTAATCTTCTTTGTCTCCACTTACACCTATCATGTCCAACTCATCATTAGAATTTGTGCAAAAAGACCATAGTTTTAGAGTTTGGGCCCAGAAAAATATAACTAGGATTGATCATCTATATCATGGCGACACACTCATGTCATTCCAACAATTGAAAGAGACCTACCAAATTCCTACCACTCACTTTTTTAGATATCTCCGAATGCGACACTATATAAAATCACAACTGGGTGGCTCACTGGATAAACCAAAGCTCACTAAGCTGGAATCATTATTAAAGCGGCTACGAGTAACATTTAAATATCTTTTAAACAGCCTCATGTTTCCTCTGATAATCATAAATTACCTTTAACAGCAAACGAGACCATCAGTGCAAAGAAAGACGTTTTTAAATAGTTTTTATTACTGCTTTTGGTCTGGTCGCACACCCAGTCCGATTTTCGGTTTGCTCGTGCAGGCTCTTTGGTCACATATCCGTATTGGTCGCAAATGTCAGTGTGGGGCAGCAACGTGAATTGAGAAGCCTATCCCTCCAGGTGAGGGAAAGGGAGCGGGAGCTTTGTTTGAGACAGTTATTTGTCGTCATAATGACTGATAACGGGGCTGAACCATCAAAGAAAAAATGCAATGAAGAAAAGCTAAAAGGGAGAGTGATATAGGCTACGGGCGGGACCAGGGCGTTGCCAAGCAACGTGTATACAATTTCACGAGAGCGAAACTAGACTGCAGTGTTTACTCCTAAATTAATGAGCGGTTGGTACTAACACACAGTTTGCTTTGCTTCACCATCATCAGATAACCATTATTCATCTGAAATAGTCATTATTTACAACAACATAAACACATTACCTCATCGTGATCCATACTAACTGCCGTCTCTCGTTCATTCGCTTTCTGTGAGGAGTCGGACACGTAATCTTTCAGCTCCTTGAGAGAGAGAGTAGTTAGGTGACACTGCTGCATCAACTCATTTCAATCAGGTGTGTGTGGCAGTGACTGGCATTAGTTGATGCTGTGTCACTAACCACTCTCACGGAGCCGAAAAGAGTCCTCACACTTTCAACACACGGACATGCACTATATTGCTCCCTTCTCAGTTCACACTCGCGCTTCTGGCACGAGCTAGAAAACAGCTTTGCGACAGCGGGCGTCGTAAAAATACTACCGCTTTTGTCCAAAGGGGACGCCAACGTGCCATGTTACTCGTAGTGGCTTTAACCAAAGAAATCGGTCGAAAACATATTTCCCTGATTTATAATCTCTTAGTAGCACATATAGGGCCCTATGATTTCCGCGATAACGAAAACACGGACGGAATCACGGAATCGGGCAATAACAACGGAATCTTCTTGTTAACACGGAATGTCACGGAATTCGCCATTATTTTGGTGAAATTAAATTTCCAATGCAAAGGGAAACAACACGGTTGAAATGAAAGCAGAACTAGGGAGGAATTTTGGTTTGGCGACATCAAAACTACACCAAACTACTGCCGTGAAAAGTAGAGCCTGGCTGCAGGATCGCTAATGTAACACACAGCGCCAAACCCCTTTCACAAATCTGTCTATTCAATGTTTACTTATGAATGTATCCATGTACGTAACTCTGACATGTACATAACTCAATTTATTGTTAATAATATGGTCTGTTTATAAATTCGGTATATGATGAAAGCATCTAAAAGTACGTAATCATGTTAAACGTTTACTGTTTTTAAGTTATTAATGCCACTCGCTCCCGCAGATACAGCACAGGGAGGTCTTATATTCAGCCATTGCTAAAGGGAGTGTTGTATTATGGAACGGCCGCTGTGGTACGAAATTCCAGTCTCAACAATGTTTCCTACACGCAATTATAACTCTAGCGTCTACAGCCCGTTGTTTTCGTGTTGTGTAATGTGTTACATTATTCAGCTGTTGCCGTGATGTCGGCTACCGCTGATGCTAATGATAACTAGCTCTCCGTCGCACAATAGACTGTATGTTGGTGTTGCAGCCCGCTGTTGGGTGAAGCGCTGTCCCACAGGTAAAAGCTATGGACTTAAAGAGCCTTGTCCAATTTTCACTCTAGTCCAGCTTCTTGCAAAGTTAATAAGGACTTTATTATTTATGTAAAAATAATATTTAATGTTTCACTTGAAGCACAAAATGAATGGCTTTATTTTCTGTTATAGCCTATACCCAACAAATTTGTTTTTTTTGCTTTTTTAAGCACTAAAAACAGTGCAATGTTGTGATGTATTTTAAATGTAGCCTTATATCTGATTAAATTGTTAGAATATTATTTGTTCGCAATAATTAGACACTCGTTCTGATGACGAAATGAGTGTTAATTGTAAAAAAAACGGAAGTCATGAGATTAAAACGGAAAAAACGGAATTTGTGAAAAAATTTAACGGAATTTGGAAAAAAATAAAACGGATTTCATAGGGCCCTACACATAGCAAAGCCAACACTAATTTGGTCAGAAGAAAATGGAAAGCGACCTTGGATTGCAGTTTGATGACGATCAGTGGTCTCTAGTGTTTAGGGATGCACACAAAGACTATGTTAGTGTAAGATACAAACTCTGCAATTTTAAAACAATCCTTAGATTCTTTTACACTCCTGAAAAGTTAAGCCGTTTCAAGAGTAATACAGCTCCAAACTGCACTAGATGTAAAATTGCGATTGGGAACCTCTTAATATGATTTGGACATGCCCAAAATTAGGCTTATATGGTGGGAGGCTATAGAAGATACACTTAAGAAGGTCTTAAACATGGAATTTATGCCTCGTTTCCACCGAGTAGAGCGGGTCGGGTCGGAGCGGCTCAGAGCGGGACAGCTCACTTTTTAGAATCTCTGTGGTGTTTCCACCACCGACCCTACCCTTACTGGTAGGGCGGGGTTTAGGCTGGACTGCGATAGCCGCCGCCAGAATGTGGGTCAAACTATCGGGCTGTGGAACAACTGTGGTCAAGCCAGCAGTCTCTCGTTTTTGCTTGGTCAAACCAGCCGCTTCTTTATTTATTCTCCCCGTGTTGTTGCGAGCACAGAGGCCAGGGCCAGCGGTAGCCAGGGCCCTGGCTGGTCTGTGCCCACCCAATCAATTTTTTATTTATTTTTTTTTTAGGTGGAAGTCCAGACCCACTATCGGATGGACCTGTTCATTGGCTGTCCAAGAAAATGTCAAATAAAATTCCGAAAATGAATTAATACTAAATAATATACCATTACCATGCATTGCTTCTAATTGTATTATTGGGTGGGCAGGACAGCCTGCCTCCAAGTTACCCACCCGCTTATAGTGGTCACTGGTCATCAGAGCCGGCCCGAGGCATAAGCGAAATGAGCGGTTGCTTAGGGTCCCGACTTTTTTTTAGTTTGTCTGTTTGATATCAACATCATATTATATAAATGTAAACTATCATACAATAAAAGGAATACAATGTTTTGGTAGATAGTTAATATCTTAATAATTGAATCAATTCATCTGGGAGGTAATCCGAGATTAACTGATCACGTCACGTTCAAGTCCATGGCATGCACAGTGGCCCTCATTTATCAATCTTGCGTAGACCAGAAAAATGGGTGTACGTACATTTCCACGCAAATCTCGGCATTTATCAATATGGACGTGAGCGTAGGATACGCTCAAATCCCACGCCAGCTCTCAGCTCGTGTACGCAATTATGTAAACAGCATGGACTCGCAGTGCAGGCTGTGCCGGGTAGCCGATGACTTTGTTGGACAATTATAAGAAGATAATACAAATGCAGTGTTTGCTCAGACCGAAATAAAGATATTAATCACTTAAAATTGTGCAGCTTATGGTGCGCAACTGAGTAGGAGCACTGATTCAATAGTGCACACACCGGCCACTTAGGAGCGCTGCATGGGACTGGGTAAGGGCAGTTATCTCCGTCTGGAGCTGCTGGGGGAACACTGAGGCACGGGGGCTGCATTCATTCAAAATGTTAGCCACAGTATTAAATATGTAGTAGGCCTACACTGCTCTTTATGATAAAAAATACACGGCACAAAATTCAGCTTAACATTTTATTTATTTGACGCACTTTTTAGATGTTAGTTCCTCTTTTAATGTGTTATTGATCGCTTAAGCGAGCGATTTATTTCCATCGTTAACCGGCACGTTTGTCCGACCTGCTGGTGGAGCAGGACTGTGGGCGCTCTCACAGCTGATCGTTGCCAGGTCGGCTTGTGCAGCTGACCGCCGGGATGACCACTCCTGCTGTCATACAGTAAAACGCAAAATGTGTTATTTTTAGTTTTTACAACCCTTTTGAGTAGTGCTATCTAAAAGGGCCAATACATTCTAATCATTCAAATCTCTGCAGACCTGTATTTATTTCATGGGGACCATTACCGGACAGTTGGTGCATCTGTTTCTCCTCTACCACTTAGGCTATATTATGCCCGCACCCTCAGTTGGTTGCATTTCAGAACAGCAACACGCGATGTTTGAGTCAGACCACTTTTTCTTCATCTATGTAAAGAAATGGCGACATATAATTGTATATGCTGTTTTATAGCATTTGAGCGATATTAGCCTACTGATGTAAACCTAAAATGCAAAATCCTCAGCTGGAGATCGTTTTGTCAACACCAACGCTGTTGACTGCAGCAGTTATTTCCTTCCTAACTGCTGCCTTCTGTTGTTCTTTGATGCCGCTTGTAATGCTCCGAAATTAAACTCTTTTTTTTTCTACTTTCGCTGTTATTCTGTCAATTTCTACTTCAGATAAATTCCTCTTCTGTGCCGTAATTCGCATATCCATGTCGTAAAACCTCTGGGCGAGGCCTCTAAACTGAGAAAATATAGGGGCGTGGTACGATCGTTTTCAGCCGCCGCATTTATCAATAATAGCCTGGCGTACGCTCAGATTGGCGAGATACGACTGTTTGATAAATACCACGCGACACCTGGCGTAGGGAGGTATTTGCGCCAGAATCTGCACCAGTTTCCACGCAAAATTGATAAATGAGGGCCAGTGTGTTTATTTAAAAATATTTGAAAATGGGACTGCCCTCAGTTGCCCATGCACTGTTTATAGTCTATAGCCTATTTCAGCCTCGTCTGTGGAAAAAAAGATAACTGGACAACAGAGTTCTTCTGCTTCGTTCCTCTCACTGCATTTAAATGAATTCATTATATTACAGAAAAATATGTCCCGTAAAAGAAAAAGAGCACCAAGCCCATCCCAGAGGACCCTGCATAATATTTTATTTCAAATTTATATTTCTATGGAAAATCCATGTGTCTTTCTTCAACAGCTTCTAATTCATCCGACCCAGTGTCTCCAAATTATTTGTTCACACAAAATTCCTCAGATTTAGCCTCTTAATTTTCCTCTCAAAGTGCACCAGATTCATGCATTTCACTTTAAAAAGGTTAAAAAAAAATCTCTCGGGGGGGGGGGGGCATACCCCCGGACCCCCCTAGCAGGGTCGTGACCTCGGCTGGCTACTGCTTTCACCCAGCTGGACATCGGAGGCAATAGTGGAAAGAAGAAAAAATTTGAAGAATCAAATCTCCCACACAGCAACACTCAAAGTTTATTTGCATATTGTGTTCTAGACAATTCATAGTAAATGTGCCAAAAAGCAGACGCAGAGATCTTACAAGGGCAAAAAAATTCGGCTCAAGGGGTCCGTGCGCGAGTCGAATCTTCGGTCTCTCTGCCCAGTGTGCCCACCAAAAAGTTCTACAGGCCCACCCTAATCTAACTGTCTAGAACCGGGCCTGCTCCCAGCCACTCACAATGGTTGAATGAAATCAACCAATGCATGCCACTGGAAAAGATCACATATAATGTAAGAGGTAATCCACAGAGATTCCTTAAAACATGGCAAGCCTGGATTGATTTCTCAAATGTGTAGCTTGGTGTATCTGTACTGTACCACCTAATTATTTTAATTATTATCTTTATTTTTATTTATTTTCTATTGTATTTTTATTTTAATAGTTTTTATTTATTTTTATGTATTTTAATTTTTTCAGTTTTTTCTGTTGCATCTTCATCTTATCTGTTAATTGTTTGGAAAGTATACAAAAAGCTCTTATTTATACATGATCACTCAAAATGTTATGTGTATTCTAAGGTTATCTTGGGTCCGGTTGTTACTTACCGGGTCACCCTTTATTGCCTGTCTGTTCTAACCCGATTATAAGAGATGTCAAATTGGATGGCACATATAATTTTTGTGTAATCTAGACTGTGTATTATGTCATATGGAGTTAATCCTCTCCCTCTACAACATGTAATTGATGCTGTAATTTAAGGAGATATGCTGTACTGCCTATGCCACATAGCAGAACCTAGCAGATGCCATGTATAATTAAGTTGATCCGTTATTATCTTAACTTTCCTCAACTTAACATGCATTTTGTTTTTTTCCCCTGTATAAAACCTGAAAAACTCAATAAATACAATTTAAAAAAAAAAAAAAAAAAAAAAAAAAATTCAAAAGTTTTGTGATGTCAATGGGTCACAGGCTTGATGCAGTTGTTGCAAGCGAAGGCTTTGCAACAAAATATTAAGTCTTATTCACTTTAATTTATTTTATGTCTATCTGTTCCAATACTTTTGCTCACCTAAAAATGTGGTGTTCCTTTACAAATAATGCCATCTTCTCAGTTGTGTATCAGATCCAGATGTGAATACCTGGAAATGAAAGCTGAAATGTTGATCTATTGTCTCGTATTCATATTTTGGTGTCAAACCCAAATGTTTCCAGTCTACAGCAAAAATAAAGGAATTGGCCTCTCTGTTCCGATACTTATGGAGGGGACTGTATATATTTTTTACAATATAAGATCAGCTGTAAAGTGTAGGCTACCCAAAATAGATGGATAGATAGACCTCTACCTTATTAATCCTGAAGGGGACCTGCTAATGCTGCGTTCCAGACAAGTCAGATGTGGAAAATTGTCCAGTTTTAGGGTGTATTCAGTTCACACATGCCGTGTTTAGTTCGGTTGAACCAAACTCAGATATACTTCCGCCTTCAGTGCGCATCTTTCAGGCAGGTGTGAATACAGCAATTGCACTCGGGGCGGACCAATCAAGCGCTCCGAGACCCAGCTGAAGAGGAGGTCTCGGTGCACTTCCATATGCACTCTGCTGCAGTTCGTTTGTGGTGTGAATTTGTTCGTACATGATCTGACCCAAATGCAGGAGGCACTGTGCCTTTTCTTTCTTTTCTTTTTTAATAAATTGCCGTCAGCTTCACATTATGGGAAAGTGTTGTCGTCGCCATTGTTAGGACGATAAGTTGTGGTTTGACCTGGAGCCCAGAACAATATATTACATTTGATCGAGAGGATGCGTAAAAATGCTGAATGTGTTCAGCGATCAGATGAAGGACAGGGGAGCATCTCCCGCACAGTGCCAACAGGTTCACGCTGCGCAAGAAGTGTGTTTTTATTTTGCTTCCCATGTACGGGACCGTCAATACTATCCCTGTGTCAGTTTGGAGCTAAGCTGCGCCGAACTGACACACAGCTTAATCAGCTGAGTGTCGGCATGAGCATATTCTTCTCGCGAGCCGCACGTCCAGCAGCAAAAAAACAGTAACGATTATGTTTCACATCGTAGGCTACAACTTGTAGCCTACAAGCCACATAACGTGGCATTGTCAGGGCTACATATTATAACCATATGAAACAACAATAATTTTATGTTTTTCTTCTTTATTTATAGGCTAGATGTAGGCTTTTTTTATTATTTTTTAACCCCATATTATATTAATTATATATTTCGCAGTTTTTACTTTGTGCTTCCTGCTTCTCTCCACCCCAGAATGTCTGTCCAATGAATGAATGACCTCAGATCACGTGGTTTTGCTTCGTAATGCTGGTTCACTTGCAAAAGGGGCAATATGAAAGTGGACCACACTAAACAAAAAAAATCTAAACTCTATTTGGTCTGGACCAAAGCAAGTGAACTAGCGGACTTTCCCAGTGTGAATACACCCGTAATGTTCTAATTCCGACCTGAGAGCGTTCCAGCTTTTATGATACACACACATACGTTTATTGACTAAAATGTAATGTTGGCCAGAGTGGCAGGCTAATTTTCATTATTCTACGAAACAAATGTTAGTTTTGTACAAGGCAAAATAAATGACTCAGGGCTGAATGTTTATTCAATGACTATGACTGAGATAGATATTCATTCAAATGTAAAAAATTTGATATAACAATTTCATTAGATTTTCTTGACTCAATCAAACAATTGATGAACTTGTTTTATTGTTACCAAGATGTAATCTGTTGTTTATGTGTCAAGGCTTGGACATAGAAACAATATTATTATTATTATTTATTTATTTTTAATTACATTTTAATTAATTAAATACAATACGATATACCTAATTGTCCAGGGAAATTGTCTTTGACTCAAAAGCTGCATACACAATTAATGCCCTAACGCTTACAATGATTAAAACAAAAACATGTCCGAAATCTAGTCCATGTCAGTTAATGTCATTGAATAAACATTTAGCCATGAGTCACGTATTATCACATGTACAAAACAATGCAGTGTTTATTATGGGAAATGTGTTAATATGGTGGTTGGTGTGGGGGGATTAAGCGATATTGTGGAGAATACTGCAGTGCAGTAGCATATGATACCCTAATGGATAATTCTTTATATTAAGGTCCTTGTAATAAGCATTAGTTAATAATACGTAATAAGAGCCTTAATAGACCCTTATTTGCGATATCATGTAATGAAATGCCTGATCACGTTATAAACTGCAAACACGATTGTGATTATTGAATTAAAAAAAGTTAATTCAATACAGTAACCTAGATCCGAGCAGAGACATCCTGTAGTTATTTGGCCAGTTATTTTGCCAACCCAAAATGTGACGGTAAAGTGTTAAGGTTGTGCAGTTGTCAGCCTGGTTCTTCAGCCGAGGCTGCTAGGTAAAAGTGTCTGAAAAAGTTGTCTCACAGGCGGACACAGGTCGCGACTAATGCCACTCCTCCTGCGTCATGTTTGGTTCTGGAGAGAGCGCACCCATTGGTTGTTGACAGTGTTCACGTCATTTAACTTAACTATTTGCATGAACCAACCCTAAAGACTCACGATATTATCAAACCTGTTTGATTTTGTCGGAACGTCAAGACGAGAAGAAGACTGGCTGAAATGGGCTCGGATAAGCACCTTACACAGAACCACTGAGATGATGGAGCCCGCCCTAACTCTAGAACGACTCTCGTCATTGAATTCCGACATTAGAAATATGTCTGACTGTCAAATCGTGTGAAAAGTCGTTTGGTGTGAGGCCAGCATAAGTAGTAGGATTATAGTCAGGAGATTAATAGATAACATATTCTTTTTTGCAGACTAATATCAATAGTATTAATTCTGATAATAATATTTTCATGTGGGTTTTCCTCCTTATGTGTTTCAGTGGGAGCAGAGCTGGCCACACCACAGAACCCTACCATGAGGACTCTGAACACCAACTACACACTGAGCTGGGACTGGGACCAGAGTGTTCCAGAGAGTGTCACCTTCACCACACAATATGTGGCGTATGTCTCACTCATACCTGCATGCATTATAGATAAGGGAGAGAACAGTGATATTGGCAAGTTTGTAATGATGATTCCAAGTTTAGTTTTGGGTAGTGCTGTCGTAGGTGTGCCTGCTGAAAGGCCTCACAATATTACTATAACTCATACTTCTTCTGCTTCTTTTTTTTTTTTTTTTAACTTTTATTTTAATAATTTTACACTTTTTCCACATACGGACAAAAAACAGAATAAGTAGACACATACAATAAATACACAACCCCCACCCCTCTCCACCTCCCTCACATAAACAGACAAGAAATACAAAAAAAAAAAAAAAAGCAAAACCAAAGACAATTGGGGCAAACCTCACACGTTCACTACTGCAGGACCCAGAAGGGGCACACGACAGGGCAAGGGGCCAAGGGGGGCAGATATTTCAGGCCCGATGTGCTGCAACACTAGGCCCCATACGGCGAGGAATCTATGAATGTTGCTGGACAGCTCATATCTGAGCCTCTCAACATGTAAAATGCCCACCAGTTCCCTCAGCCAAGTGTCAAACTGAGGGGCCAAGTCCAATTTCCACAGCTTCAGAATAGGGCTGCTCGATTATGGCAAAAATGATTATCACGATTATTTTGATTGATATTGTAGGGGAGAGTGGCCTAAGTTGTGCATTTTGGAAGTTGTGCCACCCCTTGTTATAAGTTATAAGTAAGTAAGTAAGTAAAATGTATTTATAAAAGCACATTTATGACAGTTTGCACTGTCCAAAGTGCTGTACATAGTGCATTCAGTAGGTAAACAATGAAGGTAAAATAACAATAACCAAAATAAAAGACGTAAAGCCCATACATCCACATAAACACAGATAGTAGTGCAGAGGTAAGATAGTTAATGGGGAGGAAACACCAGGGTGTACATATGGGTTTTGAGCCTTGATTTAAAGGCAGAAATGTAGAGGGAATCACATTTGTCAGGTGGCAGTTGGTTCCACAAGCACGGAGCAACTAGTGGAAAGTACATTTCTGAGAGTTGTGCCAGTGGCATGGCTGTATACGCTGGTCACCAAAATAAAGTGATTGCCTACAGTAGCTCAGAGGAGAGTGATATCTCAATTCCACTTAACGCCACCACTGATGAGAGTTCAGATGGCCAGAAAGATGATGATGGTGACTTTGTCATTGTGAGCTTTGCGGTTAAAACCATTAGATCTGCTAGGCCTTGTTTAAGAAAATTGTCCTTCAATCTTTGTCAACTATTTACTTTAAATACACCATAAATAAGTGATTGTCTAATGGATTTGTGTTGCATTACAGTTTATGAGATATATAGCAATGGCACAATTTACCCCATGGTATTCTCTCCAACCGCACAACTTACACCACACCGGGGGCAAGTTGTGCAACAAGACAACTTTTTTTCCGAAAGCTATATTTCTTCAACAGTTTATTCCAGATCCAAAGTTTTTATTGCCAGGGATGCACAACACCCTGAAATATATGTACATATTTGAGTTGGAGACTTTACTGTCAAGGCCTTACTTTAAAGTCACTTTGAGTGAAAAGTTGCACAACTTAGGCCACTCTCCCCTAATCACGATTATTAAAGACGATTATTCATTGTAGGGATGCACCAAAATTAAAATTCAGCCAATTCTTTCAACATTAGCCTACATAAACAAAACTCCCAATTGTGCTCCTACAACTAAAAAGCCACACAAAATAAATAATCAATAAAACCTTTGAAGTTAAGAGTAAAATTCATATTTTACGAGGGATGTGATTGTGAACCACATTGATTTGTACTTCGACTTATAAGAGGAGGTAGTCTATGTAGAAAAGGCCCCAAAGTTTTTAGGTTACAGTGTTGTTATTTCTTATAGTGTGTTAAGGTGTGTTTTGTTCAGTGTGGATGACATTATAGCTGTCAGTTAGTGGCCGTGACGTCTGTCGGCCGGAGAGTCTGTTTAGTAAGTTTCCTTTTCTTCTCTCTCTCGGTCAGGTGTGTGAGCGTGCATGTTGCCGCAGTAGTCGATCATTCGAGTTGAAACGTGTTTATTTGAGTTTATGTGAATCACCTGTGTGTGAATAAGTAGCCTACATGCAGTCCCGATCGCTGTTATAAGTTACAGTTTATGGATGTTATTAACGGGCGCGATTCGCGGGTCGCAACAGCTGTTCTAGCGTCTCCTCGCGAGCGGAATGTAAGCTTTTGTTCTTTTCCCGCGATGTATGCTGCTGTGCCTGTGAAAGAAGGAAAATAAAGAGCGGATAAACCATACTCCTCCTCTCCTAGTCTCATGCTTATAGTCTGACGTTTTTGGCCTTAAGTGGTGTTCTGGCCGACAACTCTGAAGTGAAACCAGTCCAAGTCATGTGACTCGAGTCCACACCTCTGCAAAGCAGTAGGTAACTTCAGCCTGGTGGACGTCAGTCAAGTCACTAGACGTTCCCTCCGTCTGCTAAGCGCCCTACCACAGGGGGGGGGGGAGAGGGAAAGAGAGAGAGAGACGCGCTGACAGGATGCAACGTTATCGTGCCAAGTTACAGGAATCGGCTGTGCGATGGACTTTTACTGTGGCTTGCACTGCTGAGGAGAGATTGCCAACTGCGCTGTCCTTTAACCCACCACCAGGGCCGCCGTAATGTTTAGGGGCACTTTACACGGTGAAAACGTGACAGTTTTCCTGTTTTTGATTTTTTTTTTTTTTTAAACCCGTTCAGACACAATTTATCTGACATCTTCACTCGTACACATGTTTTCAGAGGAAACGGGACGAAATCGCTGTAGTAGCAGTGTAGCAGCCATGCCAAGCCAATAGTCAGCGGTGACACAGCCTAGTAGATAGCTCTTCCGGCACAATTTGATGCATACAACCTTACTGTAACCGAAAAGTAATGCCATTAACGTTCATAAAGCGGTTGGTGTAAGCTTGGGTTACAAGTATTGTAAATTACAAGCTTTCTGTCCTCTTATTTCACCGCATTGAACTCTTGAAAACAGAAGACATGCTTATAGTGAAGGGGCTTTGTGTGCGGCTACTTTCCTGTTAGGCATACTTCAAAATAAAAGTCGACTCACGTTTGTCCAGTGAAATGCTGTTAATGTTTAGCCAGTGAAATGCTTTTACTGTGAAGCCGTTGCCTTAATGCTCCTTTTGTTGAACAGTAACTTAACTGCTGCGCGCTGAACTATGGATAGTGTTTTTTAATGTAGAGAGAGCCGTGTCCCTGGCATATAGAAGTTACACACGTTTATTACACGTTTATTTTGCTAGAAAAACCAGCAGAGCACAAATCTTTCCCCAGAAAAAGTGTCGGGTGGTCTCAATAACTTACTAATCGCTTAGACTAAATTGGCGCGTGTTATATTTGAGCCCTGCACGACACTCTCCGCTGATCACAGTGATGGTGCCGCGGAGACACCTTTCATGTTATGTTGTCTTCTAACTTTATGACTCATGTGGGTATATACCCACATGACGCATGTGGGTATTTTGACAGCAAATGTTATAGACTACGCATACGTGAAGTGGAGCCGTGACGTCAGCGTTACCGGGGAAAATGGTTTCGGTGTTTATAAGAAACCAAAACCGTTGTGTTTTCCAAAAAATCCTCCTGGGAGTAGATCTCAAAAACTTGCGGTTTCATGCTTGAGTTTGCTGTTTTCATGTAAATTATATAGTGCAACCGCGAGAATATTTCTGCGTTTGCACCGTTTCGTGTTGTCGTGTAAAGTGCCCCTTAGATTTCATCATTTGCTTCAACCCCCTTATGATAATAAGAATGAGAGGCTTCATTAAACGCTGTCCATGCTTTGTCTATGCGGTCGTTGTGATTGTAACTTTGTCGCACTCGGCTGTAAACTGAAATTAATGGAGATCGCGGAAGCCTTCCCCTCGACAACGTGAAGTGCACTGCCCCGGTTATCATTCACCGATCACAGCGGGGCTCAATAATACAAATGTAGGCTATGCAGAAAAGGAATGAATTGGTGATTAAAAATTCACCAGAATGCAAGAAATTAAGCATTTAATGCTCAAAAAATTCTGGGGGAGTACCACCAGACCCCCACTTATAAATTGTCACAAGCCAATGTGTGATCAAAACCTACGTCCTTCAAATTCATGATTTTTTTTAAAAAGGCTATAAGGATACTTTGGAAAATTCTTAAATGTTATTTGCTTTTATAGTTTGTTTTAATAGCTTAATTCTAATCAAATTATTTTACATATAAGTAGGCTATTTTATCATGGTTATAGATTGCTAATTTTAGCAGTAGCCTACTGCTTTGTCTGATAGCGCTGCACCTCGGCCAATTTACAGCACCCCCCCTAAGAAAGTAGTTCCAACATCCCTGTGATTGTGGTCCAGTTTTTCCAAGGCTGCGTAAAGTGGTCTCTAAAGGAGGCAGGCGGTCTGGGAGAAGAGAAAAGGAGGGCAGTAAGAGAGGTTTTTGGGGCCAAGCTTTTTTCAATTGCCAACCAGGGGGGCAGATCAGATCTAATGCCTTTTTCATATGTAAATTGCCAATACACCATCACTCTAGCATTGGCAGCCCAGTAATAATGTAAAAAACATGGTGACCCCAGTCCGCCATGCTCCCTGGGTTTCTGAAGATGGGCTTTTGAGATCCTATGTGCTTTATATCCCTAAATGAAAGGCATTATAATAGAATCAATTGACTTATAGTAAGATTTAGGAATATAAATTGGCACATTCTGAAATAAATACAGAAATCTCGGCAGGGAAACCGTCTTTACTGCGTTCACACGGCCAATAAGGGAGATCGGTAATGTTCTCCATTTCTCTATGTTCTTCTTTAGTTTGTTCAATCTTTCCATAAAATTTAACTTAATAAGTGTCTTTGGGTTTTTAGATGATTTAATGCCCAGGTACTTTATACTGACCAGATTTGTTTTAAACTGCGTATTGGCTCCAGATGTTGGGTCCAGATCTGCTGTTAAAGACAAGAGTTCACATTTTTTGCCAGTTAAAGGTGTAACCCGAGACGTCGCCAAAATAATTAATTAGCTGGAGTAGGTGGGGGATGGAATTCTCGGGGTCGGCTACAAAGAGGGCGATTTCATCTGTGTACAGAGAAATCTTATGGTCCATCCCACCTAGTGATATTGGCTTTATAAGTGCGTGCCCTCTTATGCTAATAGCCAGGGGCTCGATGGCCAACGCAAAGAGGAGCGGTGAGAGGGGGCAACCCTGGCGCGTGTCCCTCTGAAAGGCAAAGGGTGTGGATCTTTCCTGGTTTGTTAGAATGGAGACGGTGGGATGGGCATATATTAAACGCACCCAGGAAATAAAAGGGGCCCCAAGACCGAACTCCTCCAGCACCTTGAGCAAGTACCCCCACTCAACCTGGTCGAAAGCCTTTTCCGCGTCCAGACACAAAATAGCTTGTTTGAAAGAGCTGTCAAATTTGTTATACATAATATTTAGGACTCTCCTAACATTAAAAAATTTAAACCTATTGGGGATGAACCCGGTCTGATCTGTGTGAAATATGGATTCTCTAAATTTGTTTAATCTATTTGCCAGAATTTTTGTAAAAAATTTGAAATCCAAGTTAAGCATAGAAATTGGTCGATATGAGGACGGGTTAGTTTCATCTCTGTCTTGTTTTAACAGGAGAGAAATGTTTGCGTTATACAGTGTTGGTGGAAGCCTATTCGCTTCGGCTGAGTGGGAGAACATTCTATGCAGGATCGGGGTTACTTGGTCAGCAAACTTCTTATAATATTCAACTACGAAGCCATCTGGCCCAGGGCTCTTGCCGTTATGCAGCGATTTGATAGCGTCCGTGATTTCTGCAGGGGACAGTTCAGAGTTTAAGGCCTCGTGGGAGGCGCTGTCTAGTTTTGGTATGTCTAGCTTTTTTAACCATGCGTCGATATCACCATTAGCTTTGGATTTATACAGCTCCTGATAATACTGCTTAAAGTGTTTATTTATCCGTTTCGGGTCAGTTAAAGCGGCTACGAGTAACATTTGAATATCTTTTAAACAGCCTCATGTTTCCTCTGATAATCATAAATTACCTTTAACAGCAAACGAGACCATCAGTGCAAAGAAAGACGTTTTTAAATAGTTTTTATTACTGCTTTTGGTCTGGTCGCACACCCAGTCTGATTTTCAGTTCGCTCGTGCAGGCTCTATGGTCACATATCCGTATTGGTCGCAGATTTCAGTGTGGCGCAACAACGTGATTTGAGAAGCCTATCCCTCCAGGTGAGGGAAGGGGAGCGGGACCCTTGTTTGAGACAGTTATTTGTCGTCATAATGACTGATAACGGGGCTGAACCATCAAAGAAAAAAAAGAAAATGCAATGAAGAAAAGCTGAAAGGGAGAGTGATATAGGCTACGGGCGGGACCAGGGCGTTGCCAAGCAACGTGTATACAATTTCACGAGAGCAAAACTAGACTGCAGTGTTTACTCCTAAATTAATGAGCGGTTGGTACTAACTAGGGATGGGCATTTTAAGAAATTCAATTGATCGATCATCGGGAAAATTAACGAGCAATTATCGATTAATCGTTATCTTTTTTTACATATTAAAAAATGCCAACAGAACATCCAAAATACAGCGTTTTTACCATAGACTGTATACAAGAGGTTTTTACTCAATTACATCTTTATTCCAAGATCTTCTAGGCAAACAAATCTATTAAGACAAGGCAACTTTTTTAAATAAAATAATAATAAAATGCAGCGCTGGTTAAAGCCCGAGGCTATGAGCCAACAAGGAGCCAATGCTACGATACCTTTTAAAGTTTTAACACATATGCGCCTCCTAAGATGCTGCCAAAGACTGCATAAGGGCACGGCACGTTTCTCTGAGTGGTAAAGGACCTAACGTTACTTCAACTAATAAACAAAATGTGCAAATTAGTTCCCTGATGAAGGCGAAGTAGGAAAGCATAGACGCTAAAGTTAGCCGCTAATGCTAGCGGCGCTAACGTTAAACAGGGTCGGATTTAGGCTTCAATGTACAAGTGGTACATAATTCGGTTTGTTTAAGTGTTGTACAAGGTTTCACAATGCTTAATGAACTTAGTTATTTTCAGATCTAAAGCTGTCCGATGCCAAACTTCGCCTTAACTTCATGCTGTTTAAGTTTTGCCATCTACGGCAGCTCGCAGGCTGCTGCCTGAGCCTGTTCTGTTGTCTCCTACTACTAGTTAAGTATCTCCCCCTGCTGGTAGGATGTTTAATTGCTGCCCATACAGTCTGGTGCTGCCACATAGTGAAATTCATTGCTGTGCTGCGGGACTCACACTGCGCAACACAACGGCTATATGATCGATAACAATTTAAAGTGATCGACAATATTCTTAACGAGCAATGATCGAGCAATCGATTAATTATGCCCATCCCTAGTACTAACACAAAGTTTGCTTTGCTTCACCATCATCAGATAACCATTATCTGAAATAGTCATTATTTACAACAACATAAATACATTACCTCATCGTGATCCATACTAACTGCCGTCTCTCGTTCATTCGCTTTCTGTGAGGACACGTAATCGTTCAGCTCCGTGAGAGAGAGTAGTTCGGTGACACTGCTGCATCAACTCATTGCAATCAGGTGTGTGTGGCAGTGACTGGCACTAGTTGATGCAGTGTCAAAACCACTCTCACGGAGCCGAAAAGAGTCCTCACACTTTTAACACACGGACATGCACTATATTGCGGCCTTCTCAGTTCAAACTCGCACGCAGGGCCGGCGCTAGCCAGGGGCCAGGGTGGGCCGTGCCCCCCCAGATGTGGGCTTTGCCCACCCAATCATAAAAAAAAAAAAAAATGTTTTTTTTTTTTTTTTTTTAGGTGGAAGTCCAGGCCCACTATCGGACGGACCTGTTCATTCGCTGTCCAAGAAAATGTCAAATTAAATTCAGACAATTAATTAATACTAAAGAATATACCATTGCCATGCATTGCTTCTAATTGTATTATTGGGTGGGCACTGGGCAGGTCAGCCTGCCTCCAAGTTACCCACCCGCTTATAGTGGTCACTGGTCAGCAGAGCCGGCCCGAGGCATAAGCGAATGAGCGGTTGCTTAGGGTCCCGACTGCCAGGGGGGCCCCACTCAATTTTTTTTTTTAAGTTTGTGTGTTTGATATCAACATATTATGTAAATGTAAATTATCATACAATAAAAGTAATACAATGTTTTGGTAGATAGTTAATAGCTTAATAATTGAATCAGTTCATCTGGGAGGTAATCCGAGGTTAACTGATCACGTCACGTTCAAGTCCATGGCATGCACAGTGTGTATTGAGTTTATTTAAAAATATTTGAAAATGGGGCTGCCCTCAGTTGCCCATGCACTGTGTATACTATAGTCTATAGCCTATTTCAGCCTCGTCTGTGGAAAAAAAGATAACTGGACAACAGAGTTCTTCTGCTTCGTTCCTCTCACTGCATTTAAATTGATTCATTATATTACAGAAAAATATGTCCCGTAAAAGAAAAAGTGCACCAAGCCCATCCCAGAGGACCCTGCATAATATTTTATTTCAAATTTATATTTCTATGGAAAATCCATGTGTCTTTCTTCAATAGCTTCTAATTCATCCGACCCAGTGTCTCCAAATTATTTGTTCACACAAAATTCCTCAGATTTAGCCTCTTAATGTTCCTCTCAAAGTGCACCAGATTCATGCATTTCACTTTAAAAAGGCAAAAGAAAATCTCCCCGGGGTCATACCCCCGGACCCCCCTAGCAGGGTCATGACCTCGGCTGGCTACTATTTTCACCCAGCTGGACATCGGAGGCAATAGTGGAAAGACTATACATCTATATAGTGTGTATAGTATATAGCTCTGGACTACCACCATTCAGGTTGCCCAGTCCCAAAGCTTTCTCTTCAATCAGCTCAGGCTGCCTACAGTTAATACTGCGATTAAAAAAAAAAGATACATTATGTAGTATATAATGTATATTATATGTTATTCATAAACATTTTGGAAAAAAAACATCCAAGAATCAAATTTCCCACACAACAACACTCAAAGTTTATTTGCATATTGTGTTCTACACAATTCACAGTAAATGTGCCAAAAAGCAGACGCAGATATCTTACAAGGGCAAAAAATTCCGGCTCGCGCGCTCTGCGCTCGCTCTGCGCTCGCTCTGCGCTCGCTCTGCGCTCGCTCTGCGCTCGCTCTGCGCTCGCTCTCGCTCTGCGCTCGCTCTGCGCTCGCTCTGCGCTCGCTCTGCGCTCGCTCTGCGCTCGCTCTGCGCTCGCTCTGCGCGCGCTCGCATCTTTGGTCTCCCTGCCCAGTGTGCCCCCCCAAAATTTCTACAGGCCCACCCAAGTCTGACTTTCTAGAACCGGGCCTGCTCACACGCCTGGCACGAGCTAGAAAACAGCTTTGCAACAGCGGGCGTCGTAAAAATACTACCGCTTTTGTCCAAAGGGGGAGCCAACGTGCCATGTTACTCGTAGTGGCTTTAACTAGGGATGGGCATTTTAAGAAATTCAATTGATCGATCATCGGGAAAATTAACGAGCAATTATCGAGTAATCGTTATCTTTTTTACATATAAAAAAATATATATTAAAAAATGCCAACAGAACATCCAAAATACAGCGTTTTTACCTTAGACTGTATACAAGGGGTTTTTACTCTTTATTCCAAGATCTTCTAGGCAAACAACAATCTATAAAGACAAGGCAACTTTTTAAAATAAAATAATAATAAAATGCGGTGCTGGTTAAAGCCCGAGGCTATGAGCCAACAAGGAGCCAATGCTTTGATACCTTTAAAGTTTAAACACATATGCGCCTCCTAAGATGCTGCCAAAGACTGCATAAGGGCACGGCACGTTTCTCTGAGTGGTAAAGGACCTAACGTTACTTCATCTAATCATCATCTAAAATGTGCAAATTAGTTCCCTGATGAAGGCGAAGTAGGAAAGCATAGACGCTAAAGTTAGCCGCTAATGCTAGCGGCGCTAACGTCACACAAGGTCGAATGTAGGCTTCAATGTGCAAGTGGTACATCATTCAGTTTGTTTAAGTGTTGTACTTATACAATGCTTAATGAACTTAGTTATTTTCGGTTCTAAAGCTGTCCGGTCCGATGCCAAACTTCTCCTTAACTTATTCCTGTTTATGTTTTGACATTACGGCAGCTTGCAGGCTGCTGTCTGAGCCTGTTCTGTTGTCTCCATAGGTTGTCTCCTACTACTAGTTAAGTATCTCCCCCTGCTGGTAGGATGTTTAATTGCTGCCACATAGTGAAACTCATTGCTGTGCTGCCGGACTCACACTGCGCAACACAACGGCTATATGATCGATAACAATTTTACGTGATCGACAATATTCTTAACGAGCAATGATCGATTAATCGATTAATTATGCCCATCCCTAGCTTTAACCCTCTGAGGTCTAGGGGTATTTTCTCCGATTTTACATACTTCTATAAATACCTATTTCAAATGTGCAAGAACATAAATTATACCGAAGTGTTTTATATGGAAATGTTCAGAACACATTAGGCCTTTGTTTTCTGAGGTCTACTTATGTCCTAGACCATTGTGTGTATAAATAATTGGCTTAAATGCTGAAAAATGTATTGCGATTTTTGAAAAACCTGGAAATTTGTGTGAAAGAAGAACCTTTAGTCATCCTGAGTTGTTTTGGCTCTTGAAATTGCTTCTCCTAAGCCTTAGCTTCAAAAATGCAGAGGAAATTTTCCAAAACACTGTAGGGGAGTGCACAAAATATGACTAATGTAAAATTTGGTCCAGACGCTTTTTGATAGAATTGTTGTCTCTACTTTCAAAAAACATAAGGAAATTAAACTGAATGAAGACTTTGAACCACATATGATGATTCATGAGATGTACACTAATAAAAGAGGAAGCATCACAAAACATTGACAGAGTCAGGGGGCATTTGTGGCGCCCCCTATGGGTTAATCTCGATAAGCTTTAACGGACATGCTACCACATGACTTCTGCACATACCCAGCTAGTTTGATGATGATAGGACCTATGGTTAAGGAGTTATGGCCAATTTGTTTATAGGCCCCGCCCCTTCGTAAACTTTTTGGTCAATGGCGGCCATGTTTTTCAAGTTGTCCTACTGATCTTTTACGGGTATGTTCATTGTAGTCCCCCGGGGCTTCACGAGAAATTTGGTGTTGATACAGTAAAATTTCAGAAAGTTGTGGATAACACCCTGTTTTTTAGTTTATGCTAATTAGCGGGAAATATTCCCTGGCGGATTTACATGGTTCAAGAGACTTTTTTGTAGAGCACCCTAACATACACCTGTGTGAGAAATTTCAAGTCAATCGGACTTACAGTGTGCGGGGCGTGGCCTCTCAAACTTTCTTCAGTCGGGGCTTAATAACAGCGCCCCCTAGCGGAAATTCAAAAAACTGTATAATAGCACACCATTCGGGGTAGGGACGGACGTTCTGTGAAATTTTTGCGTTTCTAAGTGAAACGGTGTGGGAGGAGTAGCAGCTCAAAAATGTGGCGGAAGAATAAGAAGAAGTAAGAAAAAGTATGGTGGAGAGTAATAATTACGGGCCCTCAATTCTTTCAGGCCCGTACTTAACAAGTAAGAATAAGTATGGTGGAGAGTAATAATTACGGGCCCTCAATACATTGAGGGCCCGTACTTAAATAGTGCATCCCTAATATCAAGGCACATTTAAAACCAAAAAAAAAAATAAGACGTATAGCCCAGTGCTGAACCTGTAAACAAGTATGTGACAGTGTCTCAGCCTTAGCTCGAGCATGGCCCGGCTCACGTTAGCCGAAGCCCGCCGTACACTCAGTGTCGGCGGGATGAACGTATATAAACACGGGAAAAAGTCTGTGCAGCTGGGCAAAGAATACTGTCTTCTGGCTTTAAGCTTACCACACAATAAAGTGACCATGGCTCCAAGTCGAGGTTGGTTGTGAACGTTGGTCTGAAGACCTACTAGCCAAAGTTAGCCCGCTAGCTGATATTAGCCATCTAGCCGCCTTTAGCTCACTGATGACACCAAACTGCCCTGCATGTTGTCGGCAAATCTCGTGGCCTCCTCCGGGGTGGAGAGTATCGATGTGTCTGAGCCATGGGTGACTCGGAGCCGAGCGGGATAGATGAATCCGGCCTGCATCTGTCAGTCTCTTCCTCACGTCCTGGAAGAGCCGGCGACGCCTCATTATCTCCGCCGGGAGGTCCGGTGTAGGTACCAGATCGACTCGGGCTGCAAGATTGACTCGGGGTCCTGCGCCTACTGATGACGTATCAACACTTGACGTTGTCACCATAGATACTGCTACGCAACGGCAAGACGTATCGACACTTGACGTTGTCACCATAGATACTGCTACGCTACTGCAAAGCATTGTGGACATACACAACATTTGAAAAGATCGCGATAGCTGATGGTGCGAAACTCAAACAACATGTAAAAGATCGCGCTAGCTGATAGCTTAGCCAGTAGGCTCCATAGATAGATCGATTTATTTATTGTTCTGCAAGGTTTAAAATTAGTTGTTACGTTTGGCTTATAGTAGTCATCTCTCATTATTAAGGTTAAATTACATTTTATTTTATACGAATTTATAGTTTAGCAAGGTTTAACCCCCGGTTTTAACCCTGTTTGAGTGCTAAATTAAACATTTATTTAATAATACTTTAAACATTGAATGAGTATTTTAGTTTAATGTACTCTAGCATGTATTTTAAGAAATACTATTTTATTAAAAGAACAACTATCCCCTGGGTTCACTGTTATTTTACATCACACTGAAAAACAATGTGTATAATGAGAGTTTCATAATGATATTTATCAGTTAAAAAATGTAAAGGTGTGGCTCAGATGTATAATTTCCAGCCCCTGGAGCATTTGTAGTGTCTTGCATCACTGATAAATAGATTCATTCATTCAACCTTCAAGTGGGATAAACAGAGCGCATGCGCATAACCATAGCGCATGCGCATTTAAAAGACAAAGTTTACAGGAAGTGCGTCATAATCGCGCATCTAGGACCCCGAGTCAATCTTGCAGCCCGAGTCGATCTGGTACCTACACCGGAAAGACATGGATCCGTTTCCCATTGTAGCTCAGCGTAGGGCTGGGCGATATATCGAATATATGCGATGTATCGCAATATGTTCTCCACTGGATGTATAAAATGACCCTATCGCGACCATCGAATACAAATTGGCACGTAATGTGTTTTTTTTTTTAGCCGCCGCCACCGGCAAACTCGCTGGTGTTCGCTTCTCTCGCTCTTTCCTGTGGCTCTCTGCCTCACAGACTCACATGCATTGGCAACGCACTCACTCCCCCCTCCCAACCAGAGTCTCCTGGGCGCGCACCTGTGACGTAGTCTGCAGTGCGCCCTGTGTTTACTTTTATCGCCATGTGAAAACAACGAGAGGGGGACACAGCCGAACGAGCGGGTGGAGGGGGGCGCGAAAGACGGCGATGGTGGCCGTCGTTCATAGCATGGACCTTTTTTGTAGGTCCATGCTTATGAGAAGAAGCACACAGGCGAACGACCGGGGGAGGCGGGCAAACATGACAGCATTAGCGGCCGCTGTACACAGCACAGCCTGCCCTGGTCCTTATAAGAGGAAGGCTAGTGGCTACCATAGATAGTAAATAGGTGGCTACACATGCGAAAGAACGGGGGAGGCGGGCGCTTGACAGCATAAGCGCCGCTGTACGGAGCCTGGTCCTTATGAGAGGAAGGCGAACGAGCGCCGGGGGGCGGATTACTCCGACTTCACGGAGAGTTTTTGGTCCAACGTCACACAACCACGGCATCACATTTATTACGGGCAGCCTCTTATAATAGGTCCATGTCAGCACCAAGGGAGGTGCACACCGTTTATTAACTAAAAGTCTATGTAAAGTAGGCTACATTTGCGAGTATTTTTTATAAAATAAAGCATAGTGTTTTAGTGATAATGCAGGAGGGCTAGATCAATAGGTATGAATAGCATCCAGGAATGGTGCATCGCTTAGAATGCAAGGAATGATGATGATGAGGCTTTGCTTCCTTTAGACTATATTATTCTCAGCCGTATTTATTTAAATCCTCTGATTGTCTTCCAGTTTTATTTTCATGAACTCAATACAGGAGAATTAAACAATAAGGCAGGTAACAGAGGGACGATGAGCCACCTGCTGGTTGCGCTCGCATGAATCTCTCTCTCGCACTAACAGGAAGAAAACGAAACTCAACTTATACACTATAGACTGGGAGCAACTGCTCTTAAAGCGACAGTAACCATCATAAATGTCAGAGCCTTTTATACACATAGACTAGCCTACTATTATGGAGCAAAACCTGTTCTGCATTTAAAGTGTGGCTGCTATCTTCAGGGGGAAGTGGTGATAAACAATTAGTAAGTGGTTGTAATGAGTCATAATTAGTGTTCTCAGTTTACAGATTAACAGAAGATGGAAAAAACTTAATGCTGGATCCATTGTATGGGAGTGGAAGGATGTGGAATAATCAATACAATGTGCAAACTCTTTGCCATGTGCAAGTTTCAAATTGTTCCAATAGAAAGCACTAAAGAATATAAACAATATGTTGTTTCATGTAGTCTAATGCATCGTTAGTGCAGACACATTTTGCAGGGACTATTTAAATCATATTACTGGTGTGATGTTATGCAAAAAATAGATTAAATTGAGCATTTAGGATGTGCTCTAGAGGAGATTTGAAACATATCGAGATATATATTGTGTATCGAGATATAGTAAAACAATATCGAGATATTGATTTTAGCCCATATCGCCCAGCCCTAGCTCAGCGGGTACTTCTGTTGTGACAGCCGCATTATCTGTTCTTTCAGCCGGTAGCTGTGGATCTTGGCTATCATGACTCTGGGACGTGCGGGGTCGTTAGCAGTGGCGTCACTAGGCTGTTTGTCACTCTGTAATTTGGGGCTAAAGCCCCGGATCTAATTTGATTAGCCCCGAATCTCTTTTGTAAAATAATAATAATAATAAAAAAAATATATATAGGGGGGGAGAGTGGCCTAAGTTGTGCCGGTGGGGAAGTTGTGCCACTCCTTGTTTCTAGAAAACTATATAAGAAATTGGAAATGTGACCACATATTTAAGAAGAGCTATCCATTTGACTCATCCTGTAAAGAAGGGAGAAACATGGAATAAGATATAAACACATTTAAGCTAAAAAAAACTGTGTTTTGCCTTTCAAAGTAAAATTTCCATGATCAAGGTTTTTTGATTATTGTGTCTGAACAATTATAGACACGTTTGAAAACATTTGACACATGTTTTAGTGCTTTAGTATGCTACACTTTGTGTCTATATAGTTAGCACGATGTCAGCCCTAAACTGCTGCATCATGATTATTATCCAAAATTCTGGGGTTGGGGTGATTTGTGCCAGAGGGCCTGGGGTTAGTTATAAGTAAGTAAGTAAAATGTATTTATAAAAGCACGTCTTAAGTACTGAACATAGTGCATTCAGTAGGTAAAAAATTAAGGTAAAATAACAAAAATAAAAGACATAAAGCCCAGACATCCACATATAAACAAAGATAGTAGTGCAGAGGTAATATAGTTTATGGGGAGGAAAAACCAGGGTGTACAGATGGGTTTTGAGCCTTAATTTAAAGGCAGAAATGGAGAGGGAATCGCATATGCCAGGTGGCAGTTGGTTCTACAAGGGCGGAGCAGCTAGTGCAAAGTAAATTTCTGAGAGTTGTGCCATTGGCATAGCTGTATACGCTGGTCACCAAAAGAAAGTGATTGTCTACAGTAGCTCAGAAGAGACTGACATCTCCATTCCACTTAACGACACCACTGATGAGAGTTCAGATAGCCAGAAAGATGATGATGGTGACTTTGTCAATGTGAGCTTTGCAGATAAAACCATTAGATCTGCTGGGCCTTGTTTAAGAAAATTGTCCTTCAATCTTTGTAAAATATTTACTTTAAATAAACCTTAAATAAGTGATTGTCTAATGGATTTGTATCGCATTACAGTTTATGAGATATATATCAATGGCACAATTTACCCCATGGTATTCTCTCTTGTGGCACAACTTACACCACATCGGGGGCAAGTTGTGCAACAAGACAACTTGTTTTGTCGGGGATGCACAACACCCTGAAATATATGTACATATTTGAGTTGGAGACTTTACTGTCGAGGCCTCACTTTAAAATCACTTTGAGTAAAAAGTGGCACAACTCAGGCCACTCTCCCCTATAATTTTTTTATTTTTTATTTTTTTTGCTGCATGCAGAGCCTGTGCCATATCCGCACGTCGCACATGCTCCCATTGGTTAGGACACTTGCTTAGCTTACTGCTAGGAATTTCTGTTGAAAGTTCCACTGCTCAAGATTTTAAGCCATGAATTGATGAACTTGCATTGAAGAAAATATGTCAGTTTTCTGTGGGCTGTAAATAGGCCAATCTATGTGGCTAAATATAGCATGCCAATATTGATGATTGATTGTGTCAAGTGTCTAAGGATGAAAGCTAACATGATTTGTTTCCAACTTTTGCCTTAAGTTACAATTTAGCTAACTAGCTAATGTTAGCTAGCTGCCCACCCTTTTCATTTCCAATGGTGGCTGTCATTTCATTACCAATGTAAAGTGTCATAAATAGTTAACACTGGTGCTAAGTCATGATTGCTAAAAAGGAAATACCCAAAACATGTGATATATTTTGAATGTGCAGAAAGTTTTGAAAAATCCAGGATGCCTGAGAGCCTTACTGCATTATATTCCATTATAGTTGTTTCTTTAGGAACCAGCGCCAGGTCTGGATTTCCAGGCTAAGAAGCAGGCGCAATTAAGCCAAAATCTTGAAGTTCTTCTTTTTTTACACACTACTCCTCTTGCACTGTTGCAAGCAGAAATGCTAAAGTTCATGAAAAAGTGTCCTCCCTGAGGATGGTGTTCAGTGTTTCCCAGGTTGAGAATTGACTTGTGGCAGAGTGTGACGGCATGGCGCGTGATGGGCGGGTTCAGTAATAAATTAGTCAAACTAAGGTTTATGAACCATCTGATAAACAATGAGTCAATGATGTTAAATAATTTAGGAAGGAATACTTATTTACATTTTCAACAAACCAGACTTTGATCATGTCAAAATAAAAAAAATTATTATGTAGGCCTATATATATTTTGTAATTGCGTTGGCCGTTTCTTTATTATTTTCCTTCTATTTACCTTAATCCGACTGTACCGGATGCATGAGGCACTTTAACACAAACTAACCATAAAAACACCTGTTGCATTGGCTGCACCACGGTAGCAATCACACTGACCAATACATTTGATGATATTTTTCTTTATAATTTTGTTTTATATAAATAATCAAATACGGATTTTATCAACCTGGGCGGGTCTCAATCGCCTATGTATGGGAAACACTGGTGTTCTATAACCTTTGTTAGCAATGTGCCATATTGTGATGCTGTTATTAGATCCCAAAGAAAACAACTAGAAAGGCCCCTGCCCTCCCAGGCAGTGGTGGAGACTCGGGGAGCGATATTAGCTGGTCCCATAGTAACTTGTTGACATGGTGACCAGAAAAACAGGATCCCAGCAGACTTTACAGAAAAAGTATTAATAGTGCAATAAGCAGCACAAAAATCGTCATTCAAACACTAAACATGTTGTTTTCTTAAAACTACATATTCCCCTTTTGATATAAGTTATACATCTAAACCAGGGGTGCCCATTACGTCGATCGCGATCGACCGGCATTCTTAAAAAAATATATAATAATTTTTTTTTTTTTTTTTTTTTTTTTTTTACTGGCTCAATATAGGCTCCTAATCTTTGAAGACCCCAAACAACTTTATTTAAAAAAATAAACAATTGACTGACTCATTATAGGCCCCTAACCTTAATAGTAGGTAGGGGGCATACAGAGATCTGGCACCAGTACATTTTTGATATTTTTTAAATTACATTGTTCGTGGCTACGAAGAGCAGGGGCCTGTATTAAAAAAAAAAGAGAGAAAAAGACTTCACAGAGAGATTTTTTAAACCTGTACATTTTTTCTTTCTGCTTTTTGGTAATTCTGTGTCCCCAAATTATTCCAGAAAATAGTACTAAATAGCTCACATAGGACACAGCTGATTTAGCCATAGTATTCTTCTCAAAATGCACCAGATTGATAAATTTTACTTTAACCCTTTGATGACGGCTGCTGCGCGATGCCACATTGTATCTCCTGCCTGTTGCTGCGTCACGCAGCATTGTTACTTTATCTAATTTTCATGGCATGCGCAACATAGAATGCACCGTCATTGGTTCAAATGAGGTGGGTTTTGTTGATTTTTTAAGACCACGTGACCACCCAAAAAATGTGTGGTTTGCCGAAAATCACACCAATCAAAACATTTATAAATAAATAATAATAATAAAAATACGCCAGCTGTGTCGGCGATAGTGTATTACAGAACAGTTAGTGGCGTTCAGAGCGCAGAATCAAGGTCTACTATAGGCTACTGACGAAAATCACACAACACATTGCATCTATTTATTAACAATATTTATGAATTTAGGCTATATTTTGCTGCTCCAACTCAAATTCAGCCCAGCCAGGCGATAGTTAAGTTTCAGTTTCGTTTTCACCTCCGTGGTATACAGCCTTTGGACCAGCTGATCGGCTCCCGACAGCAGGAGTCAGTCTGCGTTCCAGTTGTACTGGAACGCAGACTGGTAAATACAAGATTACTGCAAGTCTTGTAACATAGAAATAACTTATGATTGGGACAAAATAATATAATTAGCTTATATAGCTTCATGACTGATTTAGTACCACCAACCCACTTTGCGTAGTTAAAATAAAATGTGTGGACAGCTTTTAAGATATTTCAATAACATTTGAGGAACAGTTCAACATTAAAATCTGAGCTTTAAAAGGCCCTGAACAGTTAACATGACTCTGGTCTTGACTCTGACCTTTCATCTTCATCTTCCTCCTTGCTGCTGGTGGATGCTTTCATCCAGGAGAGCAAAGAGCTGCTCCCCTGGGCTGCCTGCTGTAGCTCCCTTTCTTTTTCCTTTTTTAATCTCTCCGTTCTAGGCATTATACTGCAATTTGTAAATAAAAAGAGACCAACCATATAAAATAAGACTGCTTGGTTACATTACAACCAGGCACAAGGCTACTTTTTCTGCAGGCAATTGGGAATTGCCTGTTTGTAATTTAGCAAATAAATTACTGCATGTGTTAATTATATAGCCTAAAGTAAACCTAAACAACACTAAATATTCAGCATACTGATAGATTCACATGCTGTACCAATGACAAACTCCGCCGACATTAGTTGTGTTCATCACGTCATATCTATTTTTTTTTTGGGCTAGCAGGACAGTCGGCTAATTTATGCTCAGCTGTGTGGCGCTGCATGATAGAGGCTACTTTATAACAGAGACAAATAAATGCAAGTTATAGCTTGGCAACTGAGGCTTAGGGGGCAAACAATACACTCTTGACTCCATTCATGTATGCGTTACCTCGCTGGTGGGGCAGGGCAGGCCGGGGAGTAGCTGTGTGTGTGCAGCAGCTGTGAACTGCTGCGGCAACGTGCCTCCGTTTGTGTCCACTCTGCGCGTTCACGTTGACAAAGGAAGTGTGTGAGGAGGAGGGGGGGGGGGGGCATATTTATTGGGGCATTATTGTCAAACGGTTTTAATCGTTGAGCATTTATAGATAACGTTGGCATGGGCCACATACACTGTGGGGAAAAAAAAATAACTTTCAGATTTATTTTTTCAAAAGGGCACTTGATTGGGCCAGGGGAAAAGGGCAGGTGCTTCAGCACCACTTCAGGTCTACCTGTGCACGCCACTGGTGACAGTGATAATTGAACTAAATGATAAAATAAAGCTATCTTCTCCTTCCTATATCTGTCTATCTTTATCCCTCGACTGCACACTCAGTCACTACTATCCATGCTAAAAGGAAGCAGGATTATAACCTCGTTTAGCACATTATCTTTAAATATTTTATATTATTTATTCTTTTTTTTCTCCCCCATCTAATTTTGAGGATTTTTAGAAAAATGTGTTGGTTTGTAAGCGCTGTTTAAATAAAACCTGTGAACCTAAACTTTTAAATGTATTTTATTTCATGTTTCTATGTGATACACAGGCTTAGATATTAAGGTTTTGGTAGACTTTACAATTCATACTATTTTTTCAGAAAACCCTCAGGCATTAAGGACATGCATCCTAGATTGCCATAGTCATCAATGGGTTAAAAGTTTAAAATTTTTCTTCCGGAGGAACCTGCCCCCGGACCCCACTAAAAGGCCCTGAGTATTACCTGAAAATGATTTGTTTATTAATCAAAAGAAATATTACACGTTTTGTGTTGTAAGACGGACTCTCAGGGGGCCTACGAAACCTCTCAGCCCCAGGGCCTAATATGTTTTGCATTTTTATAGTAGGTAGATCCTCTTGACTTGGTCATTATAAAAATAGCTCACAAGCTGAAAACTTGTGGGCACCCCTGAACTAAACAATCCTTATTCTCAGTTGCCATGAATTATAATTCAGATTTTCTTTTTTCTACTCCCCTCAGTAAGTACCAGCTAAAATCGAAGAAGAGGAGTCCGAACTGGAGCATGGCGTGTGATAATATGCAACACAGGTCATGTGACTTGACAGCATTCAACCTGCACTACCTGGGCATCTACGTGCTCCGTGTGCGGGCCAACACAGAGGAATGTCACTCCCACTGGGTGCAGAAGGAGTTCTGCCCTGATACGGATGGTGAGAGATAGGGGAGAGCTGAAGACATGCATAATGTAGTGGTTACAGGTCATTCAGATTCATTTTGCTATTAGAAAAGATCTGAAATTAATAATACTTAAATCATTTATTAAAGTTATAAGTCGGGGCACTACTTAAGAATAGAAAAATAATAGCAAATTTGTGGGTGGGTGGTGGGGGTGTGGGCCAGCAACAGTGGAACCAAAATGATGGACTACAAAAACAAGACAGGAGTGAAGAAACTACAAAAATGGTGGACAATCTCATGGGATTGGAAGTCGCACGTGACTTTGAGATGGTCTTTTACCAGTGGGAGAGAGTCACGTGCAAAAACTCTATTGCCTCGTCTCAAATCGAACACAAGGAAGAAATCATAAAACCAAAATGCAGGAGACTTGATTTCACTGCATTCTTTAACTTTACAATTTCAGCCGACATTCATGTAGCCTATTCGTTAAGACTACGGGAGTGTAACGTGTGTGAAAGTGTATGTGAGAGAGAGACGGAAGAAAGAAAGAGAAAGCGAGCACATGAGCAACCAGCGGTGCTCGGAATGTAAACAAAAGCACAACTCAATTCAGTTAAATGCCTTCTCTGATGGAGCCACATGACTAGGAGTGTACATCATAGTAATAATAAAGGCAAGGCAAGGCAATTTTATTTATAGAGCACATTTAAGGCACAGGGCCACTCAAGGTGCTTCACAGGGTTAAAATCAAATAAAGAATACAAATACAAAAAAAAAATGAACAAATTTAAAACATGGATAAAAATACAACATTTAAATAAAAGAATTAAAACATTTTACCAAAAAAAAAAAAAAAAATTACAGGTTAAAAGGGAAACAAGAACGTTTTGAGACCCGATTTAAAAGAGCTGAGAGTCTCAGCGGACCTCAGACTCTCTGGCAGTCCGTTCCAGACATTGGGCGCATAAACGCTGAATGCCGCCTCTCCCTGTTTAGTCCTAGCTCTGGGGACTTTTAAAAGACCTGTCCCAGACGACCTAAGGGCTCTGGGCGGCTCATAACGTATCAGCAGATCAGTAATGTATTTTGGCCCTAAACCATTTAAGGCTTTGTAGACCATCATCGATATTTTAAAATCAATTCTTTGAGTGACAGGAAGCCAGTGTAAAGACCTAAGAACTGGGGTAATGTGATCTACTTTTTTGGTCCTAGTGAGGACTCGAGCAGCAGCGTTCTGAATTAGCTGAAGCTGTCTGATTGATTTTTTAGGAAGGCCTGCAAAGACACTATTACAGTAGTCAAGTCTACTAAAAATAAATGCATGGACAAGTTTTTCTAAGTCCTGCTGAGATATTAGCCCTTTAATTCTCGATATATTTTTAAGGTGGTAGTAGGCTGACTTAGTAATTGATTTAATGTGTTTTTTGAAATTCAAGTCGGAATCTATCACTACTCCAAGATTTCTAGCTTGGTGTGTGCTTTCTAACATAACAGATTTAAGCTGTGCGCTGACTTTTGATTGTTCATCCCTGGCACCAAAGACAATTACTTCAGTTTTGTCGCTGTTTAATTGAAGAAAGTTTTGGCACATCCAGTCATTGATTTGTTCAATGCATTTACTTAGTGCTTGAATCGGACCATAGTCTCCTGGTGATATGGTTATGTAAATTTGTGTGTCGTCTGCATAATTATGGTAGCATAATTTGTTTTTGTTCATAATCTGAGCTAGCGGTAGCATGTATATGTTAAACAGAAGAGGCCCAAGAATGGAACCTTGGGGGACCCCGCATGTAATATTTGTTCGCTCGGATGTGAAATTGCCTATTGACACATAGTAGTCTCTTTCCTTTAAGTATGATTCAAACCAGTTTAGCACAGTTCCAGAAAGTCCAACCCAGTTTGCAAGTCGATCTAGCAATATGCTGTGGTCAACTGTGTCGAACGCAGCACTGAGATCCAATAAAACTAATACAGAGCTTTTGCCACTGTCTGTGTTTAAGTGGATGTCATTGAGGACCTTAACCAGAGCAGTCTCAGTGCTGTGGTGTTGTCGAAAACCTGACTGAAAGACATCAAAGCAGTTATTCATTGCTAAGAACCTAAACATGAATGCATAAAACACTATTAAGGAGGACAATCTTAGTCAAATAATGTGTCAGTTGTATCTCAATTAATCTAATAAATTAATTTTATCATTTTATAAATAAAATGTCAGAAAATCAAAGAGATTTAGTGACGAAAAAGAAAAACAGCAAACCCTTTGTAGAGTTGATCTGTTTCTTGAGAAATTAAATCTTGATCTCATTTCTGCTTGAACAATTATTGAAACAATATCAAGCAATATAATTTCTCAAATAAAAGTAGCCAAATCCTTTTCTGTAGATTGATTTATGATCTGATTGATTTCTCTCAGTTCCTCCATATTGGCTCCAAAACAAAGCCTAATGAATCTCTCTCCTGCTAGCTGCTGTGGGTCCTCCTACCAACGTGCAGCTTTCACCTTCTGGAAGTGACCTGGACCTCTTATTCTGGGACCCTGTGACCAGCACCAACAGCTCTATGAAGGAGTTTCTCCCCAAGCTCTACTACCACATCCTGTACTGGGAACACTCTGAAGACACACAGGTAGAGAGCATTAGTCCATTCATCTAACCATTCTTTTCTTTTTAGGCAACATTCCTATAATAATTAATAACCATAACCTCCATTAATCTTTCAGTCTTTTACTCAAGCATTTTCTGTAAGATTACTTACGACCAGAAATTTGAAAATTAAAAAAACAAGGTGAACATAAACTCCCACATATCCTCACGATCCGTACTGTAACGAAGTACTTGTGGAGTTTCAGAGGTGCTATTACCCGTTTAGGAATGGAACTCCATGTATCTTCTGCTAAAGAGAATCCCAGGTTCTTTTCCCATGCTGCTTTGATCTTGTCTATAGGGGCGTGTATTAGATCCAACATCCTGCAGGCAAGGCAGAGACAATTCTCTTTTGAGATGGGTTTGAAGAAAGAACAATATCCACTAGGGCTGGGCGGTATGGACCAAATCTTATATCACGGTATAGGTAATTTTATATCACGGTATGGATATATATCACGGTATAATATTTTTCCTTTTAAATTCAATGGATTAAAATAATCGTGCTGTACTTTAATCACATTAGATTATTTTCATCTTTTGCTTGGAACTTTCCATACAAAAGAGAAATCCAAATACCTCAACCGCTCCACTTGTCCTCTTTGGTCCCTCCCCTATGGTCCCTCCTGTCTTAATCCGACCGTTTTTCACCATGATGTGCAGGGTTTTGGGTAACCACGTTTCAAAGAATTCTTTGGCGTTGGCCCCCTCGGTGCGTTCCGGCAGGTTGACGATCTTTATGTTGTTACGTCTGGACCGGTTCTCCTGATCATCCAGCCTTTTGACAGCCTCGCTCAGCCGCGCCTCGGCGCACTCAAGTTTAGCTATCAACTGGGTTACCGCGTCGGAAATCCTCTTCTCTGCGGCGTCCACCCTCTTCTCGACAACTTTGACACCTTTACACATCGAGCTCACTGATTTGGCAATCTGGTCTCCAAGGCGCTTGGAAACACTCCTTCACTTATCTTAGTGGCTAAGCTATCTACTTCATCGCCGAGAAAGTTACTTGCGGGTGAATTATATCATTATGAATCCAGGCGAACGTGAGGAAATGAGATAAAAAATAAATAAATAAAAAGCATCCACCGCGACCGTGCGTTAAATCCCAGTCGGCGAACTTCCGAGAAAGGCAGATGAAGGAAATAAGTCCAAAGATCCTTAATATGTTCACCACAACTTCACGTGAATTCGTCATAGGAACTCAGCTATACCGTAGGGCTGGCCCGAATGCCATTTTTCAGGCTTCGAATATTCCTTGTTTTTTCCGAGCGAATATTAATTCCAGAAAAACACACCATCAAACCAACATTAATAATGCCAATGTAGGGGCGCTCCGGTGGCGTGGTGGGTGGAGCGCGGGCCGTGTTGGCTCCGGGCCTTCGTTGCAGTGGTCGCGGGTTCGGGGCCGATCCGTGGACCTTTGCTGCGGGTCGTCCCCCTTCTCTCTCTGTCTCCCCATTTCAACTCATGCTGTCAAATAAAGCTTGAAAATGCAACAAAAATTAAGAAAAAAAATTATAATGCCAATGTACTCACTGAAACCGAGTGTGTGAGCTGAGACAGCAAGCTGCGTAGTTTGTTGATGCTTTAATAACTTTCGAATGGTAGTAAAGTCGAGTTCCTTACTTTTGGAGGCGAACAGCTGTTTTTCCGTTCCAAATCACCTCTGCGCATCGTAACTCGTACAGGAGCTTATCAATTCATCCAGGAAAGTGCATCTTTTCGGCGATTTATAAATCCATACAAAGATCCAATATTGATAGTCTTTTGTGTCCATATTAGATCCATTATTGACCGCCTATTCCCATGATGCAAGCAAGTCACAGTTGATGATGGCTGAATAGCAGCGCTGAATGTAAACAAACAGCTGAGCTAAGCTAACGTTAGCATTATGCCAAGCATTACATTTCCTTCCGAAATCGCTAATGTTGTGGTAGCCTATAGAGTTATTAGGAACACAATCTATTCTTCCTCCATCTCTCTCTCCCTCCTGCGCTTGGTGCCGCTTTTAGTTCGCCTCACTCTGGTAACATCACGCAGCCTACTACAGCTGATATCACTGGTTGCGCTTTGAAAGGGCAGCGGCCAACTAGGTCAAAGTTCAAATAATTCGATAATATATTTTAAATGAAAGTCTAATTTGTATTTTACAATTGTTTTATAACTTGTGTATCCAAATATCATTTGCTGACAAAATATACTGCAGTTTGAGCTACCTTTGCAAAAAAAAAATTAAAAAACGAATATTCCGAATACTAAATTGAGCTCCGAATACTAATTTAACAAACGAATACTCGGATATTCGAATAATTCAGGCCAGCCCTACTATACCGGCATGTTCCGCAATACTATGGAATCCCTACTAGGTCAAATTTAGGTGACACTACTGTCAAACATAGGTGACGTTGCGAAAGTGTGAGGAGGGGAGAGGAGTGCACTGCAAAAACATTGATTTTGAGACTTATTATTAAGGTAAAAGCATGGCTTGTAAAAATAGTGTTGAATAAAATAGAGTTGATAAGCAAATAAAACGTAAAAAAATGGGAAAATTATCACACTATTTTAAAATTATTTAATTGTATGCATACTTTTACAGTTACAGACAAGTGCCTAAATGAAGTTTAGATTTAAAAGTCCTATTTCTTCTTAAAAAAAAGCAGTAGAGAAGCAGTGTCTTTGTTTTGGCGATAAGTTGTTTAAATCTCTCAGAAATCTCTTCATAATAAGATATAAATGTATATATATATATATAAATTTGAAGTATTTGTGTGTTTTATTTAAATCAGCAGTACACCATTTAATTTGAGAGGGTAGAAATTAATTCCTCGCTTAATATTGTATCTTGATATCAATTGCAATATCGTATCGTATCATACTCAAAATTTAATATCGTTACATCCCTACGCGTGACTGTCTTGTTGGGGAGGCTACGCGCTCCAGGGCACATTTAATAATAATAATAATAATAACAGTGGATGCTGCACGTGTCCGCAGTGCCCGCATTTCCTACTGCACGCATGGTTCATGCGCCGTAGTTGGGGGTAAAGCCGCCCCGGCGCTGCCCAACTCGCTGGCTCTCCCCGCAGGGAGAAGCTCCAGTGATGCCCGGCGCAGTCCCCCTCTCGGCCGAGCGGATTTACGAGTGGCCACCCTCGCTAGCAAGGAATCCATTAAGTTTAGTTTTTAGGGATTCAATACATCCATCGTCCTGAAAACCCACACTTCCCAGAACTACACAGATGTCACTCTACAGGTTACATTTACTGCTGCTATAAGCATAGTAAGAGATGGAACGATATTAGGGAAATCACGCTATTTTCTTCTCTCTCTTTTTTAACGTTTTATTTTACAGTCTCATGACATGATAAAAAAAATCTCATTTACTAGGGGAGCTGGCCTAAATAGCAGCTGAAGCTTATTGTTTAGCCTGTTAATTTCTTCAAATCTTTAGTGTTAAGATTTAGGGCTGTAACGATACAAAAACTCACGATTCACAATTTTTTACGCACGATTCGATACATACAACGATTTTTTTAATTTGAAAATTGTTGTTTTTATAAGGAGGTGTTTATTTCCTGGGCTCTTGTTATGTCAGTGCCCTCTGCTAGACAAGTGTGGAATTCCTTCCTTGTTTTTTGGCTGCCCCCTAGCGGCTGGAGTGAGCATTTTGGTTATTTCTTTAAAAAATCAGAACTCCTCACAGGCATGGGCTAGAGCAGTGGTTCCCAACCTTTTTGACTTGTGTAGTACCCCCTAAAGCTGGTTGCCATGTTAAAAGTACCCCATCGTGCATGTGTGATTTTTCGCCTTAATTTGTATTTATAATAAACTCTTTGTATTCGTATCGAATCCAGCTGCCCATTACATTAAAACCATTTGAACAAATATCCCTTAATACAAACACATTTTGCACTTGAAAATTACAATTATCCCTTGTGAGGAGGGGTGCAAAGTCATAAGCCATGAAAAAGGTGACATTTATTTATTTGTTTATTGAACAGGGACAATGTACAGCACATAAGCAGTACCAGATTTAGCTATAAACTAGTTTTCATCTGTAGTCCCTGGGCAGGAAACAGAGTATTACATCTCTGTCAAGATGGGAAACCTCACACTGAAGTATAAAAACAATAACACACAATTTCACAATAGTAAAACACAACAACACAATACGAACAATAAAATCACAACATTTAGGACACCACAACAACAACAACATCACAACAGTAAGACACCAAGAAAACAGGACATCACAACATTAAGAAAACAATCTATGCATGATGGGTACATGCTTGGGTTGATTTCAGCCATGACTTCATCTTACATTTAAAACCAGCAAAGGTGTTCCACTCTCTTATCTCGCTTGGTACTAAGTTCCAAGACTTGGTGGCTCTAACTGAAAAAACGGATGTGCCAAACTCAGTGGATCTGTGCTGTACTACACAGTCCCCTCTGTTAGACGTTCTAGTTCTCCTTCCATTGTCTGAGCGCAGTGACACAAACTCATTTAATGGAGGAGCGGCCAAATCATTCATTATTTTATAAACTAAACATACATCCGCAAGAAACACAAAACTATCAAAAGTCATGAGATTATGTCTTTCAATTATGTTACAGTGGTGATATCGTAATGGCTTTTTGTCCAGTACCCTGAATGTTTGTTTGTAAAGTGTTTGCAGTGGAGCAAGTGTTGTTTTTCCAGTTTGTGACCAGCTTGTAATACAGTATGAGATGTGTGAAAAGATCATGGAGTGCATGTAAAGTTTTGCTGCATCTAGAGGGAGCTGGTTCCTGATGTACCTAAAATTCCTTAAATTGAATTTGACTCTATTACACACCTGCTTCACATGTTTCTTAAATGAGAGCTGTGAGTCCACAGTTATTCCTAAATATTTAAAATGTGAAACAGTCTGGATCCTTTCTCCATTAACAATTTTTCCTATTATAAAAGTACATGCATGGTGTTTTACTGATGTTGAGTGTCATGCAGGACTTTGAGAGCCAATCAGAAATTTTGGTCATTGCTTCTGTTAATTTGGCGGCCACCTCACATCTGTTCTTTCCATGTGCGAGGATGACCATGTCATCTGCATACATTTGTACGTCCACTTCTGGACATACAAGTGGCAGATCATTTACATATAAGCTAAACAACAAAGGTCCTAAAATTGAGCCCTGCGGGACACCAACAGAGCAGCCAATGAAAGATGAAGTCCTATCCCCAAATCTGGTGCCTTGTTTTCTTCCAGTGAGATAGGACTCCATCCATTTCATTGTTTCCACAGACAAATTAAAATTGGACACTTTTGAGAGCAGAACGCTATGATTAACCATATCAAATGCTTTGCTCAGATCCAAAAATACCGCACCTACAGCACTCCCACTGTCAATATTTGTTTTGATTTTTTCAATGAGATAGCAGGTTGCCATCTCAGTTGAATGATTTTTCCTGAACCCGAATTGCATGGGATGAAGTGAGTCTTGTCCTGAGTTTAAAAAGGCAGTTAGTTGTTCAGCTACCACTTTTTCAGCGATCTTTGATACAACAGGTAAGATACTGATAGGTCTATAATGTTTCACTTCAGTTGGTTCCCCTGTTTTAAAAATTGGAACTACAACTGCAGACTTCCATGCATTTGGGAAGGTTGACTGTTTGAATGACATATTAACCAAATGTGCAATTGGGGTGCTGAAGGATTGATTATTGCTCTAAATAAAAGTTTATTCCCACTCAAACACATCTTTTGCCTTAGAGGACTTTAAAGTGCTTAAGATTTTTAACATCTTTGCTTGAGGAACTTCAATTTTGTTAAAAACCGGTTTGGTGTGATTCGGCGCTGAGATTTGTTTAAATCTTGCACCAAAGCTGTGTGACAAATTCTGTACTGAGTCAATAAAATATTTGTTAAATGTGAGGGAAATTTCATTAAAGTCATTTGTAATAATTCCCTGTACTTTCAGTTCACGTCCTTGTCCTTGATTTTGCTTACTGTCAGTCTTTGTTCATTTATTAATATTTGTCCATATTAATCTGCTATTTCCTTTCCCTTCTTTAATAATAGTCATGAAGAAATTGGCTTTTGCCTTTCTTAATTCATTAACCACTTTGTTGCGGAGATTTTTAAAAACTCGTCCACATGACCTAAACTAAACTCCTGTAGGGTGGCCTTGGGGTATCTCCCTCAGAAGATTTTTTTGTGATTTGAACATGTATTAGAAGCCATTTTTGTGTATTTTTTGTGAAGAGACTAAAGGAAAAGACAACATTTATTTCAGTTCAAAAGTGTGTGTTTATTTACCAAGAAAAATGGTAATAAACTGCTCAGAAAATTGTGAAATGGCAAAAACCAGCTTGTTGATATAAACATGTTTAGAAAACGAGTGAGGGAAAACAGGCATCAATAATAACATGGAGCCTCATCTTAATCACACCAAAGTCCCTTACAATAAACTATTAAAATTGTGGCAAAAAGGATTTTCATTATCATTGCCACACAATGACCATCATTCAAACACATAGAAATAGCCAACACCACTCTCCAGTTACACAGAGTTTCTCTCGTGTACACCGACACAGATACACACGATAATGTGCAGTGACTGTCCGCGAGTCGCGGCCGTTAGCGTGCATATCAATGCAAACGGCCGAATAAAACAACAAAGCAAACTCTGCGTATTTATTTAAAAAAGTGATTCACATAAAGTAAGTAGGCACATTAACACGGTAAAATAATAATACAGGAGAGAGGAAAAAAGTCAACTTCCCTGCAGAGGCTCTGACTGACTGATGTCACCGCCCCTCAAAGACAAATACAGGTTCTGATTGGCCAAATGACCGTCAACGCACATATGATAGGAGCTACCATCTGTCACTCATAGTCAGTCACTATGGTCACTCCGCACACACACACACACACACACACACACACACACACACACACACACACACACACACACACACACACACACACAGCCTCTATTCAGTCTTTGCCTATTACGTGCATGCATAGTGGCCTAGTGCAATCAACACGGGGAAGGAACTGTTACTCGTGGATGCGCAAATTAAATACAAAATATTATTATTAATATAAAAATATTTTTCTCATGTGGAAATAGCCTTTATTGTAGGCAAATGTCTTATCTTTCTGCGTACCCCCTGCAATACCCGTACGTACCCCTAGGGGTACGCGTACCCCCGGTTGGGAATCACTGGGCTAGAGACTTACTTTTTTTTGACATACTCATGAATTGATGATCTACAAGTCTGGCCCGCGGGCCGTATGTTTGACACCCCTGATTTAGTATTTAAAAATTTAAAAAAAAACTATCAGGTCGTAAAGGTGAGGATGTGCTGAACAAAAAGATACCAAACTTTGAATGGCATGATAATCATTTCTTACTGTAGTTTAGTAAGGATGAATCAAAAAATGCACAAACGGCCAAAATAGCCCCGGACCTCAGAGCATTAAACTGTATTGAATCCCAGGTGCTCTCGTGGTTGGCTAGCATCTTGGATTTGCTCACAACAATATCAGACTGTGTCTTGCCTATTTCTGCTTTAACTGAGCCAACACTCTTACTTATTGCTACCAAGTCTGTTTGGATAGCTTTTAATTTTTCCTCTGTACCAATCCCCATTGCTTGAAGTTGATGGAAGCGTGACACAACGTAGCTATGTTGCTTCTCTAGCACCGCGTCCGCCAGGGCCTCCTTTTCAGATTTCCCTCTGGTTACCGGGCTTTTTAGTTGAATCAGCCATTGCTTCTTACTGACTGCTCTACGACGTCGTATGACCAAAAAAAAAAGTTCTTGAGAGAACTTTTTCTTTATAAAATAAAGAAATTTGAAATACTGGGTTGCGCTAAGGGATCTATGCTGCCATCTTGACCAGCTGGTGAGGTGACTCCACAGCGGTATACTTTGAAATTGGTTTTCATCCCTTGCCTAGTTGAATGTTCCTTCAATATTTATTTTCAGCAATAGTTTTACAGGTGTCCCTGGGCAGATAGGTTTGGCTGATGAATGAATGCAATAAAAGTAGCCTGCCAAAAGTTCTCACCTCTCCTATCTGTGTCCTCCAGGCCTTAAGAAACCAGTCGGTAAACAGCAGTGCCAACCTGGTGACCTTACCAAACACAAAGGCCTGGACATGGTACTGTGTCAGCATCCAGTCACGCTCTGACTTCTACAACAAGAGCAGCAGATTCACCTCCCCCTACTGCAGACAGACCCAGGGTAACTAATCCAATGACTTTGCTTTCTGTAGCTTTAGATCACTAATAATAGTGGGCTTCACAGTATGACATCCTCTCCCCTTAGACCAGGGGTGTCAAACTCATTTTGGTTGAGGGCCACATACAGCCTCTCTGATATCAAGTGGGCCGGACCAGTAAAATAATGGCAAAATAACGTACATATGTCAACTCCAAATCTTTAGCTTTGTTTTCAGTACTATGCTTTATCACTCAGCCTACATTTGTAACCTACATTACAATAGCAGCAACATTTTATTTATTTTTTTGCTCAAAGATGCCGCACTAATGAAATAATCAACTGTTGATTTGAGTACAACAATACAACAGACACTGACCTTACAGTTATGCAATTTTGTTTGCTATGTACAGGGACACATTTTGTGCAAACATGCAGACAGTACAAAATACAATTAAATTAAAGTGCAACTTCTACTGTTTTGATTTATTTTAAATACAGAGGTTAGTGGTTGTTTTGGAATACGTTTTTCCCAATTTAAAACATAAAAATAAAGCAGAATTTAAAGCAGAAAATAAGGAAATACATCTTGTAGGCCTACACTAGCATTAATTGTTCAGCACTAAAAATAATAATAATAATTTTTTGGTTTTTACTTTGCCATAAAGCACTAGAGGAAACATTAATAGCGGTGAGACAAGATTGCCATTTACCATTTTCCACGTTGCTAAAATGTGCTTTTTAAAATTTTGGCTGCCCCCTAGCGGCTGGAGTGAGCATTTTGGTTATTTCTTTAAAAATTCATAACTCCTCACAGGAATGGGCTAGAGACTTACTTTTTAAATTTATTTTAAATGCTCAGAAATGTGTGCTCTACAAGTCGCGGGCCAGATTAAATCATCTCGCGGGCCGTATGTTTGACACCACTGACTTAGACCCTTAGCTCGACTGAGAAAAAACTCACAGAAAAATAACTCTTTAACGGGAAAAAACATTGAGACATCTCAGGGAGAGTGACAAAGGAAGGGATCCCTCTCCCAGGACGGACATACATCAAATAGTTGTCACACGTACAGAACAATAGAAAAGTAGTACAATCTAGTGTTGTAGTCGAGACAACCTAAACCGAGACCGGAGTGTACCGAGACCGACGCAAGACCAAGACTTTGAGAAGTCCAGACCATGACAAGGCAGAGACCGGTCATAGTACAGTGACACATGGACAGAAATGTTTCCATGCAGATATCGGTACTATCTGGGTGGGCAAATTCTAGTTGTGATTTTTGATGTACTTTATATCCCTAGAAGAGGTTTTGATATTATTGGTAGCTTTTTAGTGGTTATCCCCTCTTAAAGTAAAGGCTACTGTAATGGAGGCCAGACACTGCAGGTGAATAGG
Source organism: Hyperoplus immaculatus (assembly GCA_949357725.1). Lineage (NCBI taxonomy): Eukaryota > Metazoa > Chordata > Actinopteri > Uranoscopiformes > Ammodytidae > Hyperoplus > Hyperoplus immaculatus. The sequence continues at coordinate 768,421 of OX442361.1, forward strand.
ATTACATTTTTAACTTATGAAACTTTGCCAGTTGATTACTAACATTAAAACAGTAATTTTTTATACCTCAATTTTTCCAGGAATTTTTGAATAAATATGCAAATCTAACTAAATATGCTTAAATAGAAAAAATAAAAAATAAATTTGCTGTTGGAAAAAGCCATTTTTGCAACGTTTATGTGTACAATGATTTTCCAGAACAGAATATGGATCCAGCCTTTTTTCATTTTATTAATCAAAAAATACTATCACAAAATAGTGTTGCCTTTTCTGCTTGTTTTTAAGGAGAAAATGTATCATAATTCAGACGATTAACAACATATGAACAAATCCTTCTATAATAACCTTCAGAGTAGTGCTAAGAATGATTATTGAATGTTTAGTTGATGTCAGTGCTTCAGAAGGTGATTTATGATACATTTTCTTCTTAAAAACATGCCGAAAAGGCAACACTATAAAATGAAAAAAAGACTATCCATTTTCTGTTTAGTTAAAACTTTGGACACATATAAGTTGAAAATATTAAATAATGATTTAGGTCTGGCTATGTCCAACACCTAGTTTTTAGTTTTTGTTTTTTTAAATAAAGATTGATGCATATTAAGTCAGATAATGCCACATTTGCATATTTATTCAACATGTAATATATTTTTTTTTGTTTTAATTTAAGTAATCAACTGGCAAAGTTTCATGATGATATCTATGTTAAAAATGTTACCCTATTCACCTGCAGTGTCTCGCCTTAATTATAATAGCCTTTACTTTAAGAGGGGATAACCACTAAAAAGCTACCAATATAAAAGGTCTATCACATCAAAACCTTGTTCTAGGGATGTATAGGATATAAAAAATCCCAACTAGAATGTTCCCACCCAGATGGTACCAATAAGTGACATTTTGGGACTCGGACCATGGACTAATCATGTTCATGGTTTACAAATGAAGTTGTGTTATACATACCGTAATTCCTTATTCTTATGGAACCTCATGCAAAACAGTGAAGCTCAATAGTTTGGCCAATAACAATAGTTTGGAAAACGTCCATTTGGCCATGGTGACCTCTACTTTTTCATTTGGCTTGGGGGAAGGTTCAAGTCCAAGTGAAGTCACATATCTATCATCAAGGGTGTAAACCAGACCTGGGCATTGTGTGGCCCGCGGGCCACATCCGGCCCGCTGGCTGTCTCTGACTGGCCCGCGTGAGTACAATGGAAAATTAAGAATCAAACGTAAATAAATTTAAATCATGAATGGAATACAACTGCATTGCGTTTACTTTGAAGGCGAGTTTATATTTTGCGCGAGCGTATGCAGCTTACTCTTCACTAGTTGAAACTGACACATATCTCTGCCCATACTTGTATGTGCGCTGTTTAAGTGCACTGCCGTGCGCTGAAAAAAAGTGACTCAGCGCAAGCTACACAGTCAACCTCCGCACTCGGGGATCGGCGCTCGGGGAAGGGGGGGCGATAATATCAGACAGACAACTTGCTTGGACGTTCAGTTGTCTGATATTATCACCTTCCCACTCCGGAGCGCCGATTCCCAACGAGTGTGGAGGTTGGCTGTGTGTGTGGCTCTCCCCTCTCCTACGTCTGTGTGGAGGTGTGGATGTACGAGAGGGGTGCGCGATTGTAACGGGCGAACAAACAGTTCACGCAGGACACACCCTTTTATATTTTATGTTTTAGTGCCTCACTTATTTATATTCATATTTCTGTAGAAAATCCAGCTCCCAGAAGGCTAAATGATGTCAGCCATTATCTTCAAATTATAGACTACAAGACTTGCAGCACACACAGGAGACAGTTGTTTACAGAGCACAACAATCATCAGATTTAAACTTCCTCTCAAAGTTTACCAGATTGAGACATTTAACCTTAAAATGTAAATGCAGGATGTGCTCGATGGATTGTTGTATCCTGTACAGAGGACAATACAAGTAATAGATAATAATGAACAAAAATTGTGTTGCCGTGTAGGATACTTATTTTTATTTGTTATTTCCATTATTTTAAAGTCACTATAATGCAGGAAACAATGGCTTTGAAGCTCACATTTTCTGGGGGTTGACCCCCAAACCCCTCACTTTGGTTTCGGAATAACAGGTCTCTAAGTTGGGAAGTATGGCCAAGGTTCCCCTGCTTCTTGCACGTTTTGTTCACAATTGCTATGGTAAATGTTGATTAAGTGGTATAATGTTGGCATTTTTATGGCTTTTTCTTTGCCATAACATTTACTGCAGCTTATCAAAACCATATACTTTACTTCTTTTTATAAAAAGATACGACTAATATTGACCAGAATTGAGTTGAGCCTTTTGGTCCGGCCCTCCACAATAGTCCCTGATTCTGATGTGGCCCTTTGGGGAAATTAATTGCCCACCCCTGGTCTAAACTCATCACATTTGTGACTTGAGTCCAATCCTCCGGTACACCATCATTGCTAAATTTGCCAATATAGCCAATGACCTATGATAATGAAGTGGAACGTCTGTAATATAGTCAGAATGCTTTTTGTTGTGTATAAAAAAAAAAGATGGCATGTGTGTATTTGCCTGTGTGAATGTAGCTAGGTGACTATGGTTTGTGTGTTTCCACACTAACAGGTGCTACTCCGTGGTGGCAGATCTTTGTGTACTTCCTGGGCTCTTTGGTGCTCTGCTTCCTGCTGGTGCTCTTCTCACTCTGCAGCTTCTTCTGGTTCTACAAGACCCTGAAGGCAACGTTCTACCCCTCCATCCAGCTGCCTCAGGTCGGTCACACCTATGCACACACTAGTTCATCTTTACATTTGGGATATTACCTGGGTATACTATTATTGTCATCCTATCAGCTCTGAATGAGATAGAGCACATCATCTTAACCCTTTCCCCTGCTATTCCCTCCAGTATCTCTGTGACTCTCCTGGATCAGACATTCCTCAGCTGCTCTACCAGGACCCCCAGGGTGAGCCGCTGTGTGATAAAGTCAGCCTGTGTCCAGCTCCACTCCAAGCCCCACTGGAGCCCCTCGCAGACCTGGAGCCAGACTGCAGGTAGCTACATTCATGTCTACAAAGAAGTAGTGCAATTATAAGAAATTACTTATCACACTTTTAATGGTTTTTATGGGTTTCAGTCTATTGGCCAGGTACTTGCACATTATGGGGAGATTTTCCACATTTTGTCACATCACAACCACACACATAAATGTATTATATTGGGATTTTATGTGATAACCAACATAAAGTGGAGCATAATTGTGAAGTGGAATGAAAATTATAGTTAGTTTAAAAAAATATATAAATAGAAAAACTGAAAAGTGTGGCGTGCAAAAGCATTCAGCCCCCCCTGAGTCAAAACCTCAATAGAACCACCTATCGCTGCAATTACAGCTACAAGTCACTTAAAATCCCAATAAAATACATTAACATTTGTGGTTGTAACGTGACAAAATGTGGAAAAGTTCAAGGGGTATGATTATTTTTGCAAGCCACTGTATGTGTTTTCAGCAAGCCAAATAATTAGAGTTCCATTCCTCTGGTGTTTTCAGACACAGCTGTCAGGACAGTGGCGGCAGCAGGGACTCAGGAGTTTACTCCACAGGCTCCGCTGCACACCTGGAGCAGCTCAACATGAGCAACATGAAGAGCCCACTGCTCAGCAGGGACCAGGGCCTCACAGACATGTCTGTCTGAAGCCATGACAACAACAGCTGTTTGTGGGGTTAAGCATGTGTAAACTGTACAGCGTTCCCTTTATCTGTCAATGTGGAAGCAGGAGAGCAAAGAGGCCTGTCTCAAGAGGAGTGCCAGACTCACACAAACAAGGAACTAAACATATGATGTAATGTCACTTCTCTCCTGTGACAAACCAATCACGAGGTCCTGTCAGTGCTGCTTTGAACATCTTTTACATTCACCTCCTCTAAAACATCTTAACCTTGCACTCATGCTGTGAGTGATTGCCAGACAGCTCTAGTCTGACTCAATGTGGGTGAATGGGTTGGAGTGTATTTTTGTAGCAGTCTTCATTAATAATGCTTTTCTAAGTCAAATCCTAAATGATCTTATTAACTGTCACCTTGCTTTAATGCAGGGGTGGGCAATTAATTTCCCCAAAGGGCCACATCAGAATCAGGGACTGTTGTGGAGGGCCGGACCAAAAGGCTCAACTCAATTCTGGTCAATATTAGTCGTATCTTTTTATAAAAAGAAGTAAAGTATATGGTTTTGATAAGCTGCAGTAAATGTTATGGCAAAGAAAAAGCCATGAAAATGCCAACATTATACCACTTAATCAACATTTACCATAGCAATTGTGAACAAAACGTGCAAGAAGCAGGGGAACCTTGGCCATAATTCCCAACCTAGAGACCTGTTATTCCGAAACCGAAGGTGAAGGGTTTGGGGGTTCTCCCCCAGAAAATGTGAGCTTAAAAGCCATTGTTTCCTAGCCTGGTGCTACCAGACCATCGTACTTCATTTCATTTGTACAGAAGGTCTGGCAGTGCTGTAATTGGCAAACGTTCACTCATGGAGGCGGGTGTCTGTTAAAGTTTAAAACTATTGGATCTGCCCAGTGCCACTCTGGATTAGCCAACCAATCGCATAACGTTTGGTCGTCACGTGTGTCATGAGCCGGCTTCTGGCAACTGAAACTGGAGCGCGACTTCGACGTCATCGTTCTCAGCCACTCGCTCTGTTCGCTGATTGGACCGGCTGTCGAATCTCCGGCAAAACTGGGAAATGGGCTGTACACCCAGACTGACTACTGAAGGGAAAATAAAATTTGGCCGGAAGTAGGCGGGCGGGCGGAGCCAGGCTAATTGTTTCCTGCATTATAAAATAATGAAAATAACAAAATAAAAATAAGTATCCTACACTGCAACACAATTTTTGTTCATTATTATCTATTACTTGTATTGTCCTCTGTACAGGATACAACAATCCACCTAGCAGATCCTGCCCCACACACTCCCATTACATTTTTATTATTATTATTGGGCTATTATTTACATTTTAAGTTTAAATGTCCCAATCTGGTAAACTTTGAGAGGAAGTTTAAATCTGATGATTTTTGTGCTCTGTAAACAACTGTCTCCTGTGTGTGCTGCATGTCTTGTAGTCTATAATTTGGAGATAATGGCTGACATCATTTAGCCTTCTGGGAGCTGGATTTTCTACAGAAATATGAATATAAATAAGTTAGGCACTAAAATATAAAATATAAAGGGGTGTGTCCTGCGTGACCTGTTTGTTCGCCCGTTACAATCGCGCACTCCCCTTCCCGAGCGCCGATCCTCGAGTGCGGAGGGTGTAGCTTGCGCTGAGTCACTTTCTTGCAGCTCACGGCAGCGCACTTAAACAGCGCACATACAAGCTTCAGCTTCTTCTCCTTTTTTTGAATTGCGATTTACAACCAGTGAAGAGTAAGCTGCATACGCTCGCGCAAAATATAAACTCGCCTTCAAAATAAAAGCAATGCCGTTGTATTCCATGCATGATTTAATTTTTTTTTTTTTACGTTTGATTCTTAATTTTCCACTGACCTCCCGCGGGCCAGTCAAAATCAGCCAGCGGGCCGGATGTGGCCCGTGGGCCACACAATGCCCAGGTCTGCTTTAATGAGTCAACATGAGCACCTTGTGCTGATTAGGTTTCAGCAAATAAACATAAGCAGAGGAAGTCAAATAGAATGATTGGTTGATACCAACAGTGATGTTAATGTTCTCAAAGCACTGTTGCAGTTGAAAAGACAATGGAGTCAACCTCTGATGCGCACATTTTTCACTAAACATAATTTATTAGATCCACTTAGCTTAAAAAAGCTAGCCTGGAAATCCAGACCTGCCGCTGGCAAATGTAAATTTGCTCAGCCAGTTGGTCTGGACACAATCCATTGAAGCTCATTAACTATGTCGGAAAATTCGGAGATGCCAATCAAATCGTTCTATCTGAAATGGGTAGGCCAGAGCCCTATGTATTGGGATCTGGATATGGGATACGTTGTTTGTGTTTGAAACGGTTTTGGCCTCGACCCTTTACAATTTGGAAGACGGCACTCAAATCCTCCATTACCAAGTAAGAGGAATGTTCTGTTTTCCGACCGATGACGGCAAAAGTTTAATTTACCAGTTAACCCCACTGTTCGCTAAACGAACGGGGCTTAATACGTCACCTTGTTTATTGCTCTGATTGGTCGTAGTGCTATCCAATTGCATGCAGTGGTATTTGAAATGCACGCATAGGTGCATTTGAGTTGGAAAGGTCTATTGATCGTAGCCGGACACTATATCGTTCTAGATGTGGGTCTGGATTTCCAGGCTATAAAAAAAATTTAATGTCAGCATTTGAATACATATTTTTTCTACCATTTATGATTCTTATAGAATCTTGGTGCCATATTATTTTTGATGGTTCTTATGATAGATTTAATGTGTATCAAAGACAATACTTTTTCATTGGAGCTATATTATTTCCACCGCTGTTAATCTTTTATCCTTGATTTTATGTTTTGAGGAAGAAAGTTGTTTCTATCAGAACTATTTCCCCAAGTAATCATCCAGAATCTGAGATGATGGATTTTGGCTGAAGTCCAAGTTGTAAAGGTGAATGTGGATCATAGTTAAAGTTCTACGCAGCCAGAGTTATTCCTATACTTTCATATTAACACAACAGCTTTTACTCACATACATCACTTATTCTGTGATCTCACATTCAGCAAAGATGGAAAGAAACTTTTCAAACATTTAGCAAACCAATTGTGTGGGTAGATGGAGACGGTGGCTTATGCTCTACATAGTTTATTCAACAACTGTCATTGATTTGTAAAATATGAATGACCCCTTCCTGAATGTACAATGCAAGGATGTATGTATGACATTTTGAGGCAGCAAGTTTTGTAAGGAAATACCAATCAAACCAGTCTGCATGTAGAATGTGATGGATACAATATCAGCAAAACAATTGTGAATTCAATTTATACCTTTTTAAAATCCCCCAAAACTGCCCAATTGAACTTCAGAGCTTGGACAAACAAACTGTTGGCCAACCTGAAGCTGGGACCAGTTTGACTTAATCCTTGTTGCTGAATGTCTAATCCTCATAACCTCAATATATTGCTTAACACGGTTGTAATTGTACATAAAAATTGTGTGCATATTGTGTACCAGTGAAGCGAGTTGTGAATGTTTGCATCTACATTACCTATTTTAATGGATAATCTTGAACATGAAATAAATGACGTCTTAATACCAAACCTTGGTTAATATTGAATCACACACACAAACACACACACACTTTTCAAAAAACGTTTCAAACATTTAGCAAACCAATTGTGTGGGTAGATGCAGCATGGAGAGGGTGGCTTATGCTCTGTATACATAGGGAATCAATACCATAATTCCCTCCCGCCTGATCCAGAACATGAGGTCGCACCCAAATATGCAATTGGGTGCTCAGCTTAGTGGGGGCAGGTGTAATGTCAGGAGATATGACAGACTACAATCGTATATCAAACGGCCTATTTAACATAGGAGTAAATTTTGCTCTGTTTTGGTACCTGCCCTTAGTAGCCACTCTGCTGATGAACTGCATTTTTTGTCACTTCCACATTGTATGCTGGTAGAACTCGCTGTGGTTGGGGCTTGATTTTGACAGGAGTCCAAGTTGATCAGGTGAAAATTGGATGTTTGCTTTATTAAATATACGCATGAGGTTTACATTTCAGCTTCTAGTTTTAACCCTGACTCAGTTCTGGATTACAAAGACCCAATACGCTCTCACATGTTGGGTTGCTCTTCTTTCTACACGTCTCTGTTGGATGATGAAAGTGGGCTCAGAGGAGCACAAGGTCTCTATGACCCAGGAGGGCAGTGTCAAGCTGAATCCTGAGAGACAGCTCCAATCTAGCACATTGTTTATTTGTAAATTATGTTTTGTTGATTATTCTAGGGCTTCCCCCTTTCTTTGGCCAGCATTTAAGCCTTCTATTGTCTTCCACATGCACACACCCATACACACACACAACGCCCTGAAGGACTTCAAAAACTTCAGAAAACTTTTAATTCCTTGAAGAGTAGCCTACTCGCAGCATTTCACCCGCCAACTTTAAAATCCTCATTTCATTGTTTGGTTTTAATCCATTTGAGATGTAATAAAGAGCGATCAGCACAACCCTGTCTCATCAAAATTACGTTCCCAGAGGACTATTCGGCATTCTCAATTACGTTTGACTAACAAACGTATTTTGTCCGTGATTACGTTTTAATGAACATATCGCAAACAAGCTCGTTCTCAGCCTAGAACTGTTCGGGATTCTCAATTACGTTTGGCTACAAAACGTATTGATTACGTTTTAATAAACATATCGCATACGTTCGTTCTCAGCCTATTTTTTGCCATTTATTTACCTCTAGGATTATGTTTGGTTGAAGTGTGCATTGTCTGGGCGGCTGCCTGAACTACAGCGCTGCAGGAAATTAATAGATGTACCATTGATATGTTCACATGTTTCTTCATTCATTCATTCAAACAAACTGGTGAAGGCAATCGACGTTCCGACATGGCCACGCCCCCTTTGGGTGGGAAACAAAGCGATTTTGACTATAATGCAAAATTGCGGTCCAAAACAGCACAAAAAGAAAACGATCAGAGGTAAATAAGTTACAATTTGACCGACAGACACAATGCTAAGATCCTTTACAACAACTCTGCCAGCTAGATAACGTTAAACTAGACTACGGAACTACACAGGGCTGCAGGGGAAATATTCTCGTTTATTAAATACCGGTGACGTCAGACGCACGCCCCTCTACAAACCAATCAATATCGAGGAATGAGAAAACGAGCCTATCGGCAGCCCTGAAAGATTATAAGATTTCTAGCGAGACCTATGTACTTTATTTTCATAATCTTGATATTGTGAATTCATATGATCTGTCTGAAGTCTGATAGGCTAATTCTCAAGAAATGTTCGGTACACAAATAAGCTACGTGCCAAGCTGTTGATCAACTGGACAAAATCAAAGATAGCACACACACACACAGCTGACAAGAGCGCTCCCTCCCTCCGCCGAGTTTTTTTCCCAGAGCACATTTTTGTTGTCAATGGTTATCATGGTGACACAAATACGTCACACTTCAGCTAGTAAGTGCATAAACATATGTTTTGAAAACATATCTTGCGAGAAATACATCAGAATATCATTAGGCTATATTCGGTCATTGGAAGTATCTGATCTCTAGCCTATTTGGTTAGTTTGCTGACGTATTTACCACCGTTGCTATGTAATCCTACATTTCCCATCATCCTTTAGGGCTGGGTGGACCCGTTCGACTCCTGTCTGCCAATTCAGGGCGCATTCCATTTACAACTCAGGGCCTCCGCCGTAAAACCACAAGTCAGACACGTTCACACTGCTGACACTTCCGTTCTGCCCCTTCATAAAAAAAGCACTTAACAGGAAGTAGGTTACATTATTCCCCTCCTCCGAAACGTCCCCGTTTCCACACAGAAACATCATAAGGGCCCTTAGGAATAATGGAACCATTTACAGAAACATGCTGCACTACCAAAAAATGAATAAAATAACTTAAATTGAACACATTCTGTATAGGCCTATCCTAAACCTTAAAGCATGTATCATTGTAGCCTACCCACTATTCTAGGGACACTATTTCTGTTAGAAAAATGTGTTTTATAGCCTTTGTGGTTGTATAATTTAAAGCTTCTGATCACATATGTGGCGGATTATACATGAAATTATAAAACAATTAAATATACAGTTTAAAATGTCACTGAATAGGCTTCTTGAACTTACTAAAGCAGTACTCTACAATGCGTGTGTGTGCGTGTGTACGTGTGCGTGCGTGCGTGTGTGTGCGTGTGTGTGTGTGTGTGTGTGTGTGTGTGTCACATCTTGTAGCCTATCCTGACAGGGATTTGGTTGTTTTCTTTTAGTTAATGATATCAAATGTTGCTAATTGTGCATAGCCTACACATAATATAAAACTAGGTGCATATTGAATGTGAATCCTGCAACTGAAAGTATTTGGAAGGAGTAGGCCAGTTACTCAAATGGGAGTAGTTTAAAGATTGCTTTATTCATGATTTTGACCTTATAAAGGTAGAATTTTAGGCAGTCTTATGAACAGTGCTTAATCAGTGTTTGCGGTGTGGTGTGGCAGTGTTTATTATTTTCTGCATATGCAGTTGACTCAGTATATTGTCCCCTGTCTTAATGGTAAGTGGTCTTGACGGCGGTTTGTCCACCACACACTTGGCATGATATACAGGTGAAACTCGAAAAATTAGAATATCGTGCAAAAGTTCATTTATTTCAGTAATTCAACTTTATAGGTGAGAATAATATCTTATACAGACTCATTACATACAAAGTGAGATATGTGAAGCCTTTATTTGTTATAATTGTGATTATTATGGCTTACAGTTTATAAAAACCCCAAATTCAAAATCTCAGAAAATTAGAATATTACATAAAATCAATAAAAAAAGGATTTTAAATACAGAAATGTCGGCCCTCTAGAAAGTATAATCATGCATATGTACTAAGTACTTGGTTTGGGCCCCTTTTGCATGAATTATTGCCTAAATGCGGCGTGGCATGGATGCTATCAGCCTGTGGCACTGCTGAGGTGTTATGGAAGCCCAGGTTGCTTTGATGTGGCCTTCAGCTCGTCTGTATTGTTGGGTCTGGTGTGTATCATCTTCCTCTTGACAATAGTCCATAGTTTCTCTATGGAGTTCAGGTCAGGAGAGTTGTCTGGCCATTCATGCAGAGTAATACCATGGTCAGTCAACCAGTTACCAGTGGTTTATGGTACCGTGGGCAGGTGCCAAGTCTAGCTGGAAATGGAAATTGTCATCTCCATAAAGCTTGTCAACAGACAGAAGCATGAATTGCTCTAAAATCTTCTGGTAGATGGCTGTGGTGACTTTGGACTTGATAACACAGTGGACCAACAGCAGCAGATGACATGATACCTCAAATCATCACTGATCCAAATGAAATGTTGCGTTTCATTTGGAAATCAAGGTTCCACAGTCTAGAGGACGAGTGAAGGGGCACAAAATCCAAGGGGCTTGAAGACCACTGTCAAGTTTCAACAGTCAGTGATGATTTGAGGCACCATGTCATCTGATGGTGTTGGTCCACTGTGTTATCAAGTCCAAAGTCACCACAGCTGTCTACCAGGAGATTTTAGTGCACTTCATGCTTCTGTCTGTTGACAAGCTTTATGGAGATGCTGAATTACTTTTTCCAGCAAGACTTGACACCTGTCCACAGTGCCAAAACCACAAGTAACTGGTTGACTGACCATGGTATTACTGTGTTGATTGGCCAGACAACTCTCCTGACCTGAACCCAATAGAGAAACTATGGACTATTGTCAAGAGGAAGATGATACACACCAGACCCAACAATACAGACGATCTGAAGGCCACTATCAAGGCAACCTGGGCTTCCATAACACCTCAGCAGTGCCACAGACTGATAGCATCCATGCCACACCGCATTTAGGCAATAATTTGTGCAAAAGTGGCCCAAACCAAGTACTTCGTACATATGCATGATTATACTTTATAGAGGGCCGACATTTTTGTATTTAAAATCCTTTTTTTATTGATTTTATGTAATATTCTAATTTTCTGAGATTTTGAATTTGGGGTTTTCATAAGCTGTAAGCCATAATAATCACAATTATAACAAATAAAGGCTTGAAATATCTCACTTTGAATGTAATGAGTCTATATAATATATTAGTTTCACCATTTAGGTTGAATTACTGAAATAAATGAACTTTTGCACGATATTCTAATTTTTCAAGTTTCACCTGTATTGATAAGAGATTTATTCTTGTTCTTTTCATACGGGCAGCGACATTCCACCTGTGTATCGCGCTGGACCTGTGGTGTAGCATTGGGCGAGGAAGCCTTGACAGCACCCTGATTTAATCTGCAAGGTTAAGATCTCTCTATAACAGTTTTTCCAATGACTCTAGCCTATTTTGTTCAAACTGCCTTTGTATTTCACATCCCTCAATTAGCACCTGTCACTTTCACATGGGCCTATTTTAATTAAATATTCAGATGATTCCACAGATGCAAGGTGTGTCAGTTCTGTGTGCAGTTCACGGGACAGTTTACAGGGACAGGGAACAGGTGGACAGTAGTGTTCGGGCATGGTAGGAGCTACACACCTCTTAAATGTAACCAAGGTTGGGAGATGGATATGGATTTTGGGAGGACCAGGAGGACTAGGCTAAATCTCCATTCTGGGAGAAAAGGTTGAGTTGATCCATTCTGGGAGAAAAGGTTGAGTTGATGGAGGGCTACAGAAACCTGGGCATTTAATTAAACAACAGACTGCAAATGTAACATGGAGGTTGTGCATGGAGGGACAGAGCAGACTCTACTTCATGAGCAAATCCTTGTTAACCTGTTTAAGCCCAGTTGGTTGTGGAGAGAATGATAATGCGCAAGCTGCTGAAGATGATGGACAGCATCACCTTCAGCTATTTGACCACTACAGAAAGTCATTCCTGATACAATCCACAATAACTGCTGCTACAATGCCACACTTTCCCTATGGCCTAGTATTTCCCTATAAATAAGGTACATTATCCATCTATAAGTCCATCCATCCATGCAGGTATATTTAAACAACGCCTATGCATATGGGTTCTGTAGGCTATTATAATCTCTGAAGGACACACCTTTTGGTTTACTATTTCCACAAGAAAACAAATGAGCAAACAAAAAGCTTAATTTTCCATATTGGGCCTTCAAATTTATCAGAAAATCAACCTTGCGGTAAAGAACACCAACTGAATACATTGCTGGAAAGGTGCTAATGTTGAGAGTGTGAAGATTGTACAATTTTACATTTAAACACACCTACAATTCACCACCATGCTTTTGATTAGATTTAATTTATTTGCACAATAAAAACAACAAAGAACATTGGCCACAGAAATATAAAATATACATTTTTTTTTAAAAAGCAACATATTGTGCAGGTGAGATGTAGGCTATATATAAAAAAGTTGTGAATGATATCTTACTTCAAAGATCATTTAATGTAAAATACTGAAGAAAATAAAAGTAATTTAATCCACAAGGTTATACAGAGGTAAAAAGACAAGCAAAGTGGGTATATGGTTGTAGTTTTCCTGCTTATTTAACTGTAAAGCCCGCCTAAAACTCCTTATTCGTGATAACCATCAATCTAAATCGTGCACATTTACTGAGTGACGATTGTGTTGCATTTCTCACAAACAACAATGATCATCTCACAACGATTTATGCTCTTCGTAGCTCAGGGCTGCCGCTATAGGCTCGTTTCGCGTCACGTGACATTCCTCGACATTGATTGGTTTGTAGAGGGGCGTGCGTCTGGTCTGACGTCACCCTTCATCAGGTCGGCAATACGTCATCTAGACGGAACTCTCGTGGCAGTACTCAAAGACAGCGCGATCATTCAAAATAAGCGTTATAGCTCAAATCTGCAATGTCCTGAGCTGTTTTGTGGTTTACAAAGTAAAAAACAAACATCATGGTTTTATTCCTTTGCCATGCCCCCAAAAATTCCCCTAAAGAAGGGCTGTATGACAGCAGGAAGCTCCCGGCTGCGCTCTGTATTCAGTGGGAGTTTGCTATCTAAAGATCAATTAGTTCACGTGTAATCAGCTTACATAGAGACTCAGTGAGGTGAATATATAGCCTACATCAGGGCATGACATCTCTGGCCAATGGGTCGGATCATTGCGCCAGATTGATGCTGAGAGACTAGACACACAAATGGTTTTAGATTGATCAAATTAATCATTTATAAGTGTCTTTAACGTTATCTAGCTGGCAGAGTTGTTGTAAAGGATCTTAACATTGTGTCTGTCGGTCAAATTGTAACTTATTTACCTCTGATCGTTTTCTTTTTGTGCTGTTTTGGACCGCAATTTTGCATTATAGTCAAAATCGCTTTGTTTCCCACCCAAAGGGGGCGTGGCCATGTCGGAACGTCGATTGCCTTCACCAGTTTGTTTGAATGAATGAATGAAGAAACATGTGAACATATCAATGGTACATCTATTAATTTCCTGCAGCGCTGTAGTTCAGGCAGCCGCCCAGACAATGCACACTTCAACCAAACATAATCCTAGAGGTAAATAAATGGCAAAAAATAGGCTGAGAACGAACGTATGCGATATGTTTATTAAAACGTAATCAATACGTTTTGTAGCCAAACGTAATTGAGAATCCCGAACAGTTCTAGGCTGAGAACGAGCTTGTTTGCGATATGTTCATTAAAACGTAATCACGGACAAAATACGTTTGTTAGTCAAACGTAATTGAGAATGCCGAATAGTCCTCTGGGAACGTAATTTTGATGAGACAGGGTTGATCAGCAACAGCACAACCTAAGTGCCCTCCTCCGTACTAGTGCCCTCCATACTAACGCCCTGGCCACACATCATTCTCCTGCTGCACTTGTGTCTGCCTATTTTACTGCGCCATGTTAAAGCAGCTCCGAGTAACATTTAAATATCTTTTAAACTCATGTTTCCTCTCATAATCATAAATTACCTTTAACAGCAAACGAGACCATCAGTGCAAAGAAAGACGTTTTTATATAGTTTTTATTACTGCTTTTGGTCTGGTCGCACACCCAGTCCGATTTTCGGTTCATGCTCTATGGTCACATAGAGCATGGTCGCAGATTTCAGTGTGACTCAGCAACGCGATTTGAGAAGCCTATCCCTCCAGGTGAGGGAACGGGCGCGGGAGCCTTGTTTGAGACAGTTGTGTGTCGTCATAATGACTGATAACGGGGCTGAACCATCAAAGAAAAAAAGAGAATGCAATGAAGAAAAGCTAAAAGGGAGAGTGATATAGGCTACGGGCGGGACGAGGGCGTTGCCAAGCAACGTGTACACAATTTCACGAGAGCGAAATAGACTGCAGTGTTTACTCCTAAATGAATTAGCGGTTGGTACTAACACAAACACATTACCTCATCGTGATCCATACTAACTGCCGTCTCTCGTTCATTCGCTTTCTGTGAGGACACATAGAGAGAGAGAGTAGTTAGGTGACGCTGCGAGTTAGTAGTTAGGTGACGCTGCTGCATCAACTCATTGCAATCAGGTGTGTGCAGCACTGACTGGCATTCACACTTTCAAGACATGGACATGCACTATATTGCACCCTTCTCAGTTCACACACACACCTGGCATGAGCTAGAAAACAGCTTTGCGACAGCGGGCGTCGTAAAAATACTACCGCTTTTGTCCAAAGTGGCCGCCAACGTACAATGTTACTCGTAGTGGCTTTAACGTTCTGAGTTAGTGGAAACTCTCGGTTTTCCGTTTCAAGAAGCAGGTTCAGGGCAACCGATTGCCAGTTACTGCGGCAACATACGCCGTGGGTCTAACCTGCTGGATAGGTGATTTGACGATCTTCTCTGAGTTTGTTTTCACTTTACGCTGCAGCTCCGACTGAAGAAAGAGTGTCACTGTCACAACGCGAACCTGTACAGTTGAAAGCAAAATCACTCCATAGAAATCTCCATCGGGATGTTTTTATCATTTCCTGAGGATTTTAAGTTTGATCGATCATTTATCTGATCAGTAGCATAGTTCTCAGCCCTCGTGCCGTTCATATGCGGCCACCTTACACATTGTGATCATGCTCTACATTCAGATTAATAAACCTATTGTATTGTATGTATCTCATTATTTATTTATTTATTAACAGGAGTTTTTTAACGTCTGTGCCACTGAACATAGGCTATTTATGTCTGGTTGAAATGTAATTCTGCGTCTGCACGCGATCGTTACTGTTCACTTGCGTGATCACAAAGTCACAGAAGAGCCTCGTTAAATAGCCTAATATGAATATAGAAATTATATAATAATTTAAACTGTGATCACTAGAGGACAAGGGATCTGGTAATAAATCAATCAGGATCTACAATGGAAACTGTCAACTAGTTATGTGTCAGACGTTAATGTCTTTCACTCCCCACTTTTTAAAATGAGTTGCTTATTTTAATGTGGTGGCACTTTTTGTGTTTTATTTATAAGAGTTTATATTTGTATGTGATTGACCTACTTGTGATAATTGTGAATTAAATAGACGGATTTCGGAAGATGTACACAAAGCTTTGTTGCTTCATTCATCTTCTACCTCAACATCTACTTTTTACCACCGTCCTGGCCACTTGGGACCCTTAACAAACTGACTTATATTACTGTCTACTAGCACCATAGCCGGTGTCTTGTTATTATTCACCGCTAGGTGATCGCCACCAGTAAAACAAAATGAAGAAACGCTGGGTGATCGCCGACCAGTAAAACACAACGAAGAAGTTTTCGTATTTCCGGTGGAGCTCCCCCCATGGGTCTGCAAATAGGTGCCTCTCACTAAAATAGAGAGATAAATATTCTGTAATAATAATAATTTATTATTATTATTATTATTATTATTATTATTATTATTATTATTATTATTATTATTATTATTATTATTATTATTATATTCATTTATAGATTCATATGTCATATATAAGTCATTATATAATGATGAACTAATTATTTACAAAACAGTAATATATATTTGTAGATGATTATTAAGTGCTGTTAACATATCATAAATGTGTTGTACGTCACGTATAAAACTTTTAGTAAATCATCGCATGCTTATTAACAAATTGTGTAAACCATTACAGTCGAAAACAGCCCTACCACATATTTATATCTGATGAATGCTTTACACTTTAGATTAGGGGGATGCAGAAAGGTTAGTAAATTACTTATTAATAATTTGCCAATGATTTTATCAATGAGCATTTTATGATCTACTAAAAGCTTTATAGATGAATTTCAACACAGTTGTGATATGTTAACATAACACATATTAATCATCTGGAAATATATATTACTGTTTAGTAAATCATTAGTTCATCATTATCTAATGACCTATCGATAATATAATAAAGTGTTCCCGACCTAACTAATAATTAAGCCTTTTAGCCCCTTTGTGTGGTTTAGGAAACGTGCAAATGAGAATATGGATCAATAAGCAGGAAAAAAATTACTTGATTTGCTGTTTACCCTATGCAAGATTGGACCAATCAGATTACTCTTTTTACATTTTTAGTCGAGGAAATTAGTACCTGATGAATGGTTTATTTACACTTATTCATTTACCAATGATTTTTTAATGAGCATTCCATGAATTACTAAAATAATTTATAGATCACTTACAACACATTTGTGATATGTTAACATAACACTTATTGATATTCTACAAATATATGACTGTTTAGTAAATGATTAGTTAATAATTTTCTTATGATTTATATGACTCATTATAAATTAACATTATTATAAAGTGCTACTAAAAAATATTTCCTAATATTTTTGGGAACATGGTCTAATGATAATTATGAGCCTTCGATTTAGATTTAGATTTTTTTTCAGAGACAAACACCTCTTCCACGCTTGTATTGGAGTGAACTGTGAAATTTACCTCTGGGTCCAGGACTTGCAATACCAGGCTTGGCTGCTAATAGTAGGGAGGTTAAGTGACTTTTGACTTCAAGTCATGATGCAAAGGTCCCCTTTGGTATGGAAGTACCTTAGGGTCATAGAAATAAATTTATCCAAAGACACAAGTGAGATCACCCTTTTTTTCTGAAATACACACCTTTTTAAAAAATGCCCGCGGAATGTGACGAAAAAACACCATGAAATACACCAGACCTGATATATTTGCTTCTGTTTTAGCTATAATGACAATAAAGGTGTCAAAATATACATTTATTGGGTCAAGGAATCCAAATCAATAGTTTACAAGTCTAAAAAAACAACAGGTTTCTGCTTACCATGACAGTTTGGGGTAAAACGCACACATTTTATTAAAAATCAAGTCTCATCAAGGTGACGCATGTCTTTTTTTATTCATAAACTTCTTGTTTTATTTCTTGTTAGCCATCTGCATCACTGTGGGAACATGAACCATGACATCCACAGAGAGACATGCAGGGCAGCTTCTGCATGCAGCATTTACAAGGTGCCTTACATTCAGTCTTACACTTGCAAATTACAAGTTGTGGCAAGTCCCTTGAAATAATGGGAGCTGTGGTGTAGAGAGGAGTTGGTGCAGAGTCTTGGGACTCCTGCTGCCATCCCCATTGACAGGGGGAGACTGTCCCATGATCTTTGACAAGGGTATTGCCCCACACATGTCCACTCTAAAAACAGAACCATGATTATTTATTATTATTTATATTCAAAATGTTATGCCAATTTTACACCATGCAAGGCTGTTTTACCTGATAAGCTACTCGGAGTAGGTGCTGATGGAGTGCATCACTGCTTGGCGGCATGTGGTCAAAGTCTCTTCCTTTATTGAAGAAAAGGAAGAGTCGTGCAGCATCCACAGTTGCAATGTTGTCCTCGGATACACCATAGAGCTTGATAACAAATTTCTGGAGCATGGGTGTGTGTGTTCTGATCATCTCATTGGTTGGGTTTGGGCCAGAGAGCAGCTGAAGGGGTAGGGTGAGCTCAGGCAGGGACTGCCACACAGACCAGGCTATCTTCTTGCCTTTGCCAAAGAATGAAGAGGTAGTGTCACACCCTGTTAATGCATGAAATGCTGGCAGTGCCATTGCCTTAGACGGTCCAAGACTGTGAGCAATGGTATGTGCTGGAATGTACCTGGTAAGGGAAAAAAAATAAGGTTAATGTTGGCCTGCTGAAACAAAAGCTAAAATTAAAGCTAATAGCATAAACACATCTTACTGAAAAGACTGTACCTGAAGTGGCGCCGTACTCCAAAGGCTATCCAGAGTTCATCAATCCTCTGTCCAAGTGCCACACAGGTGGCAATGGCCAGCACTACAACATCACTGTCACTGCTGCGGACAAGTACTCGACGATGTCCAGCAACAGCAGCTGCAGCCACATGCAGAAAAATCCGTGTATCGGCTTCCTCATGTGTGCAAGGGGCCAGAGCATCAATGTCAGTGCCAACTGGCGAACTGACACAATCCCCAAGCATGGTGGTGAACAGCTCCTTGCCCTGGAACGAGAAAGACCGTATAATGGAGTGCATGTCAATGAATTTAGATGAATTGACCTTGGCATGCAATAGAACAATTCAATTAATCTATTTGCCAATACCTGTGGAAGTTGTATTAGCTTCAAGCTTTTGGCCAGCTCCACAAACAACTCTTGCTTATTCATATCCACCCAGAGAAAGGAAGCCCAGTTGCCAGGAACTTTGGTCAAAAGAGTAACCCTCCTTCTTGCACCGGTGCCTCTCTGCTCCCGAGTACCAGACTTGAGACTTGTCTTGGAGTATACATCCCAGACAATGTCAACGCGGTTGTTTGTTTTAAGCCAGGAAAGAACGTATGGTGCAAACACATCTTTGAAATAGTGTCCAATGGTTACAGCACTTCCAGGACGAAGCATCTGCACAAGCACTGCACCATCCAGCACGGCTGCAGTCGTCGATGGTTTGTGGTTGTCGAGATCTCTGGGAGCAATGCAATCTAGAATCTCACTCTTGCTTCCATGATGCATTTTTCCCATCCGAGTGAGTGAAGGTGGATGGGGAGAACTTTCATGTGAGAACACTCCCTCATCGATTTTGCGACCTGAATAAACAGCCAGCAAAAGTTGGGTCACTTTGCTTTGTTGGTCCTTGACAGCAGCCAACTCTGTTTTTTTGCGTGGTTGGGAAAGTGGCATCTGGAACAACTTAAGCCTGGTGAGTGGTATTGGAGCTGTGAATGCCTCTTCCTGTGACCTGATAAGCTTGTCAACAAATGCTGTGTATCTTTTAATTCCAATGTCCTTCACCGTCCTTACATCTGGGGGCATGATGATTGATTTGTCTAAGTCCAGCAGATTCCCACTATCCTCCATGAAGGGATTTCCCAGATCCTCAAAAGCATTCACCAGTGCTAGTACATTATTCTGGGGGGGGGGGAAAGTTTTGTAAATCATGCACCGAAATTCATAAATATATTTCTCACTTTACAATTAAACATAAAATTACCTTATAGTCATCTTGAAATTTTGGGTACTGTTCATGGTGCCTCCGTTCATCTGACTCTTTTGTGCCCTCAAATTCCCGGACTAAGCGTGCCAGTTCAGGGCGGACAACCTGCTCTCTGCAAACAGTGTCTGGGTCATCCATGTTCTCTATGACGCCACCATGATTCTTGAGCCAATCAATGAGCTGCTCATGCATCTGGTCATACGGCATCTTGGAAAATGCTCGTCTTGACTTCTGCCCCATTAAGTGACCACTCTGGAACTCCACAAACAGAGCAGGATGTTGTTCTTCTAGTGGCAAAATATGCAGCCCACGAGATCCATTCTCCGGCTTCAAGGTTCTCTTTCACAAGAAGGTTTCTGACTCTATCCAACCACTGGTAGCCTTCTTCAATAACATTGATGAGAGGCCGGGAGGCTGGATGAGGATGACTGTTGGTATTCAGGGCAGGAACATACAAGACTACATCAGTTGGCAGTGAAACATCCAGATCCATGTTTGTGTAGTAAGCGGGCAAGGATTTCACATACTTCTTCCCACACTCAGCTGGATTCAGGATGTCAGTGAGATTGTCAGTTTGTTGGTTTTCTGAAGAGAAGTGCTGATGAATGCTAATGGTTGTTCCATGGAGGGCTGATGTTGCCAGTGTCGATGATGGGTTGTGGTCAATGTTATCAAAACCACCATTAGTAAAGACACCCTTAACTGCCTGAGGTGGAACCACCACACCAATCTTCTCCCAGTGATTGATCACTGAGTTTGCTATGTCTGTGCTGTATTTTTTTAAGCGGTCATATGACACACAAATTCCTCGCTTATGCATAGCTTCCACCAGATGTCTACTACCAGTTTGATGGTGTAGCTTCATTGCCAGATAAAGTGAAGCTGGTGTTTCCCTCTCTTTTATGTGACGAGGAACACTGCCAGGATTCTTCCTTCTGCGGGTAACACTGTTAAACATGATTTGCTGCCCAATAGATGTAGCAGCCTGGGACTTCTCAGGTCCAGGAGGTGGTTGATCAATACCTGATCCATCAAGAAGCATGTGGAGGAAAGATCTTAGCATGGGAGGGATAGCATCAGATTCACAGGTTGCTGAAAAGGAACCTGTAAAAGCATGTTTCATGGGGAGAAACTCTTGCCGGAGGATTTTGGCTGCTTTGAAAATGGTTGAAACATCCGTAGTTGTATTATTTTCCATGCTAAGAACAATCTTGCTCAGGTCATTGTCAAAAACAAGAGACCAAAAACGATGTATTCGGACTGATCTAATGTCTGGAATCAGGCGTTCAATATCTTGCCTTAAGCGTGTAGAAATGCATTTTATGTTTGGAAAGCCCAGATCCGAAATGCGCTTTTCATAAAGGGCTGTTAAGTCAGACATTGCCAGTGATTCCCCTGAGCCACGATGATCTTCAATAAATTCAAGCATCTCATTAAGGACGTGAGCTCTGTTGACCCGGGATGCATTGCTTTCAGTTATGTCACATCCAACTGTTTCCGCTCTTCTATAGAGCCTAGTCAGGCATGCACGATGATATACAGCATCAATAGCGACCATGTCACCACCAGCTAGTTGAGCCAATATTCTCTTCTCCCCCAACACCTTAGCACATTCTTTAACTTTTTCATCTAGGCCAAGGGTGGCAGCCTTCCTCAGTTCCCTTTTGTCACCCACTTCTCCACAGAAGAGACACACTGTGTCGACTGGTTCAGATGATGATGTTGAGGGTTTGGGGAAATCATGTGTGGTGGACTTGTCACTCGTGCGTCTTGTTTTTACTGGGCTCACATACTCTTCCTGCTTTTTTCTTTTTCTTGCTCTCTCAATTTTTTGATTGTCAATGGCATTCCTGCAGCTTTTGTGCCACACAACTGGATTCAACATCATCAGTTCAACTACATCTTGAGTACCACCATCACTAAAGTCATCCACTACAACAAAATCAGACAAATCACCTAATTCCTTTAGCTCCTGAATGTTATCTACAACTTCTTTGTAACATGCATGAAGTCTGTCAGGATTGTTTTTTAGTTTAACAGATGATGAGGGATTTAAAGCTTTTTCATTGCTTTTCTGTAGGCTGGATTGACATAAGAAGCATAAACTCCAGTCACGAGTTTCCATGGTGGCAAGAAGTCCTCAATTGTCTGCGAAGAGAAATAAACATGCTTTATCATCATGAGATATGCTAGATGAGATGACAAATAATAATGCAAACTAAGAATTCAAAATCAATCAAGCTGTTTGTTTAAAAAAAGAAAAAGGAAGTTGAATGCTTTGTCAGGAGACTATTTTCCACGATAAAAATATTTAAAACGAGGATTCAAAATCAATTAAATTAATTAACTAAGTAGGTGGGGAGGGAAGGGGGACACATATTCAACCACCAGACACTGTTTAATTTCACAGAGATCCTTGAAAAAATATAGGCCTAGGCTAACCCTTACTACAATTGAAATAAAACAAGCTAGCTAGCTCACTACTAGCTAGCTAGTTATTAGTTATCAAAACATTGGAAAGGTTTGGCTTTCAATGAGGAAGTCATTCAAACCAAAGAAGTAAAAATCAATCAAATCAAGAAGCTTTGTAGTTTTGAAGCTTTGAAGTGAGGAGGGGGAGTGAACCGCGGGGGCGGGGCCGCGCGCGGGGGGGAGGAGGGGGCGGGACCGGGCGGGGCCTGAGAGTAAATAAGGGTTTACCCCTAACCATTTCCCTACTAACCCCAACATGAATAGGCTATAACCCTAACAGCTATAAGCCTAACTTTAACCCTTAAACCCTAACCTATGTAGGCAATTGAATCACCAAACACTCTTTCATCTTACAGATATATTATACTATAAAAGTTTATAAAACCCTTCCTACAGTTAGCTAACCAGCCTAGCTACTAGCTAGCTAGTTATTAGTTATCAACCATTAGAAAGGTATGGTATTCATGAGAAAGTAAGACAATACAAACCTCAAAGTGTTCTCCGATGTTAAACAGCTGTAACAGCTGTCACAGCACTGGCGCTCAGATGTGCTGTTGCCGTAGCAACTGAATTGTATAGGCCACTCTTAGGCCTACTTGGTCAATATCTCATGCTATTAGTACACAATGTACATAAGTAGCTTTTTTGGTTAAAAACAGCATTACAAGAAGAAGTTTACATATAAAAAAAGACATGCGTCACCTTGATTTTTAATAAAATGTGTGCTTTTTACCCCAAACTGTCATGGTAAGCAGAAACCTGTTGTTTTTTTAGACTTGTAAACTATTGATTTGGATTCCTTGACCCAATAAATGTATATTTTGACACCTTTATTGTCATTATAGCTAAAACAGAAGCAAATATATCAGGTCTGGTGTATTTCATGGTGTTTCTTCGTCACATTCCGCGGGCATTTTTTAAAAAGGTGTGTATTTCAGAAAAAAAGGGTGATCTCACTTGTGTCTTTGGATAAATGTATTTCTATGACCCTAAGGTACTTCCATACCAAAGGGGACCTTTGCATCATGACTTGAAGTCAACGCCCTATTTTTTGCACTTAACCTCCCTACTATAAGCCCATGTTGCATAGGGCTATGGCATGTGGAAGCTGGCAGTGATCCTGGTCCAATCAAACAGCTTTAGCAGTCCAGCCCCGCCCCCAATGTTCCCAAACCTTTGTAAAGTACTATCCATGGACCCATTGAGAAGGGGCGAAGGGTAAATAAATCACAGCAAGAACAAAGGTTCCTAGTTCCTGAGAAAGGTGTATGTGGTGGAAAAAGGGGCTGTCATGTCAATATTATAAAAGAGGTTTGTTGTACTGGACAATGCGTATCTATCTGTAACAATTTATTTATAAAATAAAAAGAAGATGTTTATTTGTGTCCCTTAAAAAATTGTCCACCCAGTCATATTGGAGAATCCATCCAATTAAGAAAATATTGTCAAGTCTAGTGACACCACAACACCAGTGATTAATGCATTTCATTGAAGGGATATTTAAAAGGCTGAGTTTATTGTTTAGCTAACTTAACTACTGAGACATTTTCTTTGTAAGGGTTTGCTTACAGGTTGTGGTCAAGCTTAAAGCTGGGGTATATGATTTCTGATTAGTCAAAGTTTTCATGAGCTGTACACTTTGACCAATCAGAGCGAGGCTCCGATTCTCTGTTCTTGTTGGCTGTTGGGACTGTCCATTCACTTTGGCACAACTTTGTTGGTGTAGAGTGTGTCAGGGAGGGACCATAGGGGAGGGACCAAAGAGAACAAGTTGAGCGGTTGAGGTATTTGAATTCAAATCTCTATCCCAACTGCCATTTTCTCCCCAAATCCTCCACCCCAGCTTTAAAAGTGAAGTAAGCGATATATTTATGTCAATATACGTGATAAGTCGCTCTATATTCATACAGTGATGAGTGATCACTTACATAGTGTGCGCTCTGCATGTAATCATCAAATAAACTTTTCGGGGATCCCACTACTGATAACCAATCAGAAGAGAGAATGCTACAAACCGGCACCCGTCTCACTGCCGGTGCACGCGCAGAGCAACAGATGTTTATGCGCCTACAATGGCGGAGCAGGTAAAAAGTCCTTCCCAATGTCTGTTTTGATGGTTTTTATCATGTTTTATCACCCTTATGGATCTGAGATGATGCTAGATGACTCGCTGCTTGAAGACCGCAGTGCATTAATGTGGTGACGTGGGGATGAGGGAGGGGACTGCCAACTGCAGTCACTAGCCCCTTTTGCACAGCCAGTGAAAGCCGGGAATATGCCAGAATTTCGGCCCTCCGCCCTGCTGTATAAATGCGACCGTTGCGGAACGAGGGAAGAAAGGTGCGAGAGATTGTTCCGGGAATTTTACTACCTTGGGGGGTAGTAAGATTCCCGACACAATCAGTTCCGCCTCTGTATAAATGCGGCCAGCTTGTTGTTGCGGAACAGGGGGGCGTTTGACGTTCCATAGCCTACGTTCTAAACATGCGACCATGTTAGCAGTTGAAGGACGTGTGTTTAACATTGACCACGGCGGCCTGATGTCCCGTAAAAATCACCAAATAAAATCAACGGCGTATCATTTAGCTGGTCATAAGGTCCGCTGCTCAATCCAAACCCCCACGCTTCATTTTGCAGAGTGTATGAGTCTATTTCTGCCCAGGGGAAGTTGTACAATGGGAAAGCTAGGCTAAGCTAGGCTAGGCTAAGCTAGGCTGCGACCGGATCACCGCCGCTATTATTATCCTAAGTCTGAGCGTATATCCACACTTTATTTCTGTCTACAATTACGTGACTTCACACTGTGTGTATGTGTATGTGTATGTCTGATTGGCAGATCGCTGCCCTTACAAAGAGACTCGCTCACAGCCAACCTGTACCTCAAACACAAACACAAACACACACACACACACCAGTGGTTGACACTAACGGTTGCCCGCTTGCCCGGGGCAACTGAAAATAATGTTTGGGCAAGTTGAGATTGCTTCTTGGTTGCCCGGACGGGCAAGTGGATTTTAGAGGGTTTGTCTGTAGTCTAGGCTATGTATTCATGTGTTTTACAGTCTGCAAAAAAAAAAAATTTCCGCAAACTCACACAAAATAGATCGGATATTCGCAATTGAGCAGCTGCGCGCGGCAGCCAGCAGCATCACGGTCGCTCTTTCGCACTCGATCTCTCTATCTCTCTCTCTCTCACACACACACACACACACACACACACACTACACACACACACACAGCCTGTGTGCGCGCAGTTTCGCTGTCTACGTTCCGTAAGCCGGCTCTATCCTACGGACCTGGTTCCGCTATATTCAAAACCCAGAAATCAATAACGTTTGAGCTTATCGATACCGCTATGGAGTCCAGTAGGCTAGGTCACATTATATAATTTTAAATATCGAGTCGGGTCATCTTCATCTAATTAGGCCTACTTCAGCGTATTATTCCATCACTGGACCGCATCATGGACTGTAAAAGTGTTCTACCTTCAACTGTCTTGAAGAAACTCCTTCCACCCGCTCCGTCTCCAAAAAAAAAAAAAACTCTTGTCTGCTGAGCCGCTGCCGCTGCAGACGGGCTCCGCACAGTCTCATAATTTTTTCAATGCAGCGGTGATCAACAAACGAGAGACTGTAGCAAGTGACAAGTCCCGCAGTTAAAAAATCGGATAGTTTTTAAATCCATATTAAAATCTGCAGGATAAGACCTAGTTAGCTAAAAAAAATCGCAAACGGTTCAAATGTGATGTGTTCAGGTCGGCTCAGTAAAATGATTATTAGGCAAAGGTCAATAAAATGACATCATGATGTGTTCAAATGTAACATGAAGAAAATAAGAAATTTGAGTTTTTCGCGGGAAGCTTGAATAATAGCCTACAGTTTGGGTAAAAAACTTGTTTTCCCAGCAATATAAACTAAATAGTAGGCCTAAATATGGAATTATGACCTGCTTAAAGTCCTATTCTGAGCTCTGCTCATCTTGTAAGCAATTAAAGCAATAATACCAGTTCTCTTTAAACAAAATAATAGAAAGGTATCGATAAAGATTTGGATTGTGGAGTCTTTATGTTTATAATGGTATCAATATGAATAGAAATTAATGATCCCCCTCCTTACTTACAGTATAACTGGGCAATAGCTTTAACATGGTGGACTTTAATAATTTTATGGCACACGATCACTTTTTGGCACAATGTGACCGTTTTAAATAAGTAAAATTTTTCTGTGGAAGCTAACATTCAGCTTGACTCTGAGCTAGACTGAGTTTTCTGAGCCCCTGGGCGAGGTGCATGGCAAAAAGAGGCCCTTTCACAATGCTGCAGCAGGACCAAGCGCTTGGTGTAGTGTGATGTCATGATATCTAGGCTTATATGAATTGTTGTTCGTTTTATGTGGTCAGGATGAGACTAGTAAGCAGTGTTTGCATTTAAGCGATAAGAGATCGCTAAAATGTATAATTCAATTAGCCTATACTGTATATATCATTGTTTAACAGTTTTTTTTGTTTTTTTTGGGCAAGTGAACACAACATTCGGGCAAGTAAAACATTACCTGTACTTGCCCTATGGGCAAGTGCATTTGAAACCTTAGTGTCAACCCCTGCACACACACACACACACAGAGGTGAAGCAGTGAGCAGCGGAGTGATTTTTGTCAGTTTGGTTAACAGTCGCAGAGATGTTGGACTCAGCGCGTAGCGAGATCAACTGGCACATCACAGGGACAGTAACATACGGCCCTCTTACTGCAAGCTCCAGCACTTCTGCTCTCAATTCACCGGCCAGTGTTGTTGTTGTAAAGCAGCTGACCGGCGCGGCGCTAAATGTTTACGTCACACCTGGCGCTGTTTACAAGCACCTCTTTCATTCCGGAACGCTGTGTAAAAGGGGCTACTGATGCGCCAGCAGGCCGGCGTTACTTTGTTCTGTGTAAATAACACAGAAGCAAGCAAGGACGGCATATTGGAGTGATGCTGTTCCGTCAATATGCCACAATCTCTGTGTAAAAGGGGCTATTGACAGGAAGTTAGCTTAACTGACCATTCCGCTTACTTCACCTTTAACAAGTCCACCTTCTTGTTGGCATGAAATACACCATAATTGTTGATAATGCAATATTTTTTTAAATGTGTTTATTTCTGCCTACAGTAACGTGACGTCACACACTGTGTGTATGTGTATGTTTATGTCTGATCTCTGCCCTCACAAAGAGACTCACTCACAGCCAACCTGTCAGACAAACACACACACAAACAGACACAGAGGTGAAGCGGATTGAGTTTGTCAGTTTGGTTAAAGAGGACCTATTATGCTACTTTTCTGGTCTTAATTTCTTGTTTTACACTGCTATAGAGCAACCTGACACGAATCACATCACAAAAAACTATGTAGATTTTCGGGAAGCTCTTTCTCTTATTTTGGCGAT
Source organism: Hyperoplus immaculatus (assembly GCA_949357725.1). Taxonomy (NCBI): domain Eukaryota; kingdom Metazoa; phylum Chordata; class Actinopteri; order Uranoscopiformes; family Ammodytidae; genus Hyperoplus; species Hyperoplus immaculatus. The sequence continues at coordinate 796,393 of OX442361.1, forward strand.
CCAGCACATCCTGTCAACACTTGAGTGTGTGTGCTTCGGCTCCCTCCGCCTGTGCTTCGGCCATCTCCGCTCCCCTCCCCCCCCTCCTGCAAACCCCACTCTGTTGTGATTGGTTACCTTCCTTCCGGAACACTTTCAGTGGCGGGAAGCGCGAGCATGGACCTATAAGGGCGCGAGGCAGACGCGAACAGGGAAGTGACAGCATTACCATACACGGAAACATCCGCGTGGAGACCTCACAAAGTTTTATGCGATGTCACAAATTATGAAAGGGTAGACCGCTTTGAACACGTGACTTCTCGACTGGCTAGAATAGTGTTTAGTGCTCTGCACAGACACCCCAGACTGTTACGGTTGGGTCTGGAGGACACAGGCGCAGAGACAGTGTAAGTAAAAGAAGATTTATTTCAGGAGAAAACCAGCAGGGTGTTAGGACCGTGATCCGGGGAGGGAAGCTGGCTGGCATGGGGGTCCAGGGAAAGAGCAACGGGGCAAGTCCAGGGGGCTGAGTGGAAGCAGGCTAGAGCGGGCAGGCAGGAGGGGTCCGAGGAGTAGTGCTGGAGAGCTAGGGCTGAAGCTGGTGGCTGGAGTCAGGCCGGGAGAACTGTGGCAGAGAAACAAGGGTTACCCAGGAAAACGTGCAACAGAGCATGGCTGAAAACAGGTGAGCGAGAGGGTGAACTGACTGTGTGAGAACAGAAGCTACAATCTGGCAGTGTCTGGAAGGTAGGCCCGGGTATAAGTAGAGCAGTTGATGAGGATTGAAGGCAGCTGTGAATGTTGTTGATTGACTCCAGCACACCTGGCTCCACCCCTGCAATTAGCTCAGCACACAGAAAACAGGTGAAAAGGGAAAACACATCTAAGGCCAAGGAGCCCAAACGGGATCATGACAGTACCCCCCCCTCAATGAGAGCCTCCAGGCGAGCCACCGGGCTTCCCTGGGTTGTCCCGGTGGAACTCCTTAATAAGGGAGGGATCGAGGATGAGCTGGCGAGATATCCAGCTCCTCTCCTCAGGACCATAACCCTCCCAGTCCACCAAGTACTGAAAGCCCCGACCACGGCGGCGAATATCCAGGATCCGCCGGACTGTGTAGGCGGGGTGATCTTCAATCATGCGGGGAGGTGGAGGGGGTGTAGCTGGAGGGCACAGAGGGCTGGTGGAGACAGGCTTAAGCTGGGAAACGTGGAATGTGGGGTGAATCTTCATAGATAATGGCAGTTTTAATTTGACAGCGGATGGGTTGATAACAGTTTCGATTTCAAAAGGACCAATGTAACGTGGGGACAGCTTCTTAGACTCAGTGTTGAGTGGGATGTTTTTAGAAGAGAGCCAAACCTTCTGACCTGGTGTGAACTGTGGTGCTGGAACCTGGTGTCTGTCTGCCATGCGCCGATTGCGCTCGGTGGAACGGAGCAGGGCAGCGCGAGCGTCCCTCCAGACCTTACGACAGCGTCGAAGGTGGGCCCGGACAGATGGCACCGCGATGTCGCCCTCCTGTGCTGGGAACAGAGGGGGTTGAAATCCAAGGGAACATTCGAATGGGGACATACCAGTAGCTGCACTTGTCAGGGAGTTGTGGGCGTATTCAACCCATGGCAGGTGAGTGCTCCAGGAAGACTGGTTCCGAGTAGTAACACAGCGCAGCGCAGCTTCGAGGTCCTGATTGGCCCGCTCCGTCTGCCCGTTCGTCTGGGGGTGGTAGCCTGAGGAGAGACTGACAGAGGATCCTAACTCACGACAGAAAGCCCTCCATACCTGGGACACGAATTGGGTACCCCGATCGGAGACCACGTCAGCAGGGATCCCGTGGAGGCGGACCACATGCTGAACCAGGAGATCAGCAGTCTCAGACGCTGTAGGAAGCTTGGGCAGAGGCACAAAATGGACAGCCTTGGAAAATCTATCAACAATGGTGAGTATGGTAGAATTACCTTCGGACAGCGGGAGACCAGTGACGAAGTCGAGACCAATGTGACTCCAGGGGCGCCCAGGCACCGGGAGGGGACGGAGCAAACCTGAGGAGGGTTGATGCGAGGACTTACTGCGTGCGCAGACAGTGCAGGCGAGCACGAAGGCACGGGTGTCAGCCTCGATGGTGGGCCACCAGAAGTGTCGCTTGGCCAGGGACAGGCTGCGGTTAACACCCGGGTGGCAGGAGAAACGGGAATTATGCACCCACTGGAGGACCTTGGAGCGGACAGCACTTGGCACGAACAGCCGACCCTGCGGCCCGGTTCCCGGATCCGGTTCCTCCCTCAGCGGCGTCAGCGCCTCTCGGATCCGTGCTTCAATCTGCCACCTGACTGCCCCCACCACACAGCCAGGGGAGATGATGGTATCGGGACTGGAGAGACCGTGGTCGACGGCAAACTGTCGAGACAAGGCATCCGGCTTCCCATTCTTGGACCCTGGTCGAAAGGTGAGCTGGAAGTTAAATCGACCAAAGAACAATGCCCAGCGGGCTTGGCGGGAGTTAAGGCACTTGGCGGACTGGATATAGGACAGGTTCTTGTGATCAGTCCAAACAATAAAAGGGATCTCCACCCCCTCCAACCAGTGCCTCCACTCCTCAAGCGCTAGCTTAACCGCTAGCAGTTCCCTGTTGCCGACGTCGTAGTTGTGCTCTGCGGGAGACAGGCATCTGGAGAAGAAGGCACAGGGATGAAGCTTCTGGTCCTCCGGGGAGCGTTGAGAGAGGACCGCCCCTACCCCGGAGTCCGAAGCGTCGACCTCGACCACGAACTGTAGAGCCGGGTTGGGATGAATGAGAATGGGGGCTGAAGTGAACCGCCTCTTCAGTTCCACGAACGCCGCCTCAGCCTCAGGGTTCCAAAAGAAGGGGATAGCTGGGGAGGTAAGTCCAGTGAGGGGAGCCGCTACTCGACTGTAATCCCTGACAAACCGTCGGTAGAAGTTGGCAAAGCCCAAAAAGCGCTGGAGCTGCTTCCGGGTCACGGGTTGAGGCCACTGTGCCACCGCCTGTACCTTCTCGGGGTCGGCCCTCACCTGCCCTCGCTCTATGATGTACCCCAGGAAGTCCACGGAGTCCACATGGAACTTGCACTTCTCTGCCTTGACATACAGCTTGTTTTCCAGGAGTCGCTGTAACACCTGCTTCACGTGTTGGACATGTTCCTCCTGTGAGCGAGAGAAAATCAGTATGTCGTCCAAGTACACAAACACTGTGCGATTTAAGAGGTCACGGAGCACATCATTAACCAAAGCTTGGAAGACAGCGGGGGCATTAGTGAGACCAAAAGGCATTACCAAATATTCAAAATGTCCGAGGGGGGTCTTAAATGCAGTCTTCCATTCGTCACCCTTCCGAATGCGGACAAGGTGATAAGCATTGCGGAGATCAAGCTTGCTGAAAACTGTGGCACCGTGGAGGGATTCAAAAGCAGAGTTAATTAAAGGCAGAGGATACTTGTTCTTGATAGTGATATTGTTAAGACCCCTATAGTCTATGCAGGGACGCAGGGAACGATCCTTCTTGGCCACAAAGAAAAACCCAGCCCCGACAGGAGATGACGAAGGTCGGATAATACCTGAAGCAAGGGACTCCTTGATGTATGTCTCCATTGTCTCCCGTTCAGGCCGGGACAGGTTATACAGACGACTGGATGGCAAAGGAGCACCTGGAAGAAGATCAATAGCACAGTCATAGGGCCGGTGAGGGGGCATAGAGAGAGCACGTTGCTTACTAAATACCTCTCCCATACTGTGATATGCGGCAGGGACTTCAGACAGGTCAGGGGGCTCAAGCTTTAAAGGCACAGTGGCTCCCTCTGCTGGGGAAAGGGCAGACCGCAGGCAAGACGAGAGGCAATAATCACTCCAACTTAGTACACGACTAGTCGCCCAGTTGATGTGGGGATTGTGTAACCTTAACCAAGGCTGACCCAAAACTAAGGGAGTGTGAGGGGAAGAGATAATGTGAAACTGTATTACCTCATGGTGGTTGCCTGACAGGACAAGGCGAAGAGGCTCTGTGCGATGGGTAACCCGTGCCAGCAGCTTCCCATTAAGTCCCTGGGCATTGAGGGGAGTAGCGAGCGGTCGAGTGGCAATACCTGCTCTGGCAACGAAGTCTGCATCCAGAAAGCTCTCGTCAGCTCCAGAGTCCACCAGAGCGAACAGTGAATGGGTTTGTTGGTTCCAGGAGAGCGTAGCCCGCAGTTGCATGCGAGATTGGGGGAAAGGTTCCGATGTGATCTTGCTCACCAGTATTCCCACCGTTACTGGGGAGCACTCCCTTTTGGCCGCTGGGGACAAGAGCTCAGGAAGTGACCGGGTTGAGCGCAGTAGATGCAGAGCCCTTCATTTATCCTCCGAAAACGCTCAGCATTGGAAAGTTTGGCTCGGCCCAGCTGCATGGGCTCCTCTGCCGAGGAGGAGGGAAGGACAAAGGAATCAGGGGACTGACTGGAGCTACGACCTGGGGAGTGTCTTATAGGAACTGAGGGAGAACGGGAGGAGAACGGGTCATGAGACCGCCCGGCTCTTTCCCTACGACGCTCTCTAAGGCGATTATCAAGTCTGATAGCTAGGGCCACTAACTCGTCCAAGCTAGCTGATTCGTCCCGAACTGCTAACTCATCCTTAACTGGATCGGCTAGTCCGTTGAGAAATGCCCCCTGCAGCGCCTCATCATTCCACCCCGTCTCTGCCGCTAGCGCTCTGTAGTCTACTGAATACTCAGCTACGCTGTGGGTACCCTGTCGAAGTGTGAGGAGTCGCTTGGTGGCATCCCTGCCGCGCACCGGGTGATCGAACACCTTCTTCATCTCAGCCAAAAATAAAGCAAAAGAAAAACAAACAGCTGACTGACCCTCCCATACTGCTGATGCCCAGGTTAATGCTTTACCCGTGAGTAAACTGATTATATAGGAGATCTTGGCTCTGTCTGTGACATAGGTAGATGGCTGTTGCTCAAACGCTAAGGTGCACTGAATCAGAAAAGGCCTACATGCCCCAAAGTCACCTGAATAGCGCTGCGGCGCCGGGACACGGGGTTCACGGGCTTGGAGAAGCGGCGGAGCCGAGGCAGGACCCTGTTGAAGACGACCGGGGTCGGCAGGAGCTGGGGGAGTGAGGTGTGCCGAGACAACGTTGAGTTGCTGCCACATAGCAGTAACACAGGTGGAGAGCCCACTTAACGTGGAGAAGACATCTCGGAGAGTCTGCTCGTGTTTCCCTACGAGCACTCCCTGCGCTGCCAATGCCTGGTGGAGGGAGTCCGTCTCTGCTGTGTCCATGTTTAGGGCCAGATTGTACTGTTACGGTTGGGTCTGGAGGACACAGGCGCAGAGACAGTGTAAGTAAAAGAAGATTTATTTCAGGAGAAAACCAGCAGGGTGTTAGGACCGTGATCCGGGGAGGGAAGCTGGCTGGCATGGGGGTCCAGGGAAAGAGCAACGGGGCAAGTCCAGGGGGCTGAGTGGAAGCAGGCTAGAGCGGGCAGGCAGGAGGGGTCCGAGGAGTAGTGCTGGAGAGCTAGGGCTGAAGCTGGTGGCTGGAGTCAGGCCGGGAGAACTGTGGCAGAGAAACAAGGGTTACCCAGGAAAACGTGCAACAGAGCATGGCTGAAAACAGGTGAGCGAGAGGGTGAACTGACTGTGTGAGAACAGAAGCTACAATCTGGCAGTGTCTGGAAGGTAGGCCCGGGTATAAGTAGAGCAGTTGATGAGGATTGAAGGCAGCTGTGAATGTTGTTGATTGACTCCAGCACACCTGGCTCCACCCCTGCAATTAGCTCAGCACACAGAAAACAGGTGAAAAGGGAAAACAGATCTAAGGCCAAGGAGCCCAAACGGGATCATGACACAGACGGTCAGCAGGGAATACGTCGAAATGCATGTAAGTCATTATTTGATAATTTAGTATGGTTAAGCATGACTATCATCATAACATATCATGAATCATCATAACAACGTTTATAGGTCATAAAAGTCAAAAAGCATCATAGGTCCTCTTTAACAGCCCCAGTGATGTTGGACTCAGCGCGTAGCGAGATCAACTGGCACATCGTGGGGACAGTAAAATACGGCCCTCTTACTGCAAGCTCCAGCACTCATCTGCTTTCAATTCACCGGCTAGTGTTGAGTGCCACTCAACCCAGACCCGCCAGCAGTGACTCTGGGTCGGCAGCACTTCATTCAGAACTCCCCGCTGGTTCACAACCTACAGTCACGGGCTATGTGCATCGCACATTCTTCGAGCAGGGTTAAGCGTTTAACCCTGCCCACATTCAGCTAAATTTAAGCCCCTCCTCGATCTGCGAGCTGCAGTCAGGGGTTACTCGGTCTCGGTGTGCTTCCAAACGCACTCTGCTGCAGTTCGTTTATGGTGTGAATTTGTCCGGACTTGATCCGACCCAAATGCAGGAGGCACTGTGGCTTTTCTGTCTTTTCTTTTTTAACAAATTGCCGTCAGCTTCACATTATGGGAAAGTGTTGTTGTCGCCATTGTTAGGACGACAAGTTGTGGTTTGACCGGGAGCCCAGAACAATATATTACATTTGATCGAGAGGACGCGTAAAAATGCTGAATGTGTTCAGCGATCAGATGAAGGAGAGGGGAGCGTCTCCCGCACAGTGCCAACAGGTTCACGCTGCGCAAGAAGTGTGTGTTTTTATTTTTATTTCCATGATAACGGGACCGACAATACTATCCCCGTGTCAGTTTGGAGCTGAACTGCGCCGAACTGACACATACAGCGCATACAGAGCTACATTAGCTATAGCTATTCTTCTCGCGAGCCGCACGTCCAGCATAAAAAATACAGTAAAAATTATGTTTCACATCGTAGGCTACAAGCAGTGGTGTAGTCTAGTTTTTTGTAGTGGGTATACTGTGATGATTCCTTCCTAGCCTCTTCTTGAATATGCAGCATAGCATTTGTACATTAAACATATGGCTTACACCGTGGTTAGTTTACAATTTTGTTGTTTCTGCATTAGGTGCAGCAAAGGCAAAAAACATTTTACACCTTAGCCTGCCTTTAGAACACAAAGTTTAGGATTTCTATTCCCAAATGAAATTTGGGTGGGTATGGGGGTCTCCCCCAGTTTTTTTTTTATATTAAAATACATTTTTTCCCACCCTCTGATGACACTACAATAGAAAAACACAAAAATCAGTAAGTCTGTTCTAGGCCCTTGTAGGGGGATCCGGGGGTATGCCCCCCCAGGAGATTTTTTTTACCTTTTTTAAGTGAAATGCATGAATCTGGTGCACTTTGAGAGGAAAATTAAGAGGCTTAATCTGCAGAATTGTGTGAACAAATAATTTGGAGACACTGGGTCAGGTGAATTAGAAGCTGTTGAAGAAAGACACTTGGATTTTCCATAAAAATATTAATTTAAAATAAAATATTATGCAGGGTCCTCTTGGTTGGGCATGGAGCTCTTTTTCTTTTATGGGACATATTTATCTGTAATACAGTGAATGCATTTAAATGCAGTGAGAGGAACTAAGCAGTAGAACTCTGTTGTCCAGCTATCTTTTTTTCCACAGACGAGGCAGAAATAGGCTGTAGACTATACACAGTGCATGTGCAACTGAGGGCAGCGCCATTTCCATTTGTTTTTAAATAAACTCAATACACACTGTGCATGGACGTGAACGTGACGTGATCAGTTAACCTCGGATTATCTCCCAGATGAACTGATTCAGTTATTAGGCTATTAACTATCCAGACCAACACATTGTATTCCACATTTTTTTGTATGGTACATAACATTTGCATAATATGATGTTGATATCAAACATAGCCTACAAACTAGAAAAAAGGGGGGGGGGGGCCCTGGCGGTCGGGGGCCCTAAGCAACCGCTTAGTTTGCTTATGCCTCAGACCGGCTCTGGTTTTCTGTCATGTTACTCAGTGCATGAGTTGACGGGGTGAATCAATCGCCACCTAAGCCTGTGAAAACTGCACTGATGATCCGATCTTGAAGTGCTCGCAAAAGTTAATATGAATTTCAGACCGGTTATGCAAACTGAGAATATTACTTTTTCCTCATTGGGAGAAAATAAGTCCCTGCGCGCTTTTGGTGTGCTCCGACAGCACCGTGTGCGTCTCCCGAGGGGACTACTACTACTGCCAGTATTTTCGGGTTGGACATCGCCCTTTCTTTTACCCAACCGTTCGCAATGAAACGGGCCGTGGGGTAATGCCTGGTCCCGCTTATCTATTATAAGTCCGTTGCGACTTCCACAGGGACACAGCGCACAGGTTGAATTTATGAATGAAAGTATGACAGTTGAGTTCTGTCACTATCGAATTTGTTAAGTGTCATTTCGCATTTCTTAGGGGCACTTTACACGACAACACGAAACGGTGCGAACGCGGAAAAATTCCCGCGGTTGCACTATATCATTTACAGGAAAACAGCAAACGCAGGCATGAAACCGCAGGTTTTTGAGATCACCTCCCAGGGAGGATTTTTTGGAAAACTTAACGGTTTTGGTTTCCTGTAAACACCGAAACCATTTCCCCTGATAACGCTGACGTCACGGCTCCACCCTCACACATGCGTAGTCTATAACGTTTGCTGTCAAAATACCCACAACACAAGCGAGTTATAAAGTTAGAAGACAACATGAACGGTGTCTCCACGGCACCATCACTGTGATCAGCGGAGAGTGACGTGCAGGGCTAAAATATAGCCTAACACTCGCCAATTTAGTCTAAGCGATTAGTAAATTATTGAGACCACCGGCCACTTTGTCCGGGGAAAGATTTGTGCTCTGCCGGTTTTTCTAGCCAAATAAACGTGTGTAGCTTCTATGCCAGGGCAGGGACACGGCTCTCTCTACATTAAAAAACACTATCCATAGTTCAGCGCGCAGCGGTTAAGTTACTGTTCAACAAAAGGAGCATTAAGGCTACGGCTTCACAGTAAAAGCATTTCACTGGCTAAACATTAATAGCATTTCACTGGACACACGTGAGTTGACTTTTATTTTGAAGTACGCCTAACAGGAAGGTATCCGCTCACGAAGCCCCTTCACTATCAGCAAGTCTTCTATTTTTACGAGTTCAATGCGGTGAAATAAGAGGACAGAAAGCTTGTCTTTGTAATATTTGTAACCCCAACCTTACACCAACCGCTTTATGAACGTTAGTGGCATTAATTTTCGGTTACAGTAAGGTTTAATGCATCAAATTGTACCGGAAGAGCTATCTACTAGGCTGTGTCACCGCTGACTATTGGCTTGGCATGGCTGCTACACTGCTACTACCGCGATTTCGGCCCGTTTCCTCTGAAAACATGTGTACGGGTGAAGATGTCAGATAAATTGTGTCTGAAAGGGGTTTTTTTTTAAACCAAAAACTGGAAAACTGTCACGTTTTCACAGTGTAAAGTGCCCCTTAGTGGGCATACGAAAATGCTGGAGCTTTCTTAGTGGGTATACTGCGTATACCTGCGTATCACGTAGACTACACCACTGGCTACAAGCCACATAACGTGGCATTGTCATAGGGCTACGTATTAAAACCATATGAAACAACAATAATTTGATGTTTTTCTTCTTTATTTATAGGCTAGATGTAGGCCTTTTTATTATTCTTTGGTCTTGTCCTGCATCACGTAAATAAAAAAGTTTACAAAAAGAAAAAAAAAAAAAATGGATGTGGCCGAGTTAGAGTGAGTGAAAGTGGGTCTGGGGGTCCTCACAGTGTCCCTTTGAAAAACATACATTTAACTATGAAATTAGCATGTATTATATATTAATATTAAACCTACATATATAATATGTATATAGGCCTATCAAATATAATATTATTGTATATTCAACACAACAATGTGCTGCCGGATCTGCGCCACCAGATGGCGCCCCCGAGCTCGAGTTAAACGTTTAACCATGCCCATTTAAGGGCATTTAAGCAAAATTTAAGCTCCTCCTCGATCTGCGAGCTGCAGTCAGGGGCACTTGCCGAGACCACGGTTGCGTTCCGAATCGCATACTCTTTCTTTTTTCTATTCTACATACTACATCCGACGATAAAAATAATCTAGTTAGGATGCAGTAGGCAAACTATTGGGACATACTTTACTCTCTTATTTCATCATAACATTGCACCTTGATCTTGCCTCTTGCTTTTATATCCGGCGCATCCCTGTTTGTTTTCATATAGAGCTGTTAAGCGGAAGTGGCGGAATTACGGGGCATGGGACCTATCGGCTGAAAAAAAATGAATGGGAGTCTATGGAAAGTAATCTACTATTTTCTGGTCCCAGTCATTAAATGCCTTGGATTACATATATGTTTTGTATGGGTCTAAATGATCATTTTTCATGTGAAGAGTTTGACGGTATGTTGTATGATTATTTGTCTAACGGCTTTTGAAAAAATGTTACGAGAACAACTACAAGTCTTGTCGCCTCTGTGACGTCACCTCAACACATTCCCTCCACTTCTCGACTGACAGTGCTAATGCTAATGGCTGGCATGGACAACGCCAACAATCTCCCCACTCGAGAAATTGAAACTCCACATGTCCACTTGTGTAGTGATTTTCGCCACGCTGAAGACTTTTGTCTTGTCATTGAAAGAAGGCAGTAAAGTGCATTAAAGACACAGCCATGTTTCTGAGCTAAGCAGGTGCCAGTGGTGGTGACGTATATCATAAGTGTCAAGAGCAGCGAAGAGCTGTAGTCCACAAAAGCGCTCTGCACAAAACCTGACCGTATCCAGCTTCTACTCGCTAAATTGTTCCATTCTTTGCACGAAAAAATACCATCTAAATCCATACAAAACATATGTGTAATCGAAGGCATTTCATGACTGGGACCAGAAAATAATAAATTTCTTTCCATTGACTACCGTTGTAATTTTTCGAGCCGATAGGTCCCATGCCCCGGAAGTAAGAAACTTCCGCTTAACAGCTCTATGGAGGCTTCGTCGATGTGACGTCACTTCACGTGCGCACTGGATTGTGAGTCAGAATCGCCCAAATAGGATGCAGTTTTCAACACTGGGGGCCTATCCGAAAAGTCCAATCTCCAAACCTATAAGCCTCCTTTCCTATACCTTAACCCCTAAACGTCATCGGGGTAAAGGAGAGATGAAAGGTGCTTCCTATCGAACATAGGAAAGGACAGCGCTGTTTCAAATGAATTCGACTCCACTTTTCCTAACCGACGTCATTGCGCGACGGCGAGTATTGCTGACGTGAGTCACTAGCGTGAAACTACACTATTCTCCTATTCGCCTATTCTCCGAAAATTTACTTCAACAGGTCGCTCGTTTGATCCATGCGTTCTTTTCATATTGATTTTAATCAGGTTGTCGCCAACAGAGTGAGATTCACTCCCATATATCCCAATTCACATGTGAAATAAAAAGAGGCTACACTTGTGTTGATGTTGAAATGAACTGCCCCCAGTAACTTCATTAAATGTGAAGTTGGTATTTTATTTTCTTATGGTGTAAGTTATGTGCTACGAAAATAACTATTATGATGTTGGTCTTTTATGAGTTCTTTATTATCTTTAGCCTGTGTGTGTGTGTGTGGGGGGGGGGGGGTATTCTGTTTTAGCCGAGTTAAATCTTCCTCTCTTCTCCTCTCCTCTCTTTTGTTTTACCTCTCGTTCGTATTCGTGTAGAGTCGGTAAACTCCGGCGGTGGCCTGTTGCTTTAAATCTTGCCGCCGTAAAGGATTATGGGATACCACTATCTCCTTTCCTTTAGCATAGGTTGGTCTGGAGTAACCTATGCTAAAGGAGGGTTAAAGGATGAAACGAGGCTCCTTTCCTAAGCATTTTGAGAATTCGGATCACCTATCCGCCGAGTACTTCCGGTTCATCTCGATAGGAAAGGAAATTTCCTATGCAAAAAATACTTTTCGGATAGGCCCTAACAATCTTGGCTGCATGAAGTAGGACATCCGGTACTTCTAACCATCCTAAATCTGGCCACAAGAATCGGGACATCCTAAATCTTTTTTCTACATACTATATAGTAGAAAGTATGCGATTCGGAACGCAACCCACCTCTTCAGCTGGGTCTCGGAGCGCTTGTTGGGTCCGCCCTCAAGTGCAATTGGTGTATTCACATCTGCCTGAAAGGCAGGAGTGCATCTGAGTTTGTTTCAACCAAACTAAACACGGCATGTGTGAATACATCCTTAGTTAGTTGTTAGTTTACACTCAAATTTAAGATCAAAACCACCCTGTGGACATTCACATGACAGGGTGGACATATCAATCATTTTAAATGGGAATTGTAAATGATGATAACATGCAAGGCAATTGTGTGGACACAAACACAGATCAGTGATTATTGAGAAGCGGGACAAAAGGCCGTCTTCCAATATTAACTGCTGTTATGTTTAAAAGTAAACCTATTTAAAATTTTAGATGTTATTAGGGATTAAGAATAGAATGTATGTAGCACATCCCCTTAAATGTAATTTTATCATTATTATGTCAAATATATGACACTTGTTATCTCCTCACGACGTCCAAAACAGTGTGTCGACAGAGAAGGGTTCAATCATTCATATGCAATAAAACCTATTAAAAAAGTACTTTAATGATTAAAAAGATATTTTCTAATAAAAAACAACACTAAATAATCTATCATATCAATACAAACTGTTTTTCTACAACACATTCATGTTTTATAAGGTGTCTAAGTGGTGGGACACTTTTTGTCACCACCGTCAGACAATCCATTAAAATGTAAGAAAATCTGCCAAAAGAAGGGGCAGCTGTCACTATGAAGGCCCTCTTGTCACATTCTACCTATGTACATTAGAGTCAGACAGGCTCTGATAAGTTTTAGAATATTTTACATTCCAAATCTTGAAAGTCCTGCGTCACAACCATGATACGTCAACACCGACTTACAATTTCTGAAGAAGTTATTTGAAATGTTTCGATCATTTTATTTTCCTGAAGTAGTTCATACTAGCACCTATCATTAACAGTAAAACCAAATAGCTACTAGAAAAACTTCTCATGGGTCTAGCATAAATTGAGGGAATATTAATTTGTGTTTTTGGTGTCTGACGGTGTTCTCACAAAATAAAGGAATGGCAAGCCCATTTTGATAAGGAATGGCAAGGTAAAAAATCCATTTTGATAAAAAGGACAAAAGCTGGGAGGTTGTGTCAAAGCTTAGCTCAGTATATGTTGGATATATTCAATTTAATTTGTCTAAAGGGTTTGTATTTTTTTCAACATTGCACCCTGTCTTGTCCCACTTCTCAAGAATCACTGACTAGGTTATTATTCTATATTATTGTTGCTTATTCCTAGTTGGGTCACATCGTATCATTGCCTTTATCATTTGGTCACATTGAATTATTGCAAGTTGCACAAATTGCTCGTAGTCTTGTGATTGTCCACCCTCATCTTGACATTTTTGATTATAAATCAATTATACTGTAAAATATAATAATATTTAATCTAGTGTATAACAGCTAAGTGGGGGATGGGATAATATGCACAAAAACAAATATAACCTTTATTTTCCAAATTAAAGAAATCCATGTTCGACATGTATGTCTTTCTTTGAAAACTAATGATTAACATACATTTAAAAACAAATATGAATTACAGTATGAAATCAAACAAAGTCCTTGTTTAGGAAAGGGACATGATACCGTTTATAAAATGTAGTTTTCAAATAAAATACATATTTAGCAGTAATGTAGGATATGTCCTCAACAGGGTGGACATATCTTACACTCATTCCTCTGATAATAAGGTCATAATTACCTGAAAAAAATAAAAAATAAATATTTCCACAACTTCAGAGTCCACTTTTTTTTAATAAAGCATAAAGGATATCGGCATTTAGGACCAACATTTTAAAATAGTGTGAGGGTTGAAAGGCACCCTACAGCATTGACCCAGGAGCTAATGTAGGCTACAGACCTAATATAAGTAACTCCAAAAGATGGCAGTAACGCCCACCCAAGCTACCGTTCAACCCATGGTTCAACCTCAAAGAAGAAGGAGCCATTTCCCAATCTTCATTCCAAGATTTGAGGAAGTCTCGCATAGTTTAATGTAAATTCCATTTTAGTACAACAGACTTATGAAGGCTGCTATGGATACAAATCTATCCGAGGACTCGTCGCAGCCTGAAAAATGATGCTGACACGATGCTTTTCTTTGTGCTGTGCGTTCAAGTCGCCGTCAAAGGTAATAAGTTAGCGTGAACAGTTAGAGGGACGATTTGAGCAAGCTTATCTAGTTAGCTCGGTGTGCTAGGTCTGAGGAAAATATACTCTGCGTCTGTTGTGTGTGTGTGTGTGTGACACACAAACGAAAGTGTTCTTACTAAACCTCAGTTAATACACGTAGCAAGCCTCGAGTAGTCTAAACTAACAGCCGCTTCTTTTGTTGTATGGCGAACACAAGTATAACACAAGCTACGAGTTTTAGACAAAAAATCAACGCCCTTTAAAGTTTCCTTTTATGTTAAGAGTTGAAAATCAACTAGTCTGACGAATTCTATAATTGACTCATATCGGCATTGTGGTAAAATCAGCGTGACTCCACCATAGATAACTTTGATGTCAATAAATCGCGAAATAAGTAAAACACTACCAGGTTTACGCTGTGCTTGCTTTATTAGCATTTTGGTGTCGTAGGGGAGAACAGGGACGGTTGAAACACCCTTCAGTTCTCAACACAGAAACTCATTATGCTCCGGTGTGTCAGGGCAACTGGTGATCAGGGTAGCTGGTGGCATTTGCAGATGTTTCGTAGGCGTGTCTATTTAGGACCCCTTGTCTAAAAACCCGGAAATAAACCTATTCAAAACATCGTCTCTCTCTGGTCTCTCTTTGCATTCATTTATCGGTTTATTTTAAAACATGATGCTATAAACCGTTTGCAGGATCATTACCTTTGGTCCCAAAGTACATAAACAATGTGTTGTCTTCTGCGCGGGGGGAAAGAAAACTAATTCGTGGCGGAGTCGAACCAGCGATCTCATCTACTCATTCATAATAAACTACACAGGCCGAATTTTACACGGTGCGCCACAAAGTCGGACGAAGTTGCACGGTGCTAGTATTGCCATATTTACATAGGCAAATAATGAAGTATAAAAGTACAATTGTCAAATATGAGCAAATTGCAGAATAGTGTAGTACAAATAAACGGTCCAAAATGTAGGCTACAAGGTGTTTCTTTGACTAATCCTTGTCTGTTTGCATCTGTATATTTCTCCCATCTTTGACGGACATTATCTCAACAGTAGGCCTAGTTATTTTCTTTTTCGATAACATTCACTTGTACACCTCAAATTCTTAGCACTATTCTGGAGTTTATTAGGCCTACAGAATAATTCTTTATGTTGTTAGTTGTATGATTTATGATACATTTATTCTGGAAATAGGCTACATGTAGCCTAGAAAATGCATGTATAAAGGCCTATAGCAAAGTTGAATATCCATTCAAACATTTCTGTAAAAATTGTAATACATAAAATCTATTTTTTTAATCTAAGTAATCAACTGGAAACGTTTTATGATGATCTATTATTTACCCTTTTCACATACAGTGTCTCAAATCAAAGTTCAAATATGCAATACAAGCTCTGTAGAGACGAGCATCACAAAAGAAAAGACAACAAAATGGTCATTAAAACGAGATTTTATTGAACACAAGCAGTGCAGAAATAGTGTCAGTAAAAGAACAGTAGGCTACTCCCAGTGTGGTAGAACTTCCACAGACTGCACTCAGAAACGCAAGCACTCTAGATCCACTCCACAGTGTCCAGCAAACGTCTGAATTAAACTCAAATATTAGACATGTGTCTTATGCTTTCACCTCTCTCTGCACCTCCACCTGGCTCACCTACAGTATCTCCTGCACATCATTTCCTACTAGCACCACTGTTTACGCTCACCTGTTCACTCACAGACTAATAAATAGGCCTACAACAAAGCAAAATAACAGATACAGGCCTACATGAACCACACTGTCACTGTCATTACAAATATAGGCTACTCCTCAAACCAACCTCAAACAAAAATACACACCTCAATGCGCACTACTGTCAGTAAGCAAACAGAAAGAATATCAACACTCCGTCGCGTCGTAGGCTATGCCTAACTGTCACCATATCTCGCTTCAACTATCGCTCTCCAAACCCCTTAAACCATATGATTAAAACCCACAAATGTGTACAATAGCATCCTTTTAAGAAAGACTGCACGCCCCTGATCATTTGTTTTCTACACTTACCTAGTCTCTCAAAGCCAGACCAAACTACAGCAAGTAACAATAGCCTACTATCATTCAATCTTCATACTCGAATTTGACCATGTAGGCTAAAATCTACATTGGTTCTAAGCAATGACTGTGGTTCCGAGTAGTGAATAACACATTGTAGTGATGATAGAAAAACGTCTGAAATACGATGGTATTTCCAAGTGTAATCACAAATTAAACTGGTTCTATCACACTTAGCCACAGCTAACACAGCCAACTTCACGCTTAACTTGTGACACAAATAGCTTACCCCAAACTGTAGGCTACATTTCACTAAAAAGCTGAATGGAAGAATAATCCCAGACCCTTCTCAAGTATATCCGAATATAGCGATATATGTCCAACTTTTTAAAACTGACGAGAACATCTTGTATTCAACCACACACAGCCTATCAACTTATTTACGTTTGCGTTATTTTCACAAGGCATCGACACAGTCACCTACACGCTCCTAGCTGTCACCAGATAACCCAACAAATAAACCAGGGATATTTCGTCTATGTCGCATTCATTTGTCGGTTTATTTTTAAAACATTATGATAAGCTTATTTCAGTCACATAACCAAAGTAGACAACATGAACAATAGGACGAAATTATAATTACAAGAAAAGTATCCCGTGCGTGCCGATGTGCTGTCACAAATTAATCTGATCGCCACGACTTGCCCCAAAGCCAACAACTGACTCCAAACTTCGTGCTGTTACGCACATGTGTGACAGAAATCTTACCTCACACTGTTCCACTAACAAGCTGTAGGCTATGGAAGTCTAAATATTAAGTAGATCGGATATGTAGGCCTAAATATGTCACGTTTGTGGGCATCGAGTCAACTGTCACCAGTTGCCCTGATCTGGATCATTACATTTGCCACAAACCAAAAAAGAAAAATAATTAGTACATCAGTCAGAGGCGAACCAGCAACCTCGTATCATCTCAATTACTCTGTCAGAATCTTATCAGTACGCCACCAATTTGGTGAACAACGTCTGTGCTAGTTTGTTATTATCTCCATTAAAAAAATAAATAAAAAATAAAAAAAAAAACTTGTGTAAAAAGAGCGAATTGCAGTTCTATGTCCACTAACTATGTCTAACTACGTAGGCTACAATAGCAACATGCTGCTGTTTTCCTTACATTGACAATAGTGTAATGTGACATCCATATTAGGCTCCGAGTATTGAAAAATACATTAGTGATGATATGAAAACAGTATGAAACACGGTAGTAGAGTTCATTCACTAGTTAAACTGATATCCCAGTAAACCCCAGCTAACATACACCTCCACGCTTCAATGGTTACACACAAATAGCTTACCACAAACAACATTTCACTAAAAGCGTATGGACAAATAATCACCAATCCTTCTGAAGTATGCCTAGGCCTAAATCTGAATAATAGCGTTAAATGTACAATTTAAAACTGACAAGGCATCGACAGTCAGCTAGCTAGCCTACTTGTTCCATATCCTCCCAAGCCTGTCACCACCAGGTCACCACCAGATAATCCAACACATGAACCAGGAGTAGGTCTCTATGTCGCATTCATTTGTCGGTTTATTTTAAAACATCATGATAAAAACTGTTTTCAGTCACATAGCCTACCCAAAGTATGCCATACGCAGAGTAGGATGTATTCAGTAGCCTACGAAAGAAAAAAGAAAAGTCTACCACGCAACGCGTTAGTTTTCTGAATTTACTGTCCTCCGATTTTCAAACTGAGAGTCATACAATCTGGACGGGTTCCGAGTAATGTATAGTGATGAGTTGGAAACATAGGTGATGCATATTAAATACGATCGGTGGTATTTGTTGATGTGCTATCACGAACTAATCTGGTCGTCAGTCGTTGCCACCACAGCCAACAGCTGGTTCGAAGCTTCGTGCTGGTTATGCACACTGTGACACAAATCTTACCTCAAATTGTATATTCCACTCAAAGGCTATGGAAGTGTAAACCGATATTGAGTAGATTGGATTCTTACGGCCAACATGAACATATTAAACATTTGACGTTTACGGGGTTTTGATCAGGCATCGACGTAGCTACCGCCACCAGCTACCCTGATCACCAGTTGCCCTGACACACCGTAACAGTTGCACTGTCTGTCTGCCTGCCTGGCCTGCTATCAAAAAAAGGAGACAAATATGAAACTGACAGAGACATTTACAAGCAAAAGTGTTTTTTGTAAGATATTTTTTTGTCATTTTTATGCTTTATTGATAGTGTAGAGACAGAGTTGAAATGGCGCAGAGAGAGGAGTGACATGCTGAGAACGACCGCGGGCTGGAATCGAACCCAGGTCCGCTGCTGGCCTAGGCCCGTGGGGGGGACGCCTTACCAACTGAGCTAAAGGCGCCCCCAAAAGTGTTTTTTTTATAGGCAAACATTTCATTTGTCGGATTAAATATCAGGATAATAGGCCTATCTCAAATTAAATGTGATGTATGTATTCCATCTCAAGCACACCTAATGAAGCTAATAAACCCTGGCTTGATTGAGACTACACCTAATTGGTAAAAGTGCTCTTATATAGGATTCTCTCAAGGGGTTTAAATCATTTTGAGACTGCAATTGTCATTAAAAGTGGCATTTTGCATTTATTGCAAACAGCTTAACTTTGCACATTTTGCCAATAAACCTAATTGTGAATTAGGTTTATTGGCAAAATTAGGTTTAGGTTGAATAATTTTGATTCCTACTGTTGTTTCAATATTGTGAATGATAAGTAATCTCTCGTTTTAGTATTTGAATGATAAATTACATATATTTTACATAAATTACAACAGTGGAGTGACCGTATTTAGATCAATTTTGCATCCTGTACATATTTCATAAAACCCCTTTTTAAAGGTTTAGAATGTTCAAAATGTTAAATTTTTAGCAATTTGCCACACTCTGGCTCAATATAAGGCGACACAAACCTTCCCTGTAACTGTGCGTGCATTTTTGATGAAGTTAGGGGCATAGGTCGCTTATCCGGTTTATCTTAGCTCTAGCACTGGTAGCTAAGGGGAGCAATAGCATGCCTCCGCTGCAGCAAGAAGATAAACTTTACGACATCACTAAATAGAGTCAAATGCACACCTGTAGGAAACTGCAGATGGGCTTCTCTATAGCCTAAGTAAACAAAACGTTAGTGATTATACAAAGCAGAAGAGAGATGGCTATGAAGATCCAGAACTGTATGGATTAGCGACTCTCTCTTTACATGGCTCTGCATACCGGCAGGAAACTGCTCATCGCGCAATCAGTGATTATATGGAGCAAAAGAGAGATTGCTGCGAATTTCCAGAACTGTGATCCAGTGTATATGGTTTTTCAGTTATTAGGAAAATTGCATAAAGTGTTACAACTGTCCCTGGTCTTCCCTAACAAATTTAACTTTAGGCTAAAAGCATGCTGGTGCTGTAATGAGGCAACCGACTAGTCCTGTGGATCTCTAGGCTTTGAAGCAAAATAGTAAAAGGAATAAAAAGTTTGTCTGAGCAGCAGTTTCTATAGGTATGTCATGACGATTAGGGATGGGCATAATTAATCGTTGATCGTTAAGAATTTTGTCGATCATGTGAAATTGTTATCGATCATATAGCTGTTGTGTTGCACAGTGTGAGTCCCGCAGCACAGCAATGAATTTGTACTATGTGGCAGCACCATATACTGTATGCCATTATACATCCTACTAGCAGGGGGCGATAACTAACTAGTAGTAGGAGACAACAGAACAGACTCAGGCAGCAGCCTGCGAGCTGCCGTAGATGTCAAAACATAAACATGAAGAAGTCTAGGCGAAGTTTGGCATCGGACAGCTTTAGAACCGAAAATAACTAAGTTCATTAAACATAATGAAACCTTGTTTAAGCGCAACACCTCAACAAACCGAATTATGTACCACTTGTACATTGAAGCCTACATCTGACCCTGTTTAACGTGTCACGTTAGCGCCGCTAGCATTAGCGGTTAACTTTAGCGTCTATTAGGGCTGTCCCCAACTCGGAATTTTCTCAGTCGAATCGGATCTGCCTGTTCAAACCAGAGATTCGACTATTCGTGATACTATTTGTCAATCAGAAAAGTGCATTGGAGTGATATATTTGACCAACCCGAAAACAGTTGAAAACAGACTTTAAGACCACCGAAAACAGAGCTTAAAATAAACAACCTCCAAGTTGGATATATTTAAAAAATCAGTTTACGAGTGAACCGGGGAGTTGGAGCGCAGCTGAAGCGCGAGCGTGCCCGAGCCTCGGCGAGCTCGTGAGAGAGAAACAACACAGAGCCGGTGACGGCTGCAGAGAATGGTGATTCGCGCGAGTAAAAAAGACGAGTGCTCGCGGTCTACCGGGGCTTAATTGTTTCCAAGGCGACCTATCTTTATTACAGCACATAGCAGGGCAGAATCAATAGGCATATATGGTGCGCAATTTGCACAGCGCAAACGTATACATCTGCTTTGGTTTTTTCTTTTGCCATTTCCTCTTTAGTTTTCACCACTCTTCTTTTTTTTTTTAAGATATTTTTTGGCATTTTTTATGCTTTATTGATAGTGTAGAGACAGAGATGAAATGGGGCAGGGAGGGGAGTGACATGCAGAGAACGACCGCGGGCTGGAATCGAACCCGGGTCCGCTGCTGGCCGAGGCCCATGTGGGGGACGCCCTACCAACTGAGCTAAGGGCGCCCCTTTCACCACTCTTCTTCTATGGCGCTTGACCTGACGTGACACATTACCGCCACCTATTGCCCTGGCATGATAACGTCAGTGTTTTGCTCTTATTTTCTATTTTATTATAACTAGAGTTTTCGACCTATTCACAACCTGTAGTCAGTGGAAAGTGAATAACTACATAGATATTACATACAGGAGTGGGGGAGGAATTATGGCAGATGTTTTTGGACAAATGCAATGTTTGAGCATGTCTTCATCACTTGTGGTGTTCACTTTATGAGCCATGAGGGCACGCTTGGTGGATTGGCAGGGTAAATGAGGGAGTTGTAAAGGATCTCCTGAGCTGCAAGGTTTGTCATGTTTTGGAGTTATTTATTAATTAAAAGATAATGTAAATGCAAAACAGCAATTCTGTCAGTCAGTCCATCTTGGTTGTCTCCCACAAACACTCTCACACTTGTTGCTGCTTTTTCTCTGCTTCAGTCAGTGTACAGCCAGCCGTGTCCCAACACACTGTGGGGCAGGAACACACCACTCTAAATTAAATTAAATTAAATGATAACAAATTAATAATAAACTTAACTGGGATAACACAAAAAAAAAAACATACAATGTATGATATACATTTATACAGTATATAAGGGATGACCATGGTAAACCAGTCAACCGATAATATTTTTAACCGGTAAATACTAACGGTTAAAAAAATTAAATCATCTTAATTTCTCTCAGATGACAGGAGATCATTAATTTGTATTGATATTGATACCATTTTCAAGACTCCTTAACGATCCAAGTCTTTATTGATATCACAATTGATAATTTTCTATTATTTTGTTGAAATAGAACTTGTATTATTGCTTTAATTGCTGATATGATCATAGCTCAAGATAGGACATTAAACAGGTCATAATTCCATCTTTACTATCTATTTTATATTGCTGGGAAAACAAGTTTCGCCAAAATCTAAAATTTTTTTTTTTTTGTGTTGCATTTGAACACATCAATCATATTACTGAGCCGGCCTGAACACATCACAGATGACATGTTTGCTACTTTTTTTTAAGATAACTAGCTCTATATCCTTCCGATTTTAACATGGATTTAAAAACTGGATTACTATTTTTAACTGACGGGACTTTCTACACCGTTCGGTTGTGTGATTACTGCCGCTGCTTTGAATGACTGTTGATGCGCCGATGCCGACTCTCCGAGCCCGTCTGCAGCAGCAGCAGCAGCTGACAGAGTTTTTTTTTGACTAGACGGATACTGAGTTGAAGGAGTTTTTTTAACCCAAAGAAAGCAAAGGTACAACACTTTTATATAGGGCTACAGTCCAGTGTTAGATATGACCAAAATACAAGCTGTGGCCGCTCACACTGTGGCTTTCCCGCACGTGAAGGCTCGCTGTGGGCGTGCATGAACCTGTCGGCGGCTGGATGTAAACAGTGCCGCGCCTGCAAGTGACTTATGCCTCGTTTCCACCGAGTAGAGCGGGTCGGATCGGAGCGGCTCAGAGCGGGACAGCTCACTTTTAAGAATCTCGGTGTTGTTTCCTGGGCTGGACTGCGATAGCCGCCGCCAGAACGTGGGTCAAACTATCGGGCTGTGGAACAACTGTGGTCAAGCCAGCGGTCTCTTGTTTTTGCTTGGTCAAACCAGCCGCTTCTTTATTTATTCCCCCCGTGTTGTGAGCACAGAGACGGCTCGGTGCAACTGATGGAGACAGCGAGCGAACAGCGCTGGCTGCGGCAGCTACGTGACAGCGTAGCAGTGGGACACAGTGTAGCCAACTGATTCATTTAATGGCGAGAAAAACACCACACAATAAACAGTGCCGCGCTCACATTTTCGCCAAAACTCTTCACTCTAGCCGAGGTGACTACAAACGGCGGAAATGATTCAAACCAGCCGCTTCTTTATTTATTCCCCCCGTGTTGTTGTGAGTGTGTATTTACTACTATCTATGGCGTAAATACACAGAGACGGCTCGGCGCAACTCATAGAGACAGAGAGCGAACAGTGCTGGCTGCGGCAGCTACGTGACACAGTGTAACCAACTGATTAATTTATTGACGAGGAAAAACACCACACAATAAACAGAGCTGTGCTCACATTTTCACCAAAACACAAGACTATCTTCACTCTTGCCGAGATGACTACACATGGCGGAAATGATTCTTTCGACCAATCAAATGACGGCAGTGTGTAGCTCCGCCTTTTAGGCACCCTTTCAGGTGGCTAGTACCCCTACAGAGGAGTACTGAGATTCGGAGCGGCTCAGAGCGGTTAGGTGCGCTTAAACCATACCCTACCCAACTTTTGGCAAATGAAAAGCCAAACTACCCGGACTGAACCGCTCCGATCCGACCCGCTCTACTCGGTGGAAACGAGGAATTATTAATCGCGCGACTCAACGAATCGATGACCAAATTTGTTGCCAACGCTTTTAGTAATCGATTTTTAATCGATTTTATCGATTCGTTGTTGCAGCCTTAGAAGACACATGGTCAGGTTATTATTACTAATCAAAAAGTTGCAATGAGAAAATGTGTTTATGCGAGATGGATTGTATCTCACCTTTACTGATTGTGACAACAAAGGGCAGGTGAAGGGGGAACTGCCTCTGGACCACAGTGAATTGGAACTCCTGGGGACGGTCATGGAGAGGTGTCCTTGGCAAGAAGAATCCCTTGTTAGGGCCGACTGCTACCCCACAGTCCACTGCCCTGGGCAACATTAGCCCAACCATGAGTCTGGTCCGGTTTCTGAGGCTGCAGCCAGCTCCTCAGCAGCATGACAGGGCATCCTGCCTTCTTTGAATTGTGTCATCAGTGTTGTGTTGTATAAGGTGTGGAACCTGCTCCATGGTGCGATTGTCTCCTACTGGCAGCTTTCTTTCTGTGGTTGTCCACATTTTCAGCAGCCGTCAACAGTTAGTTGTCTTTGTCCTGTGAATGTCAAATTATTACAGTAATTACTTATAAAACTTTGATCTGTGATATGAAAGTGATCTGTCATGATAATGGTAGCTGAACTGGTGAAATGTCTTTCTCATAGGAGGGGGATGGAAACATTTAATAATATCATACATACTATAACATAATATAATAATCTAAAATAATACTTACCATGTTTGTGGCAGGACAGCAGAGCATGGCAGCTGAAACGCTGAGTGGCTGGGAACAGAAATGAGCAAGTGTAGGTTGTTAACTTCTGACTTTTTAGACAAAATACAGTCCAATGGAATGTTATTGAATTGTGCATGTTGACCGTGCATCGGCAGAAATCAATGTTGAACATGTTAGGACCTTTTCGGAGTGCTAACCCATTAAAACCAAATAGAGCTGGATGCATCCACATTGTTTTATCAGTCCTCTTACTACTAAGCCAGTTATAAAACATAAACATGCAGAGGGGGGAGCAGCAAATTATGTCCCCCACAGAAGTAGTTTCTTTGGGCCCTGGTTCTCCTGTGATTCATGTTGAACACTTTTGAATTTTGTGGTTAAAATAATTAAGCACAACTGTTCATATGAATCAGTAGAGTTTATTAAGGTAGCCCGCTTTTCCTTCTTCTAGAGTCATGACAATAACCCATGGAGTAAAAAAATAACCTTCCACTTATATTATGTATGACACTTATGCCTATTGCATATTTGTTTTTCCCCTGATAACTATAATTCACACCGTGTAGTACAGTAGTAGCCTATACATTTGTACAACTTAGGCTGAACCGAATAGGTTCTTGTGAATGTTTTGAGAGTATTCCTCCACATTCCGGGTTACAGAGCATGGGGTAGGCACGATCGCTCTATAGCTCCCACAAAATATTTCAGACCTAACTGATTAAACCCTATTCTCGTCGATTTTTTTTGTGCTTGTGTTGCCGGTAACACTGATACTGTTTTGGAGAAATGCCTAGAAGCAAGAAAAATGGACGCTAAGCTGGACAGCATCCAGGCCGTGGTCTCAAGCCAGGGGAAACTTATAACCGATCTCGAGGAGAATGCAGAAACTGTTTGCGGACGCCTGGAGCAACTTGAGGATACGTGCTCCTCCCTGCAGGAAGATAACAAGCTGTTGAAAGCTAAACTATCGGATTTGGAAGGGAGGAGCAGGAGACAGAACGTCCGTATTGTGGGCTTACCAGAGTCACTTGAGGGTGCGCGCCCCGCCGCCTTTTTCTCCGAGCTCCTCGTCGAGGTGTTTGGTGGTCAAGTTCTCCCTTCTCCCCCGGAGCTGGACAGGGCTCACCGCACTCTGGCACCCAAACCGGGCCCGCATGAGAGGCCACGATCCGTCGTTATCCGCTTTCACCGATACCAGACTAAAGACCTGATCATGAAGGAGGCACGTAAACAGGGCGAGCTGGAGTACCACGGCCACAAGCTCCGGTTCTATGAGGACTACAGCGCGGAGGTCGTGAAGCAGCAGGCTGAATACAAGCGGGTCATGGCTGAGCTTTATCAGCGCGGTCTCCGTCCCTCTCTCCTCTTCCCTGCGAGGCTTTGCATTACTCTCCAGAGCGGCGAGAGAAAGTGGCTGCGGTCTGTCTTTGAAGCATCTAACTACTTATCTACACTGGGTGTGAGTACGTAGTAAATACGATTGCCTGCTGTGAGTATACAATTTTTTTAAAAGAGTAGAGCTGGGTGAACGTGACATTTTTGTTGCTTGTCATTTTGACGTATTGTCTAGCTCACTCGCTTTTTTTTTATTTGTATCTCTATTTTAAAACGGCTAGATAAGCGTGTCTGTTCTTTATTTTTTTTTATTTTTATTTTTTTTGCCATTTGGACAGATTGTCTAACTCACGCCTTGTTCTTTTTTTTGTATTTTGAATTTGTTGGTGGAGCACGGTATGTTTGTTTAGTGTGTTGTCATTTTGACAGTTTGCTGGATTGTTCATAGTGTTACTAGCTGTTATGGGGTGAATTGTACAAGACTTATGTGGGAAGCTAGCACAGGCTAGAAAGTTAAGGCTTGGAATGTTTGTTGTGAGACTAGTAAGGGTCTTTCGGGGTTTGCTGTTTAGAGCAATATATGGGGTGGGTTCTGGGTTGGATGGGGTGGTGTCAACTGGGGGTTTAGCTGATGGGTTATCACCTGCTGTGTTTTCAGTTATCTGTGTTTTCCTTTTTTTTGTGTGTTTTTTTTTTCCTCTGTATTTTGCTACTCTTTTTGTTATCGGAGCAACTCTTTTTACTCTCACTATAACTGAGCTAGATGAAGGGCAATCTTAATTTAATTAGTTGGAATGTCAAGGGGCTAAATCACCAAGTGAAAAGGGGTAAGGTCTTAACCCACCTAAAACGGCTCAGGGCTGGAATAGTTTTCCTTCAAGAAACCCACCTACATGACTCTGACCATGGGCGACTAAGTAAATGCTGGCGTGGACAATTTTTTCATTCTAATTTCAGGGCTAAGGCCAGGGGCACAGCTATCCTTATTCATAGTAATATTCCTTTTGAGTCCTCAAACATTATATCAGACAAAAATGGACGTTTTATTATTGTTTCAGGCAAACTTTACAATAAGTCAGTCATCTTGGCCAACGTCTACGCTCCTAACGTCGATGATGTAGAATTCTTTAAGAGATTTTTTTCTCAACTCCCCGATCTCAATTCCCATTCTCTTATTCTTGGTGGGGATTTTAATTGTTATCTGGATCCAGTCTTAGATCGTTCTTCCCCAAAACCTGCCACTCTTAGCAGATCTGCAGGTTATATCAAATCATTCCTTGCTGATTATAGCCTCTCTGATCCATACAGGTTTTTATACCCCACAGGAAGAGAATATTCATTCTTTTCACATGTCCACCACACTTACACCCGAATTGATTATTTTTTTGTTGATAATTCATTGATGTCAGACCTAAAGTCATGCAGTTATGAAAGTATTGTGATCTCAGATCATGCTCCTCTGCTCCTTCAACTGGCTTTCTCTGACGTTGAGTATACAAGAAGGCAGTGGAGACTGGATCCATTGTTGCTCACAGATGAGAGTTTTCTTTCACACATCTCTACACATATTATGCGAGTGTGGTGCCCCTGATCAAACAGTTGAGCATATCACAACCACCTGCCCCCTGTACAGACCACCCTCGGAAGCCAGCCTGTTTGACGTGGGACCAGAGACAAGGGCATGGCTACAAATCACTGAGTTGGACCTCTGATGTTACACGAAAGAAGAGAAGAAGATAAAGATCCTCTAGATTGTGCATCATACCGACCAATTTCACTATTAAATACAGATGTGAAGATACTTGCTAAAATTCTCGGCCACAGATTGGAGGATGTTCTCCCTTCTATCATATCCCCCGACCAAACTGGGTTTATAAAAGGACGCCAATCATTTTATAATATCCGCCGGCTAATGAACATTTTATATTCCCCCAGAAATATTGAATCAGAATGCCTCGCTTCTATGGATACTGAAAAAGCATTTCATAGAGTAGAATGGAATTATTTGTTTTTCACCCTTGAGAAATTCGGTTTGGGTCCTGTTTTCACTTCTTGGGTTAAATTATTATATGCATGCCCTTCTGCCTCAGTATTAACAAACAGCCGTTACTCAAGTAGTTTTGAGCTGCACCGTGGGACCCGGCAGGGTTGTCCTTTGAGGCCACTCCTTTTTGCTATTGCAATCGAACCACTTGCGATTGCCATCAGAGGTAACAAACAGATTCAGGGGATATGGAGAGGAGGAATTGAACATAAGGTATCATTATACGCCGATGACTTACTTTTGTTTGTCGCCAAGCCAGCCACCTCTTTACCGGAGGCACTTTCTGTGTTGGAGGTCTTTAGTCAGTTTTCTGGCTATAAACTTAACTTGAGCAAGAGCGAACTCTTTCCGATTAATAAAGAAGCTCTTAAACTTGATTACACAGCTCTCCCACTCAAAGTGGTGACAGACCATCTGAGTTACCTTGGGGTATGTTTTACCAGAAATTTTAAAAACCTATTTAAATCGAACTTCCTCAAATTATTGGATCAGGCGAAGCAAATATTATCGAAGTGGTCTCCTCTGGCTTTCTCTCTCATAGGTAGAATAAATTCAATTAAAATGACATTACTCCCAAAGTTCCTATATCTATTCCAATGTCTCCCCATCTTTCTCCCCAAATCCTTTTTTAAGGACCTTGACTCTTTAATGATAAATTATATTTGGAATGGTAAACACCCTCGGTTAAGGAAAGCATTTCTTCAAAGACCAAAACAAACAGGCAGAATGGCCCTCCCTAATTTCCAATACTATTACTGGGCTGCTAATATCCGTTCTTTAGTGTATTGGGTGCATTTTCACCTTGACGACTCAGCCCCAGTATGGGTAACAATGGAGTCCAGCGCTGTTAGCCCATTGTCTCTATCTGCCCTCTTAAACGCCGCACTTCCACTCGCTTCGGCTATTCCAAACAGTAATCCCGTGATTAAGCACTCCCTTCGAATCTGGACCCAATTTAGGAAGAATTTTGGAATGCAGAATTTTTCACTTTTCAGCCCAATTGCAGCTAATCATTTGTTTACTCCCTCGACGGTGGATGGTGCATTCAAGATCTGGCATAAAAAAGGCTTAAAATGCAACGGTGATTTATTTATTAATGATCTATTTGCTAGTTTTTCCCAATTGACAAAACATTTTGGTATCGAAAAGACAAATTTTTTCCGATTTCTGCAAATCAGGCATTTTACACAGAAGTTAATTCCCTTATAAACCGCCAGCCAATCATGTCGATTTGTTTCTTTCTGTAAACCCCACATTAAAAGGCTCAATTTCTGTGGTTTTCAACCTTATTTCGAAGTTGCATAGCCCCTCATTAGCAGCTATAAGAACCCTGTGGGAGCAGGACCTAGGTTCTGCCTTCACAGATCACATGTGGGATTCAGTCCTGGATCGGATACACTCTACCTCCATGTGCGCCCGACATGCTCTTGTGCAATTTAAAGTAGTACATCGTATCCACATATCTAAAACTAAATTAGCTCGTATGTTCCCCAATGTAGACCCGACCTGTGATAGCTGTAAGAGCGCACCGGCATCACTCTTTCACATGTACTGGTTGTGTCCCACCTTGACTGAGTTCTGGACATCAGTTTTTCAAACAATTTCTGAAGTACTTCAGCATCAAATTGAGCCGAACCCTTTCACTGCAATTTTTGGCATTGCTCCCAATTCAGGCTTGCTTAAAGTGAAGCTAAAGATACTGGCCTTCACCTCTTTACTTGCTCGTAGGGCTATCTTACTTAAATGGAAAGATCCTGCTCCTCCTTCCCACTCACATTGGATTAGAGACATTATGTCATGTATGAATCTGGAGAAAATTCGTTGCACTACCCAGGGATCTGAGACTAAATTTCATAAAATATGGCGCCCCTTCTTAAACTATTTTAAGAAACCGACCACAATAATTGAAGAGTAGCTACCCACTCCCCTTTTTTATTTGATTCAATTTTATTTCTTTGTTTTTTGTTTCATATTGGTTGTTTGTTTTTGTTTCTTGAAGTGTGTGTTTCTGTTTCGTTTCTGCTATTTTTAACATTATGTTTTTTTTGTACTAATTTCTTAATGCAGAATTGTTTGTGATTGGGTGTGAGGGTGGGATATGGGTGGGGTATGTTCGGGGGGGGAAAAAAGGGGAAAAAATTTATAATCCATTGTACTGCAGTTGCTTTGCTACTTTGCGATTTAATAAAAAAACCTTTGAAAGAGAGTATTCCTCCACAGCTTATTCAGGCAGCCTACTATGGTTGAATCACACCGAAAACATCTTCAAATACACAGGGGCTCCGCTGAGAAGCAGACAGCAGTATGCCAGGAGTGTGGAGAGTCATATTCCGCCACTGGCACGACAAAAGTAATACAAATGAGCGATGCTGAAGGAAGTGAGTCATTTAAAATAGGCTATTGAACAAATTACCGACTTTAAAAAATAAAACGGTCCTGTGGGGAGGGAGCATATAGCGCGACTACTGGATAATACAAATATGAGCGGCGCTAAAAGCAGTAGTCATTAAAAGAAAGAAAAAGTTTAGCAGCAAAGTGTGGCGTAGGCCTACATAATCTCTTACCAGAGATAGTGCAGCGGCTGGGATGTTATCTTCCTCTTTTTCTGCGGTGACGGCAGCAAAGTGTTGTGTCTCGGTAGCTTGTTGGCTGGGACGTTATCTTGTGCGACGGCTGGGACGTTATCTTGCTGGTAGCTTCTTCTGCAGGTAGACTCCGACACCCACCCCCACCCTCGCGCCTCCCCCACCCCTCGCACATCTCACGTGCTTTGAGTAATTAGTGTCTGGGATTTGGAGTAACTCTGCCCGACAGGCCTCCTATTATAGTAGTATGATGTACAATGATGTAAAAATGATGGTTCGACTTGAAGAATCTGCGTCGACTGCGGGGGTTCCCGATCATCGACTTTCAGGGGGCAGCCCTAGCGTCTATGCTTTCCTACTTCCTTCATCAGGGAACTAATTTGCACATTTTGTTATTAGATGAAGTAATGTTAGGTCCTTTACCACTCAGAGAAACGTGCCGTTCCCTTATGCAGTCTTTAGCAGCATCTTAGGAGGCGAATATGTGTTTAAAGGTGACATATTATGCAAAAACTCTGGTTTAAGTGTATATTTCCGAAGTCTACTAGAAAAGGTTTCAATGGTTTATTGTTCAAAAAAACCATTAGTTTTCTACCATTACCCATTTCTTCAATGCCTTTTCCAGCCTCTTCTGGGGCCTCATTTATAAAGCTTTGCGTGGGATTCACGTGGAAGCTAGCGTACGGAAGAAATGTAGGATGTACGTGCGAACAAAAATATTCTGATTTATAAAACAGTGCGCACTCACGTCCTACGCCTGTTTCCCTTTATAAATCACAATCAACTCTAAATGTGGCGCAGCCTTTGCGGGCTTCACGTAACGCCCATATTTAACCATACATAGTCATTGACACGCCCGAATTAATATCATTTACTGAGTGCATGAAGGCGGTAGTGGCAATCGCCGACTGAAAGGGAAATGGAAAAATAGACTCCACACGGTGTGGATCACTGCGGTCACGCCGAAGTACCCGTTGGAGAAGTGGCGACCAGGGAAAATTTAGTTTGGTGGCACAGTGTGAGGGTAAAGGCGTCAGAGTGCAGCCTGTGGCGATCTCTGTGAACGCTGTGGTCGAAATAAAAAGAAGCGATCCGACATAAAAGTGGACGCAAAAAAGTGCATATCCTCACACAGCAGTGTTTGTGCCACGAGCGGGGGACACTGAGACCCCCCATGAGATACTGATTCGGAGAATTCATCCCGGTGCAGTGACGGGCGGCGGAGGGTTAATAATAATAAACTTCACAGTCCCTTTCAAAACACAGTTACGACGTGCTTAAGAAAAACACATAGATAAAACAGACTAAAAACCGCGAAAAATTAGCACAGTATGTGATGTAGGCTACAATAGGCTTATGATTAGTGTATGAAATTAGTGCACTCCTGTCTGCCTGACTGAGGCATCGAGAACAGCGTCAGTGTAAAAGTAATAGGTTGTATTCCACCTCAATATTATCAGAATGAATCCAATAACATGCAGAGCTTATTCAAAGTTTTTTTTGTTTGTAGGCTATTTAAGATCCTAATTCGTTTTGTTTTTGTTGGTATCACTCCATGGAAACATCCGTGGAGGCATTTTTTTATTAGTAGCCTATATCTGGATTCCTTTTACACAAACACATTCTTTCTCGCACTTCATACATGTGCCGACGGAGTCGCCGTTTCTCCTTTCTCCACTTTCTGTGCGTACGCATGGGTCAGAGTTTGCGTGGAGGACCGCACATCTTCCCGTCAAGTTTGCTTTTTATAAATCCCAATGTTTGCGTAGAAATTGGCGTGCGCCCTCTTCTGGGCGTACGCCACGTTTATAAATGAGGCCCCAGCTCTCTATCTCAAAAGGTTGATTTTGACATCCACCCCCCTTTGCAAAAATCCTAGTCTGCTCTGACTGGTCAGATCTACCTGGGCGTGCATGCACCGCCCTGCTCATTTACTCTATACCAACTTATATGGGCATGGCACACGCCCAGCTGTCAGTTTTGTTTACTTTTGGCCAATGCAGCATGGAGATCGATGT
This sequence comes from Hyperoplus immaculatus, assembly GCA_949357725.1. Taxonomy (NCBI): domain Eukaryota; kingdom Metazoa; phylum Chordata; class Actinopteri; order Uranoscopiformes; family Ammodytidae; genus Hyperoplus; species Hyperoplus immaculatus. Next base: position 828,423 of record OX442361.1, read on the forward strand.
TACCATGTTTAGCTTAATTTCTACAGCAAATGTCAGCACACTTACCACTTCTAAACCAAAAGCTTTACAACTGAACCTGGTCAAGCAGGAGTCTGAGCTGAAAACTGTGAAAATTGCATCAAGATTTCTGGTGTCCCTGACATTATCATCAGGTAAATACAGTTTAAATATGTCACAGTCAATAACAGAATATGAGCTAAGTATTTATGCTAAAACCTCCTAACTTGTAACATACAACGTTTTATGTATGTCTCTACAGGCTAAACTGGGGAATGATCTACAACCCAGTGGGGTGAAAAAGCTTTGGTTGTGAAGCCATGCTGAGGTAACATGTAAACATGTACAGTAACGAGGCAGGAAACACATGTATCAGGCCAAGATTTACTGGAAAGGCATTATCTTTTGTAAAAAAAAAAGTATAGAAATAATTAGTCAAAGCTGCAAATTATCTGACACCCTGTCAATATCTAGTAGATAATGTATCATTTGTATTGTGACCACTCATTTATAATAAAGTTTTACTGTTAAATGTATTGTGTTGCTTACTGTCACTGTTTGCTTCGTGTAGTAAAGGATTACTTGAAACTCACATTTTCATAGTCAGGATGTTGGACTAGTTTTCTGACTGATCTACTTATACGTTTTTTTAATTCAACCCTTTATCTCTCTGAAGATTTCTTATAAAACAGTATCATTACATTTTAAAAAGACCAAAACCATACTTAAAAATAAAGCAGTTTATTCATAGCCAGTGAAATGGAAATATAAAGTGTACATATCAAACAGAAGCAAAGCCATAACTTGTATGTAACTGTCCAGTTGTTGCAGGTGGGCCCTGCAGAAGACCACCTGTCAACAGTGAACAGTCTCCTCTGATGGAACAGATAGTGTGGTCCGTCAGGTCACTCATATCTTTAAAACATGCAACATTCAATGTTATATCATGTAGCCTAGCTGAAATATATATCATACATCTGTAATTATGGCAAAGCTACAAACTAATGAAAATATATTTTTCTTCCATTATTAAATAATATAGGCTACTAATAAGTTCAGTATAGCCCTTGCTCAAGAAGCATCGAGTTCTGAGTGATACTGTGTGCTTTTTGAAACATGGACAGGAAACAAACAGCAGCAGAGGCAACTTACAGTAGGCTATTCTTCCTGTCCAGGGGTTGACACTAAGGTTTCAAATGCACTTGCCCATAGGGCAAGTACAGGTAATGTTTTACTTGCCCAAATGTTGTGTTCACTTGCCCAAAAAAAAAACAAAAAAACTGTTAAACAATGATATATACAGTATAGGCTAATTGAATTATACATTTTAGCGATCTCTTATCTCTTAAATGCAAACACTGCTTACTAGTCTCATCCTGACCACATAAAACGAACAACAATTCATATAAGCCTAGATATCATGACATCACACACTACACCAAGCGCTTGGTCCTGCTGCAGCATTGTGAAAGGGCCTCTTTTTGCCATGCACCTTGCCCAGGGGCTCAGAAGCTACAAACTAATGAAAATATATTTTTCTTCCATTATTAAATTATATAGGCTACTAATAAGTTCAGTATAGCCCTTGCTCAAGAAGCATCGAGTTCTGAGTGATACTGTGTGCTTTTTGAAATATGGACAGGAAACAAACAGCAGCAGAGGCAACTTACAGTAGGCTATTCTTCCTGTCCAGGGGTTGACACTAAGGTTTCAAATGCACTTGCCCATAGGGCAAGTACAGGTAATGTTTTACTTGCCCGAATGTTGTGTTCACTTGCCCAAAAAAAAACAAAAAAACTGTTAAACAATGATATATACAGTATAGGCTAATTGAATTATACATTTTAGCGATCTCTTATCTCTTAAATGCAAACACTGCTTACTAGTCTCATCCTGACCACATAAAACAAACAACAATTCATATAAGCCTAGATATCATGACATCACACACTACACCAAGCGCTTGGTCCTGCTGCAGCATCGTGAAAGGGCCTCTTTTTGCCATGCACCTTGCCCAGGGGCTCAGAAAACTCAGTCTAGCTCAGAGTCAAGCTGAATGTTAGCTTCCACAGAAATTTTTTACTTATTTAAAACGGTCATATTGTGCCAAAAAGTGATTGTGTGCCATAAAATTATTAAAGTCCACCATGTTAAAGCTATTGCCCAGTTATACTGTAAGTAAGGAGGGGGATCATTCATTTCTATTCATATTGATACCATTATAAAGACTCCACAATCCAAATCTTTTTCGATAACGTTCTATTATTTTGTTTAAAGAGAACTGGTATTATTGCTTTAATTGCTTATAAGATGAGCAGAGCTCAGGATAGGACTTTAAGCAGGTCATAATTCCATATTTAGGCCTACTATTTAGTTTATATTGCTGGGAAAACAAGTTTTTTTACCCAAACTGTAGGCTATTATTCAAGCTTCCCGTGAAAAACTCAAATTTCTTATTTTCTTCATGTTACATTTGAACACATCATGATGTCATTTTATTGACCTTTGCCTAATAATCATTTTACTGAGCCGACCTGAACACATCACATTTGAACCATTTGCGATTTTTTTTTAGCTAACTAGGTCTTATCCTGCAGATTTGAATAAGGATTTAAAAACTATCCGATTTTTTAACTGCGGGACTTGCTACAGTCTCTCGTTTGTTGATCACCGCTGCATTGAATGAATGATGAGACGGTGCGGAGCCCGACTGCAGCGGCAGCGGCTCAGCAGACTAGAGTTTTTTTTTTTTTTTTTGAGACGGAGCGGGTTGAAGGAGTTTCTTCAAGACAGTCGAAGGTAGAACACTTTTACAGTCCACGATTCAAGATTCAAGATTACTTTATTTTGTCCCGAAGGAGATTTGTCTTAGACGTACAGACTGCTGCATAACACATAACACAACAAGACAGTAGAAAAATAGAATACTATATAGAAAAATACAGTGCCTAGCACACAAGTGCTGACAGTGCAATGATAAAGTGCATACATACATACAGACATACATACATACATACAGATCTACAAATGGCATTCTACTAACGGCCTGAGTTCAACAGAGTAACGGATAGTGGAATGAATGAAAATTTATACCTGTTCAAATATCTTTTCTTGCATTTAACTGGGACTCTGTACCGTCTGCCTGAGGGTAGCAGGTCGTACTCAGAATGTAAGACATGAGAGGGGTCTGCAATTATTTTCCTAGCCTGTCTAAGTACTGTTTCCTCAAATATTGCTTGGAGAGTGGGGTGCTCCCTCACTCCCATCACTTTCAATGCTGTGAGAACCAATCTGTTGATTTGAGTCTTCCACTTCACAGTTAAATTACCAAACCAAACAGAGATTGCATAGCGAATTATACTTTCGATCACCGAACGATAGAAAAGCAGCATCACCTTCCTTTGGACACCAAACACCCTGAGCCTTCGTAGAAAATGAAGTCGCTGCTGGATCCTAGAGCACACACTATTTACATGAACACTCCAGGATAAGTTATTGTCAATATGCACGCCCAAGTATTTGTACGAATCAACCTGAGCAATGTTAGCATCTTGAACAAGTAACAGAGTGTGGTCCCCCACATGACCTGGGTCAAACACCATTTCTTCAGTTTTTTTTGTGTTAACTGTGAGGTGATGGTCCTCACACCACCGTACAAAGTTGTTTACCTCCTGCTTATAAACAAGGGTGTTCGTATCATTATCCATAAGACACAGAATGGCAGTGTCATCCGAGAATTTAATAAAAGAGACACTAGGATGCCTACTGATGCAGTCATTAGTATATACTGTGAATAAGGGAGGAGAACTTACACACCCTTGAGGAACACCTGTACTTATTACTTTTGACTGGGATGTTGTCTGGTTCACTCTAACCTGTTGGGTCCTGTTAGTTAAAAAAGAGTGATACCATCTGATGATATATGGATTAACAGACATCTGTTGAAGTTTACTGAGAAGGATATGTGGCTGCACAGTATTAAAGGCGGAACTGAAGTCAACAAACAATAATCTGGCATAAGCCTTGGGGTTCTCAAGATGTTGCAGGACTGAATGTGTTATAGTGAGGATTGCATCATCAGTGCCACGGTTATCTCTATAGGCAAACTGATATGAATCTAAATGTCCGTTTATATTTGACTTCAGCTTCCCCACCATTAGCTTCTCTAAGCACTTGACTACAATGGAGGTCAAAGCAACAGGCCTATAGTCGTTTTTATCTTGGGGGACCGCTTTTTTTGGAAGGGGGATGATGGTCGCTTTTTTCCACAGAGATGGAACCGTATGCGAGTCCACTGACCTTTGATAGACAGGGGCCCAAGCTGGTGTAAGCTCCTCCGCACATGTCTTCAAAAGGAAGGATGAAACACCATCGGGGCCTGCCGCCTTGCTAGTGTCTAGTCTCTTAAACTGTTTTGTCACTTCAATGTGATCTATGTCTATTTTTGAGACATCATCCCCTGATGGAATGGTGCTAATGACCTTGTAGCATTCAGAAGAATGGTCATGTGTATCAAACCGGAGGTAGAAATTATTAAGTTCATTTGCCATGGAACTGTCATCTGTTGAATACAGTGATTTCCTGGTAGGGATCATATTTGTGATAGATTTCATTGTGTCCCACATTTTTTTGGTGTTATTTGCTTTAAAGTCATTTTCAATGGATTCCTTATATTGCTGTCTTGCTGTGTTGAGTTTCTGGTTTAGCTCATTTTGCACTAGTCTTTGTTGCAGATGATCCTTGTTCTTGAAAGCCAGCCTCTTGCGTTTAATACCATCCTTAATGTCCTTATTGATATACGACTTGTTGTTGGGATATATCTTAATTGTTTTATGAGGTATCACTGTCTCCACACAGATGCGGTCCAGTGATGGAATAATACGCTGAAGTAGGCCTAATTAAATGAAGATGACCCGACTCGATATTTAAAATTATATAATGTGACCTAGCCTACTGGACTCCATAGCGGTATCGACAAGCTCAAACGTTATTGACTCCTGGGTTTTGAATATAGCGGAACCAGGTCCGTAGGATAGAGCCGGCTTTCGGAACGTAGACAGCGAAACTGCGCGCACACAGGCTGTGTGTGAGAGAGAGATCGAGTGCGAAAGAGCGACCGTGATGCTGCTGGCTGCAGCGCGCAGCTGCTCAATTGCGAATATAGCCGATCTATTTTGTGTGAGTTAGCGGGAAAAAAAATGTTTTGCAGACTGTAAAACACATGAATACACATAGCCTAGACTACAGACAAACCCTCTAAAATCCACTTGCCCGTCCGGGCAACCAAGAAGCAATCTCAAGTTGCCCAAACATTATTTTCAGTTGCCCCGGGCAAGCGGGAAACCGTCAGTGTCAACCACTGCTGTCTATTATAGTGTACATAAACACTGGAGATGTAATAGGCCTACTGCTGCATGTACCACGAGAGCTTGCATTACTACACACTGTCAACAACAAACAAATACTATTCAGTTTCGAACACACCGTACAGTTTCCCCGTCTGTTTTTCACACAGGGGCTGTCACGGACAGACTCACAGATCTAAACGTTAGCATAAAGCTAACGGTTAAGCTAGCAGACGCTAACGCTAACTACCCAGCGGCATTATCTCGTTTCAGTCGGCGTTGGTAGGAGGGATAAATTAAAGCACATTACACACATTGAACTCTTAAACGGACAGATTTGTTTTTTAAATAGGACTACTTCAGGGTGTCCGCGGAAGTCTTAAAAGTCTTAAAAAGTCTTAAATTCATGTATCTAAAATTAAGGCCTTAAAAAGTCTTAAATTCATTAAAAATGTGATATGCTGGTCTTAAATCCATTACTCAAAGGTCTTAAATTTGTCGGGGAAGGACTATTCTATGTTATATATATTTTTTCTTCCGCGACTTTCCGAGAAGGAGATGTAGAGAGGCTACTTTCTAACTAACTGCTCATATAAAAGTCCTACACTACGCTAGAGGCAGCACGGCCGTGTGTGGCTGTGATCCGCATATAAACGTAGCATAGAAGAAGAATGTGTGTCCCCTGCCTCCGAATTTGAAGTCGGTCGCGTGAAAGCAAGAAAGGGGAGAACGACCCAGCGAAATGCATGCCCAGCTTTTATAAATTCAGTGAGAGGTGGAGGGTGGACGACAAATATCATGGCTGGCTTTATTCACCCCGCGACCACACACTGCCGCTACTCCGTAGGTGTGCAACCACCCACCCGCTGGCGATGTAGGTAGGCTACTGACAAATCACACAGAAACAAACAGATTGATTGTGTTTAGTAAAATTTTTTATGTATCTATATTTATTAATTAATAGCTGCTCATTAGACGGTCATTCGGGTCGCGTTGCCGTGAGCTCACAGAGTGAGATGCGAGTCTCTGCTTCTCTCTCTGTCTGTCGCTTTCTTTCTCTCCATTCTGCTCTCCCTCTCTGACTGCTAGTTAAGAACTATTGCCTATCGTCCCGTCAATCGCAGACAGTAGCCTACATTTCCATCACCATTCGGTACAACCCTAATACCCGCAGTTTATTAACCTGGCTGCCTGCGTGTATATGAAGAAAATAAAACATTTCGCAAATTACCGCAGGTCCCGTGGGCATCCTCCAGTTATGCAAACCTGTATACAGTAGCCTATGCTATGCCTACTTTACAGTAGCCTATTTCCCGATTTTGAAAGTGAAAAACATTCACCTGTGGAACCAATTTTTAAATAGTTTCTGCCATAAGTTCTGAAAAATAAAATTAATGGACTAAGTTTATTGTTTATTGAATAAGTAGGCTAATTAAAATTTGAAGGACGCTTCCCCATAAATTACCAGATTTTTGTATTTCATTCTAATACTGCATGCTGCAGCTAACACATTTTCTTTATTGATTAAACTGTTCTTGTGACTCGATTAATCAGAAAATGTCAATCAATTGATACAGCTCTAAAATAGGTTGAATAGGTGGTAATGATGAGTTTTCACGTTGCCTTTACAGTGATCTTATATTTATTTGATGGTAAATGCGGGGGGACATTGTCTTCATTCAGACGGCTGAACATTTTTTATTTTCTGTAATTAGTGCATTGAATATTTGATATTCAAACTTAATAAACCTCTACAGAGCATACTGTAGTGTAGTTTGTAGATTTATGTTGCCAAGGTATTGGTGTTCATTAGAGGTCTTCAAATGTGCAGATACCCTGAGAGAGGCTACTTTCTTCCTAGCTTCTGATATAAATGAGTATCACTTTATGTTCAATAAACAGACAAAAAGCAAACTTGAATGAGTCTCATTGAGTGACACACAAGCTATGCTTGGGTTGTAATACAGCTGGACCCCCCAAATATCGCCTATATGTATTGTGTTTTAGGTCTTAAATTTCATTCAAGGTGGTATTAAAAAGGTCTTAAAAAGTCTTAAATTTGACATGCTGAAACCTGCAGATACCCTGTACTTACATTTCCAGAGGAGAGATGGTGTCTCTCAGTCTTCCAGGCACAATCTCCTCCACACTCCAGTATAACGGCAGATCACACTAGATTGCCAACCTTTGCTGGGCATAGCCTAACTAAAAATGAAGTAAATCCATTCAGCCCCAGTCTGCTTTGAGGCTGGGGTGTGATGGTAGCTTGAGGATGAGCTAACACTGCAGCTTGCTTCTGCTCTGTTGCATGAGCGAGTGGAGGCTCAGCCAGGTGTGTGTGGTTACCAACGGGGCGTCTTGATTTGCCAATCAACTGCCGAGTTTCTGGCAAGCTTTCCCGTGGGAGTATTTATGATAATGAAAACCGACCAATTTCGTCATCAGTCGGTGTTTTTTGGAACAGACCTTCAAATCCCCCCTTTTTCGAAATAAGCATCCCAGAAGAAACTGACATATTTGTCTTTTTGAAGCTTGTGTGTGTTGGTAGGGACCCCAATAACCTAGAAAGTGTGCCCAAACACCGGCAATGTTTGGTTTTTCATAATATGTCCCCTTTAAAGGTATCGTAGCATTGGCTCCTTGTTGGCTCATAGCCTCGGGCTTTAACCAGCACCGCATTTTATTATTATTTTATTTTTAAAAGTTGCCTTGTCTTAATGGATTGTTGTTTGCCTAGAAAATCTTGGAATAAAGATGTAATTGGGTAAAAACCTCTTGTATACAGTCTATGGTAAAAATGCTGTGTTTTGAATGTTCTGTTGGCATTTTTTAATATGTAAAAAGATAATGATTAAACCTGCAGTGTGTAGAATTTTGGGATTTTTTTCATTGCAGACTTGGTAGAAAATAATTATAATATCCATAAGTACGTTTAATTTAGTGCATAATAGCTGATTTTTTTTTTTAGAATTATTATTTTTTCCCTTAGAAAGGGTCTCTTATATCTCCATATTTCTCCATACCATGGACCGAGGCATGGGCGCCGCCATTTTGGAAGCGTCATAGTTAGAATGTTATCAGTTTACAGAAGCACAGAATAGAACAGTTGGCCACACTGTGTCCATCAGTTGGAATGTTCTTGAAGAATTTATGTTGCTTCTCTGAACGGGAGCCATAGAGCCCAACTGTTGTGGTGATTTCATATTACATACTGCATAAATCGATAATTGAGCGTTAATTTTCCCGATGATCGATCAATGACATTTCTTAAAATGCCCATCCCTCATGACGATCATGACAGAGATAAGATGAGATTTCTTCCTCCACTTGCCGGAAATTCCCGACAACAGCAGACTTAAGTTGAAGTGATATTCAAAATCACCTTGGAAAAATAGTTTCTCAGTTACAATTCAACCAGCTTTACTGGCATGAATGTATAAAACAATATTACAAAGCATCAAATTTACACATGCCTAAATAATGGGCTCATATAGGTACTAGGTTGCATGCCCCTGAAACCCCCTAGAAAGTTTGCAGCCTCTTAAAATAATGTTGGAAACACTGCCTATCATTAACCATGTTGATTTTATTCTTATTACAGTACATCCTCCCTGTATGTTGGCACTAAGTCATTCAGAGCAAACTAGAGGTTCATGGTAGTTTAATGTACTTTTTAATTGGCCTATATTTTCCATTTCGGGCAAGTATGTTTTATTGTTGGGCATGCTTAATGTCAAGGACTGATTACAATGTCTGTGTTCAGTGCGATTGTGAATCCGAGGTTAACAGTTTAAATTGGAAGTCATTATTAATTAAGACCATAGACACTTGGTTTTGATTCATGCCTCACAATGCTCAAAATGACACCAAAACAAAGAGAATAAGCAAACAAAAGCATACCATACCAGCAGATATCAGTGGTTATTATAAAGGAGAGAGGTCAGATTGACCCAAGACAGTTGTAGGAAATTTGCTGTGTCAAACCTGAATTTTTCCTTCCCATGTTTCCCAGTTCTGTCCGAGGCGCCACCAGCACCACCACAAAACATCCATGTTGATAAGTGGAATCTAACATGGACTCCTGCCACTGAGGAGGGACCAGTCAACTACACAGTGCAGTACCGCAGGTGAGCCCTATAGTAGGGCCCGACCGATTTATCGGCCGGCCAATTATATCGGCCGATTTTCGCATATTTCGGAATTATCGGCATCGACCGTTTTTTGCTGATTTTTGCCGATTTTTTTCAAAAAATTTTAATTTTTAATTTTTTTTTAAGCAATCATGCGTGAAATGTAGTGCTGCCTTGGAGCTGGCCCACCAGCAAAGTAGCGGCAATAGCTCCTTCCGCGCTTCACGGCTAAACAGCCCCTGAAGGACGAGCTCACCCGTTTACTCCGACCTCTTTGGTTACGAAGCTGCACACTGTCCGAAGCACGATCCTTTCAAAAAAGCGAACAATTATCCGCACGCGGTACTCTTACTGCGTCTGCGAGAAGATGAAAGGAACAGATCCTCTGTAGACACCGGGCTATATAGCCCTTCCGGTGTCACGAGGGTCACAGGTGACTTTGTTGACATAGGTACTCGAACTGTGCATGCGCTAGATGAATATATCCAGTGCTTAATGCACCGCCTCTGGCGGTCAGTAAGGATGAAATAGAACACTTTAACATTTGATCATATTACGAATGCACATGATTATAACAGTTATTTCCCTTACACACTATATTTCCATTTAATATGTGAAATGTGGTAGAAGCTGTTAAATAGGGAAAGTGAAAAAAATCCATTAATTTAAAAATCGTGATCCCATCTCATGTGATTTTAAATCGATTTATAATTTGCCAAAATCGATTTAAGAAAATAAAAATAAATATACAGTCCCCTCCAAAATTATTGGAACAGTTAGGCCAATTCCTTTATTTTTGCTGTAGACTGGAAACATTTGGGTTTGACACCAAAATATGAATATGAGACAATAGATCAACATTTCAGCTTTCATTTCCAGGTATTTACATCTGGATCTGATACACAACTGAGAAGATAGCATTATTTATCGCGTTACCGGCATCGGACCTCTTTTTTTCAGTAACGAGTAATCTAACGCGTTACTATCTCCAAACCAGTAATCAGATTAAAGTTACTCATCAAACTCACTGTGCGTTACTTTTTCTGTCATTTTCCTTAGTGAAACATTTTACATAAATGCACAAATGACTGCGATTGCGATTTAATGTAAATAAATGTGCGCGCATGTGTCTCTAAACGCTCCAACCGCTCCTCTCGTCTTTTTGGTAGCACCCTCGTCTCTGACATGCAGCGTGTGTGTGTGTCTGTGTGTATGCAGTAGCATTACGGCCGAGTCTAAGCTGAACTGTGGCGCAAAACAAACGTTTCCCATGAAATATAGCATCTGCTATGGGGATATTTAGGATTCGGGTACGGTGACGTTGAAGAGATAGAAGTGTTTAAAACTTGGAAACTTATAGTCACGTGGCGACCGGTGGCCGTACACACCCAGTCTATCAACACATGAGACATCGTAGAGAAAAGTCAAATTATTGCATGAGAGTGAAGGGCCAAGCACGTTAACTTTACAGACACTGCTACTGTCTTTGCACTTTGGAGGAATGCATTTATTTTCATGGGGGGTTTTGCAGGACATTTTAACAAGGATGACAGAAACTGGAATTCTCTTTAGTTTTCATTTATTTTCTCTCTTCGCATGAGACTTGGTCACATTCATCAACAATCAACATTCAAACAATTCAGAAGGTCCCTATATAACCCCCACCCCCGCAAATCAGTTCATTAGGGCCCGAGCACAGACATGTGCGAAAGCCCTATTGTAACCGGTAGGATTTTTAGGGCCCGAGCACAGACATGTGCGAAAGCCCTATTGTAACCGGTATGATTATTATTCCCTATTTAGGGCCCGAGCACCGACCGGTATTGAAACCGCAAGGATTTTTATTCTTTTTATTATTATTATTATTCTTCTTAGTCATTTTTGGCACTTTTCACCCCCTTCCCATCGAAAAAAAACGGAAAAACTTTGCAGACAGGTCAGACCTGCAAAAAATTGCAACTTATCAGTGGTTTCGGGATTTGTGCATTAAAATTGCGCCCCCTATGGCCACAAACAGTTTTTCAGGAAATGCATGCTCAAAAATTGGGCTAGAAGCCTGAAATTTTAGGACAACATGTAATGGCCCAAGGCGCACATAAATGCAATTTTATGTCCAGGGCCAAAATCAACAGGAAGTCGGCCATGTTGGATTTAGTGCCTAAAATCGCCAAAACCATAATTTCGCATTTTGACGAACTGGTCCTAGAGTTTTTACGCCAGGGACGTCAAACCACTGCTCAAGTACTCAAAACGCTTGCCCGATGTTAAATTGCGAAAAGATTTCAACGGCACAGTAGTACCAGTGATCTATTGGGGGTCAAAGTTGACGTAAACATCATAATTAACGAACCTCATGAAACTTTAATTCATCATAACTCAGGCTGTGTTATACCTAGCTGCACCAAATTAATAACCCAAATGTATCTTTGCAGACCCCACAAAAAAGCCTCTGAAGCCCCGCCCCAAAATCAACAGGAAGTCTTTTAATTTGAAATATGTGAATTTCTGACTCAAAAATCATCAAAATGTTCAAAACTTAATAACTCCTAGCAGGAACATATTTAGAAAAACGTCCACTGTAGGGACACTCATCTATCATGGAATATACACCACAAAATTTTTTGTTTGATTCCGAATAACTATGACGAGATGGGAGCCGATATTCGCCAAAATGGCGTCTAAAGTCAGAACTCCACATTACTCTGCAGGATTGCAGAGCAAAGTGGACTCATAACAACTTTTTGTGCAAAAAAAAATATGATAGGGTACGTCCTCCGACATGGAAGATGATATACCCGAAAGCTTGTTTTATCCGGAATGACCGTCTTGCAGAACGGGCGCCACATTCGCCAAAAAACATCAAAAATGAACCTGATGAACCCTTTGAATGATCATAACTCAGGCTGTGTTATACTTAGAACCACACAATTTTATACAGCAATGTACAATCCCAGTACAAACAAAAAAGCTTCTTGACACCCCGCCCCAAAATCAACAGGAAGTTTTCTTTTTAGCAATATTCACCATAAAAACAGGAAGTTGCCCTAACTCCACCATACTCTGTCTCATCTTCTCCAAATTTGGTATGGTAAATGACACCCAAGGCCTGAGAAAGCCCAAACACTAATATTCATACAAAGTGAGAGCGCCATCTGTTAAAACGCCTTTGCTGTAGCTTGGCGTCTACGAAGTTGACGCCAAGTTGCTGTAACTCCACTATACTCAGTCTGATCTTCTCAACATTTGATAGGCTTAATGAGACCCAAGGCCTGAGTAAGCCCACACAATAATATTAAGAAAAAGTGAGAGTGCCAACTGCTGGGTCAAGTAAATATTGCATGCTTGTTATTTACCTTCAAGTCCTACACACTTTATCAAATCAACCTCAAAGCAGCTCAGGGAGGTCTGGAGACAGCCACCATGATAACACGGGAAGCTGGTTCAATCAGCTGAGATGCTTTCGCCATAGCTTGTTTTATGTGCCACAAAACAGGAAGACACTCTAACTATCATTCTTCACTCATTCATTCTTCATTAACAACACTCTAAGATAAACTACACCTTTTCAATTATGAAGCATTGCAGTCAGTGAAAATATTATAACACAATATATGTTGATATAGAGTCTGTACAATTACAAAAAAAATCATTTTCAAGTTGTCACCTCTATCCACAGAATGTCTGCTATTTTAAATTGTGTTTTCAACTTGCCACTAGATGGCAGTATTGCATTACAAATAGAGGGACTGAAGACTTCTCTTAGCCCAGTGGTTCTCAATTATTTTCTGTCATGCCCCCCCTAGGGGACAAACATTTTTTCGCGCCCCCCCCTAAATTGAAATACTATTGAGAACCTGCTAATATTTATTTATTAATCCGTACAAAAACACTGTTTCTGGCATGAGCATTCTGCATACAATCACCTTAATATCAAATTAGATGTTAGATTATAAAATTAGCTGATAACTTCTGCAGCAACTTTAAAAAAATTTGAAGTTCAGTTTATTAGCTCAATTTGTAACATTTAAACAAGACAACTCAGTCTGTGTGAATCTCAGGACAGAGAAACAAGAGCAAATGATTAACTGAGGTTTGCATTTCATTCAAAACATTTCACAACTGTAAACATAGGTGGTGTTTTTTCATTATTATAGGCCAATATGCCTTCTATGATGCGAACCTATAATTGGTTAATGTTATTATTAGTGTACTTGCTTTATTTCCTTCTGAATAGCCTACAGAGACACTTGGAGACACATGTGGACGTTTATTTACTGCAAATCACGGCCTTTCGCACAGTTATGACCATACACAAGCATACATCGCGCTTCGCTGTAATTTCGCTCTGCAATGTCCCATGTGCTGCAAACTTCACCTTCCTGGTAAGAGTCCAGGCCTGAGGTCGTCCTTGCATCCATATCAAGCACGTCGCGGCAACTTCCGCGCTTCCGGCGACAGGTATTGCTGTGCCGCGCGCTCCGAAGAGGCACATTCTCTTGTGCGGTCGCCCGGAGCGCCGCGGATGGCCAGGACGGCGAGCAGCACGGAGGTGCGAGGGCCCGGTCATCACTGCTTGCAGTTTTAATCTTCTTATTAGGGCCCGAGCACAGACATGTGCGAAAGCCCTATTGTAACCGGTAGGATTTTTATTTTTCTTCTTTGGAATCTAAAATGGGACTTTTCCCCTACTTGCCCTGGCAGAAAAGTTGTAAAACTTTGCAGACAGGTCAGACCTGCAAAAAATTGCAATGTATCAGTGGTTCAGGATTTGTGCACAAAAATAGCGCCCCCTATGGCCAAAAACAGTTTTTTAGGAAATGCATGCTCAAAAATTGGCCTAGAAGCCTGAAATTACAGGACAACATGTAATTGCCCAAGGCGCACCTAAATGCAATTGTATGTCATTAGCCAAAATCAACAGGAAGTCGGCCATGTTGGAATTAGTGCCTAAAACCGCCACTTTACATCTTTTCGCATTTCGACGAACTAGTCCTAGAGTTTTTATGCCAGGGACGTCAAACCACTTCTCAAATACAAAAGACCCTTGCCCAATAAGGAATTGCGGAAAGCTCAGGAAGTTAGCAGGGAACCAGGGATCTTTTTGGGGTCAAAGTTCGCGTAAATACGCACCTCATGACACTTTAATTCATCATAGCTCAGGCTGTGTTATACCTAGCTGCACCAAATTAATAACCCAAATGTATCTTTGCAGGCCCCACAAAAAAGCCTCTTGAAGCCCCGCCCCAAAATCAACAGGAAGTCTTTAAATGTGAAATATGTGAATTTCTGACTCGAAAATCCTCAAAAAGTTCAAAATTTTTTAACTCCTAGCAGGAACATATTTAGCAAAACGACCTGAATAGGGACACTCATAAGACATGGAAGATATACCAATAATTTTTTTGTTTGATTCCGAATAACTATGACGAGCTGAGAGCCGATATTCGCCAACACGGCGATAAAAGTCAGAACTCCACATTACTCTGCAGGATTGCAGAGCAAAGTGGACTCATAACAACTTTTTGTGCAAACAAAAACATGATAGGGTACGTCCTCCGACATGGAAGATGATATACCCGAAAGCTTGTTTTAATCGGAATAACCGTCTTGCAGCAGCGGCGCCTGATTGGCCAAAAACCATCACAAACGCACGTCATGAACCCTTTGATTGATCATAACTAAGGCTGTGTTGTACTTAGAACCACACAATTTCATACAGCGATGTACAATCCCAGTACGAACAAAAAAGCCTCTTGACACCCCACCCCAAAATCAACAGGAAGTGTTCTTTTTAGCAATATTCGCCCATAAAACCAGGCCCCCAGGATGCTGCCTTCTCCGAGCAGCCAGCATGGACTAGTGGCCAACCCATTGGTACTGCATGCTGTGAATGGGAGCAGTCTCTTCCTACATTAAGTAGGAAGAGACTGCCATCTGCTGGATACATTTATCTACACATCCTACTCCCACTAAATGGCAGTATTGCATTACAAATAAAGGGACTGAAGACTTCGCTTAGCCCAGTGGTTCTCAATTATTTTCTGTCATGCCCCCCCAGGGGACAGACATTTTTCGCCCCCCCCCCCCTCTCCCCCAAATTGAAATACTATTGAGAACCTGCTAATATTTATTTATTAATCCGTACAAAAACACTGTTTCTGGCATGAGCATTCTGCATACAATCACCTTAATATAAAATTAGATGTTTGATTATACAATTAGCTGAGATAACTTCTGCAGCAACTTCAAAAAAAATTGGAGTTCAGTTTATTAGCTCAATTTGTAACATTTAAACAAGACAACTCAGTCTGTGTGAATCTCAGGACAGAGAAACAAGAGCAAATGACTAACTGAGGTTTGCATTTCATTCAAAACATTTCACAACTGTAAACATAGGTGGTGTTTTTTTATTATTATAGGCCAATATGCCTTCTGTGATGCAAACCTATAATTGATTAATGTTATAATTAGTGTACTTGCTTAATTTCCTTTGAAATAGCCTACAGAGACACATGTGGACGTTTATTTACTGCAAATCACGGCCTTTCGCACGGTAATGACCGTACACAAGCACACGTCGCGCTTCGCTGTAATTTCGCTCTGCAATGGTCCATGTGCTCCAAACTTCACCTTCCTGGTAAGAGTCCAGGCCTGAGGTCGTCCTTGCATCCATATCAAGCACGTCGCGGCAACTTCCGCGCTTCCGGCGACAGGTATTGCTGTGCCGCGCCCTCCGAAGAGGCACGTTCTCTTGTGCGGTCGCCCGGAGCGCCGAGGACGGCCAGGACGGCGAGCAGCATGGATGGGCGAGGGCCCGGTCATCACTGCTTGCAGTTTTAATTATTATTCTTAGTCATTTTTGGCACTTTTCACCCACTTCCCCTGGCAGAAAAGTTGTAAAACTCTGCAGGCAGGTCAGACCTGCAAGAAATTGCAATGTGTCAGTGGTTCAGGATTTGTGCATTAAAATTGCGCCCCCTATGGCCAAAAACAGTTTTTAAGGAAATGCATGCTCAAAAATTGGGCTAGAAGCCTGAAATTTCCGGACAACATGTAATTGCCCAAGGCGCACCTAAATGCAATTGTATGTCATTAGCCAAAATCAACAGGAAGTCGGCCATGTTGGAATTAGTGCCTAAAACCGCCACTTTACATCTTTTCGCATTTCGACGAAAGGCTCCAAGAGTTTTTGCGACAGGGACGTCAAACCACTTCTCAAATACTAAAGACCCTTGCCCGATAAGGAATTGCGAAAAGCTCAGGAAGTTAGCACGGAACCAGGGATCTTTTTGGGGTCAAAGTTCGCGTAAATACGTACCTCATGAAACTTTAATTCATCATAACTCAGGCTGTGTTATACCTAGCTGCACCAAATCAATAACCCAAATGTATCTCTGCAGGCCCCACAAAAAAGCCTCTTGAAGCCCCGCCCCAAAATCAACAGGAAGTCTTTAAATGTGAAATATGTGAATTTCTGACTCGAAAATCCTCAAAAAGTTCAAAATTTTTTAACTCCTAGCAGGAACATATTTAGCAAAACGAAAACTCTAGGGACACTCATAAGACATGGAAGATATACCAATAATTTTTTTGTTTGATTCCGAATAACTATGACGACCTGGGAGCCGATATTCGCCAACACGGCCCCAAAAGTCAGAACTCCACATTACTCTGCAGGATTGCAGAGCAAAGTGGACTCATAACAACTTTTTGTGCAAAAAAAAACATGATAGGGTACGTCCTCCGACATGGAAGATGATATACCCGAAAGCTCGATTTATCCGGAATAACCGTCTTGCAGCACTGGCGCCTGATTGGCCAAAAACCATCACAAACGCACGTCATGAACCCTTTGATTGATCATAACTAAGGCTGTGTTGTACTTAGAACCACACAATTTCATACAGCGATGTACAATCCCAGTACGAACAAAAAAGCCTCTTGACGCCCCGCCCCAAAATCAACAGGAAGTGTTCTTTTTAGCAATATTCGCCCATAAAACCAGGCCCCCAGGATGCTGCCTTCTCCGAGCAGCCAGCATGGACTAGTGGCCAACCCATTGGTACTGCATGCTGTGAATGGGAGCTTATTTTCCATGGAGCCCTGAGGCAGATTTCCCCGTCCACACAATAAAAGCGGCGAACAAGATTGTGTCTCTGCAAATTTTTTCTGGATATCAATCATAGGCTCATACTTATCTTTAGACCATGTACTAATAAAACTGAAGTTTTCTCATTTAAAAACGCCACCTCAAGCGTTTTATTAGCCCAACGGCTTTCAACGTCTTTCAGTTTGTTTTCGCGGGAGGTTACACTGCTTTCTTCATCCAAGAACGTCAGTGAAACGTGTTCATTTTCTACTTATTTACAGGGCATGCACAGATAGGTAAATGGTTAATGCAATGCACTGGGAGACAGGTCACCTAGGTTCAAATGCCGGCTGGTAAAATAATTACATATTTACGTTATTTTCTCTTACAGTGGAGATACGCCACACATCTAATATATTATTGTATTTTTTATTTGCCTATTTGTTAAAGGAAATTGCCTATATTGTTTTAATGTAAGTGTTGTTTACACACATTGACTATATCTACATAGTTCCAATTACATTCAACCGGAAATAAAGTTGCCCAATACACAACAATATTCTTTGATAATTGTTTAACTTTTAGTTACAGAGTACACATAAGATTTCAAGATATCATTAAAACTAAATACAATACAAAGCCACTATGTAGTAGGTGAATTGCTAAGGTCAACAAATCATGGTTGATCCTGTGTTGGTTTGAAGATGGAAAAAGCAAACAAACAAGATGTAATGTGAAGCTTTTATAGCCAACAAGCTTTGGTGATCTCCATCTGATGACGATTGTCAGCCAACAATCCAGAGAACTGGGAGAGGAAATCTTCGAGGAGTGAAGGTCTCAGAAAAGGAATTATTATAAACTGACTAAATGAACACACACATGCAACTCTGTTATTTTGTGCCTGACTAAAGGGAATTAACTATAGTTGCTAACAGTAAATGTCACAAAATCTACCTTAAATTTAGTCAGAAAAAAGATTTATTAAAGACAGAATACATCTGTCAGACCAATATCACAAGATTTTGCTAGATAAGTTAATTAACATTTTTAATTTTAAACCCAATGTATTCAAGATTATCAATGGACTATTCTCATTTAATATTTAAAATTAAAACACAGCAGTCATACAAGTAAAGTTATTAAGTCATGTAACATTTATTTACACAGCTCCTACAGTTTACTCAATAAACAATGACTTAATAATAATCAATATGTTATATTCTCTAACTATCATTCTTCACTCATTCATTCTTCATTAACAACACTCTAAGATAAACTACACCTTTTCAATTATGAAGCATCGCAGTAAGTGAAAATATTATAACACAATATATGTTGATATAGAGTCTGTACAATTACAAATAAAATCATTTTGAAGTTGTCACCTCTATCCACATAATGTCTGCTATTTTAAATTTTGTTTTCAACTTTCCACTAGATGGCAGTATTGCATTACAAATAGAGGGACTGAAGACTTCTTTTAGCCCAGTGGTTCTCATTTATTTTCTGTCATGCCCCACCTAGGGGACAGAAATTTTTTCGCGCCCCCCCCCCCCAAATTGAAATACTATTGAGAACCTGCTAATATTTATTTATTAATCCGTACAAAAACACTGTTTCTAGCATGAGCATTCTGCATACAATCACCTTAATATAAAATTAGATGTTTGATTATACAATTAGCTGAGATAACTTCTGCAGCAACTTCAAAAAAAATCGGAGTTCAGTTTATTAGCTCAATTTGTAACATTTAAACAAGACAACTCAGTCTGTGTGAATCTCAGGACAGAGAAACAAGAGCAAATTATTAACTGAGGTTTGCATTTCATTCAAAACATTTCACAACTGTAAACATAGGTGGTGTTTTTTTATTATTATAGGCCAATATGCCTTCTGTGATGCAAACCTATAATTGATTAATGTTATAAATAGTGTACTTGCTTAATTTCCTTTGAAATAGCCTACAGAGACACTTGGAGACACATGTGGACGTTTATTTACTGCAAATCACGGCCTTTCGCACGGTAATGACCGTACACAAGCACACGTCGCGCTTCGCTGTAATTTCGCTCTGCAATGGTCCATGTGCTCCAAACTTCACCTTCCTGGTAAGAGTCCAGGCCTGAGGTCGTCCTTGCATCCATATCAAGCACGTCGCGGCAACTTCCGCGCTTCCGGCGACAGGTATTGCTGTGCCGCGCGCTCCGAAGAGGCACGTTCTCTTGTGCGGTCGCCCGGAGCGCCGAGGACGGCCAGGACGGCGAGCAGCATGGATGGGCGAGGGCCCGGTCATCACTGCTTGCAGTTTTAATTGACAATTGTCTTTGTGTGTGACATGACGTCACCACTAAGGTGCGCTTCTTTTGAGCACCTTTAAAGCTGCAACAGACTCCCGGCCAATGAGACTCTTCTGGTTCTCATTACACATCTAGCTCAAGGGGATAGAGCAATTGTACTGGTCTTCTGATTTAAGTTCCTTGAAGGGAGCATGACAAGACAAGAGCGTACCTTTCCATCTCTTTCAATATAAACTTCTTTGATTCTTCCCATTTTCCAAAGATGTTTGGGCAGTTTGTCTTCATGCACTAGGATAACATCTCCGGGCTTTAACTCTGTGCATCTTTTGACAGGAGATGAGCAATGTGCAGATCGTTGCTCCAGTAGATATTCCTTCTTCCAGCAGGTCCAATATGTGTTCATTAAGCGCTGTCTATATTTCCACCTTTTGTTTAACTGACGTTGGTCTGTGTTGGGGGCCGCTGCGGTTAAGTTGCCAGCGGATGGGAGCGCGGTAAGACGCTGACCAATCAGAAAATGGGATGGTGTTAGAGGGACAGGCTCTTTGCTGCTGGTGTGGGTGAAGGTGATGGGACGGGAATTAACAACTGCTTCTACTTCTATCAGAAGTGTTTCGATTTCTTCATATTTCAGACATGATTTTCCCAGAACTTTACGCAGGCACGTCTTCACCGACCGCACCATTCTCTCCCACATTCCACCCCACCAAGCAGCTCTCTCAGCGATAAACTTCCATGTTATTCGTTTTTCAGTAAAGAATTCCTGTAGTTCTTTAGATGACAGGGAATCCCACAATGCTGTCAACTCCGTGTTGGCTCGTTTAAACGTTTTGGCATTGTCTGAATATATTGTGGTACATAGTCCTCTGCGTGACACAAAACGTCTGAACGCCAGCAGGAACTTTTCTGTAGTCAAATCAGTCACCAACTCTAAATGAATGGCTCTGGTGACTGCACAGGTGAAAAGGGCAATATAACATTTTTCTTGATTCTTACTGTACATGGGCCCAGCAAAATCCACTCCAGTGATCTCAAACGGAGGCGCTTCTTCAATGCGCTGCGCTGGTAAAGGCGCTGAAATCTGCTGAGCTGATTTGGCTTTATATTTACGACAGATAAAACAAGCGTGTACAACTCTTTTCGTTAGTTGTCTTCCTTTTATTATCCAGAATCTTTCTCTCGCTTTGTTTAGCGTGTCTTGGAGACCAGAATGCAGCACTTGCTGGTGACATTTTGTTACAATCAGCTCAGAAAACTTGTCATTTGCAGGGAGGATGCAGGGATGCTTTTGATCAAACTTCAATCCTGCCATCTGCAACCTGCCTCCCACTCTTAGTACTCCACTGTCATCCAAAAAGGAGCTTAGAGATTTAATTTTGGACTGAAAGTTAACGTCTTTACCTCTTTTCAGTTGATTTATTTCTTCGTAGAAACTTTGATTCTGAGTTAATCGGATCCAATAAAGCTCTGCTTCTGCGATTTCTCCAGCTGTTAATGCTCCGGTCCTTTTTGCCTTTGCTCTGGCGTTGTTTATGAATCTTCGGAC
Source organism: Hyperoplus immaculatus (assembly GCA_949357725.1). Lineage (NCBI taxonomy): Eukaryota > Metazoa > Chordata > Actinopteri > Uranoscopiformes > Ammodytidae > Hyperoplus > Hyperoplus immaculatus. Next base: position 849,827 of record OX442361.1, read on the forward strand.
TCAGGCAGTAATCCGCAGCATTCGGTTAAGGTCACTGTAGTTAGTTATTTCCAGTATTTCCATTTCCTTTGAATCTTTGGAATTTAACAAACTGGTCATTTCCACAACTGCCATATTTTCTTTTAGAGTGTCATCATTTTCGTTTGGTTCAATATCATTGTCACAGTAATTTACATTTCTTTGCTTAAGCCACTCTGGGCCCGTCCACCACAGAGTGCTGTCTAGCAGCTGGTTCACACTTAGGCCCCTTGTGGCGACATCGGCAGGATTTTCTTTTCCTTTACAGAAGCCCCACTGCTCCGGTTCTGTGAGACTTTGGATCTCTCGGACTTTGTTTTCCACAAAGGGTTTCCATTGGTCTGCTGAACTTTTGATCCAGTGCAAAGTTATCATTGAATCGCTCCACAGTTTCACTTGATTATTTTCCATTTCAAGGTGCTTAATAACATACTGACTGAGTCTAGCTGCGATGACAGCACCGAGGAGTTCTAATCTCGGTAATGTTACTTTTTTAAGTGGCGCTACTCTTGTTTTTGCTGTTATAAGAGTCACTGTGCACTCACCATGTTCGGGGATAACTCTCATGTAGGCAGCTGCGCAGTATGCGCTTTCACTCGCATCGCTGAAGACGTGGATTTCTTTTTTCACAGGTTGGTTTGGGTCAGTGAACGCCTCTTGATAGCACCTGGGAATATTTATTTGTCTGATGCCAGGTAACTCCACTGCTGCCAAAGCTGCAACATATCTTCAGGTAACTCAATGTCCCATGTTAAGCCCCGTTCCCACATTTTTTGGAAAAGGCATTTTACTCTGATTGTGTATGGGGACAGAAATCCGATTGGGTCAAAGATGCCCGCAGCAGCCTGCAACACTCCTCTCTTTGTGTTTTTTGAGGTTTGCAGAAACTCCATCAAGCTGCTTAAATCAAAGGCAAAGTCGTCCTGTTCCGTTCTCCATGTTAGTCCAAGAACTTTTAACACATTATTTTTCACTGCGACATTTCCACTTGTCGTATTTTCCATTTGTTCATCCCACAGGGTTTTCAGTTCTTCAGAGTTTGTGCTCCATTTGCACAGATTCATGCTTGCTTCTTTTAAGATGCTTTTTGCTTGCGTGGAGAGGTTGGCCGCTGACTTTACACTAGGGGCACTACAGATTAGATCATCTACGTACAAGCATTGATCAAGGGTAGATGTCACAGTGGGATGCATTTGCTGATACTTTTTCAAATGATATCTAATGGTTGCTGCCAACAGAAAGGGACTAGGGGAAGCACCAAACGGGACTCTGGTCATGCGCAGGATGCTTACATTAGGTTTTTCGTTGGATTTTGGCAGGTCATTTAGCCACAAGAATCTTAATGCATCCCTGTGTTGCTCTCGAATATAGATCTGTAGAAATGCCTTTGTGATATCAGCCATAAATGCCACTTTGTGCTTTCTGAATTTTAACAGGATGCTTAGTAATTCAGGATTCAGATTTGGGCCTGTCATTAAGCAGTCATTTAGCGATTTACAACCTTCAGCATGGGATGAAGCATCAAATACAACTCTTAACTTTGTAGTCAAACTCTCTTCATTAATGACTGCTCTGTGGGGGAGATAGTATGTGGGATTATCAGTGCACACGCTCCACTATGCCCTGACTGACGTACTCTTTGATGACGTCACTGTACTTTTCATAAAGTGGCCCATTATTTTGAAACTTTTTGACAAGCTGATCAAAACGTCTTTTGGCTACATTATAGTTGGAGGGCAGGTCATTATCTTCATTTTTCCAAGGTAAACTCACCTCGAATCTTTCATCTTTGAACTGGACAGTTTTTTCAAACAGCTGCAACACCTCATCATTACTTTTCATTGATTCTTTTCCATTCATTATCCCGATGGATTCAGTTTCCCAGAATGAGTGCAGTGTGTGATTTATTTCCTCATCCAGTCCAACACTCACGTGCAGAGTTCCGACATCTGCAGGTTCTGTTTCAGTTGTCAAATTAATCATGGATACGGTTCCTTGCTTTCCAGCGACTCTGAGAGGCGCTCCAATTTTCCCGTCACAATTTTCCAATAGTGATCGCCACCGATAAGGACTCCAAGCTCCTGCGTCTCCATTTCGCTCACTGAAGTGTCAGCCAGCTGTAGGCCTTTGCGCTCCAGTTCTCTCCGCACTTCCTCTCCCGCTACTCTCATAATGGAAGAGCACACTCTTGGTATTTCCAATACTTCTAACTGTACACTTTGGCCATTTCTAATGTTGCTCAATGTTAATTTTACTTTATTACAGGTGATATTTTGTGGGACACTAGAGCCAAATGTGTGTAACTTAAGAGTCTCTTCACCTACTTTGGGGAGGTTGAGCGCACTGGAGATATCTTTACGCACAAAGCTTCACTGACTCCCTCCGTCCAGTAGACAGCGGGTGAGTTGCCTTGTAACTGGAGTTTCTATCCAGACAGTAGCGGTCTGAAGGAGAACTGATTCTTGCGTTGATTCACTGGGAGACATGGACATCACAGCATCTGCCGGTTCATTTTCTTTTCTGAATTCACGCCCATCATAGGCGCACACAGCCTGGTGATGACGTCGATTAGATTTTTCACAAGATATACCTTTAGTGCGACAATCCTTGGCAACATGTCTTGTTCCAAAACACACAAAGCATCTTCCTTGCTTTCTTAACTTCTCTCTTTTTTCAGGCACAGGCATTTCATGACAGTGTTTAGACTGATGGTTATTTTTCTCACAAAAAAAGCAATATTGTCTTTCCATTTGATTCACAGTATAAAGGGTAGACGTTGTCATCGTGTTTTGTCGTCTTGTGCGCATTTCCCATGCGCCTGGCGTTTCCTTTTCTCGTTCCTTACTTGTGCGCTCTTTTCCACTTTTAGACATGTTGGCCGTGCGCTCTCGGCTGTCTGCTTCTTTTTGAATGAAGTTCATCAGCTCCTCCACTTTCCAGATATCATCCTCTTCTACTTGTTTGCTGAAGCCTAATGTTATCTCTTAGGGAATGAGCTTCATTAGAATGGGGCACAGTAAACTACCATACGTGTCAGAGACGACTCCCATAGAAGCCAGACTACGAATTTGGATTTCACAGTTATCATACAAATATCTGAGTGATTTTATGTCACTGACATTCTTTACAGGATTAAGATTCAACAATTTGGTCATATGTGCATTAATTACCAAATCCTTTCGGCCAAATCTTTTCTGCAGCAGCTGGGTAGCGTTTTCATAATTGGCTTCAGTTAATGGTAACCCTGCGACTACATTGGCAGCTGCGCCAGTGAGATATGATCTCAGATAACTGAATTTATCTGTTTTTGTAAGATTGGGATTACTGTTCACTGCTGTGTCAAACTGTCCCCAAAAGTCCTGCCACTGGCTGATATCACCAGAATATTTTTCGATCACAAGCTTAGGCAGCTTCACATTATTACGCATGGGGTTAGATTCAGACATTTCAGACTCGGCATCATCTTGCTCTCTTTTGAGCGCTCTTCTTATCCTCATCTTCCACAGTGTTAGGTGATCTTGGTATTCTAAGGCTCTTGAAACCTCTTCTTCTAAATGTTCAGTTGTTGTTTCTTCTTCCACATGCAAATTCATCTTAGTCAAACATTCTTCTTTAAACATCAATTGCTCCAGCAACTCTTCCAATACATCATTATCCTGTTGTTCTTTACCAAGCTCGGTGTCAACCTTGGTCATCAATTTGTTTACAGATGTTCGGATTGAAGATCTCTTTTTCTTCCGACGGTCGATTTCAGTCATTGTTCCTTTTTTCTGTCTTCTTGTTTGTCTGGCAAACCAATGGACTTTTCGTCCTCTTCTTGCTTCACAATCCCGGGTTTCGGCACCAACTTTTGCAGGACATTTTAACAAGGACGACAGAAACTGGAATTCTCTTTAGTTTTCATTTATTTTCTCTCTTCACATGAGACTTGGTCACATTCATCAACAATCAACATTCAAACAATTCAGAAGGTCCCTATATAACCCCCACCCCCGCTAATCAGTTCATTGACAATTGTCTGTGTGTGTGACATGACGTCACCACTAAGGTGCGCTTCTTTTGAGCACCTTTAAAGCTGCAACAGGGGGAAAAAGGGTTTTTTTTATTACATTTTTCAAACCATAATTTTTATTATTTTGAAAACAGTATGCCTATAGGCTACTAGCCTACAAGCTTTATTTTATATATTTTCAATGATTCTTAATATGTGCATGTTTTAAATTGAGATATATGGGTTTTAAAACCTGTAAAGTAACGTTTAAAGTAACTTGTAATCTAACTTAGTTACTTTTAACATCAAGTAATCAGTAAAGTAACTAAGTTACTATTTCAAGGAGTAACTAGTAATCAGTAATCAGATTACTTTTTTAAAGTAACTGTGGCAACACTGATGATGAATGATCTTCCAATCAGTTTGGTTGCATCTTTCTTTAAATTGGCAGACAAAATGTTTCTGTAAACTGAGTTCATTGCTGTTGCCATCATGTGTTACGTCATCAATGAAGATTAATGAGCCCATCCGAGAAGAAGCCATGCAAGCCCAAGCCATGACATTGCCTCCACCGTGTGTCACAGAGGAGCTTGTATGCTTGGGGTCATGAGCAGATCCTTTCTTTCTCCAAACTTTTGCCTTTCCATCACTTTGGTAAAGGTTCATCTTGACAACAACACAGTAACACATGATGGAAACCGCAAAATTAACTCAGAAGTCTACAAAAACAATTTGTCTGCCAATTTAAAGAAAGATGCAACCAAACTGATTGGAAGATCCTTCATCATGTAGCAAGATAATGATCCAAAAAAACTGCAAAAACAACAAAGGAGTTCATCAGGGGCAAGAAATGGAAGGTTTAAGACGGGCTAAGTCAATCTCCAGACTTAAACCCTATGCATTTTACCTGCTAAAGAGGAGACCGAAGAGAGTAAGCCCCCAAAACAAACAGCAACAGAATGAGGCTGCGGTGAAAGCCTGGAAAAGCATCACAAAAGAAGAATGCTAAAGTTTTGTGATGTCAATGGGTCACAGGCTTGATGCAGTTATTGCAAGCAAAGGATTTGCAACAAAATATTAAGTCTTATTCACTTAAATTTATTTAAGTCTTAAAGCGGCTACGAGTAACATTTAAATATCTTTTAAACAGCCTCATGTTTCCTCTGATAATCATAAATTACCTTTAACAGCAAATGAGACCATCAGTGCAAAGAAAGACGTTTTTAAATAGTTTTTATTACTGCTTTTGGTCTGGTCGCACACCCAGTCCGATTTTCGGTTCGCTCGTGCAAGCTCTATGGTCACATATCCGTATTGGTCGCAGATTTCAGCGTGGCGCAGCAATGTGAATTGAGAAGCCTATCCCTCCAGGTGAGGGAAGGGGAGCGGGAGCCTTGTTTGATACAGTTATTTGTCGTCATAATGACTGATAACGGGGCTGAACCATCAAAGAAAAAAAAGAAAATGCAATGAAGAAAAGATAAAAGGGAGAGTGATATAGGCTACGGGGGACGAGGGCGTTGCCAAGCAACGTGTATACAATTTCACGAGAGCGAAACTACTGCAGTGTTTAATCCTAAATGAATGAGCGGTTGGTACTAACACAAAGTTTGCTTTGCTTCACCATCATTAGATAACCATTATCTGAAAGAGTAATTATTTACAACAACATAAACACATTACCTCATCGTGATCCATACTAACTGCCGTATATCGTTCATTCGCTTTCTGTGAATCGGACACGTAATCTTTCAGCTCCGTGAGAGAGAGTAGTTAGGTGACACTGCTGCATCAACTCATTGCAATCAGGTGCGTGTGGCAGTGACTGGCATTAGTTCATGCAGTGTCAAAACCACTCTCACGGAGCCGAAAAGAGTCCTCACACTTTCAACACACGGACATGCACTAGGCTATATTGCTCCCTTCTCAGTCCACACTCACGCGCCTGGCACGCGCTAGAAAACAGCTTTGCAACAGCGGGCGTCGTAAAAATACTACCGCTTTTGTCCAAAGGGGACGTCAACGTGCCATGTTACTCGTAGTGGCTTTAAGTCTATCTGTACCAATACTTTTGCTCACCTAAAAATGTGGTGTTCCTTTACAAATAATGCTTTCTTCACAGTTGTGTATCGGATCCAGATGTAAATACCTGGAAATGAAAGCTGAAATGTTGATCTATTGTCTCATATTCATATTTTGGTGTCAAACCCAAATGTTTCCAGTCTACAGCAAAAATAAAGGAATTGGCCTCAATGTTCCAATACATTTGGAGGGGACTGTATATATTTTTTTAGATATGTATTTTGCTGCTGCCTGTAACGTTGACTTGCCTTAAAATCACATGCATTACAAGCTTCACATTAAGACTTAAATGAAGATAAATAAGACTTGCACTGGACAAATCCTGAAATCCTCCTTTTGATCTGAATTCAAAAATAAATTTTTAATGGGGAATCGTTCGAATCGAAAAATCGATTTTGAATCAAATTGTGACCACAAGAATCTTAATCGAATCGTGGGATTCCAAAAGATTGACAACCCTGCTGTTAAATGTAAATCTCTTGTTTCTCTTCCTTGACTTGACAGCTTTGATTCAACAGTGTGGAGAAATGTAGAAGCCTGTGTCCAGATAAATTGGATGTACTGTCACGTTGAGTCAACCAAAGCTGAGGCGGAGCATGGATGTGTTATGCTGCGTGTACAAGCAGGGAGGTGGGGGCTGACCTCAGATCCAGCCCAGGTGTGTAACAGACATGGTAAGAAACCCAGCCTTGACATACTATGTAACAGCACAGGCTTTTGCCTGACCAAGGACTGACAAAAAGGGTTACCAGGGTGATGGTTGCTTGATAAAGCTTCTACCTCTGTTCATGCATTGACAGAGGATTGATACATAGCAGTGGGGCATAATAAAAGAACACGAAAAAGATCGCTCTGCACTGAACTGCTCTGCTCTGCTCCTCTCCTCACCTACAGGCCCTCTGTAGCCTCACCTACAGCCTCTCTGTAGCCTCACCTATAGGCCTTTCACACCAAAATGAACCAAGAGTCAGTTCCAGGCTGGTGTTGGGGTCAGTTCAAAACTGGTTACAGCCTTATCCCAGTTATGAACCGGTTGGTTTCACATCGACCGGAGACAGCCATGGAGCCGGCAAGAGAGCAACGTCATGACGTCACTGTAAACGTGTGTGTACGTCGCCCGACGCCGCTGCTCTTGTGGCTAACGCTAAAGCTACCACTAGCTTTAAGCACAACAACAGCGGCGAATACGTCTTATTTTTACACGTGTTAGCTCTCGCTTTGCTTTCTTAACCAAACAGGACCCATACAGCGTATTCTCGCCGGTCAATTTGATCGCTACGTTCGGTAATTATGTTATGTTTACGTCTCGTAGTAGCGGTGTTTTTAAACATGGCGGGCATGAGGTTTTAGTTGGTCTGGTTGGTCAGGATAATCCCTCCCCCGGCCGCTGGCGCAAGCGGTTCACGTCAAACCCTGCTCAATCCTGGGGTATGAGTTGAACCGGTTTTTACGGCCCGGAGCAGGCTTTCTGGCGGTGTGAAACCAAAACACTGGCTCTAACTCCGAACTAGCCCAGAACTAGCACCGATTTTGCGGCGGTGTGAAAGGCCTACTACAGCCTCTCTGTAGCCTCACCTACAGGCCCTCTGTAGCCTCACCTACAGCCCCTCTGTAGCCTCACCTACAGCCTCTCTGTAGCCTCACCTACAGCCTCTCTGTAGCCTCACCTACAGGCCCTCGTAGCCTCACCTACAGCCTCTCTGTAGCCTCACCTACAGCCTCTCTGTAGCCTCACCTACAGGCCCTCTGTAGCCTCACCTACAGCCCCTCTGTAGCCTCACCTACAGCCTCTCTGTAGCCTCACCTACAGGCCCTCTGTAGCCTCACCTACAGCCCCTCTGTAGCCTCACCTACAGCCTCTCTGTAGCCTCACCTACAGGCCCTCTGTAGCCTCACCTACATGCCCTCTGTAGCCTCACCTACAGCCTCTCTGTAGCCCCACCTACAGGCCCTCTGTAGCCTCACCTACAGCCCCTCTGTGGCCCCACCTACAGGCCCTCTGTAACCTACTTCTCTGTGTAGTCAATGGTGGGCAGGCCCGCTGTAGCCCAGCTGTAGACTACTCCTCTTGTTGTAGTCCGAGTGATTTATTGATTTTTTTTTTGCGAGGAAAGAAGAGAGGAGAGGAGCCGTGCAGCGCAGAGCAATATTTTTATTTTTTTTTGAAATACTCCAACCAGCCCGTCTGGCACCATCAACCACGCCACGTTCAAAGTCACTTAAACCCCTTTCATCCCCATTCTGATGCTCAGTTCGAACTTCAACAAGTTGTCCTGTCCAGGTCTACACGCCTAAATGGATTGAGCTGCTGCTATGTGATTGGCTGATTAGTTTATCAGTTTGTGTTAAAAAGAAATTGAACCGGTGTACCTAATGAAGTGGCTGGTGAGTGTAAGGATCTGGTGATATAATTTGAATTCACCGAGCCAGCAACATGAGCCATTATTAATGCTGAAGGAGTTCACAGAAAATCATTTTCCTGACTTAAGCCAATTCTCCATATTCCACTTTGTGTGTGTTTGGTCGTCAGGGCTATGAAAATCAAATTAACCAATGTCTGGATAATAAATAAATGAACTGTACAAGGAATTTCGTGAAATTTCGCCTGTTAATAAAAATATTTGTGTTTTTTCAATATGGATTTCAGTGTCAATACACACGTATTTGTCAAAACGCATACACTACACTATGCCATCTCTTAAAACACAGAACATTTCAGTTGAGATCAATAATTCAACTGGCTTACAGTTGTAATAGTAGCAATGTTTAAAACCTTTTTAAGTGTCTAATAAACATACATCATACACATGATAATTTCTATAATTCTCTAAGCTGCAGTGAGTTAAATGGCTGTGTGCAGCTCACATGTCAGATGTGAGACTGCTCTGCAACAGTCAGCAATCACACTTCAAATTCTCAGAAATGTCTTTTGTGAAATTTTTTCTGTTCCTGTCAGGTGACTCCTGTACTCCTGAAATAAGCCTGACGGCACAGCCTGGATCCCTAACTGTACATTTGAATAGGAGCCACGGTTTGGCTCTGGAATATGGGGACCATGCAATACACCGGGTTTATTATGGCAAGGAAGGAGAGCCCTTAAAGGTGAGAAATCTTATGTCATAGTTAATAGTTAATAACTAAAACCAGAATGACCACATCAAGAGATAAGCCGCGTTTTCACCACCTCAGGAACTTCTAGGAACTCCTCGACCATGAGCCTTTAGTTCCTGGGCCGCGTGGCGATGTGCGTTTCCACTGGGGTCTGAGGTCCCGGGGAGGTTAAACATATCAGGCCGATATCAGGCCGTATGGAGAAGCAGTAAAAGTATCTGAAATGCACGTCTTTTTATGATAGGCTACACTGAATAAATGTTGATATTATTATTTTTCTATCTATTTTAGCAGAGATACGCAATCGTCTGGTGAAAAAAAGAAAAGGAGAGAGACTGGTGAAATGAATAGTGGCGCTGGCGAGGTGCGCTGTGTGGCTGCTCTGGTCTGTTAACACGGGCAGCGGACAGACTATTTCTCTGTTTTGCTATAATATAAAACACAATCGCTGAGAGAGAAAAAGAAAAGGCAAACACAAGCGTAGCAGATGCATAATATGTGGCCCGGCGATGGTACAGAGGACGCTCATGTTGTGCTGTTGCTGTTTGCTTTTTATTACAACTCAAACGATCACAAATGGATTTAATTGAAACTAGGAAATGAGACGCTCGCCAAACGGGATTTTCGGGGGTAATCATAGTTCAGTTATGGTCTACAGCAGTGGTTTTCAAACTGTGGGGCGCGCAGTAACAGTAGTCAATAATTTGGGCAAGTCTTTCTGCCTATCTTTCTCACTCCACTGCACACTCTGTCACTACTATCCATGCTTAAAGGAAGCAGGATTAAACCACTGGATTAAGATGTTCAAATGTATTTTAAAAAAGCAAAACAAAAACATACTTAGATAAAGATGTTAAAATGTTTAAAAATATGTGTTTAAAAATGCACAAAGATGTTTAGAATGTTTCAAAAATATGTTTAGAATGTGTGAAATAGGAACAGAGCTGTTTAAAATGTGTAAAATAATGAAAAGATCTTTCAAAACACACAGGGATTTTGAACAAATGTTGGGGGGTGGTGGGGCTCCGCTGAAATTTGTTCTCTGAGGGGGGGCTCACTCTTTCACACTTTGAAAACCCCTGGTCTACAGTTTAGACCCTAGTTCCTGCAGTGGAAACACAAATAGTTCCTGTAAAGGTTCCTTGTTCAGGGAACTGGTTCCTTGTTCAGGAAACTAGTTCCTGCGCTGTGAACGAGGCTATAGTAACACATGTTAAGGGGCACTTTACACGGTGAAAACGTGACAGTTTTCCCGTTTTTGGTTTAAAAAAAAAAAAAAACCCGTTCAGACACAATTTATCTGACATCTTCACTTGCACACATGTTTTCAGAGGAAACGGGACGAAATCGCTGTAGTAAGCATGCCAGGCCAGCAGTTGGCGGTACAAGGTAGTAGTAGATAGCTTTTCCGGTACAATTTGATGCATAAAACCTTACTGTAACCGAAAATTAATGCCACTAACGTTCATAAAGCGGTTGGTGTAAGCTTGGTGTTACAAGTATTGTAAATGACAAGCTCTCTGTCCTCTTATTTCACCGCATTGAACTCGTGAAAACAGAAGACATGCTGGTAGTGAAGGGGCTTTGTGAGCGGCTACTTTCCTGTTAGGCGTACTTCAAAATAAAAGTCAACTCACGTTTGTCCAGTGAAATGCTATTAATGTTTAGCCAGTGAAATGCTTTTACTGTGAAGCCGTAGCCATAACTTCTCCTTTTGTTGAACAGTAACTTAACCGCTGCGCGCTGAACTATGGATAGTGTTTTTTAATGTATAGAGAGCCGTGTCCCTGGCATATAGAAGCTACACACGTTTATTTTGCTAGAAAAACCAGCAGAGCACAAATCTTTCCCCAGACAAAGTGGCGGGTGCATGGTATCAATAACTTACTAATAGACTATAGACTAAATTGGTGAGTGTTATAGGCCTATTTAAGCCCTGCACTACACTCTCCGCTGATCACAGTGATGGTGCCGCGGAGACACCGTGCATGTTATGTTGTCTTCTAACTTTATAACTCGCGTGTGGGTATTTTGACAGCAAATGTTATAGACTATGCATACGTGAAGTGGAGCCGTGACGTCAGCGTTACCAGGGAAAATGGTTTCGGTGTTTACAAGAAACCAAAACCGTTGTGTTTTCCAAAAAATCCTCCCTGGGTGGTGATCTCAAAAACTTGCTGTTTCATGCCTGCGTTTGCTGTTTTCATGTACACTAGTGCAGTGCCCGTAGGAAGCAGGTAAACAAAGAAACATATTAGACAGTACATTTGGCTGCTATCAGTGATGGCTAATTTTACACTGTTAAAGGTTATTATCAGTAAGTTACTTTGCAGAAGTTGGCTATAGAGTAGGGCAACATTCCTTAGTGTATTGTGTAAAGATAACCACAAACTAATTCCATGTGTTTTGTTAAGTGAAATGAAACAGAAAATGTGTTAATTAATTAAGTGTTGAATCCTAAAGAAGAATGGAGCTGTACAGGTGTTACCTATACAATCTGATATTATGGTACCTTGCAAACTGCCATCCATACTGCACAATGCACTCAAACTTACAATCAGTTGCCTATATAGTAAATGGCTGCACCTGTGTATAAAAGGAGTCTATGCTGTACGCCATGACAACATTGTCAACCCCATTGCCATTACTGTTTGGTATTTGAAAGATAAGACAGAGTTTGGATAACTGTCAATTAACGTTACTGTGTCAGTAGCAGTCAGCTGTGTGTGTGTGTGTGTGTGGGGGGGGGGGGGGGGGGGGGGGGACTGGTGTCCGCGCGCGGGCGTCCGCATCCGAGACCGTGCTGTCAATTAACGTTAACGTGTCAGTAGCAGGCAGCAGTGTGTGTGTGTTTGTGGGGGGGACTCATGTGCGCGCACACGCGCTCGGTGTGTGGGAGCGGACTTGTGTGCTCGCGGTCGCCCTCGGGCTTTCAGTTTAGATTTTAAACAGATATAAAACATTTTGTGGAAGCATCCGAGACCGTGCTGTATTATTACAGTGAAAATAGCGTGAAGTGCAGTCTTTACCACTAAAGCGGACAGGTGGAGCAGGTGAGGAGTTATTGAGGAAGTAAGGCTGTGTCGGTCTGCTGTGTGTGTGTGTCGGTCTGCTGTGTGTGTGTGTGTCCCACTCGTCAGAGGGAGGCGGGGTTTAGTCGGCTCTGTGCGCACGGAGCCTAAGCTACTATTCGCCAGCATAATATAAATATGATAACTTCTACAACTTCAAAATTAAGGATGAAGGATGCACACCTTTGTGCTGTGTTTAAGCAATATCCGGAAGCTCATGCCGATCTGACCAAAACTCAGAGAGATATGCGAGCCACAGACACACACACAGACAGACGTTTCTTGCTTTATAGATAGATGATATAGTGCAACCGCGGGAATATTTCCGCTTTTGCACCGTTTTGTGTTGTCGTGTAAAGTGCCCCTAAGAAACAGGAATTTAATACACCAAACATAATCCAATTTAAAGTCCATATATTGTAGTCCGATTTAAAAAAAAATAATAATCCAAATTCCAAAATATTACCACTTATTATGATATTGGACAGTATCGGCTGATTTACAAAACCCAGATATGGGATTGGAACTGAAAAGAAGTGAATAGGTGAACTATGTCCAGCACAACAAGCTCAGAACGTGAGTTACAAGAACACACTTGGCCTCACATGGAGTAATGAAGCAGAAAGTCTGAGCATCTGCTCCTCTTTTTGGTCTGTGGTAAGCCAATTCAAATAGTTGTGTATTTAATCAGAGTAGGATAACTGTGCCATGGTTGGTTTACATGCAAGATAGTGGTTACTGCAGGCTCTGTGGGCATGTGCGTCAAGTAAAACTACTATTAACTTAGCAGCGGCTAACCTTACTATGAAAACATCAAATCAACTAAGCTCAGTGAGTAAGAAGCCGAACCAATATATGCACATTTACAGGTTAAACAATCTTATGCTTACCTGTGTGTAAGCTAATGCTGTGCTTTCAAGAGTTGTGTTAACAATACCAGTTGAACAAGTCCTTTGATGCGCTGCAACTCGTGATCCTGTTTGATCCAAGCTGGTAAACTGTTCTGGTTGTGCTGTTGAAATGGATTGAGGAAACAGGTTGCTCACATCATTCTAAGCTCATGTTTAATGAAGATATGAAATATCCTCAAACTTATTTATACTATTTTAATGACACAAAGTATTTTCTCCTTAATGTTAGTACGGTAGTCAGAGCAGCACAGAGTATACGGTATAAAGTAATTAAGAAATATAGGACTGACATCTGTAAAATGTGTTAATGTTACCCAAATGCCTTCCACTCTTCAACAGGAGTTTAAAGATACTGCCTCCTCAGTGTCCATCGATAAACTGCAGGAGGGACAGCGTTACTGTACCAAAGTGCAGTATATTTACTTCAATACATTGGTGGGACTGGCCAGCTGTACCCAATGTGAGCTCATCCCTGAGTCAGGTAAGACCATGTTTGGAGTTGCTGCTGCAGCTAAGATGTTTTTTTTGTGGAACGTTCATGAAAAAATCAAATGAGCCATGAATTTATGAACTTGCATCGAAGAAAATATGTAATTTTTCTGAGGGCTGTAAATAGGCCAATCTATGTGGCTTAATAGCATGCTATTAATTATGATTGATTGCGTCAAGTGTCTAAGGATGAATGCTAAGATTATCTGGTTTCTACCTTTTGCCTTAAGTTCCAATATAGCTAACGTTAGCTAGCTGCTGATAGCCCACACTTTTCATTTCCAAAGGTGACTGTAATTTCATTACCAATGTAAAGTGTCATAAATAGTTAACACTGGTGCCAAGTCATGATTCCAAAAAAACATTTGATATGTTTTGAAAAATCCAGGAGAATAAATATTCCATTATAATTGTTTCACCAGGAACATGAATATTGTCTTTTCCTTTACAAAAATAAAGACATTTTCACCATAAACTGATGCAAGAAAAGGCAGATTGGTGGATAGAAATCCACCAGAATCGGGGGCGCCCATAGCTCAGTGGGTAAGGTCAGGTGTAAACATAAAATAGGGGCTACGACTTCACAAGTCCTTTGTTACAGGTGCACAAATCCTATCCTATGCATCACAACTTCAAAGAGTCATGCACTTGACACTTATGCTACAATCATTGCAGCGCAGTTGGTGCAAAACACATTTGCACACCCGTGTTTCATCTGAGAACATGCACAAAATGTGTGCATTCTTAAACCATAATTTGAACTAATGCATCAGAAGTTGCACATCTGTGAAGTCGGCAAGTTCGGATGAGATTATTTACAACACAAGAAAGCAAATAGTGAAGTGAAAACAAGCGCGTCAGCCAGGTGATCCGGGGGGACGCCCTACCAACTGAGCTAAGGGTGCCCCCGTTGTTTTTACTTTGGGATTAAAAAGAAGGCATGTCAGTAAACGACATGTTTGGCCTTAAGTGAGATTCTCATTTCGTACAGTGGCCCTTTGTGAAAATGGACTTGACACCCCTGCCTTAGTGCATATTAATGCAGCTGCAAAATTAAAAATTATACAAAGTCTATTATGATGCTGTATTTAACCAAAAACTGACATCCAACATTTTAGAGCCGGCTGCTACAAAGCATTTCATATAATAAAGGATATCAAATTTTAGGATGATTTGACTTGACTTGGTGTTTTCTCTCCCTTTTTTAGGTTGTGTTTGGCAACTTTCCCTTTAACATTGAATATTGGAGAGCTTCACGACGCATAAAAAAAATAGTTTGAATCAATCCCTGCAGATGTCGTAAGGATGTAAATAATGAATGAGGCTAATTGAAGCAGATTGATTCCTTTTGGTGAAGTATTCTTTAGTGTGCTACAATATGGAAAAATTGACTTTTTTTTTTTATTACGATAAATTAGTATATGGGTTACTGCGGTAGTAGGTGTCACCGGTGTTACTCGCTGGATAGTATGAAGGTATTATTTTTGCATAAGTCTTTAGCACATGTAACTGCAGATTTAGAATGCGTACTCTAAAGTCACAAATGTGTAACAGTAAATTTGAATTCGTAAATATTTTTTCTACCATTGTGGACACAAAATAGGGGATACGAGTTCACAAATCGTTGTTACGGGTGCACACATCCTATCCTGTGCATCACAACTTCAAGGAGTCATGCGCTTGACACTTTTGCTACAATCAGTGCAGCACAGTTGGTGCAAAACACATTTGCACACCCGTGTTTCATAATGTGAGAACATGCCCAAAATGTGTGCATTCGTAAACCCAAATGTGAACTAACGCATCAGAAGTTGCACATCTGTGAAAAATGTCCTCACAAATAAAATGATATCGAGCAGAGCATTTTAATGAGCGAGCACAAATCCATCGATACAACTGCTCGAATCTGCTCCTGGAAGTCTCAGCTGTGGGTTTTTTGCAGGTAGATTTGCACCACGTCCAGGTGGTATAGTTGGTGCAAAAGTATTTCGTACCCGTAGAACAGAGTTGTATCCGTAGAAGGTGGGCGGGACAACATTGTCACATCATCCAATGAAAGCGCTGGTTGGGACCTGTGACATCAGCATTTAAACAGACTGAGGGAAAGCCTGTTTCCGTCGTCTCCCTCATATGTCCATGGTCGTCTCTTTTCACCAGAAAATGTAGGAAATGAGCGACAAAAACTACCAAAACAATTACCATAACAGAGAGAAGAAAGCCCGTGTGTGGGAGTAGATTGGGACAACACTTGGTGGACACTTTATTATTTATTTATTCTCCGTATTTTCTTCTCCTATGGATCGTTGTGGGCAGGTTGAGGTCTTACCAAAAATGATTTCCTCTGTATTCCCTGAATTAATAAGGGAATTGAATAAGAGGGAACTACAGCAGAGCCTGATGCCAGTAGTGAAAGTCATAAACAAGTTTACTTTAGCACAGGGGTTCTCAAACTTTTGATAGCTGAGTGCCAATTTAGGAACCCAACATTGGACCGGGGGCCGCCGAATGGCCAGCGTCTTTGCATTTTTAAAGTTTACATGTATTGGTCTGCATCCAATAATGTGTAATTAACACATTTTAATTAATAAATGAAGGGCTAGGTTTCATTTCAACATTGGGGGGGACACATTAAAAGCGGGGGTCTGGGGGTTGTCCCCCAGAAAAATTTGAGGTTTGAACACTTAATTTTGTGCATTTTGGTTAATTTTTATGCAGTAATTTGTGTCTTCTGTATTTATTTATGGTGGACTAGTTAAGGAAAAGACAACTAGCTCCCATTGACACACATCTAATGGAATATAAATCAGTAAGGCACTGAGGCATTCTGTATTACATTCAAATATTTATTCTACTTTATTGTTCAAAACTTTCTGCACATTGAAAACGTATCACCTTTTTGGAGTGTTTTTTTGTAGGACTCACTACTCATGATGCAGCAGCAGTGTTAACTATTATGACACTATACATTGGAAATAAACCGGGTGGGCTATCAGCAGTCAACTAGGCAGATAGTTCCATGGCTATCAGCAGTTAGCTAACATTAGCTAGTTAGCTAAACTTTAGGCAAAAGAGTTAGAAACCAGATAATGTTAGCATCCATCCTTAGACACTTGACCTAATCTAATTCACCTTGAAGGTGAGAAAGTGCATCGTATTGGGCTTGACAAGCTCACTATCTAACAACTTACATTGGGACCACTACACTGCCTGCTGCACTGCGGGAGGCTGACCAGCCGTCTGCAATGAGAGGCAGAGGCCAGCCGAACTTCGCAAGTTTAAGATGGTACGGTCCACTGTAGGGGTGTTATTATTAATAATTGGGGAATGAATATAAACAATTAGGAGGGATATTTAAGTATTTCGACCCCTGTACTGTTTTTACTGTTACGGGGGACGCATCCCCTCCGTCTGTTTCAATAAAAATAAAAAAATAAATAAATATATATTTTTTTAATAATTCATAATTCAATGCGGGCCGCCACGCCCGCACTTTGAGAACCACTGCTTTAGCAGATATAAGGGCCAGCGTCGACGTCAGTTAACGTCTGCTGTGTGATTGGCACTGGTGTAATTGTTTAAACCTGCTGTTTTTCTCTTTAAAACCTTTACATTTTAATAAAAGTAGTCTTATTAAATAGAGAATGAATTTCTTTTGGATTAGGAGTTTATTGTCCCGCAGCCGCTGTCAAGGCTCCTGGCTGTTAAAACTATCTATGGTTAAAACACACCACACGCAGGGGGTGAGGAGGACGTTGCAGGCAATGAGGACCAAAGTAAATAAAGTAGGCCTACATATCTTGCTGCAGAGTATTCAGCATGTATCTAAATCCAGAAATATGCTTATAAATCATACACTTAGTCTTCTAAATGTAGTAAGCTTAATTAATTTAAACGTGTGAATAGTGAAGTGAATAAGTAACCTAATCTACAAGGCAATAGAAAAGTATAGAGGACACATTAAAACTGAATTGGAATAATTGTTTCTCTATCTCACATTTTCCATGTGAAATTATCACTACTTGTATCACAAACTGATAATTAGATGATCAGGTTTAACTAGTATGCCTATCCCCAGACAGTTCTGCTATATACCTTACCTCATGTGATGTCCAGAAGAACAGGGTACAAAGCTTCATATAACCTCATTTCAGTGATTACTTTAATTAACCACAATCACAAAGTGTCACACCATAACATTTTATGCAGTTTAGAACATGTTAATTAATCACGTGCTGCAGTAATAAGTAGGTCTGCATGCTGCTAAAGCAAGACTAATAAATGTCCTATATCAATTATATTTATGATTTGCAGTTATCACATCAAAGCACAATCAGTACAAATGTATAGTAAGAGCTTACCCCACAAACAAGATTTGGACTTTTTAAAATATTTGTGGATTTACTAAACATATACATACGGTCAAAATGAAAAATACAAATCAACCAGTTTAAAACTAGAATGCACTCACAATTGCACACCTCCAAGAAAGTTTTGTATGGCGTTATTTTATTAAGAGAAAATGCACAAAATACCCAAAATGCTCTGGCATGTGCCGGAACAAGACTTTATAAAACAAAACATAAAACTAATAACTTAGTCCTTGGTCTGTAGCCCAACTGTTCACCATATTTAATCAAAATCTCCCCTACCTTTTTAATATGTCAAACAAATAAACATGACTGAGTATGTCACCTCATTTACTGCAATCAATATGATTATGAATTGAGTATGATCTGACTGTCTAGATTTATAATAATCACAATATAAAAACTGAAAACAAATTGTGTGTAGAGTGTAGAGTCAGACTGATGTGCTGTGACTGCCAGGTGAGTTCCACGCTGCTCCATCTTCGGAGATCTTCTCAAGGCAGCAGGAGCAGTGAAGTCTTCAGTTATCTGGAGTGTCCTTCCCTCAGCAATGCATGCACTGGGGACGGAAACAATTGTTAGATCCCATTAGTGATGTTATAGTAAACACATGACGGATAATAGTTATGACTGACTGTAGCTGCTCACTGTACAATGGCTTCTCCCTGACAGGGTGGAAATCCCTGACACTTGTGCAGGCCTTGTGCAGGACAGCCAAGATGAGTCTGTGGAAAAGCAGATGTCCAGTTCAGATGTTAAGATAATGTTAAGATTTATAAAATAAATAAAATACATGTAGGTTCGAGTTGATTAAGAACACAAAGCTAAAAACTAATCAATATTGTTTATTATAACAGCCCTGCAATTCATTCTCTTCGTGGGGGGCAAGGGCGTAGGAACCGGGGGGGACGGAGGGGACGTGCCCCCTCCAATATTGGAGACAGGCGCATTTGTCCCCCCCAAAAATGATACCACGAGGAGAAAAATATTTGATTTTGAAAATGCTTTTATTTTGAAAGCGCAACACAGCTTCTTGTCACCGGCCTCCTAAATGTGTTTGTTTTTCCCCGAACCGAGCCTTTAAGGGAGCGCGCAGGGTTGGGAGTTTAGGCATTCAGGCGGGAGTGCCCATTGGAGTGCTTAAACGCAGCGCTGCCTAGAAGGCTGCGTTGAGGGCACACAACACCATCGAGCCACCGGCTCTGAGGCTCAGACTGTTCGGGAAGTCTTTCCTTTGCAAAGGCAGTTAGAACGCTACTCGGTGACTTTTTTTCACACGTTAACCTGTTCTTTCTGTTAGTAAATGCTCTGCGCAAAAGCTCATTCACTTCCTACTTCATCCAAACCGACTTAAACAGCTCTCTGTGTATCGTATCGCTAATTTAAGCCTGTAAGTGTAAACAAACCTAGTGCTGAGTCCGCCTCTCTCATGCTGCTGCTGCTGGCACATCAGAGGTTCACTGCTTCTGAACGTTACCCAGCATGCGCTCTCTAAAAGCCTTCTGTTCTATGAGCTCGGGCTGCCTACTGTAAATATGGGTTTTCAGGTCGATGCGATTTTAAAAAAAATAAAAAAGGGTGACGTTTTTATTCATGAAACATTTGGAAACTAAACTTGCAAGAATTAAATCTCCCACACAGTAACATTCAAAGTATGATTCAGTGTTTTCCCCACGTTCACACAGCAGCAGCGCGCCACCGCTGCTATATTTTCTCCGCCGCTGCTATTAAAATCCTCCTCCTCCTCATTATTCTACTTTTTTACTTTTTTTTTTTTGGTACGTAGCTCATTTTAGAAACGGGGCAATGCCTAACATAAACGCTGACCATGCGTCTGAGGTGAATGTAACTTACTCGGCGGAAAACAGAAACTAACGGAGGGGAGCGGCTCACTGTAGAGTCCCTTTAGTCGCGCTGTCAGTTTTCCGTCAGGGCTCTGTGTATCCGGGCTCGAGACATACAAACAGATCGCGGAACATTCACTAACGAAACAGTTAGTGGCTGAGCGAAGAATGTGGACTACTGTAGGCTACTGGTGCAAATTCCACAACTCATTACTTGTGTTACAGTTTAGTACAATATGTATTCATTTATATTTGGCTGCTCCACCAGTCCAGGCAGGACAGGATAGTTAAGTTTCAGTTTCGTTTTTCATCTCCGTGTCGGACAGCTGTTCGCTCAGCTGATGGGCTCGAGCCTCACGGAGCAGACAGCGGGAGTCTAAAGTCAGCGATGATCACACAAATCAAAAAGCTAAATTATAAAATAAAGCTATCTCTTCTTCCCTCTATCTGTCTGTATAGGGCCTATATTTCTCTCTCCACTGCACACTAAGTCACTACCACTAGTTTTAAGGAAGCAGAAGGAGGATTATACCCTCATTTTGCACTTTATTATTTTTAAATATTAGAAGATTGCAGGCAAGTAAAATACCACCAGCCACTACATTCTCAATGATAGAGACGAATAATTACCTTTTTTTCTTGCAGTTTAAATCAAATATTTGAACAATACAGGAGAATAAATATTTGAAAGCAATACAGAATGCATGATATTACTGCATTGTATTCTATTCTATTTTTGTCACCAGGAACCTAAATGTTGTCAATTAGCCAACTACTTTACATATATTTGGTGCATACAAATTCACCAGAATGCAGGAAATTAAGTGTTGAATGCTCAAAAATTTATGGGGGGACACCCACAGACCCCCACATTAAAATGTGTCCCAAACCAAGGTTTAATCACAAATTCATGAATAGTTTTGTTTTATTTGTATCTATAGGCCTTTGTATAAGGATACTTTGTAATTTTTATCACATTATTTTAGATTAAAGTCTTAGGTCCTGCTTATCAATGGCTCATAATAACCAGTAGGCCTACTTCTGTGTTGGACATTACTGAACCTCTTCCCATTTATAGCACCCAATGTCCCCGTCTAGTTCCATGTCCCCAAAAAATCAAATAAAGGAAACCCCCCCCCCCCCCCCCCCCCCCCCCCCCCTGATTTACCGAGTCGTCTAGAGGGGTCGGGTGTTTGTCACCTTTTTCACCTCTTATGAGTTTGCAGGTCTGGTTTAAGCATTAAGCAAGAACTGTAAATACATTGTGCAAATAATTTTCTGCGTTGTGGCATTTTGTGTTTAAATATTCATTTCTACACAAAAATGTCAAAATCTGTAAGTAAAGACAAAAAAATATACTGATTGTTGTTTGTTTTTTTAAATTGAATTATTTTTCTTGTTATTTTACTACTTTTGTCTGGAAAATTCCTTAATATCAGTGTTTCTGCATAAGTGGATTTTCAATTCATAGATATGGTGATATTTCATCAAGTTCTGAGGTGTCTTTGTGAAGGGATTCAACAGGTGTTATGCAAATTGTTCTGTATATTTGATCTATTTATTATTTTCAAAGCAAATTTGAAAATGTCATATTTTTGCTTTCCATGGAAGGTGGCAGATGGTTGTTATACTGATGTGGAAAGCTTCTGGTAGTAGTGCTATCATGGTAACCCCCCCCCCCCCCAGCTGTGCCAAAAAGCAGGCGCAGCGCGCGCTCGCTTCTGTCCCACCCAATGTTAAACTCGTTCATACGCCCCTGGTGGGGGGTATCTTGTCATTAGTGACTTTTAAAATGAGTTGTAAATGTTTTTTTTCGGGCTGGAAAAACAGATATAAAATATGATTTAAACACGATGGAGCTGCACAATTAAAAAAAAAATCCTTTGCATAATGGGACGCTTGTCTACCTGTTTTTATTCAGAAACAGCAACATGACGTTGAGATGGGCTGAGCAGAATAGTATACTGCTCACATGTGTTTATTTGGATCTTCATAGCCACTATTAAGACAGAAAACGCTCTATATGAGGTCGATACATGCTAACATTACATCCTGATGTAAAACTAGTAGGCTATGTATGAAGGTGCCGATGTCCCAGAAAAGCAGACATACAGACACGCTGATTATTATTTTAGCATCAAGACTCCAGTTTTCAGCTGACTCATATTTCCCTGGCTAGCGCCAGGATTATTTTAACTGATTAACAGAAGGATTCATTGGTCAGCCTTCTTATTTTACGTTAACAGTTAATTATTAACATCCTTAGAAGTGACCAAATGCCTTAAAAAACGGTACATCCTTTAAAAGAATATGCTAACGAACATTAGCTGTTATACCCATTATGACTTGTTAGCTAGTGGTTAGCTATGCTGCCTGCAATAAATTATAACCACACTTTGCTTCTCATCATTGAAAGTATTATACCGACCAACTTTGAAGTTTAAAAACATAAGAAAACCAGACTTACAGTTCATAGTTTCCGTGGGATGGCTCCGTGTCCTGTAGGCTCCAGCTAAACCCTAGGTCTGTGTCCGACCGTGTGTCCGTGACCGTCAGTCCAGACACTGCTGCGGCTCCGGACAGAGATTGTGAAGCAGCTCAGCTGTATATTAAACCACCGCAGGTCCTGGTGTTTAATGGGTATCCCCTCCTCAACTTCACCGTGTCACATAATAAGCCTCCTGTCCTGTCTAAAATGATCGGGAAACCACCTCAAAGCTATAGCTAACGCGGCTTATTTACTGTTACAGACACCTTGGACTACTTTTCCTCAAAGGCTGGAGTACACAATATAATTCTCCATTACTTAAAAAATGTAATGTAAAACTACAGAAAAACAGTTCAATTCACTACTACCTACTACTTCGCATTAGTTTGGTAGTTTTTGTTGCTCATTTAGTCATTTCCTACAATTTCTGGTGAAAAGGGACGAAGGAAAAAGGCTTTTCCTCCTCCCAACCAGCGCTTTCATTGCATGATGCGACAATGTTGTCCCGTCCACCTTCTACGGATACAACTCTGTTCTACGGGTACGAAATACTTTTGGACCAACTATACCACCTGGACGTGGTGCAAATCTACCTGCAAAAAACCCACTGCTGAGACTTGCAGGAGCAGATTCGAGCAGAGAAAACCCTCAGTTTAGACTTTTAGGAACAGATTCGAGCAGTTGTATCGATGGATTTGTGCTCGCTCATTAAAATGCTCTGCTCGATATCATTTTATTTGTGAGGACATTTTTCACAGATGTGCAACTTCTGATGCGTTAGTTCACATTTGGGTTTACGAATGCACAAATTTTGGGCATGTTCTCACATTATGAAACACGGGTGTGCAAATGTGTTTTGCACCAACTGTGCTGCACTGATTGTAGCAAAAGTCTCAAGCGCATGACTCCTTGAAGTTGTGATGCACAGGATAGGATTTGTGCACCCGTAACAACGGTTTGTGAACTCGTAGCCCCTATTTTGTGTCCACAATGGTAGAAAAAATATTTACGACTTCAAATTTACTGTTACACATTTGTGACTTTAGAGTACGCATTCTAAATCTGCAGTTACATGTGCTAAAGACTTATGCAACAATAATACCTTCATAGGATAGGCTCACTCTAATTACATCACTTGGCCACCGGCCACACAGTAGGCTATTTTCAGTGTTTTATTGGGTATTAAAAGTGTCTGCAGGGGCGCCATTAGCTCAGTTGGTAGGGCGTCCTCCCCCGGGCCGGGCCCAGCAGCAGACCTGGGTTCGATTCCCACCCGCGGTCGTTCTCTGCATGTCACTCCCCTCTCTGCCCCATTTCACCTCTGTCTCTCTGCACTGTCAATAAAGACTGTGGCTCAGGTGTTTAAGCGGGTTGGCCAACGATCCAAGGGTTGGCGGTTCAATCCCCGCCCGGCCACCTGTGTCATGGTTGTTGTGTCCTTGGGCAAGACACTTCACCCACCTTGCCTTGTGTGAATGTTTATGATTGCTGTATGTTTGAGGTGGTGGTCGGAGGGGCCGTTGGCGCTGAATGGCAGCCACGCTTCCGTCAGTCTGCCCCAGGGCAGCTGTGGCTACTCTCGTAGTTTACCACCACCAGTATGACTGTGTGTGAACGAATTGAACCTGGAACCCTGTAAGCGCTTTTCCTAAGGGAATAAAGCGCTATATAAATCCAATTGATTATTATTATTATTATTATTATTATTATTATTATTATTATTATAAAAATGCCCAAAAAATATTTAAAAAAAAATAAAAGTGTCTGCTCACACAGTGCAGAGCCGAGTGGCCTCACAAAACAACAGAGCCTCTCGCAACGAGAGGAGAGTTTACCAACATGACCATAGTGGTTTTAATGTGGAAAGCAAATGCGCCTATTTGGCAATATTTTGGATTCAAACCATATGTAAAAGCCATTTTTTCCTAAACTAAAGGAACGTATTCCGTATTCACATGTACAGTAATTGGTGTCATGGTGAGCAAATAAACGGACTGCAAACCGGAGATGATCGCTTGGTTCATTCATTGCTTCACACAGCTACATGATAGGCTACAAACATTGAGGGAAACACCACAGCGCGTCTACCAGGTCACCCGGGAGTCAAACCACACGGAGCACACACATTGGATGTGGCTTCTATACCATAGATTGTGTATACAATGGGTGTAGCATCCAGGCTGATCTCAGTTATTTCAACTGCATCCAATCGTCCTGGCCTATGCGCATCGCCATCTTGTTAAATTTTACTCTGCCTCATTTCCTCTTACCAAAAAAGGGCATAAACGGCATCCCTAATTAGTTTCTAACTATTTAAAAAAAATAAAATTAGTCAGAACGTGATATGAGTTTTAATTAGGGCTGTCAAATTAACGCGTTAATTTCGATTAATTAATCACAGAAAAATTAACGCGATTTAAAAAAATTAACGCAGATTAATCGCACTTCTATAATGCCCTTTGACCCGGTGCAAAAGTGGTGCGCAGCTCGGTGAGCTGCACCTGTAGCTTACAGCCCGCACGGGTGAAAGGGAGAGAGAAGCAGAGGAAAGGGCGGGGCCGAGGGCTCTATGGAAAATAAGCATGAAGTTAGGAAGACATCTTACTTTATTCTCCGCAGTGTCTGGGCATTATTGATTTAGTGGTGCAACAATATATGTTCAAAACAGTAGCCTATCTCTCAATCTTCATCTGTGTGTCTCAATTTTGTTTGCTAGCTGTCTCGTCTCCCGCCGCCTGCCCCGTGTGTGTGTATGTGTCAATATTTTTGCCTATGAGTACGACGATGGTGAATGAATCGGCATAGGCATATGTGGCAGTGCAGCGCTGTCTGTTGTGGAGACAGATGTTACGAGAGACGGAGAGCAAGAGAGAGAGGGAGAGAGAGAGAGAGAGAGAAACAAACTGTAGCAAGCTATACAGCTGTTTAAAAACAGGTATAAAAGCGTCATAAAAGTATGCGATTAATTTAGATTAATTAATCACAGAGCCTGTAATTAATTAGATTAATTTTTTTAATCGCTTGACAGCCCTAGTTTTAATATAATGTGTGTGTGTGTGTGTGTGTGTGTGTGTCTTGCATTTCCCAGGAAACCCCCCAAAACAAACAGGGGTAATAGTAGCTGTGGTGGTTGTCATCGTCATGGTTATTCTGTCACTGATGGTCGTCCTCTTGATCTCTCTTCGTGGGAGAATCAAACGGTGTCTGCGACCACCATACCAGATCCCACAAAACGTGAGCACTAACACTAATACACATTGTATATACAGTGCATAGGGAAAGTATTCACAGCGCTTCCTTTTTCCACTTTTCGTAATGTGACAGCCTGGAATAAGGCTGGATTAAAAAAAAATCTAAATTCTACACATAATACCCCATAATGACAACTTTAAAAAGTTTTTTTAAATGTTTGCAAATTTATTAGAAATAAAGAAAGAAAATATAATATGTACATAAGTATTCCCATCCTATGCTCAATACTTTGTTGTGGCACCTTTTGCAGCAATTACAGCCTCAAGTCTTTGGGAATATGAAGCCACAAGCTTGGCACAACAATTTTTTGCCAGATTCGCCCAATCCTCTTTACAGAACCTCTCGAGTTCCATCAGGTTGGATGGGGACGTTGGTGCACAGCCATTTTCAGATCAATGGGATTCAAGTCTGGGCTCCGGCTGGGCCACTCTAGGTCATTCACAGAGTTGTCCTGAAGCCACTCCTTTGATATCTTGGCTGTGTGCTTAAGGTCATTGTCCTGTTGAAAGATGAACCGTCGCTCAAGTCTGAGGTCAAGACCGCTCTAGAGCAGGTTCATCTTTCCCTCAATCCTGAGTAGTCTCCCAGTTCCTGCCGCTGAAAAACATCCCCTCAGCATAGGTCTGAGCGATTAATTGAATTTCGATTTCGATTACGATTTTGGCTTACCTGTGCACTCGCTCCGCCTCCGCCTGAACAACTTCGCCTTCAGCCACGCCGGTGTGTTTTGCCGGTGGGTGTTTGGAAAAACGTGTAGAAGAAAGGCAGCCTTTGGTCGAGAAGAAAGGTAAAACAAATTCTGTTGTGTGGAAACACTTCGGTTTCGAGGAGTCTGACTAAAAAAACACCTAAAAGATTAAAAGCTCCTGGACTCCTGCCACCGAACCACTCACCTAAGCTATGTAGTGAATGTGTACATGTATTTCATTCACTGGCCTTGTGACTTTAAATACGGATAGTGTTTTGTCAAACACCCCCCCCCCCCGACATTCTTCCTGTGGGAAGCCACAATGATTTAATCACTCTGTTTAATCAAGAGCCCACACAAACCCTCTTCCTGCCTGCCTGAGGCTCTGTTCTCACGGTGAAAACGTGACAGTTTTCCCGTTTTAGTTTTTTTTTAAAAACCCCGTTCAGACACAATTTATCTGACATCTTCACCCGTACACATGTTTTCAGAGGAAAAGGGACGAAATCGATGTAGTAAGCATGCCAGGCCAGCAGTTGGCGGTACAAGGTAGTAGTAAATAGCATTTCCGGTGCATCCGGTGTCGGCTGTAAGAATTGAATAAAAAGGCCCGCCTGCGCAAGAACGATTCTTTTTCTCAGCTCTGTGAAAAACAACAACAACCATGGCATGTCCGCTGTTCACAGCATTGGTGCAGCAATTCCATATTTTGTTGTAGGAGCGATTGTCGGCACGATAACAAAGTCATCAGCAACAGCACAGCGAATACAGCTCGGTGATCCGCCATCGTTGTTGTTGTTTTCAAACTGGCGCACATCGACCTACAAAGACGGCGCATGCCCATTTATCTCCAAACGCAATGCGCATGTGTGAGGGTGGAGCCGTGGCGTCAGCGTTACCAGGGGAAATGGTTTCGGTGTTTACAAGAAACCAAAACCGTTGTGTTTTCCAAAAAATCCTCCCTGGGAGGTGATCTCAAAAACTTGCGCTTTCATGCCTGCGTTTGCTGTTTTCATGTACATGATATAGTGCAACCGCGGGAATTTTTCCGCGTTTGCACCGTTTCGTGTTGCCGTGAGAACAGGGCCTGAAACCAAGGCATTGTCTTGGTTCACACCTCAGGTGGGGGTGTCTGGTCAGCCAAGCTGGAATGAGCCCCCCCTCCCCTTCTGCCATTGGTCAAGAAGTCTCATATGGCTTTTGATATAAGCCTGGTGTTCCTTTACAGTCTCAGTCTACTCTTCTCTTCAACCATCATTCAAGGTGGACCCTTCTCTTCAAGCACCATCCGAGGTGCGGCCTCCTCTCAAAACGTCCACCTGGAAGGGGAACTCTCCACTGCGAAGGCCCTGCTGCTCACGCTCTCTGCTCAGCCTTGCTAACCACCCCAGACCGGGGGTAGCTCTCCAGGCCAACCGCCTCTCCGCTTCTTCAAGCAACCAAAGGAACCAGGATCCAACCTGCTGCTCTAAGCAACCCAGGAGGAACCAGAAGAACCAGGGAACGAACCAAGCTCCCACCAAGGCCAGACCCTTAAGACGAAGAAGCTAAGAATCAAGCTAAAAGCTACAGTCTCAGTCTGTACTGGCAACAACGCCAGGTAGCACGCCGCTACTGAAGAACCAAAGGACCAGTTCATCCGAACTGCAACAGGACTGGACAAAGCAAAAACCCTGTCCCAGGCTATAACGACCAGTCTCCAACACTGCAACAAACGCTGTGTACCAACATTTGGTATCGTATGAACTACTGGGCAGTTAGCTTAGCTTAGCAAGAACACATGGCTTAAAAGACTGTTAACTTGGAAATTTATATTTACTGAATTGAACTGAATTGTTGTTTTGTAATTGGGTTTACATACTTTTATACCTTAACCTTAGGGAACACACAGGCTAGGACACACCGGCCCGATAATCGCCGTCGTAGAGTCGGGAGGGGTCGGGGACACGAATCTGTTTGGTGTGTGCCGTGAAATCGGTCGTCGTAGATGTCGTCGGGCTTCTTTTGAGCCGATTGTTCAATCGGCGGCAGGCAGTCTTTCAGTTGGAGCAATTTGATTTGTGGAGGGCTAGCGACTCAGTGAAGCCCGGAAGTGAGGCGGGTAGCACAAACAAGCTAACAACAGTTAGTCATCGTTTTAATGTGTTTGTTTGTTTCGTTCAGCGAGTACTCACATGCGTCAACCCTTGTTGACTGCTCGACACCATGCTCGACACTCTCTGCTAAAAATGGTGCTCTTTATGGTCCATAAATATAAATACGTATTTCTATCTATGTTTATGGTCATTTCCGGCTTCCGTATTTTTTCGGGCCACAATACAGATTAGCGCCACCTGCTGTTATGAAGACATTACGTCCCGCGCAAGCGCAGAGCGTACGGAAAGTCAGCAGTCGGTTTGGTGTGTTCTTTGCACTTTTTCGGCCGCGACGGGAAGACTGGAGCTCCCTGAATCGGCAGTCTCCATTTTCGGGTAGTCGGACTGGTGTGTCCTGGCCTTAAACAAAGCCTCAAGCTATCCCCCCACAGACAAAGGTTTTTCACACCTCCTCACACACACACACACACACACACACGCACACTTGAAAGCTAATTTGCATCCAAATACCTGCAGACACCCACACACACACGCACACACTGTGTGCTTAGTTTTAGTGATTTTAAATGTGTTGATTTTATTTACTTTCTGTTAATAAATTACATGCATTTTCTTTTTGTAACTAGAAGTTTCTGTCATTCATTTGTGTGAATATTTTGTGGTACGTTAACTGCTTACACGTCAAGATTCATTAACTTTCGGTATTGGTCATATTATCAGATTTATAAGCTCAATAAGAATGTATTTATTATTAGATGTTATAGAGTGATAATTTGACTAGGTTTGATTAATATTGATTTAGTGGTAACACTTTACAATAAGGGTGCATTAATTAATGGTTAGTTAATGCTTACTAAGGGTTAACTAACCATTAGTTAACTGTTAACTAATGTGTCTAGTAAGCATTTACTAATGGTGTTCATGTTAGGTATAAATTAATACATTATTTCATGTTTATAAATATCCTATATTAACCTTAGTTAATACATTAATTAAACATGAACCAAAAGTTGATTAATATAATAATAAGCATTAATTAACTGTTAACAAATGTCCTTTTTGTAACATTACTTAAGCATAATTAACCATTTATTAATGCTCTTTGTGACCCTTATTGTAAAGTGGGAACAGTTTATCCATTAAGTGACACTTAATAAATGCACACCAGTGCTGAATAGGCATTACTGAAGTATAATTAACCTTAATAGGCATTACTTAAGTGTAATTAACCATTTGTGACCCTTACTGTAAAGTGGGAAATAATTCTCACGAATTAACACTTACTAAAGGCATACTAGTGCTGATTACGCGTCACTTAAGCATAATTATCCATTTCTTAATGTTATTTGTGACCCTTATTGTAAAGTGGGAACCATTTATCACTTGTTACACTTAAATGCAAAATAGTGCTGAATAAGGATTATCTAAGTACAATCCATCAATCAACAATGCTCTTTGTGACCCGTGTACATTCTCTATAATAACAATATTAAACATACTGAAAATACTAAAATATTCCCAACTGGAAATCAATTCATGACAACAATCTGTTATCAACACAATTCCGTCACAATTTAAAAAATAAAGAAAATGTTATTTTATTTAGAATCTTTAGTTTTATTTGGAAACACGGCTCTCACATTTGACATGAATACTGTCAAAGAACTCCAAAATAGTTTCTTCAACAAATTATATACAGTTTAAAATTATTTTCTCTGAAAGGAACAAACAGGAGGAAATGGATCACTAATATCAATGGTGAAACAAGACACACTGACTCAGCAGTTAGGTTTAACAGGTGTAAAATATATGTATTTTCTACTCTCTTCCTTGAAGTGTATATCATTGTTCCAACATAAACAAAAATAAAGTACACTAAGAACATAACAGTTCCATTTTTAATTATGGACTGAAGATAAAACAAAATAATGATCACTCTATTGCGACTAAACACTAGTTTAACCTGGCCCATCACTGTTATTTGAATGAGCACATATGTATTTCATTTAACCTTTATTTATACTTGAAAGATCAGTTGAGGGGTGACCGTCATTTATAATCTCTTGCTCTCTTTCGATCCAGCTCTTGGGTTTGCTGGCAACTCCAGGCCTGGGTGCTCCTCTCCAAATGAAGCAGCTGGAATCCGAGAATCAAATAGAGAAAATGTACAGTGAGCTGCCCCCCTCCGTTAGTTTCAGTCTACAGCCTGAAAAAATTACTATCACCACCTCGCATGGACATAATTTAAATAAAGCCTCTCATTTTAATGATCACTTGTGCTTTGATGCAAACTCTGAAGTCTGAACATTACGGTTGCCAGTGTTGGGAGTAACACGTTACAGGAAGTAATGCATTACTGTAATGCATTACGTTTTGCTGTAACGCGGTAATGTAAGGCATTACAGCAAAAAAATGTTAATATGTAACTCGGTACAAATCTCAGTAACACGCGTTACAATGCATTTTAAACCCGAAATTGACTGGTTTGTTGTTTTTATACAAATTGGCCAACACCGCGAGATTCGCAGAGGAGAAACAAACCCGCGCTAATGTTACTGCTAGAGGAGAAGAAAACTTGATTTGCTGCTACAATTGATTCCAAAGATGCGCCAGCCTACTGGCTTCCGTCTCACTACCCAAGTTATTGAAAACTTTGGTGGTGTTTGGAGACTCTGACGTGAAAGCACGTATCACTCTGCAGCTACTGTTCTCAACGAGCAGCGGGTGCTGCCGCGAGCCCCTTCCCGTCTCAAAGCACTAAGAGGCGGTCAGTCTCGGAGCAGCCCCTCGGAGCGAGTCCCAGCCTGCTGTCAGGGCAGAGAGGAGACACACCTCCGCGTCCAGGCTGCAAATGAATCGCACTGTTAGGTGCGAAATCGGAGATAGTGTGCCTCGAAGCTATTTATGCTGCAGCTGTATTGCTGGATTTAGGAGTTATTTAGAGATATGGCAAGCAAAAAGTTGACGAGTAGGGAGTTAGTGTTCACTCTTTCTACGGCCCCGGTCAAGGTGCATCCATGGTCAGCTAGGTGCAGCCATGCGACGCAGCATTATTATATTATCATATTATAATAATAATAATAATAATAATAATAATAATAATAATAATAATAATAATAATAATAATAATAATAATAATAATAATGATGATGAAGAATAGAAGAAAAAAGTAAATAAAAATCATAAACGCCTACTGTTTACATGAGTTTTGTGGTGTAGTTCTAGTTTACAACTGTTGGCTTACAACAAAGTGGACATCCTTACAAATGGATGGAGGGGTGAATCTGATTAAATAAGTTCAACTCTCTTTCAAAATATCAGGTATTTCATGGAAATTACATAATACAACATGGCCGCCAACATATGACGTCATAATATGCTAATTAGATGGGAAAATTTACTCCCCAGATAAACTTTAGGTCATTGTCAATATTTGTCTCATTTACACTTTGTCTCTATCTCAAACCACTTTCAATCCGAAGCCTTCTCAAATTTAAGCGTCAAAATCTAGTATTTTTTTAAATAAAATCCGGCGCCTAAAGGGTTTGCTTTGATGCAAATTATGAAATCTTAACATAATGGCAGCAGTGATGGTGCGTAAAGGACAGCGCAGTTGGCAAGCTCTCCTCATCACTACAAGTGCTGCAGCAAAAAAGCCACAGTAAGAGTTGATCGTTTTGTCGATTCATGCCTCTGACACACACGTCGACTCCCAACATAATGAGTCGAGGCTTTGAATTCAATGCTGGGGGTGTTGAGCTCTTTGGCGATTTCCCGTGCCTTTTTATAGTCTCATCGCGTTCTCTCCCAATTTGATACCAGAAAAGTTGCCAGCGTGTCTGTTTCTCCCCAGCGCACAGCACTGTTTATTTATTCATGGTTACTATTTAGTTGTAGGCTATGTTTGTGAAGCACATTTGGGAGTTAAACTAATGCAATGTTGAAAGAATTGGCAAAAAAAAAAAAAAAAATGCAAAAACCACATTCGGTATTTGGTATTCGGCCTTCGGCCAACTGTTATTTTTTTCGGTTTCGGAATTTTCATTTCGGGGCATCCCTACAATGAATAATCGTCTTTAATAATCGTGATTACAAGAGCAATCAATATAATCGTGAGTATATTTTTTGCCATAATTGAGCAGCCCTATCACAGCATGATGCTGCCACCACCATGCTTCACTGTAGGGATGGTATTGGCCAGGTGATGAGCAGTGCCTGGTTTCCTCCCAACATAATGGTTGACATTCAATTTTGTTTCTCATGGTCTGAGAGTCTTTCAGGGGCCTTTTGGTAAACTCCAGGCGGGCTGTGGCTTCTGTCTGGCCACTCTACCATACTGGCCTGATGGGTAGAGTGCTGCAGCAATGGTCGTCCTTCCGGAAGGTTCTTCTCTCTCCACGGAGGAACCCTGGAGCTCTGTCAGAGTGACCATCGGGTTATTGGCCACCTCCCTAAAACAAGCCCTTCTCCCCCGATCACTCAGTTTAGAACAGACCTGGGTATTGTGTGGCCCGTGGGCCACATCCGGCCCGCTGGCTGTCTCTGACTGGCCCGCGTGAGGTCAATGGAAAATTAAGAATCAAACATAAATAAGTTTAAATCATGCATGGAATACAACTGCATTGCTTTTATTTTGAAGGCACGAGCGTATGCAGCTTACTCCAGTCTTCACTGGTTGCAAGTCGCAATTCAAAAAAAGGAGAAGAAGCTTGTATGTGCGCTGTTTAAGTGCGCTGCCGTGAGCTGCGCGCTGAAAAAAGCTCAGAGCAAGCTACGCAGTCAACCTCCGCACTCGGGGATCGGCGCTCGAGGAAGGGGTAGGGGGGCGATAATATCAGACAGACAACCTGCATGTACGTTCACTTGTCTGATATTATCGCCCCCCCCCTTCCCACTCCCCGAGCGCCGATTCCCAACGAGTGTGGAGGTTGGCTGTGTGTGTGGCTCTCCCCTCTCCTACGTCTGTGTGGAGGTGTGGATGTACGTGAGGGGTGCGCGATTGTAACGGGCGAACAAACAGGTCACGCAGGACACACCCTTTTATATTTTAGTGCCTAATTTATTTATATTCATGTTTCTGTTGAAAATCCAGCTCCCAGAAGGCTAAATGATGTCAGCCATTATCTCCAAATTATAGACTACAAGACATGCAGGACACACAGGAGACAGTTGTTTACAGAGCACAACAATCATCAGATTTAAACTTCCTCTCAAAGTTTACCAGATTGAGACATTTAACCTTAAAATGTAAATAATAGCCCAATAATAATAATCAAAATGTAATGGGGGGGGGGGGGATGTGTGTGCAGGATGTGCTCGGTGGATTGTTGTATCCTGTACAGAGGACAATACAAGTAATAGATAATAATGAACAAAAATTGTGTTGCAGTGTAGGATACTTATTTTTATTTGTTATTTCCATTATTTTAAAGTCACTATAATGCAGGAAACAATGGCTTTGAAGCTCACATTTTCTGGGGGTTGACCCCCAAACTCCTCACTTTGGTTTTGGAATAACAGGTCTCTAAGTTGGGAAGTATGGCCAAGGTTACCCTGCTTCTTGCACGTTTTGTTCACAATTGCTATGGTAAATGTTGATTAAGTGGTATAATATTGGCATTTTCATGGCTTTTTCTTTGCCATAACATTTACTGCAGCTTATCAAAATCATATACTTTACTTCTTTTTATAAAAACATTTATTTTTTTATTATTATTCTTCCGGACAATTACACACAATACATAATTTTCTCATTGCATATTCATACATATTACTTTGTGTTATCAAAAACATACAACTAATATTGACCAGAATTGAGTTGAGCCTTTTGGTCCGGCCCTCCACAACAGTCCCTGATTCTGATGTGGCAGACTGCTAGGGTCGTGAACGCTCACGCAACTGACGCAACAACGTTGGTGCCAAAGTCAATGGACAGTCCCAACAGCCAATAAGAACGGAGAATCGGAGCCTCGCTCTGATTGATTGGTCAAAGTGCTCATGAGCGGTGGCAATTTTTGGGGGCGGCACACAGAGGCAGGGGAGAGCAAAGTGATAAGTAGATATTCTCAGACCACTACATATCTACTCATCACTTTGCTCTCCCCTGCCTCTGTGTGCCGCCCCCAAAAATTGCCACCGCTCATGAGCTGAATGGTTAAAGCGGCAACGAGTAACATTTAAATATCTTTTAAACAGCCTCATGTTTCCTCTCATAATCATAAATTACCTTTAACAGCAAACGAGACCATCTGTGCAAAGAAAGACTTTTTTATATAGTTTTTATTACTGCATTTGATCTGGTCGTACACCCAGTCCGATTTTCGGTTCACGCGTGCATGCTCTATGGTCACATATCCGTATTGGTCGCAGATTTCAGTGCGGCGCAGGAACGCGATTTGAGAAGCCTATGGCTCCAGGTGAGGGAAGGGGAGCGGGAGCCTTGTTTGAGACAGTTGTTTGTTCGTAATGACTGATAACGGGGCTGAACCATCAAAGAAAAAAAAGAAAATGCAATGAAGAAAAGCGGGCGGGAGGGCGTTGTCAAGCAACGTATACACAATTTCACGCAGCGAACCTAGACTGCAGTGTTTACTCCTAAATGAATGAGCGGTAGCCTACTAAAACAAAGTTTACTTTGCCTCACCAGCATCATCAGATGACCATTATTCATCTGAAATAGTCATTATTTACAACATAAACACATTACCTCATCGTGATCCATACTAACTAACTGCCATCTCTCGTTCATTCGCTTTGTGTGAGGACACGGACTCGTTCAGCTCCGTGAGAGGTGACAATGCATCAACTCATTGCAATCAGGTGTGTTTAGCACTTACTGCCATTAGTTGATGCTGTGTCACCCATAGACTCACAGAGCCGAAAAGAGTCCGGTGCCCTCCACACTTTCAATACACGGACACGCACCATATTGCTTCCTGATTATTTGAATCTTGCACTCCCTGCACGAGCTAGAAAACAGCTTCACGACAGCTGGCGTCGTTAAAATACTACCGCTTTTGTTCAAAGGTGTCGCCAACGTGCCGACTTACTCGTAGTACCTTTAATATGATATTGTTGTCAAATATTACAGTGAAAAAGTTACCCACCCCAGCTTTAAGCTGTAGAAACATCTCAAGGATGATCAGTGGAAACAGAATGGACCTGAGCTCAATTTACAGCTTGATCCCAAAGGCTGTGAATACATAAAGTATAAGTGATTTCATAGTTTTTTATTTTTAATAAATTGGCAAAAATCTCAAACAAACTTTTTTAAAGTTTTCATTATGGGGAATTATGCGTAGAATATTGAGGATTTTTTAAAAATGTTATCCAGCTTTATTCCAGGCTGCACATAACGAAATGTGGAAAAAGTGAAGCGCTGTGAATACTTCCCGTATACATTGGCTATTTCTCATCTCACTGATTTGAATCGTCACACGTTTAGTGGATTTTATTTTACTGTCTTGCAATGCACATCCCTAATTAAAAGTTGGACTAGGTGGGTTGTCCATCTGAACACCACCAACAAAACAAAAAGAAATGTTATGAACCAGTGTCCCTAAAATAAAGAAGGAAGGTATATTCATGATTAAGGTAGACTGTAACGTTGTGTTTCTCCTCCAGTTGATCTCGGAGCCTTTTCTTGAGCATCACAATCCCATCTGCCCAAGCCCCAGTGAGGAGCGCTGTGATGTCATTTCCTGCATTAGCCCAGACGACTTGTTCTGAAGTTAAAACTCCTGTTGCTGGGAGGAAGACTGTCTGATCTGCATTTAGCATTCACTCCAGCTAATGAAAAGATTGAACCACTCACCAGGGGCCTCATTTATAAATCACACTAAAACTTTGTGTGTACATGGATGAAATGTGCGTGAGCATTTTTCACTGCAAATGTTGGTGTTTATCGCAAGTTTCTATGCAGAAAGTCTTATTATGCAGTTATATGAAGACTACTTATCAGTAGGCCTATACATGTTTGAATACATTTCAACTGAATCTAATTGCTCTGTATAGATAAGTGTGCTTGTGTATGGCCAGCGGGAGAGCAATTATATTTAAGACAATGTGAAAAAGTAATTTTGTACAAAGTGAAAATATGAACAGAAATGGTAGGGTTTATTTCGTTAGATAAAATCATGTTATAGATTAAGGAAATGATATGAATCTCTTCTCAATAACATTTGACCCTGGATCCCATAGTTCCCTTACATATTATTTTTCTTTACAGTTTTCGCCCAATGCTTAGAGACATGTTGCAGAATTTGGCCCACTGTGTCAACTTAACACACAGGCCGAAGTGGAGATAAACGTCTCACTTCTATGGCAAAATCAAACTCTTTATCAAAACCTAACAATCCCATTTCAAAACTGTTTTTAGCATCAAAACAATACACACATGCAACAGCACACAGATGAGCTTTATGCAAAACCCGCTTGTTTTCAGAATTTGTAAGGTCTGGACTTTAAAAATCTCTAGCAGAATTTGTTTTAAAGATTGATCCAGTACAGTTCACATGAATACAAAAAAAGAAGAAAAATAATAGATAGTTGTGTTTTCCCAATGATTGCAGGAAATTTCCTTTTTGAACAATGTGTAATTGTGTAATAAAATTGTGTAAAAGAAAATGTGTGTAGTGTGTTGCAGAATTTCAAACAGTGCAAAGCATATATTGTGTTTGTAGGGTTGGTGCTTGTGTTTAGGGAATGGTCACCAAAGTTAGAGGTTTTGATGCTTTGGTCATAGCATTAAGCATGTTTAAGCATTCGGCAAAAACTGTAATAAGTGATTTTTCATATTGTAGCCTAGAAATATAGGCTACACTGCTTTACAATTACTAGAACTACTGTGCCAATCATGTGTGTTCCAAATTGAGCATGCTTGGTAGCATTTTTGCATGTGTTTGTGATCTGTAAAATATTTTAATATCCTGAAAAATAATTGGTAACACTTTAGTTTGATAGTCCACTGTTGACACTCAACAAGCCATCAGTAGATATGCAGTTGCATGTCAACAGTGAATGAGTTGATATTCAACAGAACTATCTCAACAGATAAGTAACATGTATTCAACTAACTGTAAGTTAACTATAAGTTGCATAATTAGTATATGTTTAGTTGATATTCAACAGTGAGCTGTCAACAAACATGTAACATGCATTCAACTAAGTGTTAGTTAACTATAGGATAATTTTAATTTGTTAATTTCTTTTTACAAAAACAGTCTGCAACAGACATTATAATTTTTACTACATGTTCTTTACAAATATTCAACTATCAGTTGAGTGTCAACTTCTAGTAAGTTGACTATCAACTGCTGTTATTAACCAATACTCAACCTACCTTTCATATGGATCAACTTTCCCCCCACTCACATGGAACACGTCTAATGAATGAACATTCTCTGTTGATCATATATGTTCATTGTAAAATAAAGATGAGAATATTTTATCAATAGGCACCCTGTGTAGGTGACTACCTGTTGATTGTCATATGACTGTCGACAAACTATCAGTCAATATTCAACTAAGCATAAGTAGACAGGTCTTAGGACTGTCAAATTAAAGTGAAAACTGTTTAGTGTCTACACACTATTAACAGAGCAAAACAGAGTAAATAGTTGACTATCAGTTGATTCTCAACAAAGTATCAATTGATGTTCAACTAATGCTGGGCGTAAATACACTAGAGGACTTTTAAAAGACTTTGAAAAGACTGAAGACTGAAACCCTCTTACATCTAAAGACAATCAACTCACACCTGAAGACAACTAGTCATTAGTTTTCAGTCACAGTGTGATTTTGAAAAGACAGGGGTCTCATATTGCAAGACTACAACTAGATTCCTTTTGAGATTAATATCATAACCGCAAACGCGATTGTGATTATTTAATTAAAAACAAGTTAATTCAATATTCCAAGCGGTGGACTTCCTTTAGTTATTTGACCAGCTTTATTTGCTGATCTCATACCCCAATAACTTTAACTCCTAACCCTGTATTTGACGGTAGAGTGTACAGGTTGCGCGGCTGTCAGCCTGGTTCTCCACCGAGGCTTCTATGAAAAAGTATCCGAAATAAGTGCCTCACCAGGCGGACACAGGTCGCGACTAATGCCGCTCCTCCTGTGTCGTGCTTGGTGCATGCGAGAGTGTGACAGTGTTTACGTCATTTCGCTTGAGCCAACCCCCTAAGACTAGCGATAATATCAAACATGTTTGATAATCAAGACGGGAAGAAGACTGGCTGAAATAGGGTCGGAAGACCACCATACACCAAACGACTGAGATTACGTGCGCTCGCCACAACTCCAGCACAACTCCCGTGATTTCAGTCCGACATTGGAAGATTGTCTGCGACTGTCAAATCATGTGAAAAGTTGTGTAGTGTAAGCCCAGCATTAGCATTAGTAGAGAGGTCTTAGGACTGTCAAATTAAAGTAAAAACAGTTTAGTGTCTACACACTATTAACAGAGCAAAACAGAGAAAATAGTTGATTCTCAACAAACTATCAGTCGATGTTCAACTAAGCATTAGTAGAGAGTTCTTAGGACTGTCAAATTAAAGTGAAAACAGTTTAGTGTCTGCAAACTATCAACAGAGCAAAACAGAGAAAATAGTTGATTCTCAACAAACTATCAGTCGATATTCAACTAAGCAACTAAGCATTAGTAGAGAGGTGTTAGGACTGTCAAATTAAAGTGAAAACTGTTGAGAACAGTAGACACTCTACGAACTAGTAACAGTACAAAGAGAGACAAGTTTTGCTCAACTGACGAGTAACACTGGATGACCCCAGAGTAAAGTTAAAAAATATAGGCAGAATATCTGAGCAGGAAAGCTTATTTGAAGTAAATTGAACTTTTTTCAGTAGTTACACAATAAGTAGGTACACAGCAAGTACCATCAATACCTCAAAAAAAGACAATAAAACTAATACATGTATTTATTTAGGTGTCATTTCGGCAATTTCTTAACCACATATCGTCCAAAAATTGACATTCAAAAAGCTCAGTAAAGTTTACCATAACACCCAGTACCACTATTTATGATACTGAGCAAACATTTGTATAACACCAGTTCTCATAAAACGCTATATGGTAAGAAAAATATATATAATTTTGTTGTGGACCAGAATATCAGAAGCTCCAGGTCGCTTGGGAGAAAATGGATAACTGAAATGGTGAAACAAGACACATTGATTCAACAGTTAGGTTGGACAAGTAAATGTAAAATATATATTTTCTACTCTCTCTTCCTTGAAGTGTATATCATGGTTGTTTCTCAGTGCAACATTAAAAAAATAAAAAAACAACAGTGCCATTTTTAATTATCGACTGAAGATAAAACAACATAATTATCACTCTCTTGTGACTAAAAACTAGTTTAACCTGGTCCTGCCACTGTTAGTTCAATGAGCACATTGGAATAATTTTTCGCTCTCTTTAGATCCGGTTCTTGGGTTTGCTGGCCACTCTCCAGGCCTGCTGTAGCCTACTCCTCTCCAATCGAAGCAGTTAGGCTGAAGAATCCAGGAATCTTGTCCTATCACCCAGTTGATAAGAACATAGAAAGAAATGACCTGAGAATTACCACAAAATAGTTCAAATGCATTTTGGTTTCCTTTATCCAAATCATTATAGCATTATGGTTACACATTAGATAACATAATGCTTTGTATTGATTAAATGATATTTGGTACCCTAATCAAATAAAATTCTCACTGAACCTTATACAAATTAACATTATTTTTTAATTAAAAAAACATATAATCTCATGCATAGACTCAGTTTTAGCTCACTTTAGCCTGAAATAGCAACATGCACTATGAATATGGAATATGCAAACATGTATTCACATACAGTTTAGTGTCTATAAACACAATTTATTTAGACAGATACGTGTGAAGCTAGACAGCTCTAGGCTCATGCTAACGGTGCTAATATAGTTAGCGTGCTAACCGCCTATTGATAAAATATTCTCATCTTTATTTTACAATGAACATTTTTGATCAACAGAGGGTTGAATGTTCATTTATTAGACGTGTTCCTTGTGAGTGGGAGGAAAGTTGATCCATATGAAACGTAGGTTGAGTATTGGTTAACAACAGCAGTTGATAGTCAACTTACTAGAAGTTGACACTCAACTGATAGTTGAATATTTGTAAAGAACATGTAGTAAAAATTATAATGTCTGTTGCAGACTGTTTTTGTAAAAAGAAATTAACAAAATAAAATGATCATATAGTTAACTAACACTTAGTTGAATGCATGTTACATGTTTGTTGACAGTTCTGTTGAGTGTCAACTAACTCACTGTTGAATATCAACTAAACATCTACTAATTGTGTAAGTTATTACTTAGGGGGCAAAACCCCTTTTTTTAAAAAAACAGACATGGAGTGTTGTAAAAGGTTGTTCACCAGAAATGATATCCAGGACCTTCCAGGATCCCAACCTGGGTGGACAACCTGGTCAACTAGCTGCTGGAAAGCTACAGGGGCCGACATAGAGCAAATCAGAACCACTGTTTAAGCGAATGGGGGTGGGCTAATAGGGAATTTTTTTAACTTATATATATCATTATGAAACTTTGCAAGTTGATTACTGACATTAAAACAACAACTTTTTGTATTACAGTATTTTCCAAAAAGTTTGAATAAATATGAAAAATCATCAATATCTTACTAATGATGCGTACATTTGCATCTGCAAATCCCCAAAATCTTGGACAAAAGCAGAGTCAATTTGTTTTTAAATTTTGAAAACAAAACAACTGCCTGAAGCTTTTCCTAATCACAGTTAAAATTTGATCAATAACCCATAGAAAATGAATTTTTTACACTTTTTTTTCCAAGGGAATGTCTAGCCGTTTCCTAAAATACCAGCTGGAGACTCCAAAAGGACACTTTTGGTCCATGGCACATGACATGTAACTGTGTAAAAAATGTATTTTCTATGGATTATTGATCAAATTTAAACTATGATTAGGAAAGCTTTCTTGGGATCCGGCTGTAGACTTAAACTAACGAGGGGGGGGCTGCTTCACTGTACAGTTCCATAGTTGCGCATTAAGATTCGGGACTCGGGACATGCAATCGGATCGCAGAAGCTGCTCCTCCATTGGAAGGGAGCGGCACTCCGTTGTAAGGAGGGAAGTGATGTGGTCTCTTCTGGTTTCCCCTTTGCTTTTACCCAGCGAAGCATAAACTTGGGCAGTGAGACGGAAGCCAGTAGCGCATCCTTGGAATCAATTGTAGCAGCAAATCGAGTTTTCTTCTCCTCTAGCAGTAAGATGAAATTAACATTAGCACAGGTTTTTTTCTCCAATTTGGCCAATTTGTATAAAAACAACAAACCAGTCAATTTTGGGTTTAAAATGCATTGTAACGCACGTTACTGAGATTTGTACCGAGTTACATATTACCATTTTTTTTTGTAATGTCTTACATTACCGCGTTACAGCAAAACGTAATGCATTACTTTACGTAACGCGTTACTCCCAACACTGGTCAAGAACAGGAACTCACTCAATCAGGTGGTGAAATGGTCCAGTAAGCTTATTGGAGAATCTCAGCTCAACCCGTTCTCCCTGTACACTAGACAGGTACAGCGGATAACCGAGTCCATTTTAAATGACCGTTTGCATCCTTTGCACAATGAGTTTCAGCTTCTCCCTTCTGGAAAAACGTTTTTAGTTCCAAGGTCTAAAACCAAGCGTTTTAAAAACAGCTTTGTTCCAGCTGCAATCACGCTGATGAACAAGCTGTAGAAACTGCTACATTTGCACAACATTAATTTTGTATGTGTTATTTATTTATTTGTTGATTTTTAGATCAATTTATCGGGGTTTTATTATATCTGAATTATGTTGGTCAGTTTTAAGTGTCCAAATTTGGATTAGCACTGGAGCACTTTAATTGTTTTACCTACTGTGTGTAACTGTCCCATGTTTGTGTGTATGTGATGTCCTAACTGTGTAACGGAAGATCACTTTTAAACTGCAACACAAGTTTACCTACGGGTATAAATAAAGTAACCTGAACCTACTTTGAAGATATACAGTGCTGCTTGAAAGTATGTGAACCCCTTGAGCCTTTTGGAATTGTATTTAGTTTAACCATTACTAATTTATTTTTATCAATAACAGTATTTGTATATGAAATAAGAGATGTCTGTTTATCAATAAAAAAAAAAAAATCGGAAATCAATTGGTAAAACAGATAAAACTAATTATTTACCAACTTTTGTACGTGCAAAAGTTTGTGAACCCTAAACTGCAGTGATGTGGGGCGACTGTGGCTCAGGTGGTAGAGCGGGTCGGCCAATGATCGAAGGGTTGGCGATTCGATTCACACTCTGCCACTTGTGTCATGGTGGTTGTGTCTTTCACCCGACTTGCCTCATGTGAATGTGTATGACTGCTGTATGTTTGTGGTGGTCGGAGGGGCAGTAGGCGGTGAATGGCAGCCACGCTTCCACCACCAGTATGACTGTGTGTGAATGAATGGAACCTGGAACCCTGTAAAGCGCTTTGAGTGCCTAGAAAAGCGCTATATAAATCCAATCTATTATTATTATTATTGCTTAAATCGAGCAGGTAAACACAATCAGTTGGGCCAAATTGAATGATGAAATATGGACAAATGTGTAACCCTAGTGGGGCAATAGAGTACTCAGATATGGACTAGTGTCTAGGTTCTTAAGGAGGGAAATAATTAAATGACAACACAATGATTAACTGGAGCCACAGGTTACCTTTAAATTGTCTGTATTAACTTGGTAGAAAAAATAATCGATTTGAGTTCAGTGCAATCAAATATTTTCAACAACGTTGCACAG
This sequence comes from Hyperoplus immaculatus, assembly GCA_949357725.1. Lineage (NCBI taxonomy): Eukaryota > Metazoa > Chordata > Actinopteri > Uranoscopiformes > Ammodytidae > Hyperoplus > Hyperoplus immaculatus. The sequence continues at coordinate 893,071 of OX442361.1, forward strand.
TTTAGACCATAACATTAGGTCAACAACAATACTCTTTTAACACCATAAAATGGCTGAAAAATGTCCATAAAGAAAAATAAAATATTTAAACAAAATAAATTCCTTGCAAGTGTTCCTTTAGTTCCTTCGGTTCGGCCAGTTCAGCATTAGTCAAAAAAAAAGGGGAATGTCAAGTCAGAAGTCAAAAGTCAAGGGTCATGTGTGGCGCTTCAGAGCGCTTTCACCTGATATACTCAAGTGATGGAGGTAAAGGAAGGATATGGGCACAGGTGATATCGGTCCACTCCTTTGGATAAGGAGGTATCTTCACTAGCTTGCCACCCCTTCGTCAAGGGGAATTCGATCCAGATTCTTCAAGGACTCCAAAAAACCTAGCCAAGACTCGGCCGAAAATAATAAAACTCCCGGCGCTCGGTCATCAATTCCCTCTCTCTCACTTCGGTTATGTTTCCCTTCAACTTCCACTCAGTTTTTATACAGTTTAATAACTGACTATTTCTATAGTTTGACTTGTTTTCACCACTCGTCTGCTTGTGTTAGCGTTCTGGCTGCGCATTTACGACAGCAACGTGAAGGGCGGGGCTTACTTCCCTCTAACCAATAGGAGGTCTGTATTCTGAGATACAGCCAATAGGACTCCAGTTAATGCAAAATCACTGATTGACAGCTTAATAACCCAACAGGTAAACAATAAGAGAACTATGGGAATATTACAGACTAAGTAAAGAAAGGGGAAACTTTATGAGAAATAAGGGGATAATATGGGAAATAAAATAATATATCATGGCCCAATATTCTACTGGGTTACAAATCTTTTAGGGAAGACATTTGGCGACACTACATAAAACAGAGATAAAACCAAGTTAGTTCAGGCCCACCAAAGTGAACCCATACAGGTCAGACATGCCAAAAGGGAAAGAAAATATCAGAGGATCTCAGGAATAGAGTTGTGATGTTGCACATTTGTCTGGGGACAGCTAAAAATTAATTTAAAATTAGTTTGAGCTCCATCGGTCCACCATGAGGCAAATCATCTACAAATGGAGAGCTTTAAGAGTGACTGATCATCTGCCTAGAAGTAGACTTCCTTCAAAAATATCCACAAGCGCCACAAGAAAAGTGATTTTTCAGTTAAACCCAACCCAAACATTACATCTAGTGATTTGCAGCATCTGGGACAGATCCAGATCCACAATGAGAATAAAACTCAGTCAACATGGCTTTTATTAAAACTATAATATCTTGTGTTCTTTTATTCGGATGTATGGAAGGTAAAAAATAAAAGATGACTGGAAAAAAGTTTCAGAATTCTCAGTTGTTGATTAATGACGTGAGATCACAGGACAGCGTATGCAGGAGTCAGTGACAGACAAAAAAGTAATGAGCCTTTTCGACAGCAAGGCTTTTTAACATATCTTGACAAAGTCTATTGATTGGTCTATCTTGTTGTCTTGTATTTTCTCGTCCAATCCTCTTCTTCTTCGTCTCTTGACCTGAACTATGCCGAAGCGTAGAATTATGCTCCTGGCCTTGAATGTAACTTGTATCTATGGATTGGTCAGCTGAGTCAGGAAAATACAGTAGGCCTTTGTTTAAAATAGATTCATCTCTCTGTATCTTTCCTCGTTTTCTGGGAAAACATCTATAAAACTTACAAGAAGTTTTGTGCTATTTCCCTCCCTTTCAACTGTCCCTGCTCCAGGGCCTGAAATGAGAACATTTTAGATCACATGTTATTAATGTATCGATTGTTTAGTTGATTATATAGAGTAAATGTAAATAATATATGGTTGGCTATAACATCATATGATGTTTAAAATATATTTTTCCTGTCACTTTCATGGGAGGGTTGCTGAAGAAGCCTCTGCTCTCAAAAAAGGACACAACTGCTTGTCACAACTTTGCCATAGAGCACCTGGAGATACCTGAAGTCTTCTGGAAGTCTATTTTATGGACAGATTAGTACAAATTGTATCTGTTTGATCATATTCAAAACCACCATGTTTGGGCAAAAAAGCAACTCGGCCTACCACCAAAAGAACCTTCTCCCAAGTGAAGAATAGTGGTGGCAAATGGTCTGCAAATCTCCAGATGTAATGTTTGGGTTGGCCTTTACCAGAAAAATCACTTTTCTTGAGGTGCTTGAGGATATTTTTGAAGGAAGTCCACTTCTAGGCAGATGATCAGTCACTCTTAAAGCTTTCCATTTGTAGATGATTTGCCTCATGGTGGACCGATGGAGCTCAAACTTTTTTTTCATCACAACTCTTCCTGAGATCCTATGAGATTTTCTTTGCCTTTTGGCATGTTGACCTGTATGGGTTCACTTTGGTGGGCCTAAACTGACCTGGTTTTATCTCCGTTTTATCTAGTGCCGCCCAATTTCTTCCCTGAAGATCTCTTATTACATTGGTGCATTTCATCACTCAATTTGGCCCATCTGATTGTGTTTACCTGCTCGATTTAAGCAATGCAGCTCAGGGTTCACAAACTTTTGCACATACAATAGTTTTTTTTAAGATATTTTCATGGCATTTTTATGCTTTATTGATAGTGTAGAGACAGAGTTGACATGGGGCAGAGGGGAGTGACATGCAGAGAACGACCGCGGGCTGGAATCGAACCCGGGTCCGACTACTAACTGAGCTAAGGGCGCCCCCTCACGCATACAATAGTTGACAAATAATTTGTTTTATCTGTTTTAACAATCGATTTCTGGAAAATAAAAATGTTGAATTGATAAACATCTGTTAACAAATCTTGATAAAATATGATTTGTTAAACTGGGAAAACATGATTAAGTTTGCAGACATTCTACTTGTATATAAAATCTTTCATGGTATGGCCCCCCCTCCGCTAAAGGAATTTGTTAAACAAAATATAAACTCTTCCACCAGAGCATCCACAAGAGGGGATTGTAAAATACCATATAGAAAAAGTTATTTTGGGCAGTCAGCCTTTTCCTATCGAGCGGCACATACTTGGAATACCATACCCACAGAACTAAGGACCATTACATCACTCAAATCCTTCTCAAAATCTATAAAAAACTGGTTACTGAAATCAAATATGTGTCCATAATAATCTGGGATAGTGTGTTTGTCTTTGTGTTTACTAATTGTGTTTGTGTCTGAGTTTATGCTCCTTGTTTGTATGCACTTGTTTGTGCTTATGTGTTTTTGTCTGCATTCATGCCACTTGTATGCTCCTTGTCTGTGCTTTTTGTCTTTCTTTAAATTCTTATTTGTTTTAATCGTGCCATATGTTCATGCACTTTTATCTGTGTCTGTGTGCTACTTGTTTCATATTTTTCACACGTCACCAAAAAATGATTGAAAAATGATTGTATGATTTTACTTGTCTGTGCTTGTGTCATTTTGTTTTTGTGTTGTATTTTTCTTTTCTTAATGTTTCTTTTAAGCTATCTACCTACAGGGACTACTTAGCCTGCATGGCTAAATCTGGCACATTTACATGTTGAACTTTGGTGCTCATGTTTATCAATGTGCGCTGTCCCTTCTAAATAAAGAAATCTGAAATCTGTTATTTCATATAAAAAATACTGGTATTGATAAAAATGAATGATTAATGGTTAAACTGAATAAAATTCCAAAATGCTAAAGGGGTTCACATACTTTCAAGCAGCACTGTATTTAGAAAGGGGTCCAAACTAAACATCCGAGCTACTTTAGTCCAAATCAATTTTAAGTGAGAGATGGGTGTGTTTTTGCTTCTTTACTCAATTTGACAAGGTTTGCGGGGTGAAAGCGGGGCCAGGACAAGGAGACATGGTACAGCCCTGTCAGGGTCGGACATCAGTAATAAAATGTTGTCAGCATAATAAAGAAGCAATGTAGGTACCACCAAACGCCTCTTTATACACCTCCAATAAAGGTGGGGCCAAATCTGTGGCAAAGCTCTTGAAGAATTATCCGTTAAAGCCATCCGGCCCAGGTGCCTTCCCGTAGGTAGGGCATGTGTTACCGCTTTAGGTTCTTCAATAGTGATATCTGAGTCAAGGAAATCCCTCATTCGTCCTGTTCGTCTGTCAATTTAGGGAGCCCTAGCAGTTCTACAAAATTATGAATTTCCTCTTCGGTAGAAATAGATTTTGAGTTATTGAGATTACAGTAAAATTCTTTAAATGTTTTGTTTATATCTACTGTTGCGGTGAATAGCTCCCCCGCTGGTGACCTAACTGCAGGAATAGTGGAGGACAACTCTCTCTGTCTTATATAACTAGCAAGCAGCTTTCCTGCCTTACCTCCTGACTCAAAATGTGACTGCCTAGCCCTAAAATAAAATTGAACCTTCTTGGATAATATATTGTTATACTGGTATTTTAAATGAGTCAGGTTTCTCAGAGCATTTTGTGTCATTTGTCGCTTCAGCTCTGTTTCAGAATTTTTTATTTTATTTTACAATTCTTGCTGCTCTTGTGTATTAACCTTTTTTCTAAATGAGGTGTGTTGGATAATGCGACCCCTAATCACAGCTTTTAGAGCCTCCCCAGCCAATTGATCTCTAGATAGTTCTTTAATTATGTCCTTAGCCAACCTACGTTTACGGAATCCTGTAGAACGGAGGAGTCAAGGCGCCATCTAAAAGAGTGTCTCCTTTCACTTTGAGGCAACAGGTCCAAGCCAATCCAAGCGTGGTCAGATATCACAATACAACCTATTTCAGGTTCAAATGCACCCACAGCAGAAGAGATAAGGGCTTTGAATATCAAAAAGAAATCTAGCCTACTGCAAATTTTGTGTACTGGAGAAAAAAAAGTTTAATCCCTGCCAGAGGGGTTCATGATCCTACAAATGTATACTAATCCCAAAGCCTTGCAACCCTGTTGCAGTATCAGAGAGGCCCTTGGTACTTTACGCAATGCTGCCCCACTGTGGTCAAGCACGGGATCCATTAACAGATTAAAAACGCCACCAAAAACAGTAGCATGGGTCACCAAGAACAGTGGTATGGTTCCCCGCAGCTTGCAATTTACTTTTAAGGTCTATAAAAAAGTTGGGATCATCCAAATTAGGTGCATATATATTAGCCAAAATCAGCTTCTGGGACTGTATTTCAGCCAGCACAATAATAATCCTACTCGAGGTATCTTTAATCTCTTTAAGACATTTAAATTGTAAATGTTTACTTACACTCAACAAAAATATAAAAGCGACACTTTTGTTTTTGCTCCCATTTTTCATGAGATGGACTTAAAGATCTAAAATTCATTCCAGATACACAATATTACCATTTCTCTCAAACATTGTTCACAAATCTGTCTAAATGTGTGATAGTGAGCACTTCTGCTTTGCTGAGATGATCCATCCCACCTCACAGGTGTGCCACATCAAGATGCTGATCTGACATCATGATTAGTGCACAGGTGTGCCTTAGACTGTCCACAATAAAAGGCCACTCTGAAATGTGCATTTTTTTGCTTTATTGGGGGTCTGGGGACTCAGAACCAGTCAGTATCTGGTGTGACCACCATTTGCCTCATGCAGTGCAACACATCTTCTTCGCATAGAGTTTATCAGATTGTCAATTGTGGCCTGTGGAATGTTGGTCCACTCCTCTTCAATGGCTGTGCGAAGTTGCTGGATATTAGTGGGAAGTGGTGCATGCTGTCGTATACGCCGGTCAAGCACATCCCAAACATGCCCAATGGGTGACATGTCCGGTGAGTATGCTGGCCATGCAAGAACTGGGACATTTTCAGCTTCCAAGAATTGTGTACAGATCCTTGCAACATGGGGCCATGCATTATCTTGCTGAAACGTGAGGTGATGTTCATTGATGTATGGCACAACAATGGGCCTCAGGATCTCATCACGGTATCTCTGTGCATTCAAAATGCCATCAATAAAATGCACCTGTGTTCTTCGACCATAACAGATGCCTGCCCATACCATAACCCCACAACCACCATGGGCCACTCGATCCACAACATTGACATCAGCAAAGCGCTCACCCACATGACGCCACACACGCTGTCTGCCATCTGCCCTGAACAATGTAAACCGAGATTCATCCGTGAAGAGAACACCTCTCCAACGTGCCAGACGCCATCGAATGTGAGCATTTGCCCACTCAAGTCTGTTACGGCGACGAGCTGGAGTCAGGTCAAGACCCCGATGAGGACCACGAGCATGCAGTTGAGCTTCCCTGAGACGGTTTCTGACAGTTTGTGCAGAAATTGTTTGGTTACGCAAACCAATTGTTTCAGCAGCTGTCTCAGTGGCTGGTCTCAGACGATCTTGGAGGATCTGGTGGATGTGGAGGTCCTGGGCTGGTGTGGTTACACGTGGTCTGCGGGTGTGAGGCCGGTTGGATGTACTGCCATATTCTCTGAAACGCCTTTGGAGACGGCTTATGGTGGAGAAATGAACATTCAATGCACGAGCAACAGATCTGGTTGACATTCCTGCTGTCAGCATGCCAATTGCACGCTCCCTCAATGCTTGTGGCATCTGTGGCATTTTGCTGTGAGACAAAACTGCACATTTCAGGGTGGCTTTTTATTGTGGACAGTCTAAGGCACACCTGTGCACTAATCATGATGTCAGATCAGCCTCTTGATGTGGCACACCTGTGAGGTGGTATGGATTAGCTCAGCAAAGCAGAAGTGCTCACTATCACACATTTAGACAGATTTGTGAACAATGTTTGAGAGAAATGGTAATAGTGTGTATCTGGAATGAATTTTAGATCTTTAAGTCCATCTCATGAAAAATGGGAGCAAAAACAAAAGTGTTGAGTGTAGAGTGTATTAGAGTCATAGACGGATTATGAGATAATGGGCCCCTGGGCACAATCTCTTAAAGGGCCCCCCACTCGTCCCTTATCCAGTCAGGAACACTGACTTTTCCACACAGATACATACAATTAATGGCAAAAACATATTAAGGAAGTCAGTGTTTCCCACGGGATTTTGGGATACTGTGACGCAGACCCTGTACCTTGTTGGAGGGGTCCGGGGGCATGCCCCCCCGGATTTTTTTTTTACCTTTTTAAAGTAAAATGCATCAATCTGGTGCACTTTGAGGAACTTTTAGAGGCTATATCAAATCCTGAGATGCAGAAGGAACATTATTTTTCAGATTTTTCTTAAACAGGCAGCACTCTTTACTCTGCAACTGTAAAAACAGTAGATTGGTCTGCAGACCCATGTTCTATGATGGAGGGGCCCATTTCAACAGATAAAGGGTGGATAGCTACTTTTTATGAACAATTTATAATTCACACATAGAAAGCTTATTTCTGTATGTTTGAGGGGGCCTTCAAGGCCCTTCACACATACAGAATACTAGTTGAGGGGCCCATGATGATTTCTATCTTGTTCAATTTTAATGAGTATCCTTATATTTAGGCTATTCCTTTTTGGACCCTGTTATTGACATCAGTGACTGAGCTCTTTGACTATGCAACATGAAAAGTTACTATCAGTATCTCTGGCTAGGGGCCCCCCTGAGCCCTTGGGCCCCTGGGCCTGTGCCCGGTGTGCCCGTGCAGTAATCCACCCCTGATTAGAGTGATGACACCCTTGCTGTTACTGGAGCCTACACTGTAAAATACATGTGCAACCCAACCTCCAAGAAGTTTTTTAGAATCCTCCGATGACATGTGTTTCTTGGAGAAATACCACATCAAACGTTTTGCTCTTATTTTTTTTCGATTGCTAAACCACAGTCGGCACAACTGGAGCGACATGTGCAAAACTATAACAACAGTATGCAGAGCAGCGGTTCATTCGGGCCAAACTCTAGCTCGTTTTTCATTGATTAAACACAATTTTCAAAACTCTACACACCTATCTCATGGCTTAACCACAACCTGCACAACACTGGATTTCCAGCACTTTTTTTCAAACGCTAACACACTACTGCCACAACTGTAAACCACACATTCAAAACAGAATGAATGCCTAGTGCATTTCAAACACTGCGGATTGCAATTTCAACTGAAACACTAAGAAGGTGTCTTGTTTTAGACTTGTTAGTGAACATATACAGTAGCCTATAAAGGGAAAGCTCAACAATATATCATTTTTGTAAATGGACCAATGAAGACAGGTTGTTGGAGGGAGAAGAGTGGCAGTGAGAATGTGGATGTGTGGAGGAAGTTACAGGGCTGTACAGTGCGAGTTTTGATCGCATTTGCTACTGAAATTGATCACGTGCGATGACGAATACCAGTCCATTCGCACTAGTGCTAGTTGATAATGAGGAGGGGCTGTCTTTGAAACACAGAGTAGAGATGCACAACACTGCTTAGAGTGCTCTACATTAACACTCCAAATGGGGGTGAATGTAGTCTTTGGCAAGTAAGTTATTGAGTCCACCCTCCACTTTGGCTGGTGAAAGATATGTGTCCTCGGGATCTGTGCTCGCACAGCGATACTACCGTATAACAACTTCACCAACGGTAATAACCGGAAGGAGATTACCGCAGTTAAATTAGCGCGTGTGCAAACAGAACATTTCCTGTGAGCCTTCACTTAAAAGCCTGTTCCTAGCCAAGTGAGTTGACTTTTATTTTGAAGCCGGCAAGAACAGGAAGTTAGCGCTTGACAGCCCTGCAGTGCTCTAGCTAGAAAGGCAACTCATTCAGCTGCAGAGAAAAGTCAACAGTAGTCTAAAAACAAAGTTTGAAATAAGCCCCTGAAGAACAACTTCCAACACATTCACAACAAACTATTTAATTTATCCTAAACTGTACTAATATGTATACTTATTTATTTAATAGGCTATGTTTAATGTTTTAAAGTTTGGTTTTAATTAACATAGGACATTTTCTAAAAAAAATAATATTATTATTAATATAATAATTATATGTATATACAAAACATATAGATATTATTTTTATGGAGAAAAATAATTCTGAATCAGCAAAAAATTGCAATTGGCAGGTTAGATTCTTTTGTCTAAATTGCAATCAGTGCACCCTTATTCATTCTTCTACAATTATTACTGCACACACTAGGATATAATATTAATTGAGAATCTCAAAGGAGACCAAGATGACAGGCTCAAAGGTAATTACAGTGAAATGCAAGGGTTAAGGTTATGCAAGTTTTCGATCATACTTTGTGTGCTACCAAATTTATTTTTGTGCTACTGAATTTTTTTGCTTGCTACCACCAGTGCTACCACCTAAAAAAAATAAGCGTACAGCCCTGGGAGGAAGACAGAGCTGTATTGTCTGATGAAATACAGTAAGGGCTACACTGATAGACCCTGTTGTGAATCATGGTCTCTCATTGAGAGGCAGGGTTGAGAGTGCTACCAAATCTGCAAAAAAGTTGCATCTGTAATACGAATTTTCCAGCAAACAAACAGCTTAGACTGTTTGTTTGCTGGAACATCCTTACAGTAAATGACAACATTACAGGATAGATTTCTTTATTACAATTATAGAATATTTACACAGATAAATACTACATTTGGAAATGTTTTCAATAAAATATACAAAATGTGTATCTATTGAAGCAAACTTCTGATTTTCATTTATTTTTGTTTTCCTAAAAAAACTGGTATGTTATAAAATAAACAATTTCATGTGAAAGAATTTCACCCTTTCATCAAAGAAAATATTACGTAATTTGTGTGAAATAACTCAAATTATTCAAACTGTAAAGATTAAAAGTTTGTAATTTATGTATTGGGGTTTGATGCTAGCGTTTGTACTCTGAGCATATTCTGAGTGACAGTGTGTGTTATCTCAATGAGGCTGGTTCATAGTGTTTGCTGCACTGAACCTATTTTGCAGCTGTAGTGAACTGTTCAGCTCCAGTGACTGTTGGTAGTGCAGACTGTAGTTAGAGTTTTGCACATTGAGCTACAGTTGCGCCCACTGTGGGTTAGCAATCGAAAAAAACTGTAAGAGAATTCATTACCTTTTTTTTTCTTAATTGGGTTCCCAGTCCATTGTGGAGAGACGCATGGACCTTATTTGAGAAGACATAGCTGCATATATCACAACCATATATCAAAAGCATTTGGGCTACACAGTGGTGATGACTAAACACAAATACCCCTATAATAGTAACAAAACAAAGAGTGCATTTGAACCTGAACATTGCACCCCTTTACCCAAGGGTTATCAGACGGTCCGTGTCTGGTTGCGAGGCTCCTCTTCGTAACTCTGCATGCTCCTCTGCTACCGTATAGATCAGTCTAAACCACTGACTTCAATGTAACGTTCGGATGCATTTGGCAAGGATGGAAATAAAGTGAAGAAAAGTGGGCTGACTGCCTAACCGCATAAACACACCATATTACTTCGGCTATACTCACTGCATAGCATCTATGAAAGCCATGGCCCGCCAAGGGCAGTACAAGTTTTTCCTCAGTCGTTGGTGTACAACAGATGTTTTTTAAAAACAGCTGGGGCCTTTACGAAAGCTGGTTCGAATTCTAAAAATGCTTAGGAAAGGTGCCTCGATGCATCTTTAAACCCTCCTTTAGCATAGCTCCCATGGACCTATAAAGAAATGGACACCAGATTGAAACATGGCGCCCATTCATTCCTATGAAAGCTGCTCATTGGCGCAGCGCAACATACAGGATCAGAATTTTCTTCCGCATCATGGGTGCCTAACACGCCCCTAAAGCATGAAGTTCCGGATGTAGAAGTATTCTCGTTCTGTAGCATTGTACTATGAAGTTGTAGTCCCCACACCTCCTCGGGCTAACGGCTAAAACTGAAAATAAAATGTGTATTAAACGTTTGCGGTGGCACTTTGAAAAGAGAAAACTTTATTAGTACATGGTCTAATAAGTATAAGCCTTTGATCGATATCTAGAAAATGTTTGCGAACGAGCGCTTGTAGTCCATTTTCAGAAAATAGTGTAGTTTCACACTGCTCACGTCAGCAATACTCGCAGTCATGCAATGACGTCAGTTAGGAAAAGACAGCACTGTTTAAAAGGAGTTCGACTCCACTTTTCCTATGCTCGAAAAGGAAGCACCTTTTCATCCGTCTTTGACCCGATGACTTTTAGGGTTAAGGTATAAAAGGAGGCTTAAAGGTTAGGAGATTTGACTATTCGTAGAGGCCCCAGGACTTGCTCCTGTGACTAGTTAGCCTAGCCAGTTGAGCAAGTCTAACTTATCAATGAGCTAAATGGCACATAGCATTTTAGATAAGTGGCATGCCAGCAGAAAAAACAGCATGTGCCATGACAACATGGTATGTCAGTGGTCGCTGTAGCAGTCACCCTCATTTTTTTTAATCCTTAAATTATTAGAACATTTATACTCAAAATTTGATTTCTCTATATCAAATAGACTCTGAAGTATCTGAAATTCAACTCAAAAACAAACTAAAAATGTGACAAAATTGGAAAACTGACTTTATTAAAAAGTCGAGTAATTTTAAGACACAAAAAGCAATACTGAAATAGGATAAACATAAAAATACTGTTTTATATTTTTCACCAAAACAGGATTTGTTTTAAATCAGTCTATAACAGATGAACTTCTATCTGTCTTTACAGAGGGATGTTAGAAGAAGTCTGCTGCCGAGGGCCGTACTTTAGGACTGTTCTTTGGAATATTGGTGCGGCTCTTCATATTTTTCTTCTTCTTGACATTAGCAGTATGTGCTTTGGCCGGAGACTTTAACACCCCAACCTTGGGCTTCTGCTTTGGGTCAAAGGGCACTCTGGACGAGCCGTCTGGACTCACCAGCAGGCTGCGATCACTCTTCCTAAACTCTGCACCGGAAGATGGCGAAAGAAAGAAGACATTTTATATTAGTCATTCTGAGGTTATACATATTACAGAACCAAAAACAACTGGCTGAAACACTCATCTATTCATTTTAAATTTTTACAATGATTTGAATCGGAAAAAATATCCTCATTGAACAGCTGCACGCCATGCACTCTCACTGTATTTCTCTCAGCAATATCAGACAGCGACAAACCAGGAAATTCACAATTTAGAAACAACAGCCGGTGAAATCGTAAAGTGCATGCAGAAGAAAAAAGGCGAGACGCGCAACTATACAATAGCGGACCTGTGGAACGGAGGAGATGGAAGCGCCACATATAGGCCTACTCTAGTAACAAATTAAACCCAAACGGGACACCAACAGTAACTTTCAGTGCATCGTAAACCCAAAGCAACTGCAGGAAAAGGAACTTAAAGCTGGGGTTGAGAGTTTGCCAACGGCTGTTTTCCCAACGCTCTACCTGTTGAAGTTCCTCCCTCCGAACGACAGCTATGCGCGTTCATGTGAATTCAGTTACATTGACAGGAGACAAACACCATGTCCGATTCCGAGGTGATTAAACATTAGTAATGATAACTACATACGTACGTACATATTGAGCATCTACATTTTAATCACAGACATACCATGTATGTTAGCTTAAAATCATTGTAAGTGTGCTGGTAGGCCAAAGAAAAGTAGCTGTAACAGCCAGGCAACATAGCAAACTAATTGTAACTGTAAAGGCCAGGACACACCGGCCCGATAATCGCCGTCGTAGAGTTTCGAGGGGACGGAGACACGAATCTGTTTGGTGTGTGCCGTGAAATCGGTTGTAGTTGATGGCGGGCCACAACACAGATTAGCGCCGCCTGCTGTTATGGAGACATTACGTCCCGCGCAAGCGCAGAGCGTACGGAAAGGCAACAGTCGGTTTGGTGTGTTCTTTGCACTTTTTCGGCCTTAACAGAGCGGAGCGGTGTGTATCTCCTGCTCTGACCGCAGCTGGGAGGGGCTGCTGCGCGAGGACCGGGCCGTCTGTCAGTGCTCTGTGATGGGGAAGGGGCCGGGAGGCTCCCGCTGCTCGTTGAGAAGAGGTGATACTTGCTTCGGCGAAAAAAAGTCACCAATAACACCAGAGAAAAAGCTAGATTTGTCGCTGTTGGCTGAAAAAAAAGTCGCCAGGGGGTCTGAAAAGTCGCTAAATATAGCGACAAAATCGCTATGAGTTGGCAACACTGAGCACAGGACGAGGGATATATAGGGCCAGCGGACGTCCTGCTGCTAGCGGCAGGCAGCCTAGGGACAGAGGAAGGGGACGAGGTCTTGACGTGATAGGGCAAGAAGACATGGCCGGTGTGGAAACACTCCGACTTTACCCTGGTTTTATTTCAAGCTCTCTCCGTCTCCCTTTCAGCAGTTAACTTTTCAAAATTCGCCTTTCCCCGTTTTTTTGCTGTTTTAGCGGTGTTAGTTATTGGTATCCGGGGAATGGTAAATTGAGGGTTTGTTTGTGAAAACATTGCTACTCGCTGTCCGCCGTAGTAGCCTAGTGCCAAACAGTCGTGTCAGACTGCTAGGGTCGTGAACGCTCACGCAACTGACGCATCAACGTCGTTGCCAAGGTCCCACAGCAATAAGAACGGAGAATCTGACCTTGCTCTCATTGGTCAAAATTAACATGAGCGGTGGCAATTTTTGGGGGCAGCACACAGAGGCAGGGGGGAGCAAAGTGATGACAAAATATTTTCAGACCACTTTACCTACATATAGCTGAATGGCTATTATGACAGTTATGACAGTCAAATATTACAATGAAAAAATGATCAACCCTAGCTTTAATAAATAATTTTTTATATAAATATAAATGTGTCTATACTTTCTAAATACAGCTTTACTAAGTTCATTAAACCCTTACAGCTATTAAGGTACCTTTTGTAAAGCTCACTAGCATTACATCTCTCCAAAACACCATAACATGGTTGCCTGTGATTTACTCTTAGTGACATAGCTTTTCATAGATTTAGGAGCTAATTTTAGCGCTAAAATGCTTTGTGAATTACACTTATCTTAAAAAATAAGGAGTGAAACGCCCCTTATTTGTGAGAGGTACAGGCGTAATACCCTCACAACAGGGGAATAAATATAGAAGCGGCTGGTCTGACCAAGCAAAAACGAGAAGCGGCTGGCTTGACCGCAGTTGTTCCACAGCCCAATAGTTTGACCCACATTCTGGTGCCGGCTATCGCCGTCCAGACTAAACCCCGCCCTACCATAAGGGTATAGGGTCGGCAGTGGAAACACCACACATTGTTAAAAGCGAGCTGTCCCGCTCCGACCCGCTCTGCTCGGTGGAAAAGAGGCAATAGAATGTGGCATGGTTCTTGGTGCCAGACGGGCTGGTCTGAGAACTTCAGAAACTGCTGATCTGAGATTTTCACACACTACCATCTCTAGGGTTTACAGAGAATGGTCCAAAAGAAAAAATATCCCGTGAGTTGCAGTAGTGCGGACGAAAATGCCTTGTTGATGTCAGAGGAGAATGGGCAGAGATCCTAGAATGGCAACAATCAATAAAATAACTACTTGTTACAAACCAAGGTATGCAGAATACCATCTCTGAACGCACAACAAGTCCAACCTTGAAGCAGATGGGCACAGCAGCAGAAGACCCCACCGGGTGCCACTCCTGTCAGCTAAAAACAGGAAACTAAGGCTACAATTCGCACAGGCTCACCAAATTTGGACAATAGAAGATTGGAAAAATCTTGCCTGGTCTGATGAGTCTCGATTTCAGTGGCGACATTCAGATGGTAGGGTCAGAATTTGGCGTAAACAACATGAAAGCATGGATCCATCCTGCCTTGTATCAACAGTTCAGGCTGGTGGGGGTGGTGAAATGGTGTGGGGGATATTTTCTTTGCACACTTAGGGGCCCCTTAGACCCTGTTTCCACCTGGCATTAACATGTGGTTTTTGTGATCTGATCACATGAATACAGCTCTAACTACAGGTGAGAACACTCTCAAGACGCATTGAGATCGGATCACAAAAACCACATTCGGAGGTGGTTTACATCGCTTGTGTCCACTTGTATCCACATTCATTTGGTAGTGGAAACACGAATGTGGTTTGTGTCCACTTTAGGGACCTCCTACTCAACTGCTGCCCCCTACCGGGGCGGAAATACGTTGAAAATGCATCACTGGCGTTCATGCAGCTTTTATAGAAGCCTCATGAACGTTAGTTGCTTCCGCCAGCATTGCAAATGACAAGCTTTCTGTCCTCTGTTTTCATTTCACTGCGTAAATCTGAAAACACGGAAATCACTGCTATTGACTGGAGAGCTGCAAGGCAACGACTTCCTGTTCTTATCTGCTTAAGAATAAAAGTCAACTCACGTTTGGCTAGTAACAGGCTTTTAATGTGAAGGTGCACAGGAAATATTCTGTTCGCATACATATATCTTAACTTCATACAGAAAGCTTGGTGGTGACAAGAGTGTAGCAGACGTTAGAAAAGCCGCCCGGCGAGCACACATCTTTCACCAGCCAAAGAGGCGTAATAACTTACTCGCCAAAGAGTTTTTACTTTTATATACTATCTATGATATTGCCCGCCCTCTAAGCAGTGTTGTGCATCGCTCCTCCTTGTCTAAATGAGACAGTAGCATATCTCGTCAACCTAGACTGGTAATTATCTTCGCATGTAATGCATTTTAATAGCAAATGCGATTAAAACTGTGGCACTGTACAGCCCTGTATGTTTACTTGTTTGAACCCCACCGGTTAAAAACACCAATGCAAACGGAAATTATGTACGTGTTGATTTAAATACAGCGCGGTTAAATGGAATCCGATCACAAGTAGACAGAGAAGTCACATTTGAAAATACAAGTGGGAACACACGGACTGAGAGCTGGCCACTTGTAACCAGATTCAAAAAGTCAGATGTTAATGCCAGGTGGAAACAGGGTCTTAGTACCAATTGAGCATCTTTTAAACACCACACCACAGTGTACCCATCTTCTTATGGCTACTTCCAGCAGGATAATGCACCATGTCACAAAGCTCAAATCATCTCAAACTGGTTTCTTGAACATGACAATGAGTTGACTGTACTCCAATGGCCTGCACAGTCACCAGATCTCAACCCAATAGAGCCCCTTTGGGATGTGGTGGAACCAGAGATTTGCATCGTGGATGTGCAGCTGCCAGATCTGCAACAACTGTGTGATGCTATCACGTCAATATGGACCAAAACCAAAGGAAAGTTTCAAACTCAGGAGCAAAATTATCTTAAAAGGTCACAGTAATTATATGTGACGTATCCTGTAGAGGGCAGACATAGAACCAATGATCATGTGTGATATTCTACTAGCGTATTGGTCCGAATTTAATTTATGTTTTATTTATTAAGTTGTGTTTATTTTCTTTTTTTTCTCTCGGGTGGAACACTGGCTGTGTTCTCGGAAGCCGCCGTGGCATACGTGTATGCAATGGGAGAGAGAATGCCGTGTGTGGAGAGAAAAAAGAGGTACGGGAAATCTCCAAAGCCAATTCAAAGCCTCGACTTATGTTGCGAGTCATCGTGTCAGTGGCATGATTGGCAGAGCGATCGAATTTTACTGTGCCTTTTTTGCTGCAGCAGTTGCATCAAAGCCCTAATGATTATAAGAATAAGAGGCTTTATTTAAACGCTGTCCATGTGGTGGAGGTGATTACAGTTTTGTCGGCTGTAGACTGAAACTAACGGAGATCGCGGAAGCCTTTCCACTCGACAACGTTAACGTGCCCCGGTTATCATTTCAGCCTTAAACCATGATGTTGATAGCTTTCGTTTCAGCACTAGGCTGTATGATTAACTATGAGCATTAAATAAATGCTGCGTCTCAAATGCAGAGGACAGCAGCGAGGATGAGCCGCTATGCCACGACCGAACCAGAGAATAGGAAAGATGACAGCGATCATAGCGGGGCAGAGGAATGTGCGTGTGGTGAACACATCAGAGTTCGGCCTATTTGCACTAGCCTACTGTTTATTTGCAATGAAGAAAAGTGTTATTCAATGCATTTATTTTTTATTTTCGTAGCTTATATTATTTTAATAAATAAAATTGATGTCTTTACAAAAACAAGATCTGGTTTTCAAATCTTTTTTCAAAATATCAGTTTTGAAAAACTGGGGGTCGTCTTATAATCAGGGTTGTGTTATATTCGGACCAATACGGTACTCACAGAAAACAAAAAAGAGAACAGAACTCTTGAAAAGTCCCTTGCAATCATCACATCAAAGTATATCCATTACACAGGGACGTTGGAAGTAGGGGTGCGGCCGCACCCCCCCTCACCACCGCCTGCACCCCCTCTCCGCCCCCCTACACTTTGCCCTGTGCTCCCGCGATTGCTCTGTAAACAATCTCATAGCCTGTCCTCTTTACCATCTCCTGCTCCCTCACATCAACTTGACAGATCATAATCACTATAATATAGTTTATATGCTATATACTATATAGGCTAGATTACATTTATATGCCCGTCGCATTTCTTCACCGTGCCCAGGACGAGATTACGTTTGTGCCCCGCCTTCCCATGCGCACTTCGGTAGAGTCAGAGTGCTGAGGGGCGCGAACTAATGAGCATTAGGTTATCATTAAAAATCCAGTCTGCTAAACGCCCTATACAGGGGGGAGAGAGAAAGAGAAAGACGCGCTGACAGGATGCAACGTTCACCTGCGCACCTGCTCCTCCAAGGTGTGTGCCGGTATCGTGCCAAGTAACCGCTGATAAGAAATGTGTCCCCGCCGGCCGGTGAGCGCGCATGCATCAAGTAAAGGCGAACATATTAACACTTCATAAGGTCGTAAAAAAGTCGGGTCTTTCTGCGTCCAGTAATGGACTGCCCGTTACCAGAGCGGTCATTCAGCTTCAGAGCCTGTGTCCATGTTGTGTTTATTTTATTTTTTCGGGTGGAACCAACACTGGCTGTGCTCTCAGAAGCGGCCGGGGCATGCGTGTGTGCAATGGGAGAGATAACGCTTTGTGTGGAGAGAAAAAATAGGCACGGGAAATCGCCAAAGCCAATGCAAAGCCTCGAGTCATTATGTTGCGAGTCAACGTATCAGAGGCAGGAATCGGCTGTGCAATGGACTTTTACTGTGGCTTGCACTGCTGAGGAGAGATTGCCAACTGCGCCGTCCTTTTACGGACCACCAGGGCCGCCGTAATGTTTAATTTCACCATTTGCTTCAACGCCCTTATGATAATAAGAATAAGAGGCTTCATTAAAACCCTGTCCATGCGCTGTAAACGGAAACTAACGGAGATCGCGGAAGCCTACCCTCATGACGTGCACTACCCCGGTTATCATTCACCGATCACTGCGGGGCTCAAGAATACAAATGTATGCAGAAAAGGAAGAAATTGGTGAATACAAATTCACCAGAATGCAGGAAATTAAGCATTTAATCCTCAAAATGATGGGGGGGGTACCCCAAGACCCCCACTTACAAATTGTCACAACCCAATGTTTAATCAAAACCTATGTCCTTCAAATTCAGGATTTAAAAAAAAAAAGGCTATAAGGATACTTTGGAAAATTCTTAAATGTTATTTGCTTTTATAGTTTGTTTTAATAGCTTAATACTAATCAAATTATTTTAAATATAATTAGGCTATTTTATCATGGTTATAGATTGCTAATTTTACCAGTAGCCTACTGCTTTGTCTGATAGCGCTGCACCTCGGCCAATTTACAGCACCCCCCCTAAGAAAGTAGTTCCAACGTCCCTGCCATTACATAAACATTTTCTAACGTGAGTAAATGGGCCCCAAAGTCTGTAAAATAATTTATTTTTCAAAGAAGAAAAGAAGAGTTATCTATTCCATAGCGTAACAGATAGTAATTTCTCTAAGCCAGTGGCCCACCTGTGGCCTCTGAGGACTCTTCCAAGATAAGGCAACTGAGCGTTTTGGGTTGGAGCAGACGCAGAGTAATAAGAGTTTGTTTATTTCTTGATATGGCTAGGGTGGCTGGGTATAACCCAAAAATAAACACTTTAGGATCAAGAGGTAACTTTATATGTAACATTTTGTTTATTATTTGTGAGATATCTTGCCAGAAACTTGCTATCTCCCAACAGTTACACGTACAGTGAAAAAGTGTGCCCAGGCTGTTCACATTTAAAACTACTATCTGGGACAAAACTATTGAACCGGTGTTATCTTGCCGGATTTGTGTGAGGACGCATAAACCAATTGTATTGTAAAAGTCTTGGTCTTGTGTTCGCTGTTTGTGTATGTTTACCCATGCTGGCGTTGGCTCTTGGGAGAAGTAGTACACTACAGTATGTAATTGTGCTGCCCAGTAGTACCATTGGAAATTCGAGAGTTTACCGTATTTTCCGCACTATAAGCCGCACTGGACTATAAGCCGCAGGTGTTATAATGTTTAATTACCATATGTAAGAGTTTGTGCAGAGGGGATTGTCGGGAAAGAGATGGCTGCTTGAGGAAGCTCCCATTTATAAACATTTCAACAAACAAGTTGCATATTTGCATAACGTACGTAAGTGTTACCATTTAGAGCAATAGTAGCTACTAGGGATGGGCACGAGTGTTTTCGCTGCTCGTGTGATCGCTTGCATTCCTCGAGGATCAATCGATTCCTCGTTAAACTTTTTTCTATTTTTAGAACGCAAAGCATCTGTCTACAGAACAACGGTTGACCGCAATAAAGCGCTCAATGCTTATGTCAAACAGTCACAGTTGCCATTTGATATTAAGGATTTTTTCCCACAAGTTTAAAACACATTTTCCTCACTGAAAGTAATTAAATAGACGGGCCACAATTTAAACCGATCCAGTAGGTCTGTGATGGGGAGAAAAAAAGAGAAAAAAAGCATGGGCTGTAGTTGTAACAAAAAAATTGCCTAAGTCACCATTTAAAATAAGAAGGGCAACAGATAATATAAAATGATTGTCCTACAATTTAAATACATATAAATAACTCACCAAAGCAGATAGTTGTAGGCCTATATCCAACCGCGTAATGCCCACTCCGTGTCCGTGAATAATTACCGCGACTAATTCCTCATTAACGGAATGTTACACCGGTCGGTTTTTGAATCTTATCCCCATATTCCCTATTGAAGGCTTCTTAACTGTTGATGGCTCGGAGCGAATGTGTCTGAGGTAAGCCTTGCTTCTTCTTTTCTTTCCAAGCGGAGAGCACCTTGCATGCTCACCTGGAGTCTACTCATTACTAACTGAGAGTAACAGGTGTCATCTCCCCTTTTTATAAACGTAACTTTATCATCTGCTTTGAAAATGTTCTAGGGAAGAAAGGAGAGACCGTGTTCAGCTCCGCGGTGCTGTGGAGAACACAGGCTGCGCTGGCACGGAGGTGGCAGTTATTTGCAGTTGATGTTTGACACAACGCTCAGTTTATTGCACCCGCCGGCCTAAAGGCTACAGACAAAAAAAAAAAAAAATCATCCACCAATCGAGTTCATTTGAAACGAGGAGTACTCGATTACTAACGCCCATCCCTAGTAGCTACAGAACATATACTGTGCTGTGTAATAACAGGGTCGAAAAATGGGGAAAAAGTCGCGGCTTATAGTCCGAAAAGTACGGTAAGTCCCCCCTGTCATATGGCAAATATATACAATTTAGACATAACCTGTGTCGCCTTTTGTTCCAAATAAAATTACAACATTCTTTCCTTAATTTAGTAAAGTAGGATAAAGGCAGGGGAAGGGGTATATTTTGAAACAGGTACAACAGGAGGACATTCATTTGAAGTATATTTATTCGCCCTATAAAAAGGAAAATAGGACCATCTTTCTACTGATTTATATATTGCTTCAAGAGTAGGATCATAGTTTACCTGTACTGTCATTTCCATATCAGGAGCTATGTGGATGCCTAAATAAGCAGGGTTTTAGGCATGCCTAAATTGCCATGCCAAGCATCGATGATTTTTTCGGACGGCCAGCGGCACATGCGTCAGTGCGTTTCCATGGGACAACTAGATAGGATTTAGCCATACACCGATTTTGCCACTCAAACGGACCGCGTCACTTGTCTGAGTATACATGGCCTTTCAAATATTCGATAAATGGGGGCGCCCTTAGCTCAGTTGGTAGGGCGTCCCCCCCATGGGCCTCGGCCAGCAGCAGACCCGGGTTCAATTCCAGCCCGAGGTCGTTCTCTGCATGCCACTCCCCTCTCTGCCCCATTTCAACTCTGAAAGAGAGAACGCTTTGTGTGGAGAGAAAACAAGAGGCACGGGACATCGCAAAAGCCAATGCAATGCCTCAAATCATTATGTTGCGAGTCAACGTGTCAGAGGCAGGAATCGGCTGTGCGATCAACTTTTACTGTGGCAGTAAGGAGAGAACAGATTGCCAACTGCGCTTTTCCTTTTACGCACACCACAGCCGCCGTAATGTTTAGATATCATTTGCATCAAAGCCCTAATGATAATAAGAATAAGAGGCTTTATTTAAAAGCTGTCCATGTGGTCGTTGTGATTGTAACTTTATCGGCTGTAAACTGAAACCAACGGAGATCGCGGAAGCCTTCCAAACGACAACTGTAACGTGCCCCGGTTATCATTTCAGCCTTAAACCACGACGTTGATAGCTTTCGTTTCAGCACTAGGCTATGTGAATAACTATGAGCATTAAATAAATGTTGCGTCTCAGATGCCGAGGACAGCAGCGAGGATGACCGAACCAGAGCATAGTGAGATGACAGCGAGAGCGATCACAGCGGAGCGGAGGAATAAAGTCTGTAGTGAACACATCAGAGTTCGGTCTATTTGTACTACTGTTCATTTGCAATGAAGGAAAGTGTTTTATTAAATGTTCGTATATGATTTTAATAAATAAAATTAATTTCCTTTTAAAAACAAGGTATTCAAATCTTTTTTGGTCTCTGGTCTTCAAATCGTTTTTCTAAATATGAGTTTTGAAAAACGGGGGTTCGTCACCTTTTATAAACAGGTTCATTGACGTCACGTGCGGTTGTTGCGGTGACCGCCCATGCTCTGTGATTGGCTTGAAAATATTGCAGTATTTCATTTGTGCGTTTAACCCGACAGCCCTATGTGCAACATCGATTTATTTTCAACCCTCTTTAAAAAAAGGCGCACACTTACAGCAGCCTTCCTTGCTCTCCGGGCTAGTTGTGAAGCTCACGACTTGTAGCGTATAGTTGTTTATTTATTTATTTTTTAACCTTTATTTATACAGGTAAATCTCATTGAGACCGGAGACTCTTTTTCAAGGGAGACCTGTTCCCATTCCCACATTACCATTCACACACACATTCATACACCGATAGCAGGCTTACTATCGACATTCACACGTTTTGACTTTGACTTTAAGGTTTCTGGCTTTTTGGTTGGGCGTTTTGCAGCTTTCCTCTGCATATTTGTGTTTAGAGGTGTAAACTAATTCTCCAGTAGTTTAAGGTGGTTTCAAAACATTTAAACTAGGATTTACATAAAAGTTGTGAAACCCTGATAGAGAGCACAGTGCACTCCACTCTTCCCGGAAGCCAATGAATGCAGTGTAGGATCAGTTTATGTGTTATGCGCTTCATAATGTGCCGCACATTTCCAATGGGACTCAGGCCTAGAATGCTGGCAGGCCACTCTAGAGCACTATTAGAGGTATGTGTGATTAATTAGTGACAACATAACCTCGGCTTTCTGGCATAAATTAACTGTCTCCCAGAACGTTGGCTGATTTACCACACACACACACACACACACACACACACACACACACACACACCCACACCCACACAGACTGCAATCAAGTAGTTTTCAGGAATGCAAAACCTGGCCAGAAATGTTTGGAGTTAATGTCATTCAAATATGGGATGAAGTATTCACACCATAATTTGGATTTGCCATGAATAAAAAAACAAATGTTCAATGTATATATCCACTTTGTTATTTATCTTTCCATTCCTACAACAATATAGGGGAGAGTGGCCTAAGTTGTGCAACTTTTTACTCAAAGTGATTTTAAAGTGAGGCCTTGACAGTTATGTCTCCAACTCAAATACGTACATATATTTCAGGATGTTGTGCATCCCTGGCAATAAAAACTTTGGATCTGGAATAAACTGTTTAAGAAATATAGCTTTCGGAATAAAAAGTTGTCTTGTGGCACAACTTGCCCCCGGTGTGGTGTAAGTTGTGCCACAAGAGAGAATACCATGGGGTAAATTGTGCCATTGATATATATCTCATAAACTGTAATGCAAGACAAATCCATAAGACAATTACTTATTTAAGGTTTATTTAAAGTAAATAAAGTAAATATTTTACAAAGATTGAAGGTCAATTTTCTTAAACAAGGCCTAGCAGATCTAGGTGGTTTTGCCTGCAAAGCTCACAATGACAAAGTCACCATTATCCTCTTTCTGGCCATCTGAACTCTCATCAGTAGTGTCGTTAAGTGGAATGGAGATGTCATTCTCTTCTGAGCTACTGTAGACAATCACTTTCTTTTTGGTGACCAGCGTATACAGCCATGCCACTGGCACAACTCTCAGAAATGTACTTCGCACTAGTTGCTCCGTGCTTGTGACTGCCACCTGACAAATGTGATTCCCCCTCCATTTCTGCCTTTAAATCAAGGCTCAAAACCCAACTTTACACCCTGGATTTTACTCCCCATTAACTATCTTACCTCTGCACTACTATCTTTGTTTATATTTGTGGATGTATGGGCTTCATGTCTTTTATTTTTGTTATTGTACCTTCATTGTTTATCTACTGAATGCACTATGTACAGCACTTTGGACAGTGCAAACTGTCATAAATTTGCTTTTATAAATATATTTTACTTACTTATAACTCACATAGGTCCTTTGGCACAAATCACCCCAACCCCAGAATTTTGGATAATAGGCATGATGCAGCAGTTTAGGGCTGACATCGTGCTAACTATATAGACACACAGTGTAGCATACTAAAGCACAAAAACATGTGCCAAATGTTTTCAAACGTGTCTATAATTGTTCAGAAAATAATCAAAACACCATGATCATGGAAATTTTACTTTGAAAGGCAAAAAACTGTTTTTTGAGCTTAAATCTTATTCCATGTTTCTCCCTTCTTTACAGGATGAGTCAAATGGATGGCCCCTCTTAAATATGTGGTCACATTTCCAATTTCTTCTATGGTTTTCTAGAAACAAGGGATGGCACACTTTCCCAACCGCACAACTTAGGCCACTCTCCCCTACAGAGAAAATAAAAAAATGTTGGGCATATTTCGAAAGGTAGAATTAATCGTGTTTAATACACAGCTACCCTGTGATTAATCTGATTACAATTCTTACTAGCTACTTCTTTTTTTTTTTTTTTTTTTTTCTTTTTTTTTTTTTTTTTAAATCAATATCAAATTGTGTCTTTTTTCTTACCAGCCGTCTTATTATTCTTGAGACCGAAGGTCACCTTCTTGGATTCTGATTTGGGAGTTTGACTGTTCTGTGGAATAAACACAACAGAATTGAGACAGGGTTACATACAGTACAACACAGAAACGCCCAATAAACAAGTTATTTTTCAAATGAACTGTCCATGCAAAACAAACCAAGTCAATGGCTCTTTTGTTTTATAGCATGTTTTTAATGATCATCAAACCATTATAAAAGTTAAAAAACAGGGGTGGGACATATATCACACTCACCGATAAACCTGTAACCTGAACAAAGTTGATGGAATGTAATGATGCTCTTGAATGTTGTATGGATAACCATTCTAGTCACTCCAATATGAATGTGCCCCAGTGCTGCTTTTGTTATCTCTTGATTTTACGGATACAAGTATTTATTTTTATTTCTATTTTTTATATGACAAAGATTATATTTGTACTATAATAACAAATGTCTCTGTATGTGTAACGTTGTACTGTCATGCACCAAAGCGAAAATTCAATAAAAAAACTTGAATTACCAAAAAAAAAAAAAAAAAAAAAAAAAAAAAAAAAAAAAAAACACAGGGGTGGGCGATATGGCCTGAAAATTATATCATGATATTTCAAGAAAATTTGCGATTATGATATTTATGACGATATAGAACAAAATTATGAATAACCTTTTATTGGTGATTGCACACTGCAGGCAACATTGAATATAGCAGACAAAATGAAGGGCATTTCCCTTCCTTGTTTTCCATTAAGCTATTTTGATGACCAGGCCATTTTAAAGTGTACAATAAAATACCACAAGGTGAGAGCGGTGTTGAGTTTTACTATTTCAATCAAGTCTGTTTAGTTTTGAGAATAAAAATCTCTGGATCAATAAAAAATAAAAAAAGGCCCCGTTTGTGGGATAGCGCAAGTACGTGTGCATGCCCGCAGCATGACTACGTTAACGTTACCAGTTGACACCAACTAAGCTCCTTACTGTGAGCAGAATAAAACCGTCACCCGGTAAAAGCCAACACTATCAATAGACTACACCTGTTCAACCTGCATAAACAAGTAACAGCTGATTGTTACAAACAAGCTAGAAAAGCCATGTTGGTTAACTGTTAAGATTAGTTTGCCACGAATCCCTCTCTGCCTAGCAGCAGTAGTCTATGTACAGTGGATGAAATAAGTATTTGATCCCTCACCGATTTTGTATGTTTGCCCACTTAAAAATGAGCGGTCTATAATTTTAAAGCTAGGTTTATTTTAACAGTGATGGACAGAATATCCAAAAGAAAATCCAGAAAAATCACATAAAATATATATATAAATTATTTTGCATTTCATTGAGTGAATAAAGTATTTGATCCCCTACCAATTATAAAGAATTCAGGCTCCCACAGATTAGTCCTTGTGCTTTAAAAAAGTATTCCTAATCTCAACTAGTTTCCTGTATAAAACACACCTGTCTCAACTTGTTACCTGTATAAAAGACACATGTCCACAGAGTCAATAAATCAAACTCCAACATCTTCTATCATGGGCAAGACCAAAGAGCTGTCTAAGGACATCAGGGACAAGATTGTAGACCTGCACAAGGCCGGAATAGACTACAAGACCATTTGCGAGAAACTGGGTGAGAAGGAGACAACTGTTGGTGAGATTATTAGAAAATGAAAGAAACACAAAATGACAATCAATCTCCCTCGGTCTGGGGCTCCATGCAGATCTCACCTTGTGGGGTATCAATGATCATGAGAAAGGTGAGGGATCAGCCCAGATCTACATGGGAGGAGCTTGCTTATGATCCCAAGGCAGCTGGGACCACAGTCACCAAGAAAACCATTGGTAACACACTGCGCCGTAATGGATTGAAATCCTGTAGTGCCCGTAAGGTCCCCCTGCTCAAGAAGGCACATGTACAGAACCGTCTGAAGTTTGCCAATGAACACCTTAAAGAGGACCTATGATGCTTTTTGACTTTTATGACCTATAAACGTTGTTATGATGATTCATAGTCATGCTTAAATTATCAAATAATGACTTACATGCATTTCGACGTATTCCCTGCTGACCGTCTGGGGTGTCTGTGCCGAGCACTAAACACTATTCTAGCCAGTCGAGAAGTCACGTGTTCAAAGCGGTCTACCCTTTCATAATTCGTGACGTCGCATAAAACTTCGTGACTTCACCACGCGGATGTTTCCATGTATGGTAATGCTGTCACTTCCCTGTTTGCGTCTGCCTCGCGTCTGCCTCGCGTCTGCCTCGCGCCCTTATAGGTCCATGCTCGCGCTTCCCGCCACTGAAAGTGTTCCGGAAGGAAGGTAACCAATCACAACGGAGTGGGGTTTGCAGGAGGGGGGGGGAGGGTAGCGGAGATGGCCGATGCACAGGCGGAGGGAGCGGAGATTGCAGAAGCACACACACTCAAGTGTTGACAGGACGTGCTGGATCGCCAAAATAAGAGAAAGAGCTTCCCGAAAATCTACATAGTTTTTTGTGATGTGATTCGTGTCAGGTTGCTCTATAGCAGTGTAAAACAAGAAATTAAGACCAGAAAAGTAGTATAATAGGTCCTCTTTAACGACTCAGAGAATGCTTGGGAGAAGGTGATGTGGTCAGATTAAAACAAAATCAAGTTATTTGGTATCATAGGGACTCGCCATGCTTGGAGGAAGAGGAGTTCTGACTATGACCCCAAGAACACCATCCCCATAGTCAAGCATGTTGGTTGAAGCATTATGCTTTGGGGGTGTTTCTCTTCTAAGGGGACAGTTGGACTTCACTGCATCGAGGGAACTATGGATGGGGCCATGTACCATGAAATACTAGGTGACGACCTCTTTCTCTCAGCCAGCTCCGTAAAAATGGGTCGTGGATGGGTCTTCCAGCACGTCAATGACCCTAAAAATCCAGCAAAGACAACAAAGGAGTGGATCAAGAAGAAGCACATTAAGGTCATGGAGTGGCCTAGCCAGTCTCCGGACCTTAATCCAATAAATCTATGGAGGGAACTGAAGCTCAAGCGACAGCCTCGAAACCTTAACGATTAGGAGAGGATCTGCACAGAGGAGTGGTCCAAATGTCCTCCTGAGATGTGTGCAAACCTGGTCATCTACTATAAGACACGTCTGACCTCTGTACTTGCCAACAAGGGTTTCTCCACCAAGTACTAAGCAATGTTTTGGGGATCAACTACTTGTTTCACTCAATGAAATGCAAAATAATTTCTATATTTTTTTTTAATGTGATTTTCTGGATTTTCTTTTTGATATTCTGTCTATCACTGTTAAAATAAACCTGGCATTACAATTATAGACTGTTCATTTCATTGTAAGTGGGCAAACTTACAAAATCAGTGAGGGATCAAATACTTATTTCCTCCACTGTACAGGCAGGCTTAGATAGGAGAGGAGGACGTTAGTTTAGGCTATAGCAAATCAAATAAATAAAGAAAGATTGAACTCGTGTAGATTATATGTAGCCTATTTTGTAGTTGAGCATCATGCGTTAGGGAATGTTAATGGGTCATACGCAGGGCTGTACGCTTATTTTTTTAGGTGGTAGCACTGGTGCTAGCAAGCAAAAAAATTCAGTAGCACAAAAATTAATTTGGTAGAACACAAAGTATGATCGAAAATTTGCATAACCTTAACCCTTGCATTTCACTGTAATTACCTTTGAGCCTGTCATCTTGGTCTCCTTTGACATTCTCAATTAATATTATATCCTAGTGTGTGCAGTAATAATTGTAGAAGAATGAATAGGGGTGCACTGATTGCAATTTAGACAAAAGAATCTAACCTGCCGATTGCAATTTTTTGCTGATTCAGAATTATTTTTCCCCATAAAAATATAAAAATAATATCTATATCTGTTTTGTATATACACATAAAATTATTATATTAATAATAATAATAAACATTTTTAGAAAATGTCCTTCTGTTAATAAAAACCAAACTTTAAAACATTAAACATAGCCTATTAAATAAATAAATATACATATTGGCACAGTTTAGGATAAATTAAATAGGTTGTTGTGAATGTGTTGGAAGTTGTTCTTCAGTGGCTTATTTCAAACTTTATTTTTAGACTACTGTTGACTTTTCTCTGCAGCTGAATGAGTTGCCTTTCTAGCTAGAGCACTGCAGGGCTGTGAAGCGCTAACTTCCTGTTCTTACCGGCTTCAAAATAAAAGTCAACTCACGTTTGGCTAGTAACAGGCTTTTAAGGTGAAGGCGCACAAGAAATGTTCTGTTAACTTAACTGCGGTAATCTCCTTCCGGTTATTACCGTTGGTGAAGTTTTACGGTAAAATCGCTGCACGAGCACAGATCCCGAGGACACATATCTTTCACCAACCAAAGTGAAGGGTGGACTCAATAACTTATGGGGCTTTTCCACCGCATGGTATCAGCTCAACTCGACTCAACTCGCATTTTTGGCGTTTCCACCGCAATTTCATGGTACCTGTTAGCGGCTGCTTTTTTGGTATCACTTCGCTCTAGGTTCCAAGCGAGCTGCGCCGATGCTAAAAGGTGACGTCGGCAGACGGCCGGCCACTGATTGGCCAGAGACTATTGTCTGGCCAATCAGTGGCCGGCCGTCTGCCGACGCTTCTGATTGGCCAGAGACTACCGGCTTCATTCTGTTGTTTATTCTCCCCAACTCTCCGGGACTTTTGAGTGTATTTACGGTTCAGTTAATAGTGCAACAACTGCTCGTAATTTCTGCTTTGCTACTTTGCTTCGGTGTACTCTTTCAGCCCCTTACGACAACCCCGCCCACGTTCAGGAGGTACTATTTGCAGTGGAAACGACTCGTGCTGCTACCAAACCAAGTTGAACTGAGTCGAGTCGAGCTACATGTGCGGTGGAAAAGCGCACATAAGACTACAAGACTAAGACTACATTTACCCCCATTTGGAGTGTTAATGTAGAGCCCTCTAAGCAGTGTTGTGCATCTCTCCTCTGTGTTTCAAAGACAGCTTCTCCTCATTATCAACTAGCACTAGTGCGAATGGACTTGTATTCATCATCGCACGTGATCAATTTCAGTAGCAAATGCGTTCAAAACTGTCGCACTGTACAGCCCTGGTCATACGTCATTATTTCACTATAGCATGATATGACACTTTATCACATAATATAGGTATTATCGTGGATGGTATGATATGGCACAGCACTAGTTAAAATAATATATTTTTTTAAAGTAATAGGTTCAAACACCAGGTTGCAGTTTTGCCTCTTAAGGCCACAGACCGACTATAAACATCAGCACAGTGCAGATGAATAAGCTCCTGCTTGTGTCCTTGCTGCCACATCATATCTATAAGCACAACAAAGTACCATGTCTGCAGTCCAAAGTCTGCCAATGACAAAGTTCGGGGTCTACCCCGCGTGTTGGACAAGAAGTGTAAAGGGTGGCTGATTAAATTGACTTTGAACAAATTAATAAAACACCTCTGTTGACATCCACGTGGTGTGGCTTTGGCTGCTCCTTAGCAACCACAGTCCAGCCAAGCTACACTGCAAAAAATGTCCGGTGGTTTACTAGCAAACAGTACAAACATTGGTTGTGAGACTCGTGACTAGGGCCCGACCAATTTATCGGCCGGCCGATTATACAGATTATTTTTGCATATATATATATATATTTATATATTTTTTTTAGCAATCATGTGTGAAATGTATTGCTGGCCTGGAGGTAGCCTAATTGAATAGCATTAATGCTTTAGCCTATTTACAGCAGCAACAGGTGTGTTGTAATACATTGGATTAATTTACACTTGAAAGTTCCCCCTGCAACCAATTGGCATTGGTCATCGCTTGATAGTTTATAATAATAATAATTGATAGAATTTATATGGTGCTTTTTTGGAGGTCATTCAAAGACACTTTACATCATAGAGAATCATACATGTAGAAAAAGAAAACAAAATACAGAAACAGTTTAAATAAGGTTTGAAGTGGAGTCACGTGTCATTATGCTTTCTTACAGAGGTGAGTTTTGAGTTGACTTGAATGAGTTTATTGAGTCTGAAATGCTGATGTTTGGAGGGAGGGAGTTCCAGAGGGTTGGGTGCAGTAAGATAAAATGCATAATGTCTGAATTTAGACATATTTGTTACACTTTATTTTTTTAGACAGTGCGTATTGCAATAAAGACAAAGTTCCTGTACATATTTTCAACAGTAAAAGGTATATAGGGGAGAACGGGGGAATCTGAGGCATCGGGTAATGTGAGCCACCCCCTGTATCTAGGCAACGGAAAACATTTATGGTCATGTGAGATATATGTTTTTAAGCCCCTTTCATTTCCCCATGGCCCTGGAAGAGAGGACCTCATGGTGCTGTAGTAAGCATGTTTTTTTCACCAAAATAGGTATTTTGCATGTAAAAGTACATTTTCTTGCTGTCAACTTAATCAACTGTTGTGCCAAAGCAAATGTATTCACGTAGAAAAAATTCTATCATGCGTGTTGACAACATATAAAAACCATGTGATGATATTAGCTAAAGATTAGCCTGAAATGCTAAGAGAGGTAGGTTTTTTTCACAAATTGTGGTGGTGGGGGAAAGTGAGACTGTCTCACTTTCCCCCACCATAAGGCACAAGTTAAGTTTAGTCTTAAACATAATTTAATGTAATATTACATAACATGTGTTTTATTTTAATGGCATACACAGTGTAGAAAAGACATCATGCCAAGGAAATACACCAGGAAGACGACCTGGGGCAACCACACGGAAAGAGCACCTTCTCATCTTTCCCTGTAACCTTCAGGAATGTAGAGTAGGCCGGGGGCCTATCCGAAAACTTTTTTTTGCATAGGAAATTTCCTTTCCTATCGAGATGACCCGGAAGTGCTCGGCAGATAGGTGATCCGAATAACCAAGATGCTTAGGAAAGGCATAGGAAAGGAGCCTCGATTCATCCTTTAACCCTCCTTTAGCATAGGTTACTCCTGGCTAACCTATGCTAAAGGAAAGGAGATAGTGGTATCCCATAATCCTTTACGGCGGCAAGATTTAAAGCAACAGGCCACCGCCGGAGTTTACCGACTCTACACGAATACGAACGAGAGGTAAAACAGAAGAGAGGAGAGGAGAAGAGAAGAGAGGAAGATTTAACTCGGCTAAAACAAAATACTCCCCCCCCCCACACACACACACAGGCTAAAGATAATAAAGAACTCATAAAAGACCAACATCATAATAGTTATTTTCGTAGCACATAATTTACACCATAAGAAAATAAAATACCAACTTCACATTTAATGAAGTTACTGGGGGCAGTTAATTTCAACATCAACACAAGTGTAGCCTCTTTTTATTCCACATGTGAATTGGGATATATGGGAGTGATTCTCACTCTGTTGGCGACAACCTGATTAAAATCAATATGAAAAGAACGCATGGATCAAACGAGCGCTTGTTGTAGTCCATTTTCGGAGAATAGTGAAGTTTCACGCTAGTGACTCACGTCAGCAATACTCGCCGTCGCGCAATGACGTCGGTTAGGAAAAGTGGAGTCGAATTCATTTGAAACAGCACTGTCCTTTCCTATGTTCGATAGGAAGCACCTTTCATCTCTCCTTAACCCCGATGACGTTTAGAGGTTAAGGTATAGGAAAGGAGGCTTATAGGTTAGGAGATTGGACTTTTCGGATAGGCCCCTAGTTGTAGAGTAGAGGCTGATGTTATAATCCAGTTGGGTCTTCTCCTGTGTTCTGTCCCAGGCTGTTCTCGCTGGTTCTGATTTTCCTATGCTTTGACCCCCAGACACAAGCTGGCTTTAAGGGTCCTGACCCCCAGACTGTGTTCTAATCTAACTGGTTCTATCTTTCATTTGAATCTTATTAAAACATTTTGAATTATAATATGTTGTATTTGATTTTGTTCAGAGTTACTTTCAAGTGTTTAGAAAATTTGCTTCCGACATTAGTTCTGGAATGTGTGGCTAGCTTTCAGGATTCTAACTGTTACAATATGTGTTGTTATGGTGGTTTCAGAGTGAAACAAGTAAGTGGATCAGTTTACCCCCAGCTGGTTCACTTTACCCACAGCTGGGGTAAAGTGAGCCACATGACAACTTTTTTAAAACAATCATATTTTCACTGCCCTTTGTCTTGAAAAAATTCTGCTAATGCCCATTTCTAGGAAACATCCTGAATTAATGGGAAATGTGTAAATTTGAGTGATAAATCATTTTAGCTTGCTTAGAGGGCAGCAAATGTAAAAAGTGGCTCAGATTACCCCGTTCTCCCCTATATATTTAAAGCTACTACGAGTAAGTCGGCACGTTGGCGACACCTTTGAACAAAAGCGGTAGTATTATTACGACGCCAGCTGTTGTGAAGCTGTTTTCTAGCTCGTGCGGGCGTGCAAGATTCAAATAATCAGGAAGCAATATGGTGCGTGTCCGTGTGTTGAAAGTGTGAGGGCACCGGACTCTTTTCGGCTCCGTGAGTCTATGGGTGACACAGCATCAACTAATGCCAGTAAGTGCTAAACACACCTGATTGCAATGAGTTGATGCATTGTCACCTCTCACGGAGCTGAACGAGTCCCCGTGTCCTCACACAAAGCGAATGAACGAGAGATGGCAGTTAGTTAGTATGGATCACGATGAGGTAATGTGTTTATGTTGTAAATAATGACTATTTCAGATGAATAATGGTCATCTGATGATGCTGGTGAGGCAAAGTAAACTTTGTTTTAGTAGGCTACCGCTCATTCATTTAGGAGTAAACACTGCAGTCTAGGTTCGCTGCGTGAAATTGTATATACGTTGCTTGGCAACGCCCTCCCGCCCGACTATCACTCTCCCTTTTAGCTTTTCTTCATTGCATTTTCTTTTTTTTCTTTTATGGTTCAGCCCCGTTATCAGTCATTATGACGACAAACAACTGTCTCAAACAAGGCTCCCGCTCCCCTTCCCTCACCTGGAGTGATAGGCTTCTCAAATCGCGTTCCTGCGCCACACTGAAATCTGTGACCAATACGGATATGTGACCATAGAGCATGCACGCGTGAACCGAAAATTGGACTGGGTGTACGACCAGATCAAATGCAGTAATAAAAACTATATAAAAACGTCTTTCTTTGCACTGATGGTCTCATTTGCTGTTAAAGGTAATTTATGATTATGAGAGGAAACATGAGGCTGTTTAAAAGATATTTAAAAGTTACTCGTTGCCGCTTTAAGGGTTCAAAAAATAATTTTTCTTCAATATATATTTTGGGGATTTTTATTTATTTTTAATTGGCCGATTTAGTCGTAATTTTTCTCTGAAAATAATCGGCATCGCCACTCCAAAATCAATATCGGTTGGGCCCTACTTGTGACACTTACAAATCCAAAACAATAAAGAAGTTACAGGGTATCGCGTATTACCAGTAACTGTTTATCTTAACTTTTCAATCAAATTAATAACAGGTTGGCAGGTTTTTTTTAAATAGTCCTTCTGATTGACAAAGTGAACCTTATTTTCTCTTGATGTAGTACTTTCCCATCTCCACCCGTCTGGACTACTGTAATGCCATCCTCACAGGTCTCCCCTCCAAAACCCTGGACCGACTGCAATATGTCCAGAACTCAGCTGCCAGGGTTTTAACTGGCACTAAGCCCTGGCAGCACATCACCCCCACCCTGATGCAGCTCCACTGGTTACCAGTTAAGTCCCAGATCAAGTTCAAAATCCTCCTACTCACCTACAAGTCCCTGCATGCTCTGGCCCCCCGTTACCTCTCTGACCTCCTCCATCCTTACACCCCCCTGCGGTCCCTCAGGTCCTCTGCTAAGGACCAGCTGGCAACTCCCCGCACCAGACTCAAGACCTTTGGGGACAGGGCCTTTTGTGCGTCTGCCCCCACTCTGTGGAATCTGCTCCCCCTCCATATCCGCTGTGCCACTTCAGTGGAGTCCTTCAAGAAGCTCCTGAAGGCACACCTCTTCTCAGAGGCCTATGACCTCTAACCCGCCCCCACCCCCCTGTGTACACAATCACTGTACTTCCCCCCTTTTTTGTGAAGCGACCTTGGGTACCTTGAAAGGCGCTATATAAATTCAAATTATTATCATTATCATTATTATTATTATTATTATTATTATTATTATTATTATTATTATTATTATTATTCCCTAGTTCCTTCAGCCACTTGTCAAATGGCTGTCTCAGATTTCAAAGATTGTAAGAGTAATTTTCTGGCTATCATTGTGGATAGAGAGATGGCCTGGCCTTCATGACTGTTCATTAGTCCACCTTATGGCGCTTTTCCACCGCACATGTAGCTCTACTCGACTTAGCTCAACTTGGTTTTGGTAGCTGCATGGGTCGTTTTCCACTGAAAATAGATAGTACCCCCTGAACTTGGGCGGGGTTGTCCTACAAAAGGGGCAGAAAGCCGACTCCGGAGCCAAGTAGCAAAGCAGAAATTATGAGCAGTTGTTGTACTATTAACTGAACCAACCGCCAAAAATATGGATGGAAAATGTTTAAGGAAAACCACCCTTGTGTCTGTTTGCTAAAAGAAGTAGAATTGCGACAGGCCAAAAAGGGAGGATTGGTGTCCCAATGTGTGACTGCCACTCAGGCCCTGTTTCCACCTGGGATTATGATGGGATTTTGGTCAATGTGATCACAAGTGGCCACCACTCAGTCCGTGTGTTCACACTTGTCTTTTCAAATGTGACTTCTTTGTCTACTTGCGATCGGATTTCATTTACCCGCTTTGTATGTAAATACATAATTTCCGTTTGCATTGGTGTTTTAACCGGTGGGGTTCAAACGAGTAAACATACAGGGCTGTACAGTGCCACAGTTTTAATCGCATTTGCTATTAACATGCATTACGTGCGAAGATAATTACAAGTCTAGGTTGACGAGATGGGCTACTGTCTCATTTAGACGAGGAGGAGCGATACGCAACACTGCCTAGAGGACTCTACATTAACAATCGCCAAATGCGGGTAAATATCATAGATAGTGAGGACTTCCGGTTATGGCGGCTTGCTGAGTGGACGTGTATTCTCCTGCTCCGCTACCATAGTGTTTAAATCCTTTTCAAAACTCTATTTGAGAACTGCTGCTTGGTCACTTTAATGCAGATATTCTACGGCTATGCCTCGCGCACAGAAAAAAGCAAGCCAAAAACGAAATAATCAACTCCAATCGAAAATGTCGAACTTCACCTCGCCCGCTAGCTCGACGGCTACTCCTCGCGCTAAAGCTATGGAGACGGACCATGAGACGGACGAAATAGCTAGCATAACACTAAATGAGGACACAACAACACAAGACCAGACTGCAACGGATGAGTCGGGAGCCAACACCGACACCATACTGGCAGCTATCGACAACATGAAAACGGAGTTTTCAACCAGATTCGACGGCTTATTCACTGCTATTGAGAACGTGAGGCAGGACGTCTCGGACTGTACAGAGCGAGTGACGCAGGCAGAGGCGAGGATCTCCACTACCGAAGACAGCGTAACAACGCTCCAAACTAAAGTGCAATCTCTAGAAGGTAAAAATAAAGACTTGGAAGAGAAAATACTGGACCTGGAAGCAAGATCTAGGCGCTCAAACTTGAGGCTGGTGAATCTACCGGAGGGAGCAGAGGGCGAAGATGCATGTACTTTCCTGGAGAGCTGGATCCCGGAGGTGCTGGAGCTACGGGCGAAACCAACGGTGGAGAGGGCACACAGGATCGGTCAGAGGTCGGACACCAACGCGGCACCCCGAACGCTCATAATGAAGTTTTTGAGCTATAAAGATAAAGAAGCGGTGGTAAGAGCAGCCAAGTCGAAAGGACAAATCCTTTACAAGAACCACCATGTGAGGCTCTACCAAGACGTGGCAGCAGGCCTGCACAAGAAGCAAAAAGAGTTTGACGAGGCGAGGCGGCAGCTCCGATCATTAGGACTCCAGTACGGTATAATCCCACCTGCTCGACTTATTGTTACACATAAGGGACGATCTCACATCTTTAACAACCCAAGCGAGGCAGAAGGCTTTATCAGGAGGATCAAGTCAGAGGAGCACTGAAAGGACTAAACCTATACATTGCAAACGTTGACGTCAATTTGAAGGTAACATTTATCGTGGTTTAATAATGAGCGATTGCAGATATTACATATGGCTTGTTTAGAACTAGCTCGGCTTGGAACTTCTTTATTTTATTTTTTTAAAGAAGTGTTTGGTTTAACTTCCTTAGTTACTTTTAAACTCTCTCGTCAGTTTTGAAGGTCTGGGAAAACGGGTCATACAGGGAAAACCTTTTGTTTTCAAATGGACATATATCGTATGCATCTCTGCCCCTTTTTATTTATTTTTAAAATATTTTTTATATACAGTGAGAGGCAAGAGTGACAACATTATTGGACCAGTGGGCACTACAGTCAAAGGAGATAGTATTTCTTCTTTTTTCCTTTTTTTTTTATTTTTTCCTTTTTTCCTCACTCTTATTGTATGGTGGTTTTATTTGCTGAGAAAAGGGCATAATGCATCCTTCTGCTGTTATAGTATTCAAGTGAAAAACGGGTCATACAGAGAAAACCTTTTGTTTTCAAATGGACATATAGTGTATGCTTTTCTGCCCCATTTTATTTATTTTTTAAAAATATTTTTTATATACAGTGAGAGCCAAGAGTGACAACATTATTGGATCAGCGGGCAGTCACTACAGTCAAAGGAGATAGTATATCTCCCCTTTTTTCCTTTTTTTAATTTTTCCTTTTTTCCTCACTCTTATTTTAAGGTGGTGTTATTTGTTGAAAAAAAGGCATAATGCATCCCTCTGCTCTGTTAAAGTATTCAAGTGAAAAGAGTTTTATTTTCAATGGTAGCATAGGAGTTAAGGTTCAAGATACAAGGTTGATAGCACAGCTACTCTGTTCTTCTCTTTAGGGTAGAACAGTAATAAGCTTTTTGGAAGTCATACGATTTAAGGGGGGAGGGCATTCAGGTCAGGTAACCTGAAGGGGCTAAGGGGTATGTTTGCTCAATGTTCATTGGTTGTTCCATCCAAGTTTGTATTTGTCATGTTCTGTCTTTCCTTTACAGTAGTTGCTTCAAACGTCCGGGAGAATAATTTTAATTCTTTAAATGTCTAGTGAGCTAAAAATTAAAATTACTTCATGGAATTGCAGAGGACTACAAAAACTCAAGAAAGTTAAACAGGTGATGAATATAATCAAACTGATACAGTCTAATATAGTGTTCCTTCAAGAAACACATCTGATGCAAAGTGATGAGTTAAAGATAAGGCGAAGGTGGAGAGGCAGTGTGTATTCAGCCCACTTTACTTCCCAAGCAAGAGGAGTTATTATCCTGGTGCATCAGTCTATTCCTTTACAGGTAAATAAGATTATTAAAGATAAGGGGGGTCGGTATCTTATTATTCAGGGTAATATTCTTAAGGAAAAAATAATCTTGGCAAATATTTATGCCCCAAATATTGATGACCCAAAATTTTTTCAGAACGTGTTTCTTTCCTTGTCTGATTTCTCCGGTAATTATATCTTAGCAGGAGATTTCAACTGTACTCTGGATCCAGTCAGAGATAGAAGCTCAGGAAGTGACCAATCTCATCTTCGAAGTAGGGGGGTAATACACCATTTCATGAAGGATATGAATTTGATAGATATCTGGAGATAGACAAATCCTAGCGACTTGAACTTTTCATGTTACTCCAGCACACAAATCTTATTCCGTATTGATTTTTTTCTGATATCAGCCAGCTTAAAATATAAAATTAAAGATTGCTCTCATGACGCTATTCTAATCTCAGACCACGCTCCAACTTCCATAGTATATCAAGATCTCCAATTGGTGAGGGATCCCCCTAGATGGCGTTTCAAGCAAAAATGGTTAACTGATCCCGGCTTTGTTTCCTTCTTAGATGAACAAATAAAATTCTACTTTGAAACAAATACAACAGAAACTTCAGCCAGTATTAGGTGGGAGGCCTTTAAGGCCTTCATCAGGGGCCAAATAATCCAAATAACTAGTTCCAAAGCTAGGAAGACATACCAGGAGACAAAGATGCTGGAAACCGAAATTAAAGTACTGGAGGATGAATATCATCAATCATGCTCTGCTGAAACTCATCAAAGGCTACTCCTGCTAAGAACAAAATATAACGAGATTTCTGCATCAAGAGCAGTATCCAGTCTGCTTCGCCTAAAACAAACATTCTATGATCAGGGGGAAAAATCTGGCAAGGTGCTTGCTTGGCGTATCAAACAGCTACAGAGTGAACGACTAATTTCTATACTTCAAAATGACCAGGGACACGACATAGTAGAACCAACTGAAATAAACAATTCCTTCAGGAAATACTATGAGAAACTCTATAGTTCTGAGGTTATACATGACAAACTTAAATTGGACAATTTCTTAGATGGAATTCATATTCCCAGGGCCTCAGAAGATAACAGGATTGAATTAGGACAAGACATAACTTTAGAGGAAATGTCCATAGCAATTGATAATATTAAAGTAGGTAAATCACCAGGGCCAGACGGTCTACCCATTGAAATCTATAAAAAATTCAAAAATAGGCTGCAAGCTCCATTATTGGCAATGTTTAAAGAATCGTTTTCAAATGGAATCCTGCCATTCTCGTTAAGAGGAGCTATGATTACCTTACTGCCAAAAGCTGGTAAACCAAATAATAAATGCGAGAATATGAGGCCAATCAGCCTTCTAAATGCCGATTTGAAAGTGCTGTGTAAAATCTTAGCTAGACAGGTTGAAGAAATAATACCGACGATAATTGGGAAAGATCAGTGTGGTTTTATTCGTGGCAGACAAGGCTTCCATAATGTCAGAAGGGTTTTGAATATTCTCCACAGCCAAAAGGGGGCGTAAGATACTGCTTTTCTGTCAATAGATGCTGGGAAAGCGTTTGACAGAGTCGAGTGGCTTTACCTTTTTGAAACTCTGGATCGCTTTGGCCTGGGAGGGAATTTTGGGAAATGGATTAAGTTGCTCTACACTGATCCATACGCAGAGGTACTGACTAATAGTAATATCTCAAAACCTTTTAAAGTACAACGAGGATGCAGACAAGGGGATCCTCTTTCCCCATTATTATTTATTATAGCAATCGAACCATTGGCTATTGCAGTGAGAACTCATAAACATATCTCTGGAATTAGAATAGGGGAGCAGGAGCACCGTCTTGCATTATATGCAGATGATATTATTGTTTTCTTAAAAAATATGGGAAAATCTATTCCGGTTCTGTTAGAATTGATCAAGACATTTGGAAACATTTCAGGCTATAAGATAAACAAATCCAAAACTTCAATTGTGCCGTTAAATCACTTGGAAAGGAAATCCCCACCTCAGGAAGCTGCTCAATTTAAAGTTGTTGATTGTTTTACATACCTGGGCATTCAAATTGTACCCCATCTTGAGAATATTGTAGAAGTTAATTACAGTCCATTAATGCACGAAGTCCAGAAATCGATGGATAGATGGTCATTTATACCAATGTCATTAATAGGGAAAATAAATGTCCTTAAAATGAATGTAATGTCAAAATTGCTGTATTTGTTTCAAAATGTACCACTGCCACCACCGAGTAATCTATTCTCTCACCTAAAGAAACTTTTCATCCGATTTATTTGGAACAATAGACGCTCCAGGTTGCGACTGTCACTGCTATACTTGCCATATGATAGAGGGGGGCTTAAGTGCCCCAATCCGCTCTGGTACTATTGGGCGACTCAGTTAAGAACGCTGATGTTTTACTTTTCAGAAAAGGAAGCTCCTCTCTGGAGGGAGATGGAGAGCCAACAGCTGGGCCTCCCTCTTCCCCTTTTCCTGTACTCAGATA
The DNA here is from genome assembly GCA_949357725.1 of Hyperoplus immaculatus. Classification (NCBI taxonomy): domain Eukaryota; kingdom Metazoa; phylum Chordata; class Actinopteri; order Uranoscopiformes; family Ammodytidae; genus Hyperoplus; species Hyperoplus immaculatus. Next base: position 933,081 of record OX442361.1, read on the forward strand.
ATGTTATAAGGCTTAAAAAAATCATAAAGAACCCCATGGTTAAAAATATGATTACTGTGTTACAACAAGTTAACAAACATCTTGGGGAGCATGTCTCTCTTTCACTCTTCAGTCCAATCTGGGGAAACAATTTTATCCCTCCAGGTAAATCCGATGCGGGATTCAAATTCTGGGCTGACAATGGAATACAAAAAATTGGAGATTTATTTAACCCAGTCACGAAATATCTGAAATCATTTGAAGAACTAACTGCTAACTATAATATTCCCCGTAATCAATTTTTTTAATTTTTACAATTGCGGAATTTTATCCGATCACAACAGGGCCAATCATTGTCTATCCCACCCCTATCAAAAGTAGAAAAGATAATGTGTACGGACAATTTGGGGCGGGGCATAATCTCCAAATTCTATAACCTTCTAGTAGCCGAGTCCTCAGAGTCATCGGTAAAGAGGCTGGAGGCTTGGAGGGAAGACCTACATGACAACAGAACCATTGTGGACTGGGAGAGAGCATGTACCAAAGCACAATCACAAACAATTAACACTCGTCTTAAATTACTGCAGTACAATTGGCTCATGAGAACTTATATCACCCCAGAAAAACTCAATAAATACAACAGTGACGTTCCAGATATCTGTATCAAGTGCGAGAAGGAAAAGGGTACTCTTTTTCATTGTCTTTGGCAATGTGAAGAAGTTAATAAGTTTTGGGAGGCTCTGAGGAGGTGTATCCAGGATATTATTCCAATACAAATACCTTTAGATGTCAAACTTTTCTTACTCGGCCTATATCCAGAAAAGTATAATATTAGGAAAGGACACCGCATTTTTTTAGAAATTGGTATATTGTTGGCTAAAAGAATAATCGCTCTGTCATGGAAAAAAGTGGGCATGCCTAGTTTAAATAAATGGATTAATGAGTTATCTACAACTCTGCCCTTAGAAAAAATTACATAAATTATTAAGGGCAAGGAGTCACTCTTTAATAACACATGGGGTCCGTTTATAAGTTTTCTGGAGAGGAGAGACATAGCACATATGATAGAAGAACCTGGGGATGAATAAATTGCCCTCTGCAACGCTCACGTGACTATATGATGAATACTAGTTAGTAATGTGATTTTACTTGTATTCCCCGACTGCAACATTAGAAATACTACTGGACTTATTGTTTGTCTGTTATATACTTTTGGTTTTGTTTGTTAGACACCTGAATTGAGGGGTCTCACGTTATTTTTATTTTTGTTATTTAAATCTTGTTGTACTTGTATGTGTGTGTATGTATGTATGTGTATGTATGTATGTATGTATGTATGTATGTATGTATATATATATATATATATATGTATGTATGTATGTATATATATATATATATATATATATATATATAAAAAAATATCATAGATAGTAGCCTATATAAAAGTAAAAACTCTTAGGCGAGTAAGTTATTACGCCACTTTGGCTGTTGAAAGACGTGTGCTCGCCGGGCAGCTTTTCTAACGTCTGCTAGACTCTTGTCACCACCACCAGTAGCCTACACAGCTTTCTATATGCAGTTAAGTTACTACATATGCGAATAGAATATTTCCTGTGCGCCTTCACATTAAAAGCCTGTTACTAGTCAAACGCGAGTTGACTTATTTTTAAGCAGATAACAGGAAGTCGATGCCTTGCAGCTCTCCAGTCAATAGCAGCGATTTCCGTGTTTTCAGATTTACGCAGTGAAATGAAAACAGAAAGCTTGTCATTTGCAATACTGGCGGATGCAACTAACGTTCATGAGGCTTCTATAAAAGCTGCATCAACGCAAGTGATGCATTTTCAACGTATTTCCGCTCAGGCAGGTGGCGGCAGTTGAGTAGGAGGTCCCTAATGTGGACAAGTCACTTTGCTGTTTCCACTACCAAATTAATGCAGACACATCAGACACCTCCGAATGTGGTTTTTGTGATCCGATCTCAATGTGTCTTGAGTGTTCACCTGTAGTTAGAGCTGTATTCACGTGATCCGATCACAAAAACCACATGTTAAAGACAAATGGAAAAAGGGTCTCAGTCGGCTGTAGGGATGCATCACATACATCCATATGCACGTAAACACAGCAGTGTTTCCCTCAATGCTTTATGGCTAAGGCGGCCGCTACTGCCCGACAAATAAAATAAAAATTAAATTAAATTAATTATTATTATTATTATTATTATTATTATTATTATTATTATTATTATTATTATTATTATTATTATTATTATGTGTGCTGTACAATTAATGTACTAGCAAGCGCGATGTGTGCTTGTGTACGGTCATAACTGCGCGAAAGGCCACCATTTGCGAGTGTCTCCAAGCGTTTCTCTCTGCTCAGACTATCGGCTGCTTTGTGTCGGCGGCTCTGCGCACGTGACCGTGCTGAGCGTGACTACGGCATGAACGCGGGAGAGTCAACGAGCAGAAGCAAGCCGTTATTGAACTGGTGGCGAAAATAAACGCAGTGCTATTCTATGGGGATATTTAGCTGAACAGAAAGAAGTGCTGTGCAAAGCTAGCCTAAGACTCCACATCACTGACCGTGGCAACATAAGTTATCAGCTCAGACAGCACAGAGAAAAGTCTGATGAATGCACGAGTGTGATGGCCCAGACAAGTTTCAGTAAGTTTGGGTTGCCACACTGTCACTGTCTTTGAAATGCATTGTCATTTTAAGGGGAAAACAGACATTGTATGTATTATTTCAACTATTGAGTTATTTGTAAAACAGCATGCTAGTGTAGGCCTAGAAGATTTATTTTCTGAATTTTCGATACTGCTTTATTTTTATGTTTTAAATTGGGAAATACATGTTCCAAAACTACCAATAACCTCTGTATTTAAAAAGAGTCAAGCAAGTAGTCTAATAATAACCATTAAAGAATTATAGGCTATCACATCACAGTAGGCCTATTGTCCACAATAATCGCACAACAGCCCTCCATCCAAAAAGGAACTTTAAAAAGTTGAATTTTCACTTTGATGTGCATATACACATGTTAAGTGTATGGTCCATTATCTATATTTTGTGTGTCTGCATATTATTGGACCAAAACAGTAGAATTTTTCTTTAATTGTATTTTGTACTGTCTACATGTTTGCACAAAATGTATACCTGCACATAGCAAACAGAATTTTTCTATTTCTATTGAGCCTATTGGCATCTTTGAGCAAAATACCCCCAACATTTTTGCCGCGCCTCCTGTAACCCTGGGCACTGACCACCTTGACTAAGACATTTCCTGAGGGAAACACTGCACAGGCATCATGAAATGTACTGTTTAGTGCTTGTTTTAGGATACGTGTTTTCAAATGCAAGCCGTGTCTCAGCCTGAATAATTTATTGAAGTAATCGGTGCAGTCCGAGGCTTACAAGTAATGTAATCGGTCGCTATAATTTCTGTCCCTGCTGGCTACAAGGTTAGCTGCCCTACATGTCTCCTCTTGTGTCGTGTTCAGTATGTTGAAAGTAACATCCCCAACATCCAACACAACTGGGTGAGCTTAGCGAATATATGGATAATGCTAGTTGAGTTGAGCTGATACCACGTAGTGGAAAAGCGCCATTACTTGTCCACCACAAAAAGTGCAGTTAAGGGGTCAGGGGAAAACTCTTTGTTAAACGCTTTGGAAAGAAAATCAAATAGATGACCCCAAAAAGTTTGCAACCTTTGACATTGTATGAATATATGAGACAGCATCCCTTGAACTATTGTGCACTTAACTCAGAGGTGAAGAGCCTTCAAATATTTTGTGTAATCTAGTGGGGGAAAAGTGCAATCTGTGGACCACTTTATATGTTAAAGCTCACATATTATACACTTTTCTGTCAATATTATATGGTCTTAGAGGTCCCTAATATGTTTTTCTTTAGTTGTTTGCTGAAAAAACCGTTCAGATCATTTATTGTAGTATGCCTCTATACCCTGATGTTCAGCTAATCTCACGATGGCCTATTTTTTAAATATACAATCTATGAGCTTCCCCCGCCCCTCTCTGGAAGCGACGGGTCCATAGCCTGAAGTAGTAGCCTGTCCACAGTGCCTTTACTGAATGTTAGCATGGAAGCTAACGGCTAAAAATATCACGAAAATCAGTGAAAAAATTAGCTTCAAAGTTAGACTTAAACTCTATTACCTTCCTATGCTTTGTCTGGCTAAAAACGAGGCATTTTCAGACTGCTGTGGAGAATATAAAGAGCTTGTTATGGGCAAAATATCAATGCTTTTCCCGAAGCTAGCTCGGAAGCTAACGGCTAAAAATATCACGAAAATCAGTGAAAAAATTAGCTTCAAAGCTAGACTTCGACTCTATTACCTTCCTATGCTTTGTCTTGCTAAAAACGAGGCTTTGTCAGACTGCTGTGGGGAATATAAACAGAGTGTTATGAGCAAAAGCTGGTTGCTTGTCCCAAAGCTAATAGCTATACACCAGGCAGGCAAAAATACCAATAAAAACAATTATTTTAGTTTCACCGTTTAAAAAAAAGCACAAGTAGCTTCCTATCCGTTGTGTTATTAAAAACGAGGCATTAATAGACTGCTGTGGTTAAGATAAATTAGTGGAGTATGAGCAAAAGCATTCTGTGTTGATGTATGTAACATTCAGGCTGTACTATGGGCATCTTGTCGCTTAGCGGGGAAAGCAACATGGCTGTCGCTCGAAATTTTTTCCATTGGATCTCGGGGCTGTGGACCAATAAGAAATGGGGGGGTGGGGTTATCATAGACTACTGCACGGTGGAAGTTTCTGGTTACTAATGTGGGGGGGAAGCATGGACAAATAAAGAAAATATGGGGATGTGGCTGTGCCGACTGTGACGTAATAGTCGGCGAGAATTCTGACTCGAGTATATTGGGGGGAGGGGTGGGGGTTTCAGAAAGGTTAGAGAATGAGAAAATGAGAGATTGTTATTTTTTTTTATATTTTGGTAGTCTCTAGGCACACCGTGGACCCATGGATATGTTGGAACACATTTAAAAAGTGCATTTAGCATAATATGTGACCATTAATACAGGTTGCCCACATTGTTAGTGATTTCTATACCAATTTATTCTGCCAGTTTTCTCTAAAATAATTTGATGATTGGCTGCTCAAATGTTGCAAGATAAGTAAGGTCTCTGCTCAAAGAGTGGGACATGAGCTCTTAGAAAATTTCACAATTGTAAGAAGGGGAAAAGTGTGAGGTTTGGCGTTAAAACGCCTGCTGGAGTTGTTGAAATTAGGCAATGTGATTATTTATTTAGAAAGCTCCTAGAGATATAATACCCTTATCTCTCCACCTGTGTAAAACCAAATCCTCATAACCTGCTTTGAATGCATGATTGGAGTAGGGCTGCAACAACGAATCGATAAAATCGATTACTAAAAGCGTTGGCAACGAATTTGGTCATCGATTCGTTGAGTCGCGCGATTAATAAGTCATTTGTAGGCGCGGGACTGTTTACATCCAGCCGCCGACAGGTTCATGCACGCCCACAGCAAGCCTTCCACACGTGAAGCGGTGCGGGAAAGCAATAGTGTGAGCGGACACAGCTTGTATTTTGGTCATATCTAACACTGGACTGTAGGCCTATATAAAAGTGTAGTACCTTTGCTTTCTTTGGGTTAAAAAACTCCTTCAACTCAGTATCCGTCTAGTCCAAAAAAACTCTGTCAGCTGCTGCAGACGGTGTGCAGATGGGCTCGGAGAGTCGGCATCGGCGCATCAACAGTCATTCAAAGCAGCGGCAGTAATCACACAACTGAACGGTGTAGAAAGTCCCGTCAATTAAAAATAGTAATCCAGTTTTTAAATCCATGTTAAACTCGGAAGGATATAGAGCTAGTTAGCTTAAAAAAAGTAGCAAACGTGTCAAGTGATGTGTTCAGGCCGGCTCAGTAATATGATTGATGTGTTCAAATGCAACACAAAAAAAAAGAAATTTGAGATTTTGGCAAAAACTTGTTTTCCCAGTAATATAAAATAGATAGTAAAGATGGAATTATGACCTGTTTAATGTCCTATCTTGAGCTATGATCATATCAGCAATTAAAGCAATAATACAAGTTCTATTTCAACAAAATAATAGAAAATTATCAATTGTGATATCAATAAAGACCAGTGTTTCCCGCACGTTCACTCAGCAGCGGCGGGGCCGAAACAGTTAAAAAGCCGAACAACAATACCGAAAATTTGCGAACTAAATGACACGAAGGAAATATGTTTTTATAAAGAGCTGCGCGCTTGTAAACCAGGAAATGGCAGTAAAGAGAGACGTAACCGTGTATGCGAGTCCACGTCTCTTTGTGAGCGCGCAGCAGGAGCAGTTTGGTGCGTGCATGAAAATGTCAGAGTCCAGTGTGGGAGCATTTTTTCAAAATGGATGAAACACGGCGCAGACAGTGCAATGCTTTATGCAGCATAAAGTTAAAACGTTCGTCCAAGACTGATGTTTAATCACCATAGAAACACAAAAGCCTTGCGCGAGCGAAGCAGTGATTCACCCGGTGAAACTCTGTGACAGTGTGACAGTTGGTAACGGTGTCATTCACAGTGACACCTCGCCGGTGAGGGCCGCCACGCAAAAAAAAAACTTTAGTTTGACAGCTAAAATGATAACCGGAGATATCCTGTCCGTTAGCGCTGTTGGGGAAAAAGGCTCCTACGATCTGATTGCATTTCTCGAGTCTGAATACAGCGAGCCGCCTCCCCCCGTTAGTTTCAGTCTACAGACGAATAAGATACAATCACCTCCTAAGCATGGACATCGTTTAAAGCCTCTCATTGTTATGATCAGGGCTTTGAAGCAAATTCTGAAGTCTGAACATTACGGTGGGAGCTGTGGTGCAGCTTTTTTTTGAGAGGCACCTATTTGCAGACACATGGGCAAACGGAGCTCCACCGGAAATACGAAATTTCTTCTTCGTTTTTTTTTTACTGGTGGCGATCACCCAGCGTTTCTTCTTCTTTTTGTTTTACTGCCGGCGTTCACCTAGTGGTGAAGAAAAACAAGACACAGTTTCCACCGGCTATGGTGCTAGTAAAATAAGTCAGTTTGTTAAGGGTCCCAAGTGGCCAGGACGGTGGTAAAAAGTAGATGTTGAGGTAGAAGATGAATAAAGCAACGAAGCTTTGGGTACATCTTCCAAAATCCGTCTCTTTAATTCACAATTATCACAAGTAGGTCAATCACATACAAATATCAACTCTTATAAATGAAACACAAAAAGTTGAACTTTTATGTTAGAAGTCCTGGAAACAAATGCTTGTCTTTTACTCTTAAACGAAGCTGTAAATAGCCTTTACGTAGTGTCAGTTGGAGCCTTGTTGCAGCAGTGCAGGCTAATGCTAACTGTGTTCGCATTAATAAACCTATTGTATGTAGCCTATCTCATTCTGCGGCTGCACGCGATCGTTACTGTTCACTTGCGTGATCACAAAGTCACAGACGAGCCTCGTTAAATAGCCTAATAGGAACATAGGCTATTTATGTCTGGTTGAAATGTAATTCTGCGGCTGCACACGATTGTTACTGTTCATTTGCGTGATCACAAAGTCACAGACGAGCATCGATTGTTCAGTAGCCTAATATGAATATAGAAATTATCAGACGTTAATGCCTTTCACCCCACTTTTTAAAATGAGCTGTTTATTTTAATGTGGTGGCACTTTTTGTGTTTTATTTATAAGAGTTTATATTTGTATGTGATTGACCTAGTGTGATAATTGTGAATTAAAGAGACGGATTTCAGAAGATGTACACAAAGCTTCGTTGCTTCATTCATCTTCCACCTTAACATTTTACCACCGTTCTGGCGACTTGGGACCCTTAACAAACATTTTACTGTCTACTAGCACCATAGCCGGTGGAAACTGTGTCTTGTTATTATTCACCGCTAGGTGAACGCCGGCAGTAAAACAAAAAGAAGAAGAAACGCTGGGTGATCGCCGCCAGAAAAAAAAAACGAAGAAGAAATTTCGTAATTCCGGTGGAGCTCCGTTTCTCCATGGGTCTGCAAATAGGTACTCTTGTTTTTTTTTTAGAGCAACTCAACCTGCACTGCAAAAAATGAAAGGCGGCAATAAGTCGATCTTTTTGTAGATTCATCCTCATATAAGTCAAGGTAAAAATCAGTGAGTGGTTCACAAATTAATTCCTAGTAAAATATTAATTTTACTCTTAGATTTGAAGGTTTTACTGTTTATGTATTTATTTTGGGTGGCTTTTTAGTTGTAGGCTATGTTTGAGCAGAACATTTGGGAGTTCATGTATGCAATGTTGAAATAATTTACTAAATAATAAACAAAAATGCAAAAGCCTCTATCGGTATTCGGTTTCAGCGAACTGTTTAATTTTATTCGGTTTCGGCCAAGAATTTTCATTTCGGTGCATCCCTAGTGTGTGTGTGTTTTGTCGCTCTTTTTGGATCACTCACAGCCTTTACAGGAGCTTATATCCAGTCAGGAGCTTGTAGCCTAGGTATTTTCGGGAACTGTTAGATCCGATGTTGTTCTTTATTGCCATATAAAATCCGTTTTCATCGAGTATTTTAGTTAGGGATTTATGCTAATCGCCTCTAAGCATGTGATCAGTAGCATACATGCAGGGAAAAAGCCTATGTACTTTTTAAAAAAGCATGAATAGTTTCTATTATGTATAATTTATATTTATTTTAGAATGTTCTCATCACTTTTTGACTGCCAAGACTAAGAAGAAGTGTTTTAAGCAATAACAAGCTTAATCCATGTGCCTTTTTGTGTCATATCAATAAATAATTGTGAGATACTTTTTGCTTTTTTACTGTCTAATTGATAATTTCCTACATTCAAACGACATCACTGCAGCATATATATTCTGATAGTCCAGGTTGTGACCCAAATAAATGATAGCTTGACAGCTATGCATTATAGGGGTGATGAATGCAATCTTAATAAGAGAATAAATCCAGGCGAACCAAAACATCTAAAAATGGCTTAGGGCTCAGAGTTTAAAAGGCTGGTACAAGCTCTTAAGGGATGCACTGTGCACAATGTATATATACATAGTTAAATAATATATATTACATTTGCAGATGAGTCTAAAAAGCTGGGTGATTAGAAAAAGAAAGGCTGACGGGGACAATGGAGGAGCTGAGGTTGGTAAAGCAAATTAGGGAAGCAAACTTCAAGCTAATGAGAATTTTCTTTTGGATTTGAATGCATAATGCAAGGTGATATTATTTGAACATTACAAATGCATGTATATAGGGTCATTTGAAGGAAACAAATAAGATTTCTAGCATTTCTTGCGTGTTGTTTAAAGGCCTTTAAGTGCTCAAGTTTATTACAGAAAATACAGGTAGACCAAGTAAGGGAGGAAAGAGAAGTGAGAGAGAAGCAAGGAGAACAAGAGAGAGGGTGCAGTGGTAGATCCTGAACAAGGAGAGGGACAAGGAGAATTAAATGCTCCCAGGCTGGATGTAGCCTTTGTGGATGAGCAAAAACTTCACAGTTCTCCGTCTGTTGTCTTCTTTGTCCTCATCCTCCTGCAACTCTCTCTTGTTCTCTTCCCCTGACTCTCACTGTCTCACAAAGGAGCTCAGCTCACCTGAGGTCTATTTGTAGTGCTAAGTGTAGTGCACTGATTGGTATTCAATTAGCTTTATTTTTTATTTTTCATGTGTGTGAGTCTGTTCTTTTCAAATTTTAGTTGTGGGTTGTAATTTAAAAAGTTGTGTTTTGCCCATTTTAGCAGGAGATTTCATTTTTGACCAATGTGTCTTATGTAAAAAACAGTGTGTAGTGTTTTGAAAGAAGTGTGTTGGAGAATTTCAAACAGTGCAAAGCACTTATTGTGTTTGTAGGGTTGGTGCTTTTGTTTAGGGCATGGTTACAAAAGTCAGAGGTTGTGATGCTTTGGGCATAGCAACCACTTTTAGTGTTTAAGCATTAGGCAAAAATCTGTAAATAAATTGTGCAAATTATTTTTGCGTTGTGGCATTTTTTGTTTAAATATTAATTTCTATTCAAAAATGTCAAAATCTGTAAATGAAGACACGAAAGGCAAAGTTACACCAATAATCCTATCTACAGTAATACACAGGACTGTTTGAATAGGATTTAAGTGCATATTCTCCTCTCAAAGTGCACCAGATTCGTGCATTCCAATGTAAAGGGTACAAAAAAAATCGGCCGGGGGGACATGCCCCCGGACCCCCCTAGAGGGTTCGGGGACCACAGCACCGCTGCTGAAAAAAATCCTGCGGGAAACACTGAAGACTTGGATTGTTATTGGTTGACTGGTTTACCATGGACATCCCTTATACTGTATAAATGTATATCATACATTGTATGTTTTTTTTGTGTTATCCCAGTTAAGTTTTTTTATTTTTTTTATCATTCAATATATTTTTTTATATTTAATAGTTCCGGGACGTTGGCGCAATAACCTGGTGTTATTTATATACCTGTGAATTTGAAGTAATGTTCTGTTTTTGAATAAAGATGCGGCATTTACAAATGTTTATTTTTTTTATCCGATTCATCGATTAATCGAAAAAATAATCGACCGATTAATCGATTATTAAAATAATCGTTAGTTGCAGCCCTAGATTGGAGCATATCGGGGTGTCTAGAAATACGTTTGGGGCTTTCAAAACAGATAACACCTGAGACCATACTTTCAAAGGGTTTTAGACAATAGGGTTATACCCATATATTTGTTTCTTAATCTTTAGTGAACTATTACGAAGTGCTGGGGGACCTGAACGCTTGAAGGAAAGATGCTCAATCTGTAGCCTTGCTGGCATTTCTTTCAGGTTACTAACTGGCGGGCAGCAACGCACATGGAAAGGATTCTGGTGACCTACCTTAGGTGCCCTAACAAAAGGGTCCTAAAAACAGGTGAGTCTCGCCTCCTTATTTTGGGACCCTTTCCAACATTTGAGAGTGGAAGCGCAAATAAAAGGCATGCTGTGCAACACTGAACCACTTTGATACTTAAGAAAAAAGAGATGAGAACTAATTTGCACAGATATGGAGAAACACTTGAACTACTGTTGTAATCTGTCTCTTACCTTCTTGGTGGACCATGGGGTGCTAAGGCTTCCCTTAGTTTTGCAAAAGAGAGGTGTTGGGACTGCAGCGTTGCTCTGGAAGGTGATGAATGATGACAGAGTCTTAGCCTTCTTGGACTTCTTAGTGGTCAGACTTGTGGACGGCTCTCCAACATCCTAAAAATTCAAAATCACATTAGAACCTCATTGTTATCAGATGTCACAATCATTTTCCCTACAGGCCAGGACACACCAGTCCGACTCGTTCCGACTACCCAAAAAATGGAGTCGCCGTTTCAGGAAGCTCCAGTCTTCCCGTCACGGCCAAAAAACACACCGAGCCGACTGCTTATTTTCCGAACGCTCTGCGCTTGCGCGGGACGTAATGTCTCCACAACAGCAGGCGGCGCTAATCTGTATTGTGGCCCGAAAAAATACGAAAGCCGGAAATGATGGGACAGCTCTCTAGAGCATAAACATAGATAGAAATACGTATTTATATTTATGGACCATAAGAGCACAATTTTTAGCAGAGAGTGTCGAGCATGGTGTCGAGCAGTCAACAAGGGTTGATGCATGTGAGTACTCGCAAAACGAAACAAACAAACACATTAAAACGATGGCTAGCTGTTGTTAGCTGTTTGTGCTACCCGCCTCACTTCCGGGCTTCACTGATTCGCTAGCCCTCCACCAATCAAATTGCTCCAAATGAAAGACAGTCGGCCGCCGATTGAACAATCGGCTCAAAACAAGCCCGACGACCTCTACGTCGGCCGACGTCACGGCACACACCAAACAGATTCGTGTCCCGACCCCCTACCGACTCTACGACGGCGATTATCGGGCTGGTGTGTCCTGGCCTTAATGAAGTACTCACACTGCCTAATGTTGTCACTTCTTCTGCCTCATATTCAAACTCCACCGGGATGATCTTTCTCCTGTGAACTGCTGCTTTCCCAGAGGAACTTCCATTCAGTTGAAGCTCTACATCTCCACTGCCATCCATTCTGCCCACTGCCAGCTTCTTCTTCTTGGCTGGTGTTTCCACGCCGCTCTCACACTGCATCTTCTCTGGACATGCTTTGGGATTTTTCCTCTTCTTCTTGAGAATGGTTCCAGCATCTATGGTTGGATCCTCCTGCTTGCCTTTCGTTTTCTTCTTCTTCAGTTTCGGTGCTGGGGCATCTTCTGATGCTTCCTCACCAGCACAATCTCTTACTTTCTCCAGTAAGGTGGTTGGATCATCTTCCACTGAATCCTCACATAGTGTTGTTGGGAAATCTGCTTCTGTTCTCACACCGTTGACATGTGACTGACCCTGGAGCTTCTGGAAACTCTCCTCTGACTTCAGGCCCTTCTTGGCAGGGCCAGTGGAATCAGCTGTACTACTTAATGTGATTTCTGCATCTTGTTCTACCTTTGATTCTGTTGCTAGCTTAACCTTCTTGCCTTTCTTTCTAGTCTTTGCTGAGACTGTAGCATCAGTGCTGCATGGATCAGGCTTGGTGACAGGTTCAGAGATGAGTGGAGTTGGTGACTGAGCCTCTGAGACTTCCCCAGATGATATGCAGCTTTGTGTCATTGCTTTGGCTTGTGAAGCCTCCAGACCCCCTTCACTCCCTTCAGCTGCACTCTGAGCTTGAGCCAGCACGCAGTCCTGTTGGGAGCTCTCTATGTTGTCCTCAAGACCCTGAACTGTTTTCTTCTTCTTTTTCTTCCTCTTCTTGTTCTTTTCAGGACTCTCCATCAAGTCAGCTGCTTCATCCTCCTTGTCTTGCTGGAGTGTGGATGAACCTTAAGTAGCAGATACACAGGTCACTTTCTTGTCTCATGGAAATCACTTCTTGCAGAAGACAAAATCTTGTTACATTTTAATTTCTCCTCAAAACAGTAAAGGTACCACTATGTTGAGCAGGCTGTATAATTCTTATTGTATTGTTATTGTACTAAATAAAGCTGATAAATGTAATTTTGTTAAGTGCACGTGCGCCCAAAAATCTGTGGAGTGCGCCTAGATATTTTCACTGGTCGCAACAGTGCACCTGAAATGTATCTTGTCATATTAAATGTAATATTAAGTGTACTGCGGCACAATTAATCTAATCTTATCAAGGTATGAGCTACTGCAATTATATAACATAACAAAATAATGGTGGCCGCGCAAAATATTGACACTTTGGGCCAAATTTGGACATTTTCACTTAGGGGTGTACTCACTTTTGTTGCCAACACTTTGACATTAATGGCTGTGTGTTGAGTTATTTTGAGGGGACAGTAAATGTACACCGTTATACAAGCTGTACACTGACTACTTTACATTGTATCAAAGTGACATTTCTTCAGTGTTGTCCCATGTAAAGATATAATGAAATATTTGAAGAAATGCGAGGGGTGTACTCACTTTTGTGGGATACTGTATAACTCCAACTACATTTCAGCTTGTCAGTTTTGAGGGCTCAATAAATTTCACAGCAGATTTGAAAAGGTTTCCTAGGGATGTGGTGAATGGGCCAACATGAGGTACCTTTGCTTTTCTTAGTTGCAGGTACCACTTCCTCAACGTTCTCCATGCGATTTCGTCTTCTCTTCATCCTTTTCCTGCTGCCAAACATTTCATCATCCTCATCTGTAGAGACTTCCTCTGGATACTCAACCTGAGGAAAGACGCCTGAGACACACAGTGAGACAGGCAGTGATACAGACAGTGAGACAGTGAAACAGACAGTGAGGCAGGCAGTGAGAGACAGACGGCGAGACACACACAGTAAGATAGGCACACAGTAAGACACACACAGTAAGACATTGAAACAGACAGTGAGGCAGGCAGTGAGAGACAGACGGCGAGACACACACACAGTAAGACAGACATTGAGCCACACAGAGTGAGACAGTGAGATAGACAGACATAGATAATTAAAAGGTGCAGTGTGTAATATGAAGTCATCACAATAGTTGGTCTCTATGGCTCCCGTTCAGAGAAGCAACATAAATTCTTCAAGAACATTCCAACTGATGGACACAGTGTGGCCAACTTTTCTATTCTGTGCTTCTGTAAACTGATGACATTCCAACTATGACTCTTCCAAAATGGTGGCGCCCATGCCTTAGTCCATGGTATGGAGAAATATGAAGATATAAGAGACCCTTTCTAAAGGTAAAAAATAATAATTAAAAAAAGATAAAAATTCAGCTATTATGCACTAAATTAAACGTACTATTATAATTATTTTCTACCAAGTCTGCTATGAAAAAAAAATCCCAAAATTCTACACACAGCAGGTTTAAGCAGAATGATCCGTGCTTACCTTCATTGAGGTCACGCAGTCTGCAGTGAAACACAAAACCAAGAAGAAGAGACAACATGAGTTTGGATTCAAGCAGAGATCATTCATGTAGGAGGGTAAACTACCAAAGATCAATCATTTTCTTCAGGAGCTTTAGGCCCTGTTCTCACGGTGAAAATGTGACAGTTTTTCCCGTTTTTGGTTTAAAAAAAACCCCGTTCAGACACAATTTATCTGACATCTTCACTCGTACACATGTTTTCAGAGGAAACGGGACGAAATCGCTGTAGTAAGCATGCCATGCCAGCAGTTGGTAGTACAAGGTAGTAGTAGATAGCTTTTCCGGTACAATTTGATGCATAAAACCTTACTGTAACCGAAAATTAATGCCACTAATGTTCATAAAGCGGTTGGTGTACGCTTGGGGTTACAAGTATTGTAAATGACAAGCTTTCTGTCCTCTTATTTCACCGCACTGAAATCGTGAAAATAGAAGACATGCTGGTAGTGAAGGGGCTTTGTGAGCGGCTATCTTTCCTGTTAGGCGTACTTCAAAATAAAAGTCAACTCACGTTTGTCCAGTGAAATGCTATTAATGTTTAGCCAGTGACATGATTTTACTGTGAAGCCGTAGCCTTAATGCTCCTTGTTTTGTTGAACAGTAACAGTAACTTAACCGCTGCGAACTATGGATAGTGTTTTTTAATGTAGAGAGCCGTGTCCCTGGCATATAGAAGCTAAACACGTTTATTTTGCTAGAAAAACCGGCAGAGCACAAATCTTTCCCCAGACAAAGTGGCGCGGCGGTTGCATGGTATCAATAACTTACTAATAGACTATAGACTAAATTGGCGAGTGTTATATTTGAGCCCTGCACGACACTCTCCGCTGATCACAGTGATGGTGCCGCGGAGACACCGTGCATGTTCTGTTGTCTTCTAACTTTATTACTCGCGTGTGGGTATTTTGACAGCAAATGTTATAGACTCTGCATACGTGAAGTGGAGCCGTGACGTCAGCGTTATCAGGGGAAATGGTTTCGGTGTTTACAAGAAACCAAAACCGTTGTGTTTTCCAAAAAATCCTCCCTGAGAGTAGATCTCAAAAACTTGCGGTTTCATGCCTGCGTTTGCTGTTTTCATGTACATGATATAGTGCAACCGCGGGAATTTTTCCGCGTTTGCACCGTTTCGTGTTGCCGTGAGAACAGGGCCTTAGTTGGAGCAAAGGTTCATCATTGAAGGGGTTAGGGCCAGACAGGAGCAGCCTTACATGTGACTGGGATTACTGAATGCTGTTTGGCAGTTATAGAGCAGAGCTGTAACTTTTCTGGAAAAGCAGCCACTGGTTAATCTCATGATAGATTCCTTCCAGGCAAATCTTCATCTACAAGTACAACGTCCATATGGGAACTCTGAAACAGTTGGTGCTGAATTGATTTAAGTCAGTACTTCTGCAGGAGTCATATAGCTTATGTTGATGCATTTTAAGCCTACTAGTGCTACGTAAGCACAGGAGAACAGAGCCGATGACAGCAACGGAAGCCCCTTTTACACAGAGATTGCGGCATATTGACGGAACAACATCACTCAAATGCAGGCTTTGCTTGCTTCTGTGTTATTTACACAGAACGAAGCAACGCCGGCCTGCTGGCGCATCAGTAGCTCCTTTTACACAGCGTTCCGGAATGAAAGAGGTGCTAGTAAACAGCGTCAGGTGTGACGTAAACATTTAGCGCCGCGCTGGTCAGCGGCTTTACAACAACAACACTGGCCGGTGAATTGAGAGCAGAAGTGCTGGAGCTTGCAGTAAGAGGGCCGTATTTTACTGTCCCCACGATGTGCCAGTTGATCTCGCTACGCGCTGAGTCCAACATCACTAGGACTGTTAACCAAACTGACAAAATCAATCCGCTTCACCTCTCTCTCTGTGTGTGTGTGTGTGTGTGTGTGTGTGTGTATGTGTGTGTGTGTGTGTGTGTGTGTGTGTGTGTGTGTGTGTGTGTGTGTGTGACAGGTTGGTTGTGAGCGAGTCTCTTTGTGAGGGCAGAGATCTGCCAATCAGATATAAACATACACATACACACAGTGTGTGAAGTCACGTTACTGTAGGCAGAAATAAAGTGTGGATATACGCTCAGACTTAGGATAATAATAGCGGCAGCGATCCGGTCGCCGCCTAGCTTAGCCTAGCTTATTACATGGCACTTTGAGAATCCTATGTAAATCACAGCATTCTACAGGTCTGTTATTTCCAGCAAGACAGACCGCTGTCAAGGGTATAATGACAGTTGCTAAGGATCTACGTCATAGTTTTGATGGATAGACTTCTACAACCAGGGCTACTACTCGTTCAGAAAACAATGGAATACTTTTTCAACATGACTTTGCATGTATCAGGAGAGCAGGGAACACAGGAGTCATGGTTAATGTCCGACAAGAATCCAGTCAAGACGGCGTGAGTACGTTTGGCCGCATATTGACAGTTAGACAGTAACTTCAGGCTGCAGCCCGCAATGTAAATGTTCTGCAGTAATTTTCTCCGTGAATTGTGTTATTTATGTTGGGGGATAATGCTTTCTTAGCTAGATGGAGCTCTTGTTAAACATATTGGCCGATTAGAATTATTATTTGTAGAGTGTAGAGAGTCTTGAGTTGTGTTAGCAAAACAGTAGCTCTGTGGCTAACAGCTGAGCCGGAGTCTTCAGTCAGCTGAAGCTACTAGGTCGTATCCTTGGTCGTTCCTATTTACTGGCGTACTGAACTATGTTTTAGTTACATAAGAACCTAGTGGGTTTGCAATGACTATTCCAGTTATTATATTATATAAGGTCTCAGGGTTGCTGGGGAAACAAGTTATTTTTTGTTAAACTCTTCTAGGTTGGCCGCAGCTTGACATAGTAACCGTTGCTACTGAGTGAGTTCAGACCGTGTAGCGGACTGTTTTTGGCTGTTAAAACAACATGTTGCTTCAATGAATCGCTTTATTTTTTGTAGTAGCCATGTAATAAGCGGGATAAAGTATAGCGAACGGGTCACTTGCTAGAAATAAAGACCTTCAAGCTGAACATGCTTCAGCTTGTCGGTCTTTATTTCTAGCAAGTGACCCGTTCGCTATACTTTATCCCTTACTTAGCCTAGCCTAGCTTTCCCATTGTACAACTTCTCCTGGGCAGAAATAGACTCATACACTCTGCAAAATGAAGCGCAGGGGTTTGGATTGAGCAACAGACCTTATGTAGGGCCCTATGAAATGTTTTATTTTTTTCCAAATTCCGTTTTATTTTTTCCCAAATTCCGTTTTAATTTTATGAATTCCGTTTTTTACACTTTAAGCTGATTAAATCATCACAACAAGTGTCAAGTAAGTGCAAACAAATACAATTCTTACAATTTAATCGGATAGAAGACTGAATTTATTAAAACATCAAAACATTGCACTGTTTTTAGTGCTTCAAATAATAACATGACTGTAAAACAAAGAAAAAAACTGTCAGATTTGTATAATAGAAGATTAAGACATTTTGTGCTTCCAGTTAACCACTTCAGTTTTTTTTTACATAAATAATAAAGTGCTCATAAACTTTTCACTGTGTCCTTAAAGTGTAAAACATGCATAACTGAGGACTTGAGGTTTTTGTAACAATAAAAAGTGCTTATAAGCTGTACTTCATTTTAACAAATCATAACTGTGAATAAAAAAAGTCCTCAATAAACTCCATTCTTGAATCTGATGAGCTGATTGTAGCCGGAATTGTAGTTTGAAGGGGCGTGCCATGGTTGCGGCGTTTGCCATGGTTTTTTATATGATTTTTTGACTTCAAGTGGTCATCGCACGTATCTTTGCGTTTCCAATCGATAGAATGTTGACATACTCTACAAAACAGTTGATTGCCTGAGTGATAGTAGTCATTCGGTTATTGTTCGGCTCTGAATTTGGGGGTTAGAGCTGAATTACGAAGCTTTTTTGCAGATTTGGGCCGCGGCCGCCTCAACTTCCTGCTTCTTCTTCTGCTTCTTTTTAGAAGCGGGAGCGGGGCCTATTGTTTGCATTCCCGCCACCTAGGCTGGGGCGGTGGACAGGGGAATTGTTTTTTTTCTTCCAACATTGTTGTGGGAGTGACTGCTAAACATTACGTGACGTTAATGTCACCCGTGTTGTTTCCCTTTTCCCTCGAAACTGAATTTCACCAAAATAATGGCGAATTCCGTGGCATTCCGTGTTTATCTGTAGATTCCGTTTTAATGGTCCGATTCCGTGATTCCGTCCGCGCTTTCGTTATCGCGGAAATCATAGGGCCCTACTTATGATCAGCTAGATTATACGCCGTTCCTTTTATTTGGTGATTTTTACGGGACATCAGGCTGCCGTGATTAATGTTAAACACACGTCCTTCAACTGCTAACATGGTCGCATGTTTAGAACATAGGCTATGGAACATCAAACGCCCCCCTGTTCCGCAACAACAAGCTGGAGCATTTAAACAGAGAGGCGGAACTGATTGTGTCGGGAATCTTATGGTGCTTTTCCACCGCGTGGTATCAGCTCAACTCGACTCGCATGGTACCTGGTACCTGTTAGCGGCTGCTTTTTTAGTATCGCCTCGCTCTAGGTTCCAAGCGAGCTAAGCCGATGCTAAAAGGTGACGTCGGCAGACAGCCGGCCACTGATTGGCCAGAGATTATTGTCTGGCCAATCAGTGGCCGGCCGTCTGCCGACGCTTCTGATTGTCCAGAGACTACCGGCTTCATTCTGTTGTTTATTCCCCCCAACTCTCCGGGACTTTTGAGTGTATTTACGCCGCGAGCAGCCTACTCTGGCTCTCTTTCATTTGATTTGCATCACAGATCCGATTTTTCCTTCCATATATTCACTAAGCTCACCCAGTGTTGGTTGTTGGGGAAGTTACTTTTAACATACGAGACGAGACATGTAGGGCAGCTAGCAGCTAGGCTAAATAGAATATAGCCAGCTGGGACAGACATGATAGCGAGCGATTACATTACAAGCCTCGGACTGAACTGATTACCTCAATAAAATATTCAGGCTGAGACAAGGCTTGCATTTGAAAACACGTATCCTGATACAAGCACTACAACAACTTTATCATATCCGTGTTTACGTGCATAGGGATGTACGTGACACATCCCTACAGCTGACTGTGTGGCAGAGTCACACATTGGGACAACAACCATCCCTTTTAATGGCCCGTAGCAATATTCTTCTACTTCTTTTAGCAAACAGATACAAGGGGGGTATTTCTTAAACATTTTTCATCCGTGTTTTTGGCGGTTGGTTCAGTTAATAGTGCAACAACTGCTCGTAATTTCTGCTTTGCTACTTTGCTCCGGAGTAGGCTTTCAGCCCCTTACGACAACCCTGCCCACGTCCAGGAGGTACTATTTGCGGTGGAAAACGACCCGTGCTGCTACCAAACCAAGTTGAACTGAGTCGAGTCGAGCTACATGTGCGGTGGAAAAGCGCCATTACTACCCCCCCGAGGTAGTAAAATTCCCGGAACAATCTCTTGCACCTTTCTTCCCTCGTTCCGCAACGGTCGCATTTAAACAGCAGGGCGGAGGGCCGAAATTCCGGCATATTCCCGGCTTTCACTGGCTGTGTAAAAGGGGCTAGTGATTAAAGAAAACCTTGCTGTCTGGACAGATTATTGAATGTGACAGTGCACTAGGGTTGCCACGGTAGTAGGTGTTACCGGTGTTACTCGGTGTTGAGGCTCACACCGGTGGGAGCCTCAACACCGAGCAAAACCGGATAGTCTAGGCTAGGCATATGCCTATTAAAAAAACATAGACATAAAAGCCAATTGGTTCAATTTTGCGTGACGGCGGCGGTTCATTCGGCTAAATAAAAAACTAGTATGTCTAAGGCTACTCTAAATTCTAAGTTATAATAAGGCTACTCAGAAAACAATGAAACCGAAAGTGTCTGCTCCGCTCTGTGCAGCGCAGAGCCGCGTCACAGCAGCGGAGTCTCCCGTAGAGAGTTTATAGACGATGGCGGAGGACTTGGCTTCAAAGCCCAAAGCAAACGCGCCTATTTGGCAATATTTTTGATGAAACCCCAATACTAAGGAACCTGAAAACGTAAAGCTAAACGAGGTAGTCTGCAAACTGTTGAAGATTCAGCAACGGGAGGTAACCGGAGGTAACACACACACTCACATACCCTCGCCTACACAGCGGCAGGCTGTCTGTGTGCTGCTGCTCCGTGTCGATGACAGCTTGTGGTGAAAAAATTATAAATTGTAAAGTGTGGGGGGAAAGAACATGTTAAGTCCCCAGCGGAAATCACGCCGCAAATATAGGCCTATCACCGACACACCTCAAAGTGCACTGTAGAAAGTTCATATGGGTTGGTATGAGTCAAGGATCACACCGAGTTTAAACGAGTGAATTTAATCCAAGCATTCAATAAACTGCGCTCCGATCATGGCTCCGATAGCCTACAGACAGGTAAAAGTGAAGTAGCCCACCAGTCATTCTGATTCGATGAGGCAACACAGTACGGTGGCTCTGGTGGCTCATAATGAACAAATTGCATAATAATTTAACCAAATGATCTACAAACACTAAGCATTTGTTTTGTTCAAGAATAAATTGCGCGATCTAATGTTTAAGATCAAAGTAAGCGCCTACAGAGCCGACGGACCGTCTTCTCTTGAAATCTGCAGTGAAGCCTAATAATAATTTTTTGAATTTTTATTTTTTTAAGACCCTGTCTGGTGGTGTTACCGGTAACACCGGTGTTGACGCACGTGTATTACTCGGTATGAAAATGTCCACACCGCGGCAACCCTAAGGTGCACTGACGCTTGAATCGGTGTTTTACATGTGAAAAGGTTTTAAAATAAACGCACATGAGAAAATTATAATTGTGTGCTTGTTTACCATTTGAATTCATTTGAAACAAGGACTACTGGAGTAATTGATCACTCGTGCCAATCTTCAATTTACATTCACCTACAGTAGACTACAGTGAATTCAAGAAAATTGCTTTTCAGGTAAGGTGGCAGGTTATCGATGCAGTAATATTAATATTATCGATGCAGTAATATTAATAATGTATAATATAATATATATTATATAATATATATTATAATATAATAATAGATAATATTGTGCACGGTGGACAAATTGTAAATGTAATCGGCCATTATGTTTTAACAATAGGTCTAGCACAGTGGTTCTCAACCTTTTTTGTGCAAACGCCCCCCTAACCTTACCGAGATACTCTATTTAAAAAATTAAAAAAACACAAACACACACACACACACACAATTAAGAATATGTTTTGGCTACATCCTCTATCAACAATAAAACATATTTTCTGTGCTGTTTTGGTTTCTTATAAGAATTATTAAAAAAAATTCCCAATATGAGCCTGTTCTATGATAGGCAGATTTAACCCACTGTCAGGTGGCTGGTTGCATAAAAAGAAAAAACACTATCAGCATTGGTTGTAATCTATTTACAGTGAACGGTAAGCCAGACTTAGCAATTAATAAAGCGATGTTGTAGGACGCCACCAACCCGCTTTCGCTTTGATTGACGTTCCGGGCGAACAGAGAGTTGATGGTGGGCCGTCTTGAATGTTGATCCCTCAGAGACTTAAAGTAGGATGGATCTTTAGCTGATTTTTCGGGATGTTTTTTCACTAAATGTTCCTGTAGTCGCGAGGGTTTCATGGCCTCATTAGAGAACACCTGATCGCAGAGCAGGCACATTGGTAAAGTGGTGTTCATCGGTGACGGGATAAATCCATAACTAATGTAATTGGCATTGTACTGCCGGCACTTTTTCTTGCTATCCGCCATGTTTGTTTATGTTATGTTATTAAAGTTGAATATGTTACAATGAATTGTGTACGTTTTCATTGGTTGTTGAACTGTTATCCCGCAAACTAGCGCTCATGACGTAGCTGTGCTTTGCTGCTGTCATAGGGCTGCTGTACAGGGCTTCAGTGAGCCTCTCGCGGTGCACAGCGTTTAGTATATCGTCCCTCTCCAACATATGAGGGTTGTGTCTTTAACATGGTTCTGCTTGTGTGTTAGTTAACTCCATGCTTTGGCTGATTACTCTGTGTTTTCTCCACCTCAGAGACAATAGTTAGTTTAAGTTTGAATCTCGCTGCGCTAGCATTAGCAATATCAGTAAACGTCATTATACTAGTCTGTGATTGGCTGATTCCTCTGCCGCTAAGGCTTTGATTGGCTGGTTGTTCTGACTCAAAGACCTCTGATTGGCTGACTGCAGAGCTTTCTCTTTTCTAAGGCTGTGACAGTCAGCAGACCGCAGAATATTGGAGAGAATAGTTAAAAAGAGGTCGAGGGGTTAGAAACATGTAAGGGATAAAGTATAGCGAACGGGTCACTTGCTAGAAATAAAGACCGACAAGCTGAAGCAGGAACCGACGCGCAGCGGAGGGCTCTTGTTCAGCTTGAAGTTCTTTATTTCTAGCAAGTGCCCCGTTCGCTATACTTTATCCCGCTTATTACATGGCTACTACAAAAAATAAAGCAATTCATTGAAGCAACATGTTGTTTTAACAGCGAAAAACAGTCCGCTACACGGTCGGAACTCACTCAGTAGCAACGGTTACTATATCAAGCTGCGGCCAACCTAGAAGAGTTTAACAAAAAACAACTTGTTTCCCCAGCAACCCTGAGACCTTGTCTAATAACTGGAATAGTCATTGCAAACCCACTAGGTTCTTATGTAACTAAAACGTAGTTCAGTACGCCAGTAAATAGGAACGACCAAGGATACGACCTAGTAACGGGGGAATAGTCTGCTCGCCCCGCTAGACTGTCTGCTAAGCTTCAGCTGACAGAAGGCTCCGGCTCAGCTGTTAGCCACAGAGCTAGCCTACTGTTTTGCTAACACAACTCAAGACTCGCACACTCTACAAATGATAATTCTAAATCGGCCAATATGTTTAACAAGAGCTCCATCTAGCTAAGAAAGCATTATCCCCCAACATAAATAACACAATTCACAGAGAAAATTACTGCAGAACATTTACATTGCGGGCTGCAGCCTGAAGTTACTGTCTGCGGCCAAACGTAGCCTACTCACGTCGTCTTGACTGGATTCCTGTCGGACATTAACCATGACTCCTGTGTTCCCTGCTCTCCTGATACATGCAAAGTCATGTTGAAAAAGTATTCCATTGTTTTCTGAACGAGTAGTAGCCCTGTTTGTAGACATCTATCCATCAAAACTATGACGTAGATCCTTAGCAACGGTCATTATACCCTTGACAGCGGTCTGTCTTGCTGGAAATAACAGACCTGTACAATGCTGTGATTTACACAGGATTCTCAAAGTGCCATGTAATAAGAAAAGTTAAAATAGGCTGTTTATTTCAGGTAACCTATTTTTGCAGTCAAAAGATTTATAAGATTTTTAAGAAAGAAAAATTTTTATATTTATTAAAAAAAAAAAAAAAAAAAAAAAAAAAGCTCTCGTGTCCCAGTCTGGTCCCAGTGCCCCCCTAGGTTGTACGAACGCCCCCCAGGGGGCGGTACCGCCCCCGTTGAGAAACCCTGGTCT
Organism: Hyperoplus immaculatus; assembly: GCA_949357725.1. NCBI lineage: Eukaryota > Metazoa > Chordata > Actinopteri > Uranoscopiformes > Ammodytidae > Hyperoplus > Hyperoplus immaculatus. The sequence continues at coordinate 956,976 of OX442361.1, forward strand.
AGCAGGACAGTCAACCATGCCATTATCTCCAAATTTAAGGGGGAACAATTATGCTCATTTAGGGATTTAAGTGTCCATCTCTGGTGTTAAGTCACACTACAGCTTATTTGAACCGCCTGCTCGATTCACACATTTTCTGACCAGCCCAAAAGTCTTATTTCGGCTTTTGTGGGCTGGTAGGGACACCAACAATCCAAACACAGACAGAGTCAGCTTTTCATAATATGTCCCCTATAATGCTGCTTTGTCTGGGTCTGCTATCAGAGGGAGGAAAGGAAACATGGAGGCTACTGTTTGAATAACTCCTGTCGCAGCGTGTCACACTGAGCTCACATTAACACATTACACCTGGATCACATCTAGAGACACAGGTGAGACTGGAAGAAATCCCAACTTAACATGCTCAAATTCATGTGACCTCTTCTGTTCCCACTAGCTCACACCATAGTCACACAAAGGATAGTGTTAAACCTTCTACTCACACTTTGATGATTTTGTAGAGCCTCTGTCTGTTGTGGCTGGGTGTGCTGCTCCGACTGGCTAAGTCAAACAGCTTGTCTGCTAGGGCAGCATAGTCAAACTGCCACACACACACACACACACACACACACACACACACACACACACACACACAGGGTTAGAAACACAACTCATTCATCACCATTACATGTGTCACTGACAGACAGAAAATCAAAACCGGCCAATGGATAACTTATTCAGGGTTCTTGCACCATTTTTAAAGTCAAATTTAAAACATTCTAAGACCTTTTAAAGACCACCAAAAATTTAAATTAAGACCCTAAAAATGCCGGAAAAAAATTTGTTCGATAGAAAATAAAATTTAGCTCTCACAAAATTAATTTAAGACTTTTTAAGGACCCGCAGGAACCATGTTATTTTCCAACTTGATTTGCCTTAATCATTGTTAGATCATACCGCTTAAGTAAGGAATGCTTTTACTTTTTCCAACATCCATGTTTTCTAGGGATGCACCGAAATGAAAATTCTTGGCCGAAACCAAAACCGAATAAAATTAAACAGTTGGCCGAAACTGAATACCAGAAGAGGCTTTTGCAGTTGTTTATTATTTTGTCAATTATTTCAACATTGCATACATGAACTCCAAAATGTTCTCCTCTAAGATAGCCTAAAACTAAAAAGCAACCCTAAATAAATAAATAAACAGTAAAACCTTCTAATCTAAGAGTAAAATTAATATTTTACTAGGAATTAATTTGTGAACCACTCACTGATTTTTACCTTGACTTATATGAGGATGAATCTACAAAAAGATCGACTTATTGCCTTTTTCCATTTTTTGCAGTGCAGGTTGAGTTGCTCTAAAAAAAACTGCACCACAGCTCCCACCGTAATACAGCTCCCAAGGTAATGTTCAGACTTCAGAATTTGCATCACAGCCCTGATCATAACAATGAGAGGCTTTAAACGATGTCCATGCTTAGGAGGTGATTGTAACTTTTTCGTCTGTAGACTAAAACTAACGGGGGGAGGCAACTCGCTGGACATACACTCAACAAAAATGTAAACGCAACACTTTTGTTTTTGCTCCCATTTTTCATGAGATGGACTTAAAGATCTAAAATTCATTCCAGATACACAATATTACCATTTCTCTCAAACATTGTTCACAAATCTGTCTAAATGTGTGATAGTGAGCACTTCTGCTTTGCTGAGATAATCTATCCCACCTCACAGGTGTGCCACATCAAGATGCTGATCTGACATCATGATTAGTGCACAGCTGTGCCTCAGACTGTCCACAATAAAAGGCCACCCTGAAATGTGCAGTTTTGTCTCACAGCAAAATGCCACAGATGCCACAAGCATTGAGGGAGCGTGCAATTGGCATGCTGACAGCAGGAATGTTAACCAGATCTGTTGCTCGTGCATTGAATGTTCATTTCTCCACCATAAGCCATCTCCAAAGGCGTTTCAGAGAATATGGCAGTACATCCAACCGGCCTCACAACCGCAGACCACGTGTAACCACACCAGCCCAGGACCTCCACATCCAGCAGGTTCACCTCCAAGATCGTCTGAGACCAGCCACTGAGACAGCCGCTGAAACAATTGGTTTGCATAAACAAACAATTTCTGCACAAACTGTCAGAAACCGTCTCAGGGAAGCTCAACTGCATGCTCGTCGTCCTCATCGGGGTCTTGACCTGACTCCAGCTCGTCGCCGTAACAGACTTGAGTGGGCAAATGCTCACATTCGATGGCGTCTGGCACGTTGGAGAGGTGTTCTCTTCACGGATGAATCTCGGTTTACATTGTTCAGGGCAGATGGCAGACAGCGTGTGTGGCGTTGTGTGGGTGAGCGCTTTGCTGATGTCAATGTTGTGGATCGAGTGGCCCATGGTGGTGGTGGGGTTATGGTATGGGCAGGCATCTGTTATGGACGAAGAACACAGGTGCATTTTATTGATGGCATTTTGAATGCACAGAGATACCGTGATGAGATCCTGAGGCCCATTGTTGTGCCATACATCCATGAACATCACCTCACGTTTCAGCAAGATAATGCACGGCCCCATGTTGCAAGGATCTGTACACTATTCTTGGAAGCTGAAAATGTCCCAGTTCTTGCATTGCCAGCATACTCACCGGACATGTCACCCATTGAGCATGTTTGGGATGTGCTTGACCGGCGTATACGACAGCGTGCACCACTTCCCACTAATATCCAGCAACTTCGCACAGCCATTGAAGAGGATTGGACCAACATTCCACAGGCCACAATTGACAATCTGATAAACTCTATGCGAAGAAGATGTGTTGCACTGCATGAGGCAAATGGTGGTCACACCAGATACTGACTGGTTCTGAGTCCCCAGACCCCCAATAAAGCAAAAAAATGCACATTTCAGAGTGGCCTTTTATTGTGGACAGTCTAAGGCACACCTGTGCACTAATCATGATGTCAGATCAGCATCTTGATGTGGCACACCTGTGAGGTGGGATGGATTATCTCAGCAAAGCAGAAGTGCTCACTATCACACATTTAGACAGATTTGTGAACAATGTTTGAGAGAAATGGTAATATTGTGTATCTGGAATGAATTTTAGATCTTTAAGTCCATCTCATGAAAAATGGGAGCAAAAACAAAAGTGTTGCGTTTATATTTTTGTTGAGTGTATATTTAGTCGCGCTGTCATTTTTCCCGACATGGCTGTGTATTCAGGCTCGAGAAATGCAATCAGACCGTAGGAGCCTTTTCCCCCCAACAGCGCTAACGGAAAGGATATCTTCGGTTATCATTTTAGCTGTCAAACTAAAGTTTTTTTAGCGCGGCGGCCCTCATCGGCGAGGTGTCACTGTGAATGACACGGTTACCAACTGTCACACTGTCAGAGTTTCATCGGGTGTATCGCTGCTTCGCTCGCGCAAGGCTTTTGTGTTTCTATGGTGATCAAACATCAGTCTTGGACGAGCGTTTTAACTTTATGCTGCATAAAGCATTGCACTGTCTGCGCCGTGTTTCATCCAGTTTGAAAAAATGCTCCCACACTGGACTCTGATATTTTCATGCACGCAGCAAACTGCTCCTGCTGCGCGCTCACAAAGAGACGTGGACTCGCATACGTCTCTCTTTACTGCCATTTCCTGGTTTACAAGCGCGCAGCTCTTTTAAAAACCGAACATTACTTATTTTGCCATTTTCGGCCGAACTTTTTCGGTGGCTGAATGTTCGGTGCATCCCTAATTTTTTCTGGAAAGACAAAATTTAAAGATATGTTTTTCGCATAGGTAGGATTTGTCGGTTGTGTTTTGTAAACACAAGCTTCCAGACTTGGCCCCACCTCACCTGCTGCTAAGTTCATGCAGGGAGTTTGAATTAAAAGTGAAGCATAAAACACAATGGCATGTATGAAAATAAACAAGTCAAATCCCACGAGGAAGCCTTCACCTGTAGGACTGGTCCAATGTCATCTTCACCTGGCTCCTGTGAGTAACACTCATCATCATCATCATCATCATCTGATGTGTTGCCTAAAAGAAGAAAAGCAGATACTTTTAATTATTAAATAAATACTAAAACAACTTATATTACAAGATGTAGAGCACTTCTTTGATACAAATGTTGCATGAATAAATAGAACAGTTCTATTGTCATATCAACGAGGGAAGATCAAATATTAATGATGGGATGAGGCTTGGACTTGTGGACATTCAGTGTGCATAAACGCTGGCTCATCACTAGGGGTGTCACCATTCACCAAATCCTCGATTTGGTTTTCAATTTTAGGTCACGTTTCGATTCTCCATTTCTAAATATATTAGTTTAGCACAGATTGCTGTGAATCAGCAGTTGGAGCAGGATTGGTCTAACATGTCCAGGATAAGAGGACAGGCGAGGATTGAGAAACACTGCTCTATTCAGCCACAACACTGGCACAGAGCTTTGTTACCAAGGTTAAAAGGCAGACTTTGCAACATTTTAATGAAAAAATAAAATTATTGAGTCACACAAAAATATCCCTCTCAATGATCACTTCTGCCCCACTAGAATATGTGGTGGTGTGTTAATCTGCTCAGTCCTCCTCTCTCTGGCTGTATTTTACATAGGAGCATTAGTTGGTATTGTTTTGTAAACAGAAGACTCAGGTCTAAGCTACAACCAAGCTCCTCCCTGATACTTTGCAGGGCAGAAGCCTCCACTTCCTTGACTGGGGTTAGCTTGGTTAGCTCGGTGGCTAACACTTTTTTTTATTTTATTAAAGATATTTTTTGGCATTTTTCATGCTTTATTGACAGTGTGAAGAGATCGGGTCTGCTGCCCTACCTACTGAGCTAAGGGCGCCCCTCAGTGGCTAACACACCGATATGTCCTATGGCTAACATGAAGGTTTAAATTTGTATTTCACGATTGCTGTATAACAGGGGTGTCAAACACATTTTGGTTCGAGGGCCACATCAGCCTCTCTGATCTCAAGTGGGCCGGACCAGTAAAATAATGGCAAAATAACGTACATATGTCAACTCCAAATCTTTAGCTTTGTTTTTCAGTAATATGCTTTATCACTCAGCCTACAGCTGAGTGATAAAGCCTACATTTGTAACCTACATTATCACGGATCACAAGAGATTCAGTGTTCCCCCCAGGAAATGTCTTAGTAAAGGTTGCTGCTGGCCATGGGAATAGGAGGTGCGGCGCCGCAGCAAAATTTGGGGGTTTTTTTGCTCAAAGATGCCAATACGCACTAATGAAATAAACAACTGTTTATTTGAATACAAAAATACAACAGACACTGACCTTACAGTTGTGCAATTTTGTTTGCTATGTACAGGGACACATTTTGTGCAAACATGCAGACAGTAGAAAATACAATTAAATAAAAGTGCAACTTCTACTGTTTTAATTTATTTTTAAATACAGAGCTTTGTGGTTGTTTTGGAATACGTTTTTCACCAAATTTAATCATAAAAATAAAGCAGCATTGAAAATTAGGAAATAAATCTTGTAGACCTACACTAGCATGCTCCTGCTCGTTGCGCGTGCAGAGCCGCAGACACACAGCGCTTGCTAGTACATTTTTTTTTTTTTGCCATAAAGCACTGGAGGAAACATTAGTAGCGGTGAAGCAAGATTGCCATATACCATTTCCAATGTTGCTAAAATGTGCTTTTTTAAAAATGTTGGCTGCCCCTAGCGGCTGGAGTGAGCATTTTGGTTATTTCTTCAATTCATAACTCCTCACAGGAATGGGCTAGAGACTTACTTTTTTTTTTGACATGCTCACAAGTCACGGGCCGGATTAAATCATCTTCGTATGTGTGACACCACTGACAAAATATGTTGCAGTTTGAGCTACTTTTGCAAAAAAAAGAAAAAGGGAAAAAAGTTTTTTGAAGAAGGAAAAAAAGGGGTGGAAACTTTCCACGGGAACTTTCGCTCTGGAATTTTGGGAATATTCAAAATTGGGAATTATAGGAATTAACTAAATGGCGGTCATTTAAATGATTTTTTTTCATATCCAAACATAAATCTACACATATAAACACTATGTTTTGTCATAGGCAGACATCCATGCAAACTAATACAATAAAAAAAACATTACATTTGAACAGATTTATTTTTAAGTAGAACTTTATCAAGTTTTGATTATTTTATGAACAATCAATAATTTCACTGAACAACAAAAAGATGAATGTTGAGTAAAATATAACTCATCTGTCTGACCCAACCCGTTCAATAAATTAAGTAAATGCCCCCCCATGTGATGGAGGAATGCACAGTGCATGTAGGGGGCGTGGCCTCAGTATCCCTACAGTTAGCAGTGTGCTATGTGCAACTTGCATGAAATCTGGTTGTTTTAGTCAAGATTATGCTAAAATATATTTTCCTCACCTTTATTTAAAATCACTGTTTAAGCCTCTGTAAACCTGGTCTAGTAAAAAGCAATATAAAATATCAAGTTGGGTGTCTCAATAAGCTTTAAAAAAAAATCTGATTTGGATGACTTCCGGTTGGAGACTTAGATGGAGTGGATGCACTCATACTATCACACCAAAACTGCTTCAGTTTTTTTGTTTCTGTCAAACACTCCTTTAGAGAAGTACAGTCGTCTCTCTAAATGGCTCTAAGGGAAAACTAAATTAAACGTACTTATGGATATTATAATTATTTTCTACAAAATCTGCTAGGAAATAAAACCCAAAATTCCACACACTGCAGGTTTAATACTAGCCTGGTGCTACCAGACCATCGTACTTCATTTCATTTGTACAGAAGGTCTGGCAGTGCTGTAATTGGCAAACGTTCACTCATGGAGGCGGGTTTCTGTTAAAGTTTAAAACTATTGGATCTGCCCAGTGCCACTCTGGATTAGCCAACCAGTCGCATAACGTTTGGTCGTCACGTGTGTCATGAGCCGGCTTCTGGCAACTGAAACTGGAGCGCGACTTCGACGTCATCGTTCTCAGCCACTCGCTGTGTTCGCTGATTGGACCGGCTGTCGAATCTCCGGCAAAACTGGGAAATGGGCTGTACACCCAGACTGACTACTGAAGGGAAAATAAAATTTGGCCGGAAGTAGGCAGGCGGGCGGAGCCAGGCTAGTTTAATACAGCAGTAAATAGGAACGACCAAGGATACAACCTAGCAACGGGAGAATAGTCGAATAGTCTGCTCGCCCCGCTAAACTGTTTGCTTCAGCTGACAGAAGGCTCCGGCTCAGCTGTAAGCAACAGAGCTACTGTTTTGCTAACACAACTCAAGACTCGCACACAATCGCATGCTTCAAACCATTTGTGTTATATCTTGTCATACAAAATCTGACTTCAGTTTACAAGCAATACAAGTCATACAAACATTTTATTTGCACTTTGTTATTGTGTTTTAGTATCTCTAGCATTCAAGCACCTTGTTTCTCTTAATTAAACTTGAATGTAATGTCAATTTTTTCTGGCATTGTCATTTGAAGCTATTTTATTTAGGCCATTTATTTTATATAAATGTATGTCATTAGACATGAGATTTTGAAACACAAAGAGAAGCTGTCCAAGCTCCACCAGACTGGTGTTCAGGTTGAGGAATCCGGCATTCTTACATGTTTGGTAGCTCAAATAAATATAATGTAAATTCATTCACAGTGTCTTCCGTGTCTGGAATTGCATGTATTCTTGAGTCTATAGAGGTAAAAATAATATAATAAGATAACCTTGTTTGACCTGTGTGGGGGACTTAAAGAACATTTTGATTTTGTCTGTACTATACTCGGTACTTGTACTATATAAGCCGGGTTAAATATAATTGCATTACTAAAAAGACTAAAATACAAATGTCATTGACTAAGACTAGACTTAAACGATCAGTTTTTGTTGACTAAGACTAGACGAAAATAGTCCCAGATAATTCTGACTAAGAGAAAACTAAAATGCTCAAGACTTTTAGTCAACTAAAACTTGACTAGACTAAAAAGAGTTTAAACGTGACAGACTAATCAAAACTAAAATGACAGGTTGACACAAAGACTAGACTAAACTTAAAACAGGCCGCCAAAAACAACACTACTTGGGAGGGATTATTTTTGGGTGTTTTGAAATCTCTTTTTTGTTGTTTGTTTTGCTATGAGTGTCATAAGTTGTTTTTTGTTTGTTATTTTCATGCAACCTATCTGTAACAAGTGAACATCTTTGCACTTTGATATATTGAAAAAGCAAATAAAAAGATCTTTTAAAAAAAAATAAAATAAATCTGATTTGAATTTAAATGTTCATAATTATTATAAAACGTAGTTGAAAAAACTGCTTGTTACTGTCTAGAACGTTTGCGAGGACTGTAAAAACACAGTTAGAAGGATTTAGTGCATTTGGGTTGCTTTCAATTGAGTAAATTCCCGTTTATTCCCAAAATTCCCATAAATTCCCATGGAAAGTTTCCAACTTTGAAAATTCCAGAAATTTTGCAACCATAAAACGAATACTCGATATTCGAATAATTCGGGCCAGCCCTAATATGTACTGTATGTTTAACTGAAAAGTGGTGTTCTCTCTCCCTCCTTCGAGTGTCGGTGCTTGCTCGCCTGCTTGCACGGCCCGCTCCCACCCCGTAACAAATGAAACCAAAGCAAATACAGCCAGACTGTGCAGGTAAACACTCCATCACACATTCTATTTAGACAGAAGTGATCGAGTCATTTTGTGTGACTCAATGCAAAGTGTCAGATAATGACATATATGCATTTTAGGCATATTCCCTGCTTACTGTCTGCAGTGGCGGCGCACTGCCTCAACACTCAGATGCTGTTCGCGGCAGACTAGTGCCTAGTTTCCTGGATTTGCGTGATGTCACAAAGCGGATTTTCCATGTATGGTCATGCTGCTACACTTAGACATGTCCCTGTCCCCCCCTCCCCGCCTGTTCTGCCCACGCTCACACTGCCGTCTGCTCAGTGTAACGTGAAACTAGGAGGCGTGCCTGTTGCCATGCAGTTAGCGGCCTTCACTGATTGGCCAGGTTCAAACAGAGTGCAGGGGGAGAGAGGCTTAACTGCAGTACCAAAGTACTGAAAAATGTGCCTGGAAATCCAGACCCTTATCTAGAACGATAGAGGGTCTGGCCACAATCAATAGACCTTCCCAACTCAAGGGGCGGCAACAACTCGTGCATTTCATTTGCCACTGCACGCAATTGGACAGCACTACAACCAATCAGAGCAATAAACAAGGTGATGTATTAAGCCCCGTTCGTTTAGCGACCAGCGGGATTAATTGTTAAATTAAACTTTTGCCGTGGTCAGTTGGCAAAACAGAACATTCCTCTTACCTGCTAATGAAAGATTTGAGTGGCGTCTTCTAGGGATGGCCATTTAGAATTTTTTTTAGAATTTCTTTAACCGGAATTAACAGTTATTAACCGGTTAACCATTAAGATTTAATGTAGCCTATTTATAGTGAAATAGCCTACATGAAACATTATAGCAGGGCTCCCGACCTTTTTTTGTTCCAAAGACCTGCATATTAATTTAACATACATGTTGACATTCACACGGCACATTGTCTGTTGTGAGAAGAGGTCTATTATGCGAATGTAGGAGCAGAAAGTGAAATAAGTGACTGAAAAGGGACATTTACACACACAGGCATAGGGGATGGGTAGCCTACTGAAACCCGGTGCTAAGTAGTGCTGAGCACGGGGCAACATTTTGAAAGGCCGTAGTATTGATAAGCTCCGACGTTATCAGTACAGCATAACGGTACTTTACGCTTTTGTTTATGACGGATTTTCGCTATTGGTCCTTGCACACAAGCATGGCAGACCTATCTGTGTCTGTGCAGGGGCACTCACTGCCTGTCTGTCACTCTCTCACACTCACTGAGACGGTGATAGATGCAGGACGGCATCCACCTCAAGAAGGCTAATGCTAGCGCTATGTTAAGCTAGCGGGAGCCCACGCTGTTAATTAAATTATACAAACACATGGCAGGGGAGTGTTGTGACCATACGTTGTGGCTGGCTATCTTTCTGTGAGGGTACCATGGAGCTATTATAAAGTTGAGAGTAGCCTACACGACCCTTTTCATTCTTTACCAACAGTTGGCATTCTTACATCCGGTTTAGCGATATCAAAATAAGAGTCTGGATTTTAGTTTTTTTTAACCGTTTAAACTTTAGTATTAACCGGTTAAAGATCTTCTTAACGGTTAAGCAGTTAACCATGGACATCCCTTGCGTCTTCCAAATCGTAAAGGGTCGAGGCCAAAGCCGTCTCAAACTCAAACAACATGTCCGCAGCCATCTTTGATGTTTACTATCACGGCTGGTGCCTGCACGTCGCTGTCATCATCCTGTTACGTCCGCCCGTTAGCACCATACATAGGGCTCTGGCCTGCCCATAGCAGATAGAAACAATTGAAACGTAGCTCAGGATTTCTTGACATATTTAATGAGCTTCAATGGCGAGTGTCAAGACTAACAGGCGCAGCAAATTTAATTTGTCAGCGCCTAGCGGCAGGTCTGGATTTCCAGGCTAGTAAAAAATAGCGTAATAGCTCCTCTTTAAGCTCCATTGATTTTGAAATAGTGTCTATTAATCATTTGGTTTTAGCACAGGCCCCATTGTTTACCAACTTAATAAAATGTATTGTATGTTTGGTTGTGGCTGACCACGGTAGATTTCAATAAACATGCAGTATCTAAAGCTAGATTAAAGTATAGGGATATTGGAGATGTGGGTAATTATTGATCACCAAGCATCCAGTCGACATTATAATGTCTGTAGAGTCGTACCGTTCATCTGCTTCCATGTCCCTTTGCTGCTGCTTGTCTCTGGACTGTCCGTCTCTGGAATGTCCTCTTCAGAAGCCTGGCCGGAGTCACAGTCTGAGCTGTGCTCTGCCTTCACCTCAGAGAGCAGCTCCTCTATAGCAAAGGGAGCCTGCTCTATGATGGAGCTGAAGATGCTGCTGCAGATGGCTCTGAACAGAGTCACACTGGGGACACACAAACAGAATGGGTCAAGCTGGATGCAACATGGTCAGAGAGATCTGGGTAAGTACTGGATGTTGATTATAGAGCCAGCTCCTCTAACCTGTCTTTATCACCATGGTAACTTAGGGGCACTTTACATGACAACACGAAACGGTGCAAACGCGGAAAAATTCCCGCGGTTGCACTATATCATTTACAGGAAAACAGCAAACGCAGGCATGAAACCGCAGGTTTTTGAGATCACCTCCGAGGGAGAATTTTTTGGAAAACTTAACGGTTTTGGGTTCCTGTAAACACCGAAACCATTCCCGCTGATAACGCTGACGTCACGGCTCCACCCTCACACATGCGCATTGCGTTTGGAGATAAATAGGCATGCGCCGTCTTTGTAGGTCCATGTGCGCCAGTTGGAAAACAACAACAATGGCGGATCACCGAGCTGTATTCATTGTGCTCATGGACGTTGTGCCGTTTCTGATGAATTTGTTATCGTGCCAACAATCGCTCCTACAAGCAAATAGGCGCAGGCTACCTTGTACCGCCAACTGCTGGCCTGGCATGCTTACTACATCGATTTTGTCCCGTTTCCTCTGAAAACATGTGCACGGGTGAAAATGTCAGATAAATTGTGCCTGAACGGGGTTTTTTTTTTTTTTTTAAACTCACACGTGTAAACAGCCCCTTATGCACAGCCCTTACTTGCTCTGAGGAGTTTATGTTCAGAGTTTGGGGTTTAAATGGATTTAGAAAGTCACAGTTGTCTGCAAACTGGTGAGTAATCAAGTTAACAAATCCATGCTAATGTAGCAGCAAACTATAGCATCAACTTGGGTTCAAAACCAAAGGAAGTGCAAGTATTCAGTGTGAAAGCAGAACTAGGTAATGCTGAAGTACGAGGCCATTGCATGCACACAGCACAGTAATATTCAATCAATACAATTCATTTCACTTTGAAGTGATTTCCATGTTTTCTTACTATGCAACATACCTGAATGAAGTCCTTGAGATTACAAACTAACATCTATGTTGTGTAGCAAATTGTGCTAGATATCCACTGTAGTCAATGAGAAACTGCACAGCTACTTTGAAATGCAAAACAGTATAGGACAGTTGTCAGGTTTTTGGTAAATTCATTTAACTAGACATTACTCACAAGAACTCCAAGGAATGTCACTTCAAAGACAACATGCAATACAAAAAAACTAAAAGCTGTTCCATATGACTGGCTTTTCCCTTTCCCAACTGCTTGGTAACATTAGTTATCAGACATTTGTAGTGGAAGAGAGAGCGTTAAACTAACTGTGACGCGGTGGACTCACTCTTTTGTTTTGGCTGCGGTTTTGCAGAATGGCTCGATGAATATCAAGTTCTGATCAGCAGTGAGCTGTAACAAAAAGAAGAGCACGGAACATTGTTAAGGTATTTCCACATAACAAAGGATGAACTTAGTTCTACTGGAGTAATAACAAAGAAAAAAAAAATTAATAGAATTCCTCCCTGAATACCTGCTGCTAAATTGAAAAAAATAGTCTCAAGCTAAAGCACCACAGGGCAAAGATCTAAGTTTGGGTTAATCTACAATGACTGAATATGCCTCTGAAATCAGAGTGGGCAAAAACTCTTTATGAATGTCACTGTTTACTGCTTTTTTTTCTAGCTTTTTTTAAATCAGAAATGCCAAGTGTATGTTGAAGCAGTACTGTACCTCTGCAGATCCCACCACAGCCAGTTCAGTCATGTAAAGGTCCAGGATGTGGAGCTGCAGGCCACAGGGAGCTTCACTGCCACTGTGTAGGAGCTGTGCCGTCAACAGCTTGACAAAGCGCTCCACCTCACTGAGACAGTCAAATGTTACTCACTTCAGAATGACCAAGCAGAACATGGACGTCACCAAAAAGATGGAATACATTACCTGCTCTCCCAGTTCTTCCTCTTCAGCATCTCAAAGGTTTGTCTGAACATGAAGCGAACCAGCTGTTAAGAGAAATATGGAATCCATAAATCAGAATTTTTTTTTCTTTTAAACCTGCACTGAAGTCTATGTAGAACTCCAACTTTACTACCGTTCGAAAGTTATTAAAGCATCAACAAACTACGCAGCTTGCTGTCTCGGCTCACACACTCGGTTTCAGTGAGTACATTGGCATTATTTATGTTGGTTTGATAGTGTGTTTTTCTGGAACGAATATCCGAATATTCGCTCGGAAAAACCAACGAATACTCGAAGCCTGAAAAATGGCATTCGGGTCAGCCCTAGTGGTCATGACCTTCATCGGCAGTGAAAAAAAATAGGAGCTGGTCTGGCACGACACTGCCGACAGCGCATTGTATTTGCCTTATATAAAATATTTATGGAAGCGGTTCTCAAATCATTCACAGTAAACAGACTGTCAATCCTTTTAAATGGAGAGTGAATGACTTTATCATATTGAGCGACAGTTTAAATTGAAGAGCCTGAATGATTTATAACCAATACATGTTCCCCCAGTGATCAAAGTTTAAATTCTTATATCATTTCTATATTCATATAAGGCAAGACTTCGTAGGCGCTGAATGGCAGCCATGCTTCCGTCAGTCTGTCCCAGTGGCAGCTTTGGCTACTGTCGTAATTTGCCACCACTGAAATGACTGTGTGTGTGTGTGTGTGTGTGTGTGTGTGTGTGTGTGTGTGTGTGTGTGTGTGTGTGTGTGTGTGTGTGTGAGAGAATGAATGGAGCCTGGAACCCTGTAAAGTACTTTGAGTGCCTAGAAAAGCGCTATATAAATCCAATGCGTATTATTATTTTCAAGGAGAAAAACATTTGATTTGTAATTTATTTTGAAAACAGCAGGCTAGTGTTCAAAAATGTAATAAGAAAATCATTCAACATGAAAGTACATAGTTAGAGCTGCAACGATTAATCGACAAATCGATTATTAAAATAATCGCCAACTATTTTGATAATCGATAAATTGTTTAGAATATTTTTTTTATAAAAAAATGTCCAAATTCTCTGATTTCAGCTTCTCAAATGTGAATATTTTCTGGTTTCTTTAATCCTATTATAAAAGTAAACTGAAATATCTGTGTGTTTTGGACATAATACATTTCAGGACGTCAACATGGGCTTCGGAAAATTTATCAACATTTTTCACCATTTTACGGACTAAAACACTAATCGATTACTCGAGAAAATAATCGACAGATTAATCAATTATCAAAATAATCGTTAGTAGAAGCCCTATATACAGTCCCTGACAAAAGTCTTGTCACTTATCCATTTTGTAGAAACAGCTTATAACCCGACTTTTAATTAATCCATTTGTTTTAGAAATGGCTCATATGAAAGCTAAAACCCTCCCAAATTATGTTTGATATACTAAAATAAATTTGCTTCACTCAAGAAATATTGATTATTTAATGAACACAGAAAGGTCAGATTTTGGCACGACTTGTCGCCTACAGAGAGTAATGTGAAAATTGAACAAATAATTTACTTCAAATACAAAAATATGTTGCATAACATCAGTGACTTAAGTAGTGGTGCTGTGAGATCCATATTTAATATCTTGTATGACTTCCATGAGCTTGAAGGACTGCATCCATGCGGTTCGACAATGATTCATACAATTTATTGATGAAGTCATCAGGAATAGCAAAGAAAGCAGTCTTACATGCCTCCCAGAGTTCATCAAGATTCTTTGGTTTGGTCTTCCATGCTTCCTCTTTCATTCTACCCCTGACATACTCAATGATGTTCACGTCTGGTGACTGGGCTGGCCAGTCCTGGTGCACCTTGATCTTCTACGCCTTGAGGAACTTTGATGTAGAGATGGAAGTACACGATGGAGCACCACCCTGCTGCAAAATTTGACCCCTTTTATGGTTGGGAATGTAAGAGGTAGCTAATTCTTCTTGATATTTTAGGCTATTGATATTGCCTTCCACCCTGCAAATCTCTCGCACACCCACATACTGGATGTAACCCCAGACCATGATTTTTCCGTCACCAAACTTAACTGTTTTCTGGTTGAATCTCGGATCCATGCAGGCTCCAGTAGGTCTCCTGCAATATTTGCTGTGGCTGTGATGGAATTCAACCGAAGATTCATCTGAGAAATCCACCTTCTGCCACTTTTCCAGCGTCCATCCTTTTAGCAGGCTGTGGGCCTTAATTGCCTTTTGTTTAGTGCTGGTTTCTGGGCACTGATTTGACCAGGAAGGTGGATTTCTCAGATGAATCTTTGGTTGAATTACATCACATGGTTGCTCCATCGCATACTTCCATCTCTACATCAAAGTTCCTCAAGGCGAAGAAGATCAAGGTGCTCCAGGACTGGCCAGACATGAACATCATTGAGCATGTACTGTAGAGCAGGTAGAATGAAAGAGGAATCATGGAAGACCAAACCAAAGAATATTGATGAACTCTGGCTGATGAAAGGCTGCTTTCTTTGCTATTCCTAATGACTTCAATAAATTGTATGAATCATTGTCGAACCGCATGGATGCAGTCT
The DNA here is from genome assembly GCA_949357725.1 of Hyperoplus immaculatus. Lineage (NCBI taxonomy): Eukaryota > Metazoa > Chordata > Actinopteri > Uranoscopiformes > Ammodytidae > Hyperoplus > Hyperoplus immaculatus. The sequence goes on from OX442361.1 coordinate 972,431, forward strand.
TTCAAGCTCATGTCATACAAGATATTAAATATGGATCTCACAGCACCACTACTTAATTCACTGATGTTATGCAACATATTTTTGTATTTGAAGTAAATTATTTGTTAAATTTTCACATTACTCTCTGTAGGCGACAACTTTTGTCTTGCCAAAATCTGACCTTTGTGTTTATTAAATTATCAGTGAAGTCAATTTATTTTAATATATTAAACATAATTTGGGAGGGTTTAAGCTTTCATATGAGACATTTCTAAAACCAATGGATTAATTAAAAGTTGGGTTATAAGCTATTGTTTCTACAAAATGGATAAGTGACAAGACTTGTGTCAGGGACTGTATGTTTTCACCCACCGACAAGAACATTCTCCTCCTATGCCGCTTTTCCACCGCACATGTGACTCAACTCAACTCGGTTTGGTAGCAACACGGGTGGTTTTCCACCGCAAATAGTACCTCCTGGACGTGGACGGGGTTGTCGTAAGGGGCTGAAAGCCTACTCCGGAGCAAAGTAGCAAAGCAGAAATTACGAGCAGTTGTTGCACTATTAACTGAACCAACCACCAAAAACACGGATGAAAAATGTTTAAGAAATACCCCCTTGTATCTGTTTGCTAAAAGAAGTAGAAGAATATTGCTACGGGCCATTAAAAGGGATGGTTGTTGTCCCGATGTGTGACTGCCACACAGTCAGCTGTAGGGATGCCTCACGTACATCCCTATGCACGTAAACACGGGCATGATAAAGTTGACTGTTTAGTGCTTGTTTCAGGATACGTGTTTTCAAATGCAAGCCGTGTCTCAGCCTGAATATTTTATTGAGGTAATCAGTTCAGTCCGAGGCTTGTAATGTAATCGCTCGCCATCATGTCTGTCCCAGCTGGCTACTATATTCTATTTAGCCTAGCTGCTAGCTGCCCTTCACGTCTCCTCTCGTATGTTTAAAGTAACTTCCCCAACAACCAACACTGGGTGAGCTTAGCAAATATATGGAAAAAAAAAAAATCGGATCTGTGATGCAAATCAAATGAAAGAGAGCCAGAGTAGGCTGCACGCGGCGTAAATACACTCAAAAGTCCCGGAGAGTTGGGGAGAATAAACAACAGAATGAAGCCGGTAGTCTCTGGCCAATCAGAAGCGTCGGCAGACGGCCGGCCACTGATTGGCCAGACAATAGTCTCTGGCCAATCAGTGGCCGGCCGTCTGCCGACGTCACCTTTTAGCATCGGCTCAGCTCGCTTGGAACCTAGAGCGAGGCGATACCAAAAAAGCAGCCGGTACCAGGTACCATGAAATTGCGGTGGAAACGCCAAAAATGCGAGTTGAGTCGAGTCGAGTTGAGCTGATACCATGCGGTGGAAAAGCGCCACTACTCACCTGGAAGAACTTGTCCATGCGCAGCCTGTCGATACCCGTCCACTCTCTCTTCAATGTCAGCAGGAAGCTCTCCAGGTATAACAACTCTACAGGAGACAGCATCATCATCATCATATGGACATGGCTTTTCCCTGCACCATCAACCCCTTTACTTGCTATTATTAAAATCATTCAAGAAATCATAAGGAAGCAACTTACGGCCGTCAATATTATGGAAGCTGTGGATCAGGGTGGAGATTTGGTTTGACAGCTCCTCCTAAAGCATGAGCAGAAATACAGAGGAGAGGGTTGCTTCACTCAACACAATCACATTTAAAAACTTTTCTGACCCACATTCAAATGACTTGGGATTGGGACTTGTGTTGTCTTGAAAAATTAATTCAGTTGATATTTCTAAAAACACATTTAGTATACAATTTTTTCCCAATGACTCAAATAGTCAATTGATTGATATAAGTAAAAATTATTCAAATGAAAGATATTTAATGGTTCCAGCCTCTCAAGTGCAATTCCTGGACTTTGTTTGCCATCAGTGACAACAACTAGGGTTGCTGAAAATTCCCAAAATGTACCGTTTCTAAATCCCAGGAATATAGAGCCACCTCCCAGGAAATCCCTGGAAATTGCGTTAAAGGAGGAAGTGTCTTTTTAATACTTTATGGTGCGCAAACGTGTAATCGTCCGAGTGATTTCTTGGGTAGGTTATAGCCATATAGGGCAGACTGGATGTAAGCGCTAGAACTAAGGGCACTAAAATAAGTCATCTCAAGGCTTTTCAGACGGGAAGAGACGTTTTGTCTGTGGAGGTGGAGAGAGGAGGCTCCGTGAGGAAATGCTGTGTGGTAACCATGGAAACAGCCTTTGTTTACTATCGTATCCCTTAAAGTGGCTACGAGGAACTTTGGCGGCTGGCGGCCCCTTTGGGGCTGTTTTCTAGCTTGTGCCAGTGCGAGGGTCAAATAATTAGGACGCAATATAGTGCATATCCGTGTTGAAAGTGTGAGGGCACGGAAAGGTCAAGAGGGTAAACCAAGCTAATTTTAAATCATGATGTTTATCTGTTGCTTGGCGACCAAAATGGACAAAAGTGAGCAGGGCAGTCCAGGACGATCACCCAAAAATATGAGCAGCATCTTGTGGAAGTCAATTTGTGAGCTTCCCCGCTAGTTTGGACGAGTGGAGCAGCGGCCAGTGTACAGCACCGTGTGAGTTAGAGATTATTAGATTATTTGCCCCAGACGGAGTCAGGTATGGCTTCCATTTTTAATGTTAAAAGAGACAACACTGCAGTTCATTTACAATTCTTCGGAAAAAGTGACAGCCCTAGAGCATGGTGAATATCACCATCGAATGGGAAGAAAAGTATAACACTTTTCAGCTATGCCAGCATGCATGTACGTGTGTTAGAGGAGCAGAGACTTGACAATTTCACGGGATTGCGGCGGCTTGTCACTCCTGTAGAAACCCGAGCCCCTCTCTCCACTCCATGTCATTAAAAATGTATTGCCAGACACGTCAATCACCTCCCGTCTGAAAAGGCCATGATGGCCAGAGTATCTTTTATTAGTTAGACCACTTTAATGAAAAATATCACACCCAAAATAAAAAATAAATAGGAAAGTTCTTTTTCTGATAGGTAGCCTAGTTCAGAGATATCTTTTTTTTTCTTAACTCCATGAGTGCAGTAGAAACATACCTGGAGCAGCGGTTTGTCCTGCATCCACAAGCAGTAGAAGAGACCTTTCCAAAGCTTCAGCAGCTCTTCACTTCCAAAGCCACCTGTGAACAACACATGCCCCTCAGTCAGTCATTACATGTTAGCTAGCAGTGGTCAGCGGTTCTTTTAACCATTTGTAGGGATGGGTCTTCTACGATCTGCAGTCACAGACTCGGTGTACTGTTAACGTCCCACAAATACATGATGTAGCATCGTGTTAAAGCTAATTGGTGAGCCGCTTAACATTAGCTAAATGCGCCTTCACATCGCTCTGCACGTGTATCAACACCCAAGCATGCGTCAGACTGGCACCCGTTCCCTTTCGAACAGAAATGTCTGTGTTGAAAAGGAATCAGTCGGTAAAAAGCATCAAGGGGTCATAACTACTGTTGCAATGTTCAATCAAAGTTAAGATTTCTTAAGTATTTAGCTTTTTTTTCAAGCCAGCTCTGCCTAAAGCTAGCTAGCCAACGCAGACATGATGAACACGTACCTGTCGCGTGCTGAGAGCGGACACGGATGTATTTCCTCAGTTTCTTTATAGCCTTGGTTCGGATGGGCTTCTCGTTGCAAGCTAATCTCTGGGCGAACTGGATCTCTGGCTCCAGTAGCGACGCCATGCTCCCACCGATTCACGTGGAGACTCTTCACTTTGCTTCGCTACGTCTTCTTCCCACGTTTCCCCAGTTAGGCGCGGACTGATGACGCACTAAGAGCTGCTCTATAGAGCTGTTAAGCGGAAGTACTTTACTTCCGGGATATGGGACCTCTCGGCTCGAAAAATTACAACGGTAGTCAATGGAAAGAAATTTATTATTTTCTGGTCCCAGTCATGAAATGCCTTCGATTACACATATGTTTTGTATGGATTTAGATGGTATTTTTTCGTGCAAAGAATGGAACAATTTAGCGAGTAGAAGCTGGATACGGTCAGGTTTTGTGCAGAGCGCTTTTGTGGACTACAGCTCTTCGCTGCTCTTGACACTTGTGATATACGTCACCACCACTCACACCCGCTTAGTTCAGAAACATGGCTGTGTCTTTAATGCACTTTACCGCCTTCTTTCAATGACAAGACAAAAGTCTTCAGCGTGGCGAAAACCACAACACAAGTGGACATGTGGAGAGTTTCAATTTCTCGAGTGGGGAGATTGTTGGCGTTGTCCACGCCAGCCATTAGCATTAGCACTGTCCGTCGAGAAGTGGAGGGAATGTGTTGAGGTGACGTCACAGAGGCGACAAAACTTGTAGTTGTTCTCGTAACATTTTTTCAAAAGCCGTTAGACGAATAATCATACAACATACCGTCAAACTCTTCACATTAAAAATGATCATTTAGACCCATACAAAACATATATGTAATCCAAGGCATTTAATGACTGGGACCAGAAAATAGTAGATTACTTTCCATAGACTCCCATTCATTTTTTTTCAGCCGAGAGGTCCCATGCCCCGTAATTCCGCCACTTCCGCTTAACAGCTCTATCGCATCGCATCGCAAACAACTAAAAGGTGCATGCATACCGCCATCTACTGTACAAGAGTGTGTAACACAATATCAATTACCTACACTGGAGAAAAATCAAACAAACAAAACAAAACAGACCAAGCCAATCTAAAACAAACAATAAGTTATATTCTACCCAACAACCTTCAGATACTGCTCGCATTGGCAGTAAAAAAAATACTGTGATATGTTATGGTATGGTATGGTATTTCTGCACAAGGGTTGTACAGTCCAGCTGTAGATCACGCGATATGGTCTTTATCGACAATTTTGACTTGTTCTGGAACCAGGTGGAACTTTTTAAAAGAGATGGGATTCACCCAACCCACCATGGAAGTCAAATACTAGCGGGTAATATCCAACATATAGTACAATCCTCTACACGTGCGTGACTGTTTACTCGGCACACGCCCACTTACCATTCGAGTCTCCAGCACCCCCTACTGTCCACCTCCGGCATCACCATGTACACTACTGGTTACTTCACCTCCCCATATTGTTGCTGTTTGTGTGACTAACCCCACAAAACGTTCAAGAAACACTTGTCACTTTAATACAGCAAATTTCTCAAACCTGGTATCCATTCCCCTTCAGCCACAGTCTGTTGTAGTATATAGGGCTGACAATGCTTCGCATTCAAACACACTAAGTTTGGCCTTGTTAAATATCAGATCTTTGTCAGGAAAATCATTTTTAATTAATGATTTTATTACCAAGCACAATCTTGATTTTATGTTTTTAACTGAAACTTGGTTGGACCAAGACAACAGCTCAGCTGTTCTTATCGAGTCAACCCCCCCAAACTTCACTTTCATGAGTGAGGCCAGAGTTCATAGGAAAGGTGGTGGAGTTGCTATTTTATTTAATGAATCTCTACAATGCAAAAAGATGTCTTATGGAAATTTTGTTTCATTTGAATATGTGGCTCTCAAGTTAAATTCAGCCTCTCGAGCCATTTTTATTAATATCTACAGGCCACCAAAATACTGTGCAAGCTTTTTTGATGACTTTGCTGAACTGCTGTCTGTAATCTGCATTGAGTTTGACTGTGTATTAATCGTTGGTGATTTTAATATACATGTTGACAAGCCTGAGGACAGAAGTACTAAAGAACTGTGCTATGTCCTGGAAAACTTTGGACTTTCCCAGCATGTGAACCGGCCTACACATAACAAAGGTCACACCCTGGACTTAATCATTTCAAAAGGCCTGGACATTGCAAAGGTTTCTGTAACTGATGTGGGTCTTTCCGACCATTCATGTTTGTTTTTTGAAAGTACAGTCACTATACACAAAGGCGACCAAACAAAAGTAATCAAGAAGCGGTGTATTACTGAAAACACCAGTGAGGAATTTGTTCAAGCATTTTCTCAGACTCCACTCCTCCCCTGTATCTCAGTTAATGTGTTTGTGGATAACTTCAACTCAAAAATTACAAATATTATTGATGCCATTGCACCTACTAAGGTGAAGGCCGTCTCTGGTAAAAAAAGATCCCCATGGAGAAATGCCCCGCAGGTCAGACTAGAAAAAAGAGAGTGCCGTAAAGCAGAACGTAGGTGGCGAAAATCAAATCTCAATGTTCATTATGACATCTTCAAAGGAAAACTTTGCACTTTTAACTCGGAACTGAGAAATGCAAGGCAGTCTTTTTTCTCTGACATCATCACCAAAAACAAGAACAATGCACGTGCCCTATTTTCTACTGTTGACAGGCTCACAAACCCTCCTGTGTCAGTAGCATCTGAACTTCTCTCCACGAGGACCTGCAATGAATTTGCCTCCTTCTTTACTGACAAAATTCATAAAATTAGACAAGCTGTCATCACAGCAATACCGGTTTCAAGATATGTTTTATCCCTGTGCCCACTTGAAATCAATCCAAATGCCATGACAGAATTTTGTCTGATTAACCAGAAAAACCTGGAGGACATTATACAACACCTGAATTCCTCCTCCTGTTGCCTTGACATTCTACCCACAGGTTTCTTTAAAACAGTTTTTAGCTGTATGGCCTCAGATGTCCAAGAAATTGTCAACATGTCCCTTCGGACAGGTGTATTCCCACAGGCCCTGAAAACAGCAGTCATCAAGCCACTCTTAAAAAAGAACAACCTAGAAACATCAGTCATGAACAATTATAGGCCCATATCTAACCTGCCATTTTTAAGCAAGATCATTGAAAAAGCTGTCTATCAGCAGCTAAATAACTACATGGCAATGAACAACTGCTTTGATGTTTTCCAGTCAGGTTTTCGTCAACACCACAGCACTGAGACTGCTCTGGTTAAGGTCCTCAATGACATCCACTTAAACACAGACAGTGGCAAAAGCTCTGTATTAGTTTTATTGGATCTCAGTGCTGCGTTCGACACAGTTGACCACAGCATATTACTAGATCGACTAGCAAACTGGGTTGGACTTTCTGGAACTGTACTAAACTGGTTTGAATCCTACTTAAAGGATAGAGACTACTATGTGTCAATAGGCAATTTCACATCCGAGAGAACAAATATTACATGCGGGGTCCCCCAAGGTTCCATTCTTGGGCCTCTTCTGTTCAACATCTACATGCTCCCACTAGCTCAGATTATGAACAAGAACAAATTATGTTACCATAATTATGCAGACGACACACAAATTTACATAACCATATCACCAGGAGACTACAGTCCGATCCAAGCACTAAGTAAGTGCATTGAACAAATCAATGACTGGATGTGCCAAAACTTTCTTCAATTAAACAAAGACAAAACTGAAGTAATTGTCTTTGGTAACAGGGATGAAAAATTAAAAGTCAGCGCACAGCTTAAATCTGTTATGTTAGAAAGCACACACCAAGCTAGAAATCTTGGAGTAGTCATAGATTCAGACTTGAATTTCAAAAAACACATTAAATCAATTACTAAGTCAGCCTACTACCACCTTAAAAATATATCAAGAATTAAAGGGCTACTGTCTCAGCAGGACTTAGAAAAACTTGTCCATGCATTTATTTTTAGTAGACTTGACTACTGTAATAGTGTCTTTGCAGGCCTTCCTAAAAAGTCAATCAGACAGCTTCAGCTAATTCAAAACGCTGCTGCTCGAGTCCTCACTAGGACCAAAAAAGTGGATCACATTACCCCAGTTCTTAGGTCTTTACACTGGCTTCCTATCAATCTAAGAATTGATTTTAAAATATTGATGTTGGTCTATAAAGCCCTAAATGGTTTAGGCCCCAAATACATCGCTGACCTGCTGATCCCATATAAACCAGTCAGAGCTCTCAGATCGTCTGACACTGGGCTACTGACAGTCCCCAGAGTAAGGACTAGACAGGGAGAGTCAGCCTTCAGTTTTAATGCTCCAAAGCTCTGGAATAAACTTCCACGGGACTTGAGGTCCGCTTCAACACTCGGCTCTTTTAAATCGGGTCTGAAGACTTTGCTGTTTCCGTTTTAACCTGTAATTTTAAATTTTTATTTATTTTTATTCTTTTTAAACTTTTTAATTATTTTATGTTTTATTTATATTCATGTTTCTCATTCGCTTTTTTTTATGTATTTTTTTTAATGTGTGCTCTATTCTTGATGTGTTTTTGTTTTTGCATATGTAAAGCACCTTGAATGGCCTTGTGTCCGAAATGTGCTTTATAAATAAACTTGCCTTGCCTTGCCTTACAATGAAGTGGAAAAGCTAGGCTAGGCTAAGCTAGACTGCGTCCAGGGGCCTATTGCATAAAAGTTGTATTAAGATATCCAGGATGATTGATAAAGCCAGCCTTGACAAAGTCTAGCCTGGGCACTTTGGATTAGTCAGTTGCATAAACGCCAATCCAGGATGAAAAGGGGCCACTTTGTCAAGCCAGGTGTAAGTCATTCTGTTAAGTGCCAGCCCACAGCTTTCAGAAGTAGACCCAGAGATCGAACACAGTTCTATTTCATCCTTACTGACCGCCAGAGGCGGTGCATTAAGCACTGGATATATCCATCTAGCGCATGCGCAGTTTGAGTACCTATATCAAAATAGTCACCTGAGACCCTCGTGACACCGGAAGGGCTATATAGCCCGGTGTCTACAGAGGATCTGTTCCTTTCATCTTCTCGCGACTTATTATACTATCTATGCTCGCGACGCAGTAAGGCCCAATCCCAAATGACTCCCTAGGCACTCCCACTCCGTGAGCGAGTGTGACTCGCTGTGGAGTCACACACGCGGCTGTGAAGTGCCACTCGATGGCCCAATCTAGATCCACCCCCTACACCCTAACCCTATCCACTATCCCTCCGTTTGCGCGTTCACGGGGAGGGCCCGCCATATTGAGTGTCGTCCCAAACCATCGAGCCTCGAGTGTAAGTGGGTGATAAAGCCCTCGATCATCGAGTCTGCATCGACGTTGGCTCAGCCCTACGTTTGACACAGGTGTCCGCCAATCAATTTTGTCCGGAATGGAGGAGCTAACTTACAAATGAGAGTTCCAGGGAGTTTGTTTCCCGAATTATAAATGAAACGTAGCTACTCTTACCTCAAACAGACATTTGATTGATTATTTTTATGCATAGCCCTAAATGACGGAACCGGAGGGTAGAATACAATATACATGTGCGAATGTAGGCTTTCAGGTTAGCTCCTTTACCAATTTACTTTTATACACTATTGTTGCCTTCTGCCTAGAGTATTTCTATTGTAATTTAATTTGTCTGCTATGGCTCACATCCAAGGTGTGAGTTCCTCCCATAGATATTATAATAAATGGATAGAGCAGCATGGCCGACCTCAGTTCACCGAGGAGTATCCCTTCTTTCTTGGCGTGTGCGCGCCGCCATCTTGCCAGAGTTTGACCTCACTTCCTCGTACCAAAAAAGGGCATGTAGTGACGTTGGGGGGAGGGAGATACTCCCGTCTAGCTGAAGTAACGTGACGTACACCGAGTTAGCAACATTTAGCACGACTGCCAGGAGCTAGGCTAACAGCACTCACTCTACTAGTTAGCCTACCGGTAGACGAGCCCAGCCTCAGTCACGTAATGCCCTGCCTCCAGTTTGGTCCAACAACTCCAACAGAGCTGAACATATTCTCAATATCACCTCCGCGCACATTAAAAAGCTCATAGCTGAAACAAATGTCTTCTAGTGTTGACTTAGGGCTGAAAAAGCTGATCTCAATGTATTTGTAATAACATTAATTTTATTTTGGTCTCCAGACTGAAAATGTTATTAACAGTAATACATGACAAGGGAGGACACATTCAATCTATAAACAGATGAGAACACTGATTTAATAGCCTATGATTTTGAATATACATATATTATATAAAATATTTAGAGCAGGTTTTTATGTTAAGGTGCAACAGTTGAATTAAATGATTAAATACACTTTCTCTCGCTTCTATACAGCCACCGTTGAAAGCATCCTCACCTCATTCATCAGTCTGATTTGGCAGCCTTGACTCACTCTCCCGGAAGAAATTACAGTGCATCAACAGAACATCCAAAATTATTGGCACCCCCCTACCATCCCTTGAATTACTATCCCGCAAACTGACACTACACAGAGCCCGCAAGATCATCTCTGATCCCACTCACCCTGCACACTATGCCTTCCAGCTCCTTCTGTGAGGTGTTACAGGACAATTGCCTCCAAAACAACTCGGTTCAAAAACAGTTTTATTCCCACTACAATTAACATTCTAAAATCTGAACGCTGAGGATTAAGCATGGCCATTTTGTATATGTAATGTGCCTGTCTGTATCTACAGTCCCCTCCACAAGTATCGGAACAGTGAGGCCAATTCCTTTATTTTTGCTGTAGACTGGAAACATTTGGGTTTGACAACAAAATATGAATATGAGACAATAGATCAAAATTTAAGCTTTCATTTCCAGGTACTTTCATCTGGATCTGATACACAACTTAGAAGATACCATTTTTTGTAAAGGAACACCACATTTTTAGGTGAGCAAAAGTATTGGAACAGATAGACTTAAAGTAAATTAAAGTGAATAAGACTTAATATTTTGTTGCAAATCCTTCACTTGCAACAACTGCATCAAGCCTGTGACCCATTGACATAACAAAACTTTTGCATTCTTCTTTTGTGATGCTTTTCCAGGCCTTTACCGCAGCTTCATTCAGTTGCTGTGTGTGAGTGTGTTGGTGTCGGAGCTCGTTGTGCGGTCTTGTTGTTCACATATTTAAAAGAGAAGCTACCCAAGGCTTACAACTGGATGGACAAAACTGACGAAGATGAAGCGATTGCCGGTGTTGAAACTCTCACTCGCGTTATTAAAATAATTATTGTGACGATGTTTCACATCAAGCTAATGGTCCTTCCACGGCACGCATTCACGAGGGGATTCCTTTTTGCAAACGTATCCGATATCACTGAGATTTACATAGGAACGAATGATTCTTGAAAAGGAAAAAAAAGGAAAATTGTTAATCAATACTTACTTTTAAACTACTTGAAGTTGAAGTGCTTTGTCAACTGCAGTGTCCGTTAGCACTCTTCGCCTTCTGTCTCCACGACACCTCCATGCATAGCCCACATGGGTTCATAGCAGAGATGGAAATTAACTTTTTTGCCTACCAGCCACTGTGGCAGGTAGATTTAAAAATCTGCCAGCCACTCATCTTTTTTACCAGCCACATATGCGTTAATGTTAAACAATACAATAGTAATACAAGTGTTTTTCATACAAATGTTTTCCATCAGAAGTGATTTCTACTGTAAGTTGGTGCTACCAAGGAGTTGCAAATACTCTTACTATATATGATACACAATACACGCCATCTTTATTTCAAAACATTTTATAATTGAACTCCATATATACTCTGGGTTCAATGCAACTTGTTTTCCCAACTGGCCCGCTTGGCCAATAGATCCGAGTTTTATGGCCCCTTGTATATTTTCACTAGTCCTGCAGACACCTTTTTTTCATAATTTAGTCAATAATTATAATACAGTATTGAAGTTACCTTTTAGATTTCTTTTTTTCTTTTTAGTTAATGATATGAAATGTTGATATTGTGCACAATATCAACATTTCATATCATTAACTAATAGATATGAAGGTCTGATCAGTTTTTGTGGTGTGATATGTGTTTATCACTTTCTCTATATGCATTAGGGATGTGAATGTGTCGACCCATTGACCGGTTTTCCGCTTGCGCTCAAGTCGAATTTAAAAATAGAAATCTGAAAATCAGGGTGTTATGCCGTTTTATTAATGGGAGATGTCACCGTGTATGCGAGTTCACGTCTGGTCGTGAGCGCGCTGCAGGAGCGTCACTTCTGCAAGGTGCGCGCATGAAGTAATCAGCTACACATAAGAGTCCGGTGTGGGACCATGTTTTCACTGTTGATAAAAAAACATTGCAGTGCAAAAGATGCAGCATCATGTTAAACGCTCGTCTGAGGCTTTAGTGGTAAATCATCTAGAAACACACGATGCCTTCGTCCGAGCAAAGCAGCGTTTCACCGTGAGGTCACAGTGAGTGAGAGAGCCGCCGCGCGGGGAAGAACTCTGTTTGAGGCTCAAATAATAACCGGGGATATTCTCTCCGTTAGCGATATCGATGGGAAAGGCTACCCTGTTTGTATGCGATCTGATTGTATGCGATCTTTGTATTTAAAACACAAAGCCATGTCGGCAAACTGACTGCGCGACTCAAGGGACATAGTGAGGAGTCCCTCCGTTAGTTTCTGTTTTCAGCCGACACAATTACAATCACCTCTAAGCACGGACAGCGTTAAATAAAGCCTCTCATTTGTATTACCATTAGGGCTTTGATGTAGCCTAAATACTGTAACATAACGGCGGCAGCTCTGCTGCTTAAAGGAAACGCGCAGTTTTCACTTTATTTTCTGCACCTCAACCTCTGCTTTGGGAAGAAGAAAAGGGGCAAAGCAAGTCGATTGATTTGTCGACTTGTGCCTCCACACGTCAACTCGCAGATAGTATTTACCGGCGGAGCGGATCGCGCCGTAGTTCAGTTCAACAAGAAAGGCAAAAACAAACTGTGGGACTGTGCAGCGCCCTGGCATCATGTTTATGACGAATGTATTAAATATGCAAATTCGATCGGACCTGACTGGAAAGTATTACCTGACACAGTGGCGGGCGAAGTGACACAATTTACACGCCAGCACGCAAATCTACCCGCATTTGGCGTGTGTTAATTTCCATCCCTGGTTCATAGCCAAAGCTGTTTACATCCGGTTTAGGGATTTTCAAAATAAGAGTCCTGCCACTGTAACACAATGACCAACCAACGTGTCTGTCTTTTCACACGTGACTTTTGCTACAGTTCTTCCATGGCTTTGTAAAAAGAGATTTGTAAAAAGACTTAGTCTATTTGAGCTTTTAGAACCACAATTAATATAATTTACAGATGTGTCTACACACAGAACTGTCTACACACAAATCTTTGTGTGCATGCACAAAACCATTTGCAGACACACAAATCTGTGCGCACACGCACAAAACCATTTGCAGACACACAAATCTGTGCGCACACGCACAAAACCATTTGCAGATACACAAATCGCAAATACAAATCGCAAATACAAATCGCAAATACACAAATACGCATTTGCAAACGTTTTGATACAATAATGACCCCATAGCCTGGTAGTCGACCTTTAAGGGGGTCGCGGGTGGGTTCTGTCTCAACTTCATCCAGTATTTAGTTTAGTCGTTTCTCAATTCGCGTTCTTTTCTGTACTTGTGTACTTGCGTTCTCGTAAAACGTCATCAACCGTAGCCCAAGTACTGTTCCAATTCAAAGTTTGCATCAAGTCAAGTACCCGGAAGTGTTCCTGATGTGTTCTTCAACTGGCCATTCTATCGAGGATGCATCGGTGGTGACTTGTGCGGACTTGGGGCCATGGACCTATAAAGAAATGGACAGCGGACTGAAAACCGTTGGAACGTTGAAGCCATTCATTCCTATGAAAGCTGCTCATTGGCGCAGGGCGACCATACAGGAAGTATTCGCTTCCGCGTACACGGTGCCAACACGCCCCTTAAGCGTGACGCGCAGTGTACGTTTCACTGACGTTCTTGGATGAAGAAAGCAGTGTAACAGTCTAATATGTCCATGCCGTAAACTAAGCTGAAGCTAAACGGAGACGAGCACAGTTGTATTGTTTATCTACCATGGAAGTATAAATTACATATCCCCGATGATTCTCTGTATGTAATCTTAAAATGACACCCCGTTGTTGTTAAGTAATATAGTGATTCACAAGTTCTAAACGAAGACTACTCCTGCCATCAGGGCAGCAATATTAGCTAATGTAAGCTAAACCAGCTAGTGGGTTAGCGCTGTTTTCGTAGCGTGTGCTGTTAGGTAGTGAGCAAAGTTCTTAGTGCTCTATTGAAATAAAGCAAACAAATGTTCAAATGCCAAAGTGAGCTTTTTAAAGTTTAATTATAAGACCGAATGTGTGGTTGTCAAAGCAATTGCCTAATCAGAATGGGTTAGAATTAGTTTTATTTTCCTGCTGTGGGTATCAGTTATATTACAAATTACACAAGCTTAAAAATTCAATGTAAAGTTAAACAGTTGGTTATATTACACTAACAATATTATAAAAATTACGTAGGTCTCCCATAATCATTCAAGTAATCAATACATCCGTGCCTGTTACAGGCATTTCAATGATGTGTGTTTTCCACACCATGGGTAGCGCAAATGGCATAGTACCCATTAGAGATTATTAGAGCTCATCAGCACAGCTGGAGGTGATAGTGAGGCTGCCGCTGGATGAGCAACTAGTTTTTGTACATGATCCCGTAATGCACCCATCCTTTGCCGATGGATCTTTTGAATAAATGGATCAATATATGGTGAATCGCAATGATCGCAAGAAGAGGAACGTGAGAGTTGAGCTCACGCGACTAACAGCTGAACCAGTCTACAAATCCCTCGGCGACTGTAATGTTAAAAAGTCACATGCCTAAAAATCATCAACGTCCTTCATGTTAAGTAAAAGGAAAAACCTCAGACACGAGAAGTTAATGGAGCCTCGCACTGAAAGAGTCATGGACCTATAAAGAAACACTGCCCTCTCGGAGGCCGGAGCAGAAAACCGAAACATTTATTTCACTACGACTCTATTCAGCTGCCCACGGCTGCCCACCCCTCCTCCTCCCGCGAAAACAAACTGAAAGACGTTGAAAGCCGTTGGGCTAATAAAACGCTTGAGGTGGCGTTTTTAAATGAGAAAACTTCAGTTTTATTAGTACATGGTCTAAAGATAAGTATGAGCCTATGATTGATATCCAGAAAAAATTTGCGGAGACACAATCTTGTTCGCCGCTTGTATTGTGTGGACGGGGAAATCTGCCTCAGGGCTCCATGGAAAATAAGCTCCCATTCACAGCATGCAGTACCAATGGGTTGGCCACTAGTCCATGCTGTCTGCTCGGAGAAGGCAGCATCCTGGGGGCCTGCTTGGGGCCGTTAGATATCCCAGAATGCATTTCGCAGCGTAGTAGCAGAGCAAGGAGGCAGAGTCGGCAGAGGCGGACAAGGCGGAGAAACCCACAACTGTAAGCATAATTATTACTATTTTATAAATACTACTTTTGTTTCAGAATACCGGTATGTTGTTTTGAAGTTTTTATTAGATGATAATTTAATTCTCCAACCTGTCAAATCCTACTTAGCTCCGTAAACGTCCGACTGCTAGCTTGCCCAGCTGTCCCACGGGATTTCTAGCTTCCCCCGCGAGACAGCTAGCTTGCCCCGGGGGATTTCTAGCTTCCCCCGCGGGACAGCTAGCTTGCCCCGTGGGATTTCTAGCTTCCCCCGCGGGACAGCGAGCTTGCCCCGGGGGACTTCTAGCTTCCCCCCTGGGACAGGGACAGCTAGTCCCGTTTGGGGGTGCAAAGTTGTGGTTCATAACCGTATGGTGAATTGCCCTAATGTGGGACACTGCTTAACCTGGGATACCTAAGGTCCATCGCATTTATCTCCTATTTCTGACACATGTTAATAGATAATATTGTTGTCAAATCCAAGCAGGGGTTCCCTGTGATTGAAATCACATGAATTCACAAATCAATGCTAAGGCTCTACATTTGAATGGTATCATGTATTGGTCAAATGTATGTATTGGCTTGATATGTTAATATATTACATAAGTTGTAATTGCAAATACTGTCCTCACATGTCATGTTTTTTATGTTTACTTTATTATACTAGCTATGTTTTTTTGAGCAAATTGTTTTGATAGCAACAGTGTTTTTTATATTTTACATTCACATGTATACTGGCAAATTCAGTTACAAATGGACTTCAGGAGGCAAGAGTTTCAAGAAGAAAATCGCTACTTTATTTAGCATAAAAAACAGAAGATGTCTGCTGAAAGTTGACTCATTCAGCATCAAGTCTTTTATAGACTTCAAACATGGTTAAACTCAACATGCCAAGCAAGTTAAAATCAGCTAATTTAAATATTAAAAACTAGACACAGAGGAGAATATACCATTTCATTACAAATATGTACATTTATTTACAAAGCTAGGAATATTTACAAACCATGTTCTTATTATTATCTCCAGAGACCTAAGGAAGATGGCCCACCAGCATGTTCTGATGATCCAAACGACCTCTCCACAATGTTGCGCCCTCTGGCCTTTTGTACCGGGCATCAATATGACCTGGTAATCAAAATTCACATGGATGGGTGGCGGTAGAGCCTAATGATGGCCACGGGACGCTGCAGGCAGGAGTACCCTCCATCACCCAGCAAGAAGTAGGTGGGTACAGGGCCTAATTGTAGAACGGGGAACGCCGGAGCACGAGAGCATCATGCACCGACCCCGGGTTCCCGATGTAAATGTCTATACATTTGCTCTTAGCATCACAGATACCCTGCAGGATGATGGAAGTGAAGAGCTTCCTGTTAAAGTAGCTTTTCTTCTGTTCTGCAGGTGGCAGAACTCTGACATAGCACCCATCAATGCCCCGGCAGCAGATCTGAAGGCCGAGCAAAGCCTGCCCCCACCTCCTCCATCTCCTCTGGCTTGGGGAAATGGATGACCCGATGGAGGATGGCCTCAACCACGCCATGGACCGTCAGCCTGCACAACGCACCACAGGCCAGCTTGAATTTGGGACGCTGCTGGCCTTGCTGCCCCGGCCGGAAGAATGCCCATGGATGGAGCCATGAGGTCGAAGTGCTGATGGGGGTAGCCTGTCGAAGCTATCCCTGGAGAGCCTGAAGGCTGGCTTCAGGTCCCCTCCAGAAAAGAAGACAGCCAGGATAGGCACAGGCGTGTTGAGCTTTGTGTACAGCTGTGAGCTGCTTCTAAAAATAATAATAAATATATTTTTAACATCGTTGATTCAGTTATTTACTATTTTTTAAGAGGCATATGTTTGGCTTAAAATGAACATTTTGATTTTATACTATAAAGTACTGACAACATTTCTTCCAAATTCACAATTAAAGTATTGTCATTCAGACCATTTTCAATAAGTAATTTAGAGATAAGAAATTTTAAGAAAAATCCGGACTGGTCTCTTAATTTTTTCTGGCGCTATATATATTTACTATGTCTATGTCTCAGCAAGATTTAGAAAAACTTGTCCATGCATTTATCTTTAGTAGACTTGACTACTGTAACAGTGTCCTTGCTGGCCTTCCAAAAAAATCAATCAGACAGCTTCAGCTAATTCAGAACGCTGCTGCTCGAGTCCTCACTAGGACCAAAAAGGTGGATCACATTACCCCAGTTCTGAGGTCTTTACACTGGCTTCCTGTCACTCAAAGAATTGATTTCAAAATTCTGATGTTGGTTTATAAAGCACTAAATGGTTTAGGGCCAAAATACATTACTGATATGCTGATAAGTTATGAACCGTCCAGAGCCCTTAGGTCGTCTGGGACAGGTCTACTTACAGTCCCTAGAGTTAGGACTAAACGAGGAGAAGCAGCTTTTAGTTTTTATGCACCAACAATCTGGAACAAACTCCCAGAGAACTTGAGGTCTGCTGCAACTCTCAGTTCTTTTAAATCGAGTCTGAAGACTTTTTTGTTTCCTTTTTAACTTGCAATTTTCATTTTATTTGCTTCTTTTATTATGTTTTTTTAAATGTTTTATAATGTGTTTTATGTATTCTAATCTTGCCCCTGTAAAGCACTTTGAGTGGCCTTGTGTCTGAATTGTGCTATATAAATAAACTTGCCTTGCCTTGCCTTTACTATTGATAGATATATATGCCATGCTTATTTGTTTATTTTAAGTACAATCAATTGCAATTATGTATTTAATATGTATTGTCTGCTAAGAAGTGTTAAAGTCTATCAGAATTAAAAAATCCATTAAACATTTTACTTGTTTGATCAGTAAAGGGCCTATGAATTATTACATGCCTAGGTTTTTTTTAATACATTTTAGCCTGTTATATATGTTGTGTGTAGCTTTAAGGGGCTTCAACTTTCCACCCTGTGGTAAAATGATAATTCACTCATTACAGTCAAGTGTATTTATCAATATTAAACGATAAATTTAAAGGTTAAAAACAAGCCATAACCAGTGGCGTCTTTGCATTAGGGGCCAGTGGGGCACGGCCCCACCAGAGGGCGCTGCCGTGCAGGGCAGGATTATAAACTTAATTTTATTTATTTATTTTTTTTGTCAAAAATTTTCATTGAGCATAAGTTAATAATAGATTAATTATTAATTACATGTCCGCAGTTTTGATTTGATGAACGCAATTGTCTTTTTGTAGTGTAGTAGTTGTGTGTGTGAAATAGTTCGTTGCTCCGTCTCGTCTGTTCCGCTCGGTGGGGCCCAGCCGTGATGGCCCTGCTGCTGTGTAGTAGAGGACAGGGGAGATGTTGCGCGAGCATGCGCGTGCACAGCACACACTTTAGTTTCGGCAGTGGGGCCAGAAGATTAGGGCCCCAGACTGCTTCTCATTGGCTGATTTATTGAAAGGGCGGGGTTTACGGCGGGAGAATCAAAACTTTTACAATGGGAGAGCAGAGACTGATCGCCGTGGCGATGCTTTTGAAAGTGAAAGTGAACTCATACACGGACTTTTGGATTTTAACAGCAAAGTCACCGAGAGTGGAGTCATTGGTGAGTCTAATTTGTAATTATTTACGTGTGTGTTTGGGAGGGGGGCACAACCTCAAGTGTGCTCCCCGAGGGAGCAGTTCACCTGTCTCTGGTGGTGAAATGGCTCTTTGGCTGTGGTGTAGGCGACCCTGAGACCTTGTCTAATAACTGGAATAGCCATTGCAAACCCACTAGGTTCTTAAACTAAAACGTAGTTCAGTACGCCAGTAAATAGGAACGACCAAGGATACGACCTAGTAATGGGGGAATAGTCTGCTCGCCCCGCTAGACTGTCTGCTTCAGCTGACAGAAGGCTCCGGCTCAGCTGTTAGCCACAGAGCTAGCCTACTGTTTTGCTAACACAACTCAAGACTCGCACACTCTACAAATAATAATTCTAATTGGCCAATATGTTTAACAAGAGCTCCATCTAGCTAACAAAGCATTATCCCCCAACATAAATAACACAATTCACGGAGAAAATTACTGCGGAACTTTTACATTGCGGGCTGCAGCCTGAAGTTACTGTCTAACTGTCAATATACGGCCAAACGTACTGACATCGTCTTGACTGGATTCCTGTCGGACATTAACCATGACGCCTGTGTTCCCTGTTGTCCTGATACATGCAAAGTCATGTTGAAAAAGTATTCCAGTGTTTTCTGAACGAGTAGTAGCCCTGTTTGTGGACGTCTATCCATCAAAACTATGACGTAGGTCCTTAGCAACGGCCCTTGACAGCGGTCTGTCTTGCTGGAAATAACAGACCTGTAGAATGCTGTGATTTACATAGGATTCTCAAAGTGCCATGTAATAAAATAGCCTAATATGTCAGATTCGCGTTTGAGTGATGGCATTATTCAGCTGCAATTTTGGTCCCCTCTTTCACTTGCTACTTTGTGTTTGTTGTGATGGTAGTAATATGTGGTAGCCTATTTCTGGATTGCGTTATAAGATTATTTTCCTGCATGGCCCCACCAGAGTTTCCAACCCAAAATCGCCACTGGCCATAACAATAAAACACATACGACGTGAGATTGACAACTGAGGAGGGCTCGTCTCCACCGCATCCCAGCTCTGTAGCACAGTTAACGAGCCGAGGTGATGACGTCATCGAGTCCGCTGCCATTCCAATTGCAGGTGCGTGCTCCCGTTCTCGGAAGTCTGGACTTGGAAGTCCGGACTTAGCCAGTTCGAACTTCCAAGTCCGCAAGTCCGTACTCTGTGTACTTGGAATTGAGAAACGGCTTTTGTTTTCATATGTCTGTTTTCCTGGTTTCCTTTCTAACTCATGTCATTTCAGACCCGGCCACTCCCTGTTAATGACATTCACCTGGTCTGCCTGCCCCACACTTACCTGCTCCTCATCAGTTAATCAGCCCCAGTATATATCTTTGTTCAGTTCCCTCAGTCAGTTGCCAGATTGTCTGATGTCCTAGTGTGTTCACCCAGCTTTCCAGCATTCGGATTTCATCCTGTGTTCCGTAGTGATGGGTCGATGAGGCCTCGTGAAGCGTTTCGACACATTACCAAACTGTATTGATACTGTGTCGGTACTGTGTCACTGTGCTGCTCCATACTGACATCTGCTGGATCTTTAAAATCATTACCGGCAACCCAATGACAGACTCAACTGATTTAATGACCATGATAGGCTATACAATAATATAATTTAACTTATTGTATTTTATATTGTAATATTTCATATCTTAATCAAAGTTTGAATATCTTTGATATTGTAGTGCAAGTTGGGGTGTTGATTTCTGATAGATCAAGTGGGAACTGGGAAGAACCATGTGAAATTACAAGGAAATAAAAACAAATACCTTATTTGCGGATATAAGATCAGAATGGTCCCGCACGGCGGAAACTTTTATTTTTCTCTCTGGCTCCATTATGGCTTGCAGACAAGGTTTTCGTTTGAAATGATGATTGTTTTGGCACAGAAGCATCCCATTCACAGATGCGCTTCCTTTTAAACACAGTTTGGCGCGCCCAACGAGCCGCATCGACCCTTAGGTCCATGGCATCGACAAGCGATACTGCAACTGTATCGTCACGTGACTTTCTTAAAGCGATACACGCACCGACACGGGGCTTCGCTCTATGAGCTCGACACATGCGCCGACGCATCGGTGTTGCCCGACCCATCACTAGTGTTCCGATCCTGCTTGCCTATTCGTGTTTCGACCTGTCTTTGGACTTTCCCTTTTGCCTGCCCCAACTGGACTTGTTTGCCACACTGTCTTACTACCTGGTTTGTCATCCACTTTATTAAAATCTATTTTTGAATCTGAACTGTTTCCTGTGTCCTGCAATTGGGTTCTTGTTTGTCTTTCCCTGAAACCTTGACATGATGGTTCAAAATTGAGGTGAAAGTATTGGTAAAAAAATGCTAATTCAACATCAGATATTTCAGTTGTGAGATGAATGTCACTGTGATGGATTTCACTTAAAAAGGCTTGCCGGTTAAAACCTTTAAAATTACGCTTAAAAATGATTTTAGGTTGAGATTTTTTTTAGGTGAATACTTCTGATACAGGCCACCGGGCAGTGATCACTGATCCCAAGGTCAAAGACACCAGCAGAAACTATTTTATCGATTTGATTTGATAATATTAAATCAATTAAAGTTGATTTGGCTGGGATTTTTAGATTTGGTCTTGTGGGCTCAGTTATTATTTGTGTAAGATTTAGGTTGCTACAGATTTATTTGAAAGGTTCAGAGGCACCAGAAAGCCAGTCAATGTTAAAATCACCCATCACTATGACCTCTCTATTTACATATGGAGAGATTAAATGTGCTAGCTCAGTCAAGGAGCTAGTTACCTGAAGGGGGCCTCTACACTCCAATTACAATAAAACAATCATTGGATGATAAAGACAATTCCAGTGCAATAAATTCAAAGCAGCTACGAACAGAGACAGCATGTAATAATGTTACAGAATAATGTGATTTAACGTAGACAGCCACTCCCCCACCCCGTGTGGTCCTGTCTTTTCTGAATAAATTATAGTCATTTATTGCCACCATAGAGTCATGTGTACTGCTCTTCAGCCATGATTCAGTCAGAACCAGGACATCTGGGTCAGTCTGAGACACTAAGATCTTAACATGGTCTAATTTATTGTGCTGACGCAAACTTCTTATGTTTAAGTGAAGAAAACCCAAACCCTTTCTTGATTTGAGGATGTTTGGTGAGTTTAGCTCTGATATGCTTATGTCCGGGTTCACAACAGCGGGGTGGTCCATCACAATTGACCTATTACACAAAATAGGTACAGTTTTCAAATTACTATTAATCCCAAGTGGTCTGTGGCGTGACCTGTATGATCTGTGAGGAGGGATTAATGATGATCTGACATACAGGGATTGGGTGAGTTTTTACAGTAATGTCACTGTCCGGTGTGTAGACTTGAGCTGTAATCGTGGGGGTTGGGGTCAGTCAATGGCGGCGAGCTGTGGCAATTGCATGGAAAATATTTTCAGAGAGTGCCCGAGAGCCGCGGAAACTAGGGTGGATACCATCTCTGCCGAAAAAGGAGGCTCGCTCCCAGAAGAGATTAAAATTGTCGATAAAAGTAAAGTTGTTGGACAGACCGACTGCAGCCATGTGTGTAGGGAGAGCAGGCGAGTGAAACGACCGATTCCCCGGTGCAACACGAAAATGGGGCCTGAGATGAAGATGGACTTTCCACAGTTTTTAAGATCGGTGAAAACACGCGTTAAATCCTGCTTTAGGACCTCAGACTGCTGCATTGCCGTGTCATTGGAGTTGCAGTGGATGACGATATTCTTAACGTGTGGATGTTTGCTGAGCACGGAAGGAATTTCGCGCAACATGTCGGCTACTTTAGCACCTGGCATACAGTGAGTTACAGCAGATTGTGATTTAATATGCCTTACAATGGAATCACCGATGGGAATTTCTCTTGGTACCTGCGATGAGGAGGCGCTGACACACCCCCGTGAGCTACGTGTTGGCTGGCTTCTGCGGAACTGCGAGCCTTGTAGCCAGCACGTGGTAGAAGAGGGACAGCCTCACTTGATCCTCGGACGGCCGTCAGGTTGACTGGACAGCTGGGCTGCTCCGCCGGGGTTGATGCACCCCGATGGTGGACGTGTTCGCTGGCTGCCGTTGCCCTGCGAGCAAGGTGTTCCACGGCAGGCTCTGGAGGAGGGACAGCCGCCTTCGCTCGGTGACCGATCAAGTTGACTGGACAGCTGGGCCTCGTGTACGGGCCAGGGAGCACGGGGGAACGCCGAGACCGTGGATTCGAAGAGGAGGTGGAGTAGGAGCTGGTCAGCGGAGGGAAATCCTGTGTATGAATCGGTTGGAGAGCTGTAGTTCATGCGGAGGCAACGGTTGCAGGGGGTGTCACCCCTCTGCGATTCTTCCAAGCCACGGACCATGGCTCTTGGTTGAGAGTGGAGCTATGTATTCTTGGATTAGGAGTAAAGGTGATTTTACCCGGTATCCGGGGTGTAGCCCCCTGTTGTAACCAGCCTTCATCCACTGGCGATTGTTCGACAGGTGTTGTGCCGAATTCCCACTCCCCCGCAGGATCCCACTCCCCTACGCGATTCTTAGGCTTTGAGGAAACTGTTAGTAGGCTATTTAATTCATGTTTCATCAAAATAGAAGTTATGTTGTGCTGCACTTGAGAGCCTATACGATTTGTATGTCGTGCTACTCGTAAAGTCCGAATGATTGTCTCACGAAAATAGACGTACTTTGGAGCTGCACTTGAAAAACGATGTTGATGTCGATGTTGTGCTACACTGTCCTATTATCAAAATGAGGGCAATATGTGAATTATGTTGAAGTTGCGACTGCTGTTATGTCACTGTCTGGTAAAAGCGAGAATCCTTCTGTGTATTCATTTGTACTAATCATTTTTAGTAGAACTATTCACTTCTGATTCTTGATTACGTTGTACTTGCTGTTATAGGTATACTCACGCGTAGGGGAGTGGGGTCCTGCGGGGAGTGGGAATTCGGCACAACAGCGGCGTTATCTATAGTGAAATACTTCAATCCGAGGGTACGAATGTGACAATATTTTACCCTGTTGAAGTATAAAGTGTTATCATCCAGTGCCATTAAATGTATCCAGGAGCCTTGGCTAGAAATTGGATTAAGAAATCAAAATCTGAGGCTGTTCTCAAGCGTACAAACCAAACAAAACGCTGCCGTCTCAGTCTGATGACGTCAAAATGGAGGACGGAAGATGGCAACGCACATAGGCCAGGACGATTGGATGCAAATTCAGGTCAGTCCGGATGCTACATCAGATGGGAAACGGACCAATCAGAGGTTTTTTAAATATTTTTTTTAAAAGATAAATCAATGTTAGAAAAATGTATTTATTTATTATTATTCTTCCGGACAATTACACATAATACATCATTTTCTCATTGCATATTTATACATATTACTTTGTGTTATCGTCCGAATGGAAGCAGGAGAAGCCAAAGGCTTATCGGGTCCCGCCCCCACTGCCATAAGATTTAGATACACAGCTACTACAGTTAGAACATTTTTTTTTCTTTTTTTTAAGAAGATTCATTCTAATACACAGATGATTTTAGGTCTCTATTTTCCTCTCTGCCTGTGACAATGCAGATATGGCCTTGTCCATTTCTTCTCTAGTAGCCTAAACACATCTGCAAAAGTATTCAAAACAGTCAGTGTGTCTGCTGACCTTGGCTACAGTCCCATAACATGCAGTGTATTTACAAATTCTTCAGTCAGAGAAAGTCTTCCATTAGATCCCTCAACACAATCTCTCTTTTTTTTAAAAGCTTCAAAAATCTCACTTAATATAAAAAATGTTTAACTTCTCCCCATTCATACAAGTGACGACTCAGTCATTGCTTCAATTAGAGTTGAATCTGAGGTGAAATACTTAGGAATAACATTATCTAAAAACCTTATTAGAAGAGAAGACGTCATTATTTCAAATCGTATAACAGATGTGAGAAAATCCCTCAGTTACTGGATAACAAGAGAATTTACCATTTTTGGAAGGGGAATGTTATCTAAAGCAGAACGAATTAATGTATCCTTGTCATTCCTTGTTCCTTTCTTCTAACAATATTAAAACACATATTTTTAAATGATTTTAAGCTGTTTTTCTTGTTGCATTGTCAACCTTTAAGAAAAATGCACTCTAGCAGGATTGCAAAAAAAGATAAGTGTAGACTTTTCTAACTTTTTGTTGTTTTGAAGGTAGGTCCTTTCGGGACATCGACGTCTCTGCTCCATATGTCATCATCTTGTTATTTTATTTATAAGATTATTTATCCGAAATCTGTCTTACTTAAACTCCCCCCTTCAGAAGGATGTTTAGGGTAATTGTCCCCTTGAAAAATAAATCCAGACCCAAGACGACTCCCAGATGGTACTCTGTGCCTCACCATAGGGTGTATTCACACTGGGAAAGTCCGCTTGCGTTGGTCCAGACCAAATAGAGTTTAGATTTTTTTTGTTTGGTGTGGTCCACTTTCATATTGCCCCTTTTGCAAGTGAACCAGCATTACGAAGCAAAACCACTTGTGATCTGAGGTCATTCATTCATTGGACAGACATTCTGGGGTGGAGAGAAGTAGGAAGCAGGAAGTAAAAACTGCGAAATATATCATTGATATAATATGGGGTTAAGAATAATAAAAAGGCCTACATCTAGCCTATACATAAAGAAGAAAAACATAAAATTATTGTTGTTTCATATGGTTATAATATGTAGTCCTATGACAATGCCACGTTATGTGGCTTGTAGCCTACGATGTGAAACATCATTTTTACTGTATTTTTGCTGCTGGACGTGCGGCTCGCAAGAAGAATAGGCTCAAGCTGACACTCAGCTGATTAAGCTGTGTATCAGCTGAGTGTTGAAATAAACACGGCATGTAAAGGCCAGGACACACCAGTCCGACTTGTTCCGACTATGCAAAAAATGGAGTCGGCCGTTTCAGGAAGCTCCAGTCTTCCCGTCGCGGCCAAAGAACACACCGAGTCGACTGCTTATTTTCCGTACGCTCTGCGCTTGCGCGGGATGTAATGTCTCCACAACAGCAGGCGGCGCTAATCTGTATTGTGGCCCGAAAAAATACGAAAGCCGAAAATGATGGGACAGCTCTCTAGAGCATAAACATAGATAGAAATACGTATTTATATTTATGGACCATAAGAGCACAATTTTTAGCAGAGAGTGTCGAGCATGGTGTCGAGCAGTCAACAAGGGTTGATGCATGTGAGTACTCTCAAAACGAAACGAACAAACACATTAAAACGATGGCTAGCTGTTGTTAGCTGTTTGTGCTACCCGCCTCACTTCCGGGCTTCACTGATTCGCTAGCCCTCCACCAATCAAATTGCTCCAAATGAAAGACGGTCGGCCGCCGATTGAACATGTTCAATCGGCGGCCGACAGGCTCAAAACAAGCCCGACGACCTCTACGTCGGCCGACGTCACGGCACACACCAAACAGATTCGTCTTTTTTTTTGACGACGGCGATTATCGGGCTGGTGTGTCCTGGCCTTTAGCCTGGTGCTACCAGACCATCGTACTTCATTTCATTTGTACAGAAGGTCTGGAACTGCTCTATTTGGCAAACGTTCACTCACTTGGAGGCGGGTGTCTGTTGAAGTTTAAAACTATTGGATCTGCCCAGTGCCACTCTGGATCAGCCAACCAATCGCATAATGTTTGGTCGTGACATATTTATTTATTATTCTTCTTTCGGACAATTCCACACAATACACAATTTTCTCTTGCAAATATTCATACATCATACAAAAAGTGTGAAGTGGCCTTGTATTTGGCCTGTTCCATTTCTTAACTGGTAGTCTAAACACTTCTGCAAAAGTATTCAAAAACAAGTCTGTCTGCTGGCCTGTATTATTCGTTACAATATTGTTATGAAAGTGACATTGTGCTCAGGTTATTAGTCTGTAATTTTCAATAATTTTTGAAACATAATTTGCTTTGAAATTGCGCAAACTGCAACTCCCTGTGACAACTTCATCAAGTCCATTCCACAGCTTAATACCATTTACAGAAATCGAAAAGGATTTAAGTGTGGTCCGTATATTTTTATCAGTGAATTTACCTTTACTTCTTAAATCATGCGAAACTTCTCTGTCTTCAAACATTACTTGTAAACTGTTAGGAAGGCTTTTTTTGAAGCCTTGTAAATAATTTGTACTGTGTGGTAATTTACCACATCACGTAATTTGAGAATTCTACCTTCAATAAAAAAGTTATTGGTGTGTGCCCTGTAATTGGCTTGGTAAATAATTCGTATTGCTTTCTTTTGAAGAATCTCCAACGGGTGCAATGTACCTTTGTAAGTGTTTCCCCATATTTCAGCACAGTAATGCAGATGTGGGGAAACTAAACTCCAGTATAATACAAGTAAGGCCTTTTGATTGAAACAATGTTGTGCTTTCCAAAGTATAGAAATACTCCTGGCTATTTTGCCCCTGAGATGGCTAACTTGTGGTTTCCAGCTTAATTTATCAATTATTACCCCAAGGACTTTGTGTTGCTTGACCCTTTGAATTTCAATCCCATTTACCTTGATTTTTACAGCGACATCTGATGCTCTCCTGCCAAACCTCATGAATTTAGTTTTTTCTAAATTTAGTGATAACTTATTTCGGTTTAACCACCCATGTAACTTAGTCAATTCAATGTTTACGGTCTCAACCATATTATTCAGATCTTTCCCCGAATAGAAGATGTTTGTGTCGTCAGCAAATAAAATTAACCTTAAGACTTTCGACACTTTACATATGTCATTTATATAAAGCAGGAATAATTTTGGCCCCAAGATTGACCCCTGAGGGACCCCACAAACAATATCTAAGCATGTCGATGTGAACTCCCCTAATTTCACAAATTGTTTCCTGTCATGTAAATAACTTCTGACCCAGTCATGTGCCAAACCTCGAATGCCATAATTCTCCAGTTTATTAAGAAGGATGTCATGATTAATAGTGTCGAATGCTTTTTTGAGGTCTAAGAAAATTCCTATAGAGTACAATTTGTGATCAATAGCATTACTAATAATTTCTACCGATTCAGCCAAGGCCAGTGCGGTGGAATGAGTCATGACCCGGCTTCCGACGGTGCGTTCCAGTTGTACTGGGAACTCGGAAATTTCCGACTTCACTACATATTGTAGTCTATGGCTGTATCCCATTACAGAGACCGTCTCGCGGTCTATGAAGGCTATAGCCTATGAAGGCCGATTCGAAGGCCGAACCAGGACCGAACGAGCGTTGTTAGACGGGACGGTCTCCGCAGGTCTCCGTTTACGAGCATTTCCATTACCTTGCGTGAGGACTCGCCGCTCCTGTGCTGCCTAGCAACCCTGAAAGCTGCCAACGGAAACAGCCTTGTCAACAGAGGAAAAAAAAGAAGTTGCCTACCAGACGAAAAGAAAAAAAAGTACAAGAAAAAAAGAAAGGAAGATAAAAGTTAAGAAGATGGAGCAACACGTTGCTGTTTTGTTATTTTTTATTTTATTGTATGCCATCTCTGAAAAAAACGCAATGAATCATGGGATATGTTGGGCTGCGAAGGATACATCTGCTGCAGCCTTCAAAACCTTGAAACGAAGGCTGCATTTCACGGCTGCATATGAGGAGCCTTGCAAGGAGCCTTGCAAATGGAACAACCTGTGCGTGCCGCTATGACGCAATCGGTCTTCAAATGCAGCCTTCGTAGACCGCAACCCCTGAATCGAGATACAGCCCATGGATCTACTGGCAGAGCCGCTGCTAAGGTTTTGGGTTCCCTAAACTTAAATTGTCAGTGAGGCCAAAAAAAAAAACACCAAGATGCTCGCGCTCGTAGGGCGCAAGCGTAATTTTTATGCCCTTGCAAGATCTCTGCGACTGCTTTTTGGCACATTTGCTGTAGTGATGAGTTTTTGCGAACAGCATTTACTAACAGAAAGAACAGCTTTACTTGTGAAAAAGTTGCCTAGTATCCTACTAACTGCCTTTGCAAAGGAATTGAGTGATAGGTTCATAGACGGATTATGAGATAATGGGCCCCTGGGCACACACTCTAAAAGGGCCCCCCCACTTGTCCCTATCCAGTCAGGTACACTGAATTTTCTACACAAATACATACAATTAATGGCAAAAACATATTAAGGAAGTCAGTGTTTCCCACAGGATTTTGGGATATTGTTGGAGGGACCCTGTACCTTGTTGGGGAGTCCGGGGGTATGCCCCCTGGATTTTTTTTTACCTTTTTAAATTAAAATGCATGGTGCACTTTGTGAGGACATTTTTGAGACTATATCAAATCCTGAGATGCAGAAGGAACATTATTTTTCAGATTTTTCTTAAACAGGTAGCACTCTTTACTCTGCAACTGTAAAAACAGTGCAGTAGATTTGTCTGCAGACCCATGTTCTATGATGGATAGCTACTTTTTATGAACAATTTAGAATTCACACGTAGAAAGCTTATTTGTGTATGTGTGAGGGGGCCTTCAAGGCCCCTCATGGAGCCCCTTAGACAGAGCTACTAATGCTGTTGCTTTTAACTTGCTTTTGTATTTCTCCCCTGCTAGTTGAGGGGCCCATGACGATTTCTATCTTGTTAAATTGTGATGAGTATACTTATATTTAGGCTATTCCTTTTTGGACCCTGTTATTGACATCAGTGACTGAGCTCTTTGACTATACAACATGAAAAGTTACTATCAGTATCTCTGGCTAAGGGCCCCCCTGAGCCCTTGGGCCCCTGGGCCTGTGCCCGGTGTGCCTCTGCAGTAATACACCCCTGGATAGGTTACACAATTAAGAAAAAACAATGATGGGCCTGTTCATAACTCATTTATATATTTTTTTGTAATGTAATGATTGGGGGGCACCCGGATCATCTCTTTTTCCTTTTTAGTAAAAAATAAATAAATTATAAAAATTATTTTTCCGAGTTCCGAGTATAAAGGAATGCTGCATTCAACTGAAACTGGAACACGACTTCAACGTCATCGTTCTCAGCCACTCGCTCTGTTCGCTGATTGGACACTCAGAAATCTGTTTGAGCAGGATCCCACTTATGCACGCCATATTCCCCTTGGCCAAGTCCGATCTAGGTGATTTTCACTCTGTTGGCGACAACCTGATTAAAATCAATATGAAAAGAACGCATGGATCAAACGAGCGCTTGTTGTAGTCAATTTTCGGAGAATAGTGTAGTTTCACGCTAGTGACTCACGTCAGCAATACTCGCCGTCGCGCAAAGACGTCGGTTAGGAAAAGTGGAATCGAATTCATTTGAAACAGTGCTGTCTTTTCCTATGTTCGATAGGAAGCACCTTTCATCTCTCCTTAACCCCGATGACGTTTAGGGGTTAAGACATAGGAAAGGAGGCTTATAGGTTAGGAGATTGGACTTTTCGGATAGGCCCCTAGTCTTACAGGAATCAAGACACAGCAAATGTTTAAGATTTTTTATGTGACTTCATATCATGTCTTTGGCAACCAAATCAGAAACATGTAAATACTTACTTTGAGCTCTCTTTGCTTATGGTGACAGCGGAGGTTCAGTGGTTGCTGCAGACGGCTCAGTAGAACAGATGTTCTGTATAGAATATTAAACATTTCATTATTTTTAACTGGAACATAGAGAAAAAATATTAATTGACACTTTACACAGTTTATTCTCAAGCCAACATGCTTATAAGGAAGTTTCTTCTATGTGCTCTGACTCTGTGAAGTGCTCTTTGTTTAGAATCTACATCACACTGTTATACTGCTCAGTTGTGGTCTAACTGTGAAAAAAGAGTATGCAGAGGCTCAAGGTAGCATAATATGTTTTACGTGTCCCCTCTGAAAAGCTGCTATAAGGTTTAGACGGCATTGGTGCAATAGCCTGTTTATCCTAAAGGTCAATATGCAATTTTTATGTATTTCCTTTTGTATGCTATGTTTACTGTATGATGTGTTATATGGACCTGTGTCTGCAATAAAGCTTTATCATTATAAAGACAGTACATCAATATTTTTAAAATGTGAATACAGGTTAAATATCACACACCTGGAGCTGTGATGACCGTCTGTGTGGACAGGAGAGCTTCTGTTTCCAGCAATAGAAACATCAGCTCGTGAGGAAGAGAGACAGGGGTCTTCACAGCTGGCAGAGAGTGTGCAGAGGGAGGGAAGAACAATTAGACATCAGTGAATGGGTTAGATTTAATCTGAATATGCTTTATCTTATCAGTCATTTATATAATGGCAATACTGATTTTTTTTTTTGCTATTTCCTGTAATGAAGAAAACAATTCAGCTTTTTAATATGTTACAGGCATTATTATGTATATATATAAAAATAAATGAGGAAGGATTAAATCTCTCCGCCCAGGCACTTTTACTGTCTGCATATTATCACTATATCTGCCAAGATCTTAATTACATGCCTGCCTTTCTTTCTCCCCCATGACTTAAGTAATACCTACTGTAGGCCTATGTGTACATTGGCCTACAGTAGGTATCTCAGATATCAGTAATGCTATTGTAGTTTTTTTTAAACTTGTGTTGAGATTGTCATCTTAAATTTGGAGTTAATTTACAGCAAAATATCTTCATTTATTTTACCTCTCAACATTGCCTATACATATTATAAACGTAAATGGTGTAGTAAAATAAAGCATGCATGACAGGTAGGCCTGCATTGTAGGCTACATAACATGAAACAGTATGATTACCCCTGACAGAGTTGTTTGCTATTTAGGCTAAAAATGAATGATGTAGCCATTCAAAATGGGGAGAAAGTGAAGACCTGCGTTCTAAGCTTTGTTCACCGTCTGATAACGTTATAAAATGGCGAATGGAAGCAGTTGACACAAACTAAAATGTAAACAGGACTGTAACAGCTGGATCAGGAGGACACAGGCGCGGAGACAGTAACAGTTTTAAGAAGATTTATTTAGGAAGTAACCAGCAGGGGATTAGGACCGTGATCCGGGGGGGAAGCTGGCTGTCATGGGGCTCCAGGGAGAGAGCAACGGGGCAAGTCCAGGGAGCTGAGTGTGAGCAGGCTAGAGCAGGCAGGCAGAGGGGTCCGGGAGGGAGTGCTGGCGGGCGAGGGCTGGAGCTGGTGGCTGGAGTCAGGCCGGGAGACATTTAGTGAAAAAACATCCCGAAAAATCAGCTAAAGATCCATCCTACTTTAAGTCTCTGAGGGATCAACATTCAAGACGGCCCACCATCAACTCTCTATTCGCCCGGAACGTCAATCAAAGCGAAAGCGGGTTGGTGGCGTCCTACAACATCGCTTTATTAATTGCTAAGTCTGGCTTATTTCTTTTTATGCAACCAGCCACCTGACAGTGGGTTAAATCTGCCTATCATAGAACAGGCTCATATTGGGATTTTTTTTTAATAATTCTTATAAGAAACCAAAACAGCACAGAAAATATGTTTTATTGTTGATAGAGGATGTAGCCAAAACATATTCTTAATTGTGTGTGTGTGTGTGTTTTTTTTTGTTTTTTTTTTGGGGGGGGGGGGGGGGCGCTAGAGTATCTCGGTAAGGTTAGGGGGGCGTTTGCTCAAAAAAGGTTGAGAACCACTGGTATAGAGGCTTGCTACAATAAATGATCTGAACGGGTTTTTCAGCACACATCTAAAAAAATAAGTATTAGGGATTACGTAGACCATATAAAATTGACAGCAAAGTGCATAATATGTAAACGGGACAAAGTCTAACATCGCCGACAGAAAGTATCACTGCACATTCGTACATCGTCCATTGTTTAATTCACCGAAGTATTACTTTAAAATGTAGATAACTCACCTTTTATCAGTAAAGTCTCTCCACACAGCGAAATCCACACGGTAGCCCTGAGCGACATTCACTCGTCCAGCATAGACCCAACATCATCCACCAGCTGACTATTGCTGCTCTCATCTCATCCTCTCAGAAAGGTTTTTAAAATTCTTGTATCCCTTCCTCGACAAAATACCTTCTCCACCGTCCACCGAACAGCAAACAAGGGAAGCAGAAGAGTGCCTTCTTATGATCGATAGCCGTTAGCCTTCTTTAGCATAGCTACCACTCCACATTATAGGTTATTGTCCGGTGGATAGTGGGCACCAAGTGGTTTTACTAGCCTACCAATTTCTCTTCTAGACTAAGGGTCACAAACCTGTGCTCCAAAAATGATCTACTTCATGCATGTTGTCGACTCGTTTTCGTTTGTGTGCCTCTGACATCTTTGTGTAGTGTTGTGTTAGCAACGTTATCCTTCTCCGTTGTTCTCTTCTTCGGGCTACTGGACTTTTCTCGGCACTACAGCGTCACAGTAGTGGAACGAACCATGACCATGTCCATATATGTCCTTTCCAGTGCCGGAGGGGCAGCGACCGTTGGAGTAAAATAATCTCCGTCCACTATAACAGAGAAATACTACGAGCACGCGCATTCGCAGTTGTTCACGTGCAATACACATTGCATTGCGTTTAGGGGCAAAAGGCGAACGAGCCCTTAGCCCTTCGGCCCAAATCTGACTGGCTCACACAGCTGCCGTAGTCTGACTGCAGAGACCATGGGCATGGCACATGACATGGCAGAGACACAAATCAGACAAATGCAATCTGAAGAAGCAAGCTAGGGTCGGCTAAAAATTAACTAAAAGCGCCAAACTTTTTTTTAAATATATATATATATATATTTTTTTTTCTTGTGAGACTTCGCCCCACGTGCCCCTAATGACCAGTCGCCACTGACCCCGATGACGTTTGGGGTTAAGGCATAGGAAAGGAGGCTTATAGGTTAGGAGATTGGACTATTCGTAGAGGCCCCCAGACTGACCACTGAAGGAAAAATTAAATTTAGGCGGAAGTAGGTAGGCGGAAGTAGGTAGGCGGGCGGAGCCAGGCTAACGGCATGTGTGAATACACCCATGAGCTGGATCTCAATCCAGAGACCGGGTCCTTGGAAGGACGCGGTCTACGTGGTCTATGAAGGCTATAGCCTATGAAGGCCGATTCGAAGGCCGAACCAGGACCGAACGAGTGTTGTTAAACGGGACGGTCTCCGCAGGTCTCCCTTTACGAGCATTTCCGGTTTGCGTAACAAGCCCTTACCTTGCGTGACGACTCGCCACTCCTGTGCTGCCTAGCAACCCTGATTGCTGCCAACGGAGACAGCCTTGTCAACGGAGGAAAAAAGAAAAAGAAGTACAAGAAAAAAAGAAAGGAAGATAAAAGTTAAGAAGATGGAGCAACATGTTGCTGTTTTGTTATTTTTTATTTTATTTTATGCCATCTCTGAAAAAAACGCAATGAATCTTGGGATATGTTGGGCCGCGAAGGATACATCTGATGCAGCCTTCAAAACCGTGAAACGAAGGCTGCATTTCTCGGCCGCATATGAGGAGCCTTGCAAGGAGCCTTGCAAATGGAACAACCTTTGCGCGCCGCTATGACGCAATCGGTCTTCAAATGCAGCCTTCGTAGACCGCAACCCTTGTATTGAGATTCACCCATAATGTTGTGGTAGACTTTCTTATCCATGATGCCATCAACTTTCACTAAGTCACCTGTTCCTGAGGCTGAAATGGCACCCCACGCCATAATACTACCTTTCCAGTTTTAACTGTTGGCAAGAGACATTAGTCATTGTGGTGTTGATCTCCTCACAGTTCTCGTGAGGTCTTTTCTCGGTCCTTAATACTTTGAATTTTGAGATACTTCACTTGTGTGTCTGAAAGTTTATTTTTTCTACATCTCCCCTTTCGGTTCATGTGTGAAATGGTGGCATCATGGCCGTCTCACTCATATCAAGCACTGTAAAGTATTACAGTGCTTGATATGAGTGAAATATGCCTAGCTTTTTTTTGTAAGGAAAATGTCCCAAATCTACTCATGATGGCTCTATCTATTCTATGGTGTATAGAGCATAATGATGACTTTGTAGATATTTCATTTGTGTAGCTCGGTGTTCTAATAATTTTGGCCACCACTGTAAATACAAATTGGAGAATAACCATCCTTTAGAATACTATGAAATACGTGACGGTCTGTGCCATTTCAGTGATAGGAGACGTATCTAGTTTTTTCATAGTGGAGCACAGTGAGCGGCTCTGGTCGAACATCAAACAACCATCTGAACACAGCCGGGAATGACGTCAGAGCAGCTGTGTTCGCGTGGCTGTGAGGTGACAGTCGCTAGCTTTCACACTACAAGGAAGTGGACGATACGTCGCTCAAGTCAAGGCACACAAACACTAGCCCGTCGACTTCTTCGTACATGTAAGTTCATCAGGAGGAAAAGACGGTTTGTGTTGACATTTGTCCGGGACGAGACCGACCGATGCTTGTCGTCTGAGCGCATTTTAATGTTGTGGTCTAGCTAGCTGTCGTTCCAATCAGGAAGCTCTTCTGTAGCCTGCCGTTTAACCCCATGTTGTCTCAAGCAGCATAACGTTAGTAAGGTGAAATGACAAAATATACAAATATACAGTACGTAGGCTAGCTTCAGATAATGTTCACGTTTGAAGTTTCCGATGCTTTTCTCTGCCTCAGCTTACACTTTAGTGTTGTCATTTAAAGAGAGGAACACAGCCATGTTTCTGGGGTCTGAACCTAGAAACGGAGCAGGATGCAGCAGGAGCAACTGGTTTGGTGACATTCCAGCTGTATGGAGTTTCATGTTATCATCATAAGATGAAGCTATTTATAATGCATCATATTAACATGGTGGCAATGATGATAGAAGTCTACCCGTCAAGGCCTCAGGACTCAAATGCAGACAGGAGTTAAAAATCACGATTTCCAAGGGTCTTCCAACTAACAGATCAAAAGCTACGGTGGGCCCCCTTTGTTTAGGTACCCTTTGTTTACATACCAGTTTACAGCGACTAGGCTGTGTATAAACGCCAGATTTATTTTCAGCGCACGCACACTCAGTTGGCCATGTGCCAGTCCAGATATCGGTACCATCTGGGTGGGCTAATTCTAGTTGTGAGTTTTTATATCCTATATTTTGATGTGATAGACCTTTTATATTGGAAGCTTTTTAATGGTTATTTACGGAGCCCCTCTGGTGACATCTGTGAAAAAAAAATGTGTTTGCTCGACTTAGTGATCTGTTTGCATGACTTAATAATCTGTGGCCACAATTTATTAAATTGTGGGAACGAGATAATTAATTTGTGGCCACCATTTAATAAATTGTGGGAACGAGATAATTATTTTGTGGCCACAGTTTAATAATTCGTGGGAAGAACGAGATACTTATGTTGTGGCCACGAATTAACAATTATAAAAGGAGTGTGTGCTGTGTTGTCTATCGTTGCAGCAGGGGTTAGACCATGTCGGCTATGGACAAGAAGATAGAAGTAATATCGTTCTATTTTAACCTCGGAATGATTTACAATGACATTTTATTTAATGACTAAATAATATGCTGATCTAACATAAAAAAGCATGAAATGAGGCAGCCAGTAAGTAGGCTTCCTCTGCCTCACTGAAGCGTATGCGTGAGCCAACAGGGTTTACAGGATACTTCCGTTACCTTCACAACCTGTAGCCTACTTAGTTGAGCTGGCTTTATTGATCCATTATTCCGTTTGGCTATTTTTCGTATTTATTTGTGTAAGGTAATGAAAGGCAGATGTTGCAACTGAAATTTGAATTAACCTTAAAATACGATCAGCTGGTTAAGTAACTGAACCAGCTGAACTTCAGTTGACAGCTGTCACTTCGGCCGCGGCGCAATGACTGAGTAAAGATCGTCAACACGTAGGAAGAATAAAAAAATTTATTTGGAGAGATATGCCCGAAGTTACTACTTTGCAACCTGGTTGATGACCAACGAGCGCGCATGCATCCAGCCCAGGCGGAAGTAAATAGGCTTCGATTTCACCCCGTTCACCCAAGGCTGAATTAAAAGTAGGCTACATGTTTTTCTAAATGTTGGTCATCAACTTTGGACACATATGTTGAAAAAATTAAATAATAATTTAAAGCGGTTACGAGTAACATTTAAATATCTTTTAAACAGCCTCATGTTTCCTCTGATAATCATAAATTACTTTTAACAGCAAACGAGACCATCAGTGCAAAGAAAGACGTTTTTAAATAGTTTTTATTACTCCTTTTGGTCTGGTCGCACACCCAGTCCGATTTTCGGTTCGCTCGTGCAAGCTCTATGGTCACATATCCGTATTGGTCGCAGATTTCAGTGTGGCGCTGCAACGTGAATTGAGAAGCCTATCCCTCCAGGTGAGGGAAGGGGAGCGGGAGCCTTGTTTGATACAGTTATTTGTCGTCATAATGACTGATAACGGGGCTGAACCAAAGAAAAAAAGAGAATGCAATGAAGAAAAGCTAAAAGGGAGAGTGATATAGGCAGGATATAGGCTACGGGGACGAGGGCGTTGCCAAGCAACGTGTATACAATTTCACGAGAGCGAAACTAGACTGCAGTGTTTACTCCTAAATGAATGAGCGGTTGGTACTAACACAAAGTTTGCTTTGCTTCACCATCATCAGATAACCATTATCTGAAATAGTAATTATTTACAACAACATAAACACATTAGCTCATCGTGATCCATACTAACTGCCGTCTATCATTCATTCGCTTTCTGTGAGGAGTCGGACACGGTCGGACACATAGGCCTAATCTTTCAGCTCCGTGAGAGAGAGTAGTTAGGTGACACTGCTCAACTCATTGCAATCAGGTGTGTGTGGCAGTGACTGGCATTAGTTAATGCAGTGTCAAAACCACTCTCACGAGCCGAAAAGAGTCCTCACACTTTCAACACATGGACATGCACTAGGCCTATATTGCTCCCTTCTCAGTTCACACTCACGCGCCTGGCACGCGCTTTGCGACAGCGGGC
The DNA here is from genome assembly GCA_949357725.1 of Hyperoplus immaculatus. Lineage (NCBI taxonomy): Eukaryota > Metazoa > Chordata > Actinopteri > Uranoscopiformes > Ammodytidae > Hyperoplus > Hyperoplus immaculatus. The sequence continues at coordinate 1,009,974 of OX442361.1, forward strand.
GTCGTAAAAATACTACCGCTTTTGTCCAAAGGGGACGCCAACGTGCCATGTTACTCGTAGTGGCTTTAACTCTGGATATTTCCAACACCTATTTTTTTATATAATCTTATATAATTATAGTTAGATTTTGCCAAATTAATATATTTATTCCAACATTTTTGAAAAAATAGTTATAAAAAATATTGTTTTAATGTTAGTAATCAACTGGCAAAGTTCCATGATGTGTTAAAATGTTATGTTAAAAATGTTACCCTATTCAACTGCAGTGTCTCTCCTCCATTACAGTAGCCTTTACTTTAAGAGGGGATAACCACTAAAAAGCTACCAATATAAAAGGTCTATCACATCAAAACCTATTCTAGGGATGTATAGGATATAAAAACTCACAGCTAGAATTTGTCCACCCAGATGGTACTGATAAGTGACATTTTGGGACTTGGCCCATGGACTATACAGTTAATGTGATATCACCTGATGTTGACAAAAAGTGATTGGAAACTGTGAAACTGCCATGGAAACTGCTACCTCTAGTACTTGTTATGCCCTCACTGATGGACTCTTTCTGTCTCCCTTACCACCACTGTCTCACTCTAGCCTGTGTCCTGTGTTCAGACCCCTGGCTCCAGTCCTGTGTGTGTGTGTGTGTGTGTGTGTGTGTGTGTGTGTGTGTGTGTGTGTGTGTGTGTGTGTGTGTGTGTGTGTGTGTGTGTGTGTCAGCCATGAGCTGGAGCTGAGTCTGTTAGCCTGGAGCTCACACCACCACCTGTCACTCACACTGGCCTTTTCTCTCACTAAACATGGCCACAGTTCCTCCTGGCATCCGCCTTCTGGTGTCCTTCAACAGGGATCAGTGGTAAGTGTGTGTGTGTTTGTGTAGTCTCTATGTACGTTCCTCTAAATCAGGTCACTGGTTAATCATTGGATATTTTGTCAAACTAACTTTTAGTTTCTGAAAACAAACTGTCAGTCATTGACAGTTTGTTTTTATATTTGTCCATGTGTGCTAATCTTAAAGGAATACTTCACCCATACTGAACCAACGTCCTATCATTATAAAATCGCTATTATAATATAATGAATGAGGTTTTTCTTCCCTCAGCCTTTCCTCAGTCTTCCCTTGGCCCAGCTGTCCTGTTAATCCTAACCCTACATTTTACCATGTATGATGTCACACATGGGGAAAATGTAGGGTTAGACAGTAAAACCATAAAACAATCTTTCTGCCTTTTCTCAGGCTAGGATGAACCGATTTAATTTTTTTTTTAACATTTATACTACATAGGATCTCAGAGTTCAATACACCTTCATATTTCTACCGGTGAAGTAGGTCTTTACGTTGACTTGTGAACACACTGCACTCTCCGCCGCTTGATCATTTGGGTCATATTCGCCGCCGCCCGCTAATAAGCAGGAAAGTCTGCTCTACTCTGGGGCTTTATGTTGGTGCTAACCGGTGCTGATGGGGACAGTCTGCTGTGCTGATGGTGCTTTACCCAAGCTAACCGGTGCTAACTTGTTTCATATAAAGCAAAACCGACAGCTGTACACAGGCAACAGACAAATATTCACAGAACTTATGGGAGCCCGACCTCCTCGCTCACCCTGAGCATGGACCATAGATAGTATATAAAAGGCATGGACATATAAAGAAGACCCTGAGCCACGCCTGCTCCTTTTTCCGGTCCTTATAGAGGACGCTGTTGATGTCATAGAGCACCGGGATCCCGCAAACTGTGACTATTATGTTTTCTTTCATTCTATTTTCCTCTGTCCGTCGTCCCGAAGTGAGTGACGTCAGGAGTAGCTCAACGCTGATTGGCTATCATGGCGCGGCGACTCGTGAAAAGTTCAATATTTTCAACTTTTGGGTTTGCTGCGCTGCGTGAAACGCTCGGCTACTTGACGCCGATTGGCAGAGTCGGAGTGCAGTGTATTCGCACCTTAAGACTGTAGCCTACTGTACCTGTTTCTTAAGATATTTCTGAGTAATATGGATATTTCAGTAAAGCAATGGGCTCATACTACTGACACCTTTTGGCCATGTGAGCTAAGCAATAGGATAAGGCAATGCACATGCATAATATTGTCAACTTTGTATAATGCACAGGGCCTAAATAAAGAGAACACATCATCTAGCAATTGATATGCCAATTACCGATTGAAGATGAGTGCACAGAAAAGCTGGATCTGAGAGGGTTTCAGCGGGTTCTTTAGTCAGTGGAAAAGTGGTAATATCAAAGGTACTGCACCTGTGTGTACAATTAACTGTTACTTGCTGATAACAAGTCACCATTGCACTGCAGCATAATGGCAGTAATAGAAAATAATAAGGCTTACGTTAAAAAGCTATGTAAGAAGGGTCTTCACATTAGGCAACAAATTAAAATGCACACAATATAAATCCTAAAAATAAAATAAAAACAGTTCTGGTTTTATTTGTTTTAAAATGGTAATGTTCCTCACTAGTACTCTCTCTACCTATACTCTATCTGTCACTTACAATATGTCATATTTGGTAGTTTTCACACTTGAATGTAATGGCACATCATTCATATGATGTGTGGTCAGATTCACTAACTTGTTTATTTATTCTCTGATAATAAAGTTCCACATTTAAATCTTAATTTTGTTTTTATCTGGGCAAAGGGGTTATACAGATGTGAAACAAAAAGATACGCTGCTCCCTCACCAACTAGGGATGGGAATGGAGAACTGGGCATCGGCTGGGCACCGGTTCTTCTTCAGACCCAGTGCCCAGTGAATCAATTCCTTGGAATCGTCAGCATGCCTGCTTAACGATTCTGCTAAACGGTTCCGCTCGTTGCAAATGCCTCATGACTTCACACACGCGCTGCGAGTTTCCATTTTGGCAAACGACACAAGCACGAGCACAAGCAAGCGCACTGACGGTTAAACTTTTTAACGTCCGCTGTCTTACTAGTCAGAATTAATGTGTGTAGGCCTATGTGTGGGCTAATAAAAGAGGGAGAGAGATCAAAAGGCGAGAGCAGCATAAAGCAAAGCAAAAAGGATTTCTTGACCGCTGCCTTAAGGCCCGCTGTGTTTACTCTCGTTCATCAGCTGTTCAATGCTGCCACCGGCGGTGGAGACGAACCCAAATTACACAGCGGGACTCGGTGGTCCGGTGATTAGGGATGGGGCCGATCCGATCCAGTATCGGTATCGGCTCCGATATGGGCGAAATCTACGGATCGGATATCGGACTGACAGCTCCGATATAAAATCCGATAAAAAAAATAAAAAAAATTAATTAATTTTTTAAATTTTTTTTTAATTTTTTTTTTTATAAACTATGAAAGAGCGAAAGCCCCGCGCGAGCAGATGCCGACGTTCGGTGGAGGGAGATATGATTTGAATACTCGTTCTAAAAAAACACACCAAAGTCTGAGTTTCTTACTTTTTCCCGTGGAAGTGAACAGAGCTGTTGTTCCGTTCCAAATCAGCTGTGCCATCGTAGCTTAAACGAGTTTATTAATCCATTCTGGAACATGCGTTTTCGGTGATTTATAAATCCAAACAAAAGATCCAATATTGTTAGTCTTCTGTGTCCATATTATATCCATTATTGACCGCGTATTCCTATGATGCAAGGCAGTCACTGTTGTTTGGCAATAGCAGTGCTGCATAGGGAATGTAAACAAACAGCTAAGCTAAGCTAACGTTAGCATTTCGCCAAGCACTGCTTTCCCTTCCGAGATCACGCTAATGTTGTGGTATAAAGTTAAGGGAAACACATATGCTGATATTCTTCCTCCCTCTCTGTATTCCTACTGCGCTTGGTGCCGCTTTTACTTTGCCTCGCTCTGACAATGTTATTTAGCCAACAGCTGGTGTATCACCGATTGCTCTTTGAAAGGACGGTGGCCAACTAGGTCAAAGTTCAAATAATTTGATAATTTATTTTAAATGAGCATTACATTTATATTTTAACAATTGTTGTATATATAACGTTTATATCTGAGTAGTAATATTTGCTGACAACATATATTGCAGTTTAAGCTACTTGTGCAAAAAAAACAACATAAAATATATATATAAAATATATATATTTGGAATACTGAATTGAGCTTCGAATACAAACTTAAACAAGTTTTTGGATATTCGAATTATTCGGCCCGGCCCGAATGCATTTGTGTATTTCTTGCTCTTTTAAATAAGAATTGCTTAAGCCTTCCTAGCCTTACACATAAAGTCACCACAAACAAAGAATTGTATAATAATTATGATATCGTATCGGACAGTATCGGTATCGGCCGATATCCAAAACCCAGATATCGGAATCGGATCGGAACTAAAAATAGTGGATCGGTGCATCCCTACCGGTGATAAGAAAACGTTTAAAGGCTCATTTATGCTCTACGTTAGATACGCATACGGATACGGACGGAGCCTTCTGTCCGTACTCTGCGTACATTACATGCGTATTTCTGCACGTATCCTGCAAGCTTGCGGATGCGTACCAAACGGACAGAACGGAGCATTACTACCGAAGATCACGGGGGGCGTATAGCCAACAGTTCACTTTCACACTGTACAAACGAAAGACATAATACTTTAGAAAAGGTCTTAACTTTTGAGGAGAGGTTTGTGTGAGTTGGTACGAAATTACATACACATTTATCTATCTATGAAGTTACACGGCCAGGGCACAGAGACATACAACTACAACAGAGCAGCATGAGCGGGGATCGCACGGAATGTCAGCTAGACGGCAGGCTGTCAGCTAGACGGCAGGCTGACGGCAGCAATAGAGAAGTACCGGAGGTCCGTGCGAGACTAGTTTGTTTGACATGTTGTGACTGATGTCCTCAGACCCCCGCTGTCTATAATACAGCCTCCAGTTGAGCCTCTTCCATTGCTACGGTAGTATATCGCTAAAGCTGTTTCTTCCATGGACCTATTATAAAATATGTATTCCAGTTGATTCAATGTTTGACTCTTCTTCTTCCTATTTGAGTAACTTTTTACTCTGAGCGGCGCTGCTGCCCACTAATGGTTGATTTGCTTAATGTCCATTCGAACATAAAGGACGCATGGAAGTATGAGGGCAGTGACGGATATAACGTTGTGAATTTACGTCTCTATATTCGCACGGAATTGGAGCATAGAGTAGCCTTTACAAGGCTCTTTATAAAGACAGTAAGACACACTTAAGGCTCATTTATGCTCCAATTCCGTGCATAAATAGAGACATACGTTTACAACGTTATATCCGTCACTGCCCTTATACTTCCATGCGTCCTTTATGTTGGAATCGACATTTAACAAATCAACCATTAGTGGGCAGCAGCGCCGCTCAGAGTAAAAAGTTACTCAAATAGGAAGAAGAAGAGTCAAACAGTGAATCAACTGGAATAAATATTTTATAATAGGTCCATGGAAGAAACAGCTCTAGCGATAGGCCTATAGCCTTCTACCGTAGCGATGGAAGAGGCTAAACTAGAGGCTGTATTATAGACAGCGGGGGTCTGTGAAGACATCACTTCTCTATTGCTGCCGTCAGCCTCCCGTCTAGCTGACATTCTTCCCCGTGCGATCCCCGCTCATGCTGCTCTGTTGTAGTTGTATGTCTCTGTGCCCCGGTCGTGTAACTTCATAGATAGATAAATGTGTATGTAATTTTGTACCAACTCACAAAAACCTCTCCTCAAAAGTTAAGACATTTTCTAAAGTATTATGTCTTTCGTTTGTGTTTGTAAACAAATGTACAGTAAGTGAACTGTTGGCTATGCGCCCCCCGTGATCTTCGGTAGTAATGCTCCATTCTCTCAGTTTGGTACGCATCTGCAAGCTTGCAGGATACATGCAGAATTACGGACGTAATGTACGCAGAGTACGGACAGAAGGCTCTGTCCGTATCCGTATGCGTATGTAACATAGAGCATAAATGAGCCTTTAAGATAACGTTCTCTGCCCATACAAAAAGCTCTGACTCGATCGATGTGTATAAAACCATCTGCTACGTGTGTCTGATGACAGGCCATTATATTATTAATAAACACATTAGAACAGCATGTACATTACAGATCTTGTATCTTTCTTGAGAGGGCAAACTTGATAATAACATTGATGATAGTTGTGGTCTTATCTTTACAGAAGACTTCTTGGTAACACTTTATAATAACTATCCGTTGTAACTCGTTAATAGATCATTAGTAAACTCTTAATTAATGATTATTAATGATTTGTTAAGTGTTTGTTAAGGATTTATAACAATGGGAGATAGTTAATAGCTTAATAATTGAATCAGTTCATCTGGGAGGTAATCCGAGATTAACTGATCACGTCACGTTGAAGTCCATGGCATGCACAGTGTGTATTGAGTTTATTTAAAAATATTTGAAAATGGGGCTGCCCTCAGTTGCTCATGCACTGTGTATAGTCTATAGCCTATTTCAGCCTCGTCGGTATCTCGGATTACCTCCCAGATGAACTGATTCAATTATTAAGCTATTAACTATCTACCATTGTTATAAATGCTTAACAAATTGCTAACAAACACTTAACAAATCATTAATAATCATTAATTAAGAGTTTACTAATGATCTATTAACGAGTTACAACGGATAGTTATTATAAAGTGTTACCGACTTCTTTGTATTTTTTATGTCAGTTAAATTTTGTTTCAAGTGCAAATGAGCACAGTTAAAGCTCACATATTATGCACTTTGCTGTCAATTTTATATGGTCTAAGTAGTCCCTAATACTTATTTTTTTTTAGATGTTTGCTGAAAAACCCGTTCAGATCATTTATTGTAGCAAGCCTCTATACCCTGATTGTCCTCTGGTCTCAGGATGACCTATATTTGTGCGATCTGGCTGGCCCCTCCCACCTCTCTGCCGGGCTTTCTTTATATGTCCATGGGGCTCTCCCACCGTCTCTGCCGTGCTCTCGCGATACTAGAGAGGCACTGCATGACTGCGAACACAGTGTTTACCCGGCCGGAGCAAAGCCATACTTTGAGAACAGTTTGACATGACCTGACATGATTAAAACCAGTGAAAACAGTAGCTTCAAAGTTTGATTTCCACAGGAATATCTTCCCATCCTTTGTCATGTTAAAAACGAGTAATTTTCAGACTGCTGTGGGGAGTATAAACAGCGTGTTACGAGCAAAACTTGGTGCTACAACCGAAGCTACATGGGCGCTAACGCTAAAAATAAGACTCAGACGATAAAATAAACTAAAAATACCACTAAAATCAGTGAAAAAAATATCTTCAAGGTTGACTTCCACACTATTAAGTTCCAATCCTTTGTCCTGTTAAAAACGAGGCATTTCCAGACTGGTGTGGGTAATAGAATTATGTTTTTATGAGCAAAAGCTGAATGCTTGTCCCAAAGCTAAATAGCTATACACCAGTCAGGCAAAAATACCAATAAAAACATTTCTTTCAGTTTCACTGTTTGAAAAAACCCACAAGTAGCTTCCTATCCGTTGTGTTATTAAAAACGAGGCATAGACTGCTGTGGTTAAGATACATTAGTGGAGTATGAGCAAAAGCATTCTGTGTTGGTGTATGTAACATTCAGGCTGTAAGCTACTATGGGCATCTTGTCGCTTAGCGGGGAAAGCTACATGGCTGTCACTCGGAAAAGAGTAAAAAGGGGAGAGTGAGAAAAGGAGAGATTGTTATTTTTTTTAATATTTTGGCAGTCTCTAGGCACACCGTGGCCCCATGGATATGTTGGAACACATTTAAAAAGTGCATTTAGCATAATATGTGACCTTTAAAACGCGAGCGAGCACTCTACGTTTGAATGCAAAATACAATTTGACCACTAGATGGGAGTAAATCTTACACTGTGCCCCTTTTAACAATTCAACTACTGCTACTGATGTCATATGGAGGTTTGGCCTGTGGACTGCCTACTCATTAAACAGCACTAGATAGATGGTTCACATTAAAAGCTTCTACATATCACCTGCTAAAGACATGATGATCTAGTGGCTTTTATTTATTTATTTATTTATTTATTTATTATTATTCTTCCGGACAATTACACACAATACATAATTTTCTCATTGCATATTCATACATATTACTTTGTGTTATCGTCCGAAGGGAAGCAGGAGAAGCCAAAGGCTTATCGGGTCCCGCCCCCACTGCCATAAGATTCAGATACACAGATACACAGCTAATGCTGGGAATCTGAGTTCTCCGCTGCTCTCAGTAAGCTTTAGGACACTGCAGTAGGACACTCACTCACACACTGGCTGACACATGTTCTCTAGCTGTTCACAACAATGTCTACAGTGGGTTTTCTCTAACTGCTCCGTACACACACACACACACACACACACACACACACACACACACACACACACACACACACACACACACACACACACACACACACACACACACACACACACATCAGAGATAAGATAAAACATAGAATCATTACTCTGACTAAAGTTTGTGCTGTCTTTTAAAGATCGAGTGTAAACATGATGGAGCTAAAGCAAACAGAGTGAATGGTCAATGAAAGTTACAGGATATCCTGTATTTATGAGTAGAAGGATGTATCATTGAGAATTTTCTGATGTGTGTGGTGGTGCTACTGTGTCCTAAGCTTTCTGTCTACTACTATTTGCGGAAGCTTTAACATTCAGCTGCCTCATTTGATGAACTGTCTCTGCTGATCTTTTACTCAGCCACATGTAAAGGCTTCTACTTTGTTTGCCTAAACATTTCATAACACCTTCCCCTGTTGTGTGATGTGTGTGGTAATGGGAGTCAGATAGAGTATGGAGTTACAAATGTGTTATATATTTGCTTGTTACGTAATTGTACGAAGTGATGTGTAACACATCTTTTAGTCCCTGTTACTAATAAATACCACATGCTTTCCTGTGCGCAGGTACAGAGCTCTTACCTTCATCCTCACCTTCCTTCTCTACACCAGCTTTCACCTCTCCAGGAAACCCATCAGCATTGTCAAGGTAACATCTGTGCCGTCTTAGATCCCGCAATGTAAAACATTTAACTGTTCCATAATGTCACACACATAACACATTGTTGCCCATAATGTAACAACTTATTACATTTTGAGTCTGTTACTATATTATGGAGCGAGCAAAATATCCTAATGGTGTAATAATCGTAGGCCTATTGCATTATAGAGTGAGTCAATAATTCATATGTTAAAGGGCTGATTGCTTCAATGTAGAGTGTAGTATCAAGTTTGTGTATGAATACTATGAGACTTGAATTACATTAAAACCATTGAAAGAATGCTTTTTTACTTCTAGACCAGACCTGGGCATTGTATGGCCCGCAGGCCACATCCGGCCCGCTGGCTGTCTCTGACTGGCCCGAGTGAGGTCAATGGAAAATTAAGAATCAAACGTAAATAAGTTTAAATCATGCATGGAATACAACTGCATTGCTTTTACTTTGAAGGCGAGTTTATATTTCGTGCGAGCGTATGCAGCTTACTCCAGTCTTCACTGGTTGTAAGTCGCAATTCAAAAAAAGGAGAAGAAGCTTGTACAGTAGTGGCCAAAACAATATGGAGGTGAAAATATTCCTTCACCTCCATCTTGTTTTCCCCGCTAAGCGACAAGATGCCTGTAGTACAGCAAAGCATGCTGAATGTTGCATACACCAACCCAGAATGCTTTTGCTCATAATCCACAAATTTATGTTAACCACAGCAGTCTATTAATGCCTCGTTTTTAATAACACAACGGATAGGAAGCTACTTGTGCTTTTTTTTCTTTCAAACTAAAATAAATGTTTTTATTGGTATTTTTGCCTGACTGGTGTATAGCTATTAGCTTTGGTAGAAGCATCCAGCTTTTGCTCATAATAATCCATTTAGATTCCCCACAGCAGTCTGGCAATGCCTCGTTTTTAGCAAGACAAAGCATTGGAAGGTTATTAGTGTAGAAGTCTAACTTTGAAGCACATTTTTCCACTGATTTTAGTGATATTTTTAGCCGCTAGCTTCTGAGCTAGCTTCGGGAAAAGCATCGATCTTTTGCTCATAATAACCCATTTAGATTCCCCACAAGGGCGCTCCGGTGGCGTAGTGGATAGAGCGCGTACCATATTGGCTCCGGCCTTCGTTGCAGTGCACGGGTCGGATTCGAACCCGCGGACCTTTACTGCATGTCATCCCCCCCCCCCCTCTCTCTCTCTCTCTCTGTCTCCCCATTTCAACTCTGTACTGTCTAATAAAGCTTGAAAATGCCATAAAATAATCTTTAAAAAAAAAGATTCCCCACAGCAGTCTGGCAATGCTTCGTTTTTAGCAAGACAAAGCATTGGAAGGTAATAGTGTAGACGTCTAACTTTGAAGCTAATTTTTTCACTGATTTTAGTGTTATTTTTAACCGTTAGCCCCAGAGTAGCTTCGCAGTAGCCTCCATCTTTTGCTGCATTTTTATTGTGAACATTGTTGAGATAGGCAAGAATATTGCAACTTTTCATTGCACATATCTTGGTCTTAGGTGAATGGGAAATGTATATTTCTTGTTTTCATATGGAAAAGTATGATATTTTGAATAAGACAGGCAAGGTAACAAGTGACCTTTAATATTAAGGTAGAATCACTAAAAGTGTTGTATTCAAGTTTTTATCCTGAAATATATACATAATTGTGAATTCCTAAGGCCTCTCTGAAAAGGCATGCCTGGGCTTGTCCTGGGACAGGTCAGGGGTGAGAGAGACAAGGGGGGCAGTGGGTCCTTGAGCTGGACACACACACACACCCTCATCTTTCCCCCACCCTCTCCCCTCCTAATACACACACCCACTCTCTCTGTCTTCAGACTATATAAAGCCAGGATGTTGAGCGAGAAGGTCTGCTGTTTTTTGGGGAAGTCTTGACTGTTCCACTTTTTTGTTCTTTCAGCATGGACGAAAGACTTAGAAGAAAAACTCGAAAGAAACACTCTGAATCTTTTTGACTGCAAAATACTTAGAAAAATTGAGGGCTGTTAATTTTTTGTTCTACAGAAGAGGGTGAAGCTCTGAACCAATTCTTCTTTTTTCTGAGGAGATTGGTAAGGAAACATTTGGGTTACTAATAGGAATTAATTGATGAACCAGGTTGCGGAATGGCATCGAGTTGAAGTTTTGAGCTGTTGTGACCAGGGCCGCTGCTAAGCTTTTGGGTGCCCTAAGCTTAAATTGTCAGTGGTGCCCCCCCCTCCCCCCCGCCCCCAACAAAAAAAAACACCAAGATGCTCGCACCCGTAGGGCGCAGGCGGAAATTTTTTGCCCTTGCAAGAGCTCTGCGACTACTTTTTGGCACATTTGCTGTAGTGATGAGTTTTTGCAAACAGCATTTACTAATAGAAAGAACAGCTTTACTTGTGAAAAAAGTTGCCTCGTATCCTACTAACTGCCTTTGCAAAGGAATTGAGTGATAAATTCATAGACGGATTATGAGATAATGCGCCCCTGGGCACACACTCTTAACCCATTGATGACGGCTGCTGCGCGATGCCACATTGGCTCTCCTGCCTGATGCTGCGTCGCGCAGCATTATTACTTTATCTAATTTTCATGGCATTCCCAGCATAGAATGCACTGTCATTGGTTCAAATACACATGAGGTGGGTTTTGTTGATTTTTTTAAGACCACGTGACCACCCAAAAGTTGTGTGGTTTGCCAAAAATCATGTCAATCAAAAAAATAAAAAATAAAAAAATAAAACAAAATAATTAAAAAAATACGCCAGCTATGTCGGCGATAGAACAGTTAGTGGCGTTTGGTGCGCAGAATCAAGGTCTACTATAGACTACTGACGAAAATCACACAACACATTGCATCTATTTATTAACAATATTTAATAATTTTCTAATTCATCTCATTTTGACGATTTTTAGAAATATTTGTTGGTTTGTAAGCGCTAAGGGAGCATGTTTAAATAAAACCTGTGGACCTTAACTTTTAAATGTATTTTATTTCATGTTTCTAAGGTTTTGGTAGACTTGACAATTCCTACTATTTTTTCAGAAAACCCTCAGGCATTAAGGACATGCATCCTAGATTGCCATAGTCATCAATGGGTTAAAGGGCCCCCCACTCGTAAATATCCAGTCAGGTACACTGATATTTCCATACAGATACATACAATTAATGGCAAAAACATATTAAGGAAGTCAGTGTTTCCCATAGGATTTTGGGATATTGTTGGAGGGACCCTGTTGGGGGTTCGGGGGCATTTACCTTAAAGTAAAATGCATCAATCTGGTGCACTTTGAGGCTATATCAACTCCTGAGATGCAGAAGGAACATTATTTTTCAGATTTTTCTTAAGGCGAGACACGGCAGGCAAAAACATAGTTTTTTAAGCACTGGTCAATTTTGAGATTTGTGTCTATTTAGCTTCCATAACATGTCTTCTTTCATACTAGTATGGATAAAAGGTCCAAAATATACGTTTTAGGTGTTTATTTTACTAAACTTTGACTGCTTGCGTCTGTATTTTGCTCCTAAATTCGTCAAAAGTGAGCATTCTAACGTAACATACAGCACCGCGACCGCTGTATGAATCATAATAACCATGGTACTGTTGGAAAGCTCTGAATCTCAAGCACAACGTTATCTGATCCAAATATGGTCATTTCCTTTGTGTCAGTAACCAATCGTGAAAGTGTGAGGAGGGATTCAATGCTAGGAACGCAACCTCATTGGCTAATGCACATTTCTGACGATGTGATTCGCTAAAAGGCATCACGTGATGCTAGCCCCGGGTAGCTCGAAAATCACAAAATAAAATGGGAAAAACTTTGAAAATATGCCAAACCAAGACAAAAAAAATACTTAATCAATTGGCTACGGGCATTACATGATCGCCATTTGAAGGGGAGAAGTGTTAAAGACATGTAAATCACGCCGATCACGTCGGAGAGACACAGACTGTCAGACGATCAGAGGGGAGATGGTGGGGAGAGAGAGCGTCTGTGCCGACAGGAGCAGGTTGACAGACAGTGGCTAATAATGAATTAACTACGTTTAAATTAGCATGTGGATGTAAATGTTACTATGCTATGGTTTATATATGTTAAACAGTGGTAGGCCTATATGGCATTGAGGGGTGCAGGGCCTAATTCAATAAATTACTCTAGCTATAATCAGTGATTATCAGCAGAATTCACGTTTTTATCTTTAACGGCCGTTTTCTCAAAATGAGCTTTTTCCAATACTCTGCGAAAGATATCTCAACTTCTAGACCACTGACATCAACCAAACTTTATATGATCATTCATAGCACTATTTTAAAGGTTTTTACACAAGGATTTGTTAATATATTGTTAATTGTCTGATTTATGATACATTTTCCTCCTAAAAACATGCCGAAAATGCATTTCCTAGACATGTACATAGTCTTTTTTGATTTATTAAATGAAAAAAGGCTGTATCCAAAATCTGTTGTGTAAAAACTTTAGAAACTAATATGTGGTTAAAATAAAATAGAGATTTTAACTCTGGCTTTATCCAACATCTCAAAATTTTTCTCGAAAAATGACCCAAATTTACGCATAATTTGTTAAATATTGCCATATTTGCATATTTAATAAAATATTAAAGAAAAACATGTAATACAAAAAATAATTGTGTTAGTGTCAGTAATCAACTGGCAAAGTTTCATGATGATATCTATAAGTTAAAAAAAAATCCCTATTCACCTGGGGTGTCTCGCCTTAAACAGGCAGCACTCCTTACTCTGCAACTGTAAAAACAGTACAGTAGATTGGTCTGCAGATCCATGTTCTATGATGGAGAGGCCCATTTCAACAGATAAAGGGTGGATAGCTACTTTTTATGAACAATTTAGAATTCACACATAGAAAGCTTATTTGTGTATGTGTGAGGGGGCCTTCAAGGCCCCTCATGGAGCCCCTTAGACAGAGCTAGTAATGCTGTTGTTTTTAACTTGCCTTTGTATTTCTCCCTTACTAGTTGAGGGGCCCATGATGATTTCTATCTTGTTACATTCTGATGAGTATACTTATATTTAGGCTATTCCTTTTTGGACCCTGTTATTGACCCTGTTATTGACATCAGTGACAGAGCTCTTTGACTATGCAACATGAAAAGTTACTATCAGTATCCCCTGAGCCCTTGGGCCCCTGGGCCCCTGGGCCTGTGCCTGGTATGCCTGTGCAGTAATCCACCCCCGGATAGGTTGCACAATTAAGACAAAACAACAATGGGCCTGTTCATAACTAATTTATATATTTTTTGTAATGTAATGATCATCATGAAGTTTTTTAAAAAACCTTAATGTTGGGGGGCCCCCGGATCATATATTTTTCCTTTTTCATAAAAAAAAAAATAAATGATAAAACATTTTTTTTGGGGGCCCCCCAGGAACTTGGTGCCCTACGCACTCTGCGTACCCTGCGTATAGGGAGCGGCGGCCCTGGTTGTGACCAACTTTTCCTGACTCTTTGTGTCGCAAAATCACCATTGTTATAAGAGTTTGAAGAAATTAAAATTTATTTGACTTTGGTGAAAGCTCGGCCATCAACTCAGAGAATATTTAAAGTTGTGTAAACGGTGGATAAACTTTTATACTTGATAGCGCTCCGAATAGGATCTCTTGTGGATCAACAAGGTTTTAAAGCTGTGGAACCAACTTTTTCCTGACTCTTTGTATCGCAAAATCACCATTGTTATAAGAGTTTGAAGAAATTCAAATTTATATGACTTTGGTGAAAGCTCGGCCATCAACTCAGAAAATATTTAAAGTTGTGTAAACAGTGGACAAACTTTGAAATTTAAAGAAGAGAACTCATGAACTAAATTCAATGTGAACAAATTACATAAAACAAATAAGCTAAGTCTTATACTTATCTACGTATATTAACCACATACATGGGAGTGTAGGTACTTATTTTCCTTCCTTTAATTTTATTTTATCTTTTCTTTCTATATAGTGAACGTATAATCTTTTTATATTGATTGATTGAAATTTCTGGAAAACTTTATAAATCCTGTGCCTGATTTTTAGTTTAGAGTTGGGAACAAGGACCTAATTAGGGTTTTTCTTTAAAGAGGACCTATTATGCTACTTTTCTGGTCTTAATTTCTTGTTTTACACTGCTATAGAGCAACCTGACACGAATCACATCACAAAAAACTATGTAGATTTTCGGGAAGCTCTTTCTCTTATTTTGGCGATCCAGCACATCCTGTCAACACTTGAGTGTGTGTGCTTCGGCTCCCTCCGCCTGTGCTTCGGCCATCTCCGCTACCCTCCCCCCCTCCTGCAAACCCCACTCCGTTGTGATTGGTTACCTTCCTTCCGGAACACTTTCAGTGGCGGGAAGCGCGAGCATGGACCTATAAGGGCGCGAGGCAGACGCGAACAGGGAAGTGACAGCATTACCATACATGGAAACATCCGCGTGGTGACGTCACAAATTTTTATGCAACGTCACAAATTATGAAAGGCTAGACCGCTTTGAACACGTAACTTCTCCACTGTGTTTAGTGGTCTGCGCAGACACCCCAGACGGTCAGCAGGGAATACGTCGAAATGCATGTAAGTCATTATTTGATAATTTAGTATGGGTAAGCATGACAATGAATCATCATAACAACGTTTATAGGTCATAAAAGTCAAAAAGCATCATAGGTCCTCTTTAAAGAGATCGCGGCGCTCCTGAGGTAAGCAATTCAAACCTACACTACGGCAACACCACTAATAATTAAAGCCACTACGAGTAACATGGCACGTTGGCGTCCCCTTTGGACAAAAGCGGTAGTATTTTTACGACGCACGCTGTCGCAAAGCTGTTTTCTAGCTTGTGCCAGGCGCGTGAGTGTGAACTGAGAAGGGAGCAATATAGTGCATGTCCGTGTGTTGAAAGTGTGAGGACTCTTTTCGGCTCCGTGAGAGTGGTTTTGACACTGCATGAACTAATGCCAGTCACTGCCACACGCACCTGATTGCAATGAGTTGATGC
This sequence comes from Hyperoplus immaculatus, assembly GCA_949357725.1. Lineage (NCBI taxonomy): Eukaryota > Metazoa > Chordata > Actinopteri > Uranoscopiformes > Ammodytidae > Hyperoplus > Hyperoplus immaculatus. The sequence goes on from OX442361.1 coordinate 1,025,931, forward strand.
AGCAGTGTCACCTAACTACTCTCTCTCACGGAGCTGAAAGATTACGTGTCCGACTCCTCACAGAAAGCGAATGAACGATAGACAGCAGTTAGTATGGATCACGATGAGGTAATGTGTTTATGTTGTTGTAAATAATTACTATTTCAGATAATGGTTATCTGATGATGGTGAAGCAGAGCAAACTTTGTGTTAGTACCAACCGCTCATTCATTTAGGAGTAAACACTGCAGTCTAGTTTCGCTCTCGTGAAATTGTATACACGTTGCTTGGCAACGCCCTCGTCCCCCCGTAGCCTATACACTCTCCCTTTTAGCTTTTCTTCATTGCATTTTCTTTTTTTTCTTTGATGGTTCAGCCCCATTATCAGTCATTATGACGATAAATAACTGTATCAAACAAGGCTCCCGCTCCCCTTCCCTCACCTGGAGGGATAGGCTTCTCAATTCACGTTGCTGCGCCACACTGAAATCTGCAACCAATACGGATATGTGACCATAGAGCTTGCACGAGTGAACCGAAAATCGGACTGGGTGTGCGACCAGACCAAAAGCAGTAATAAAAACTATTTAAAAACGTCTTTCTTTGCACTGATGGTCTCGTTTGCTGTTAAAGGTAATTTATGAATATCAGAGGAAACATGAGGCTGTTTAAAAGATATTTAAATGTTACTCGTAGCTGCTTTAAGGATACACATCCCATAACACACTCCTTGAAATAGGAGGTAATTGCATTTATCTACTGGCCTAGCTCATCCAGGTGTATGAACTTAGTGAGGACTTAACGGTAGTCTTTTGAAGTCAGGGGTAATGTAAGGTATTCATCCACCAGAATAATTAAAACCTATTATCTAATCTCCTCCTTTCTAAAAACTTATCCAGGAAAAAGGTCTGAAATCTGGACTTAACCTAGGATAAATTAGAAGAGACATTGTATGTGTCATTAGGGGACAAAACAGGGGGAGATCTGGAGATAGGCAGGGGTCAAAGGGTCTGCTTTAAACCAGAGCCTTTAAGAATAAAAGGTGTGAAGGTTTTTGGTGAAAAGTAAAACCTTTTGGGAATTGTGTGAATTGGCTTTGGTCCTTCTTTCCACGTTGAAGGGTGATGGTCAATGAACACATAAACTTTATAGTGGAACAGGTTTATTCAAGGAACAAATAGACTTGGCGGGCTATATATACACGGAAACGTCCTGGATATCAATTCAGGGGTGTTTAATCTGGTGAAGGGAATACCGGCATATTCATTAACATGCCGTTTCCATTAGCTTGTGGCTGTCAGTGCATCTGTATGAACATAGTTTTTCATGTAGACAAGGATTGGTCATGTCAAACTGTTCAAAGTGCGGCTGAGCTCCTGCATTACTAGCACTAGACATGGTTTTTCTCATAGGTAAACCTAACTGTGGTAACAGCATAGGGTAACAGGCACTGCAAGCTATGGACCTATGGGCAGACGCCAATGGCTTCGCTTCTGGACAGGGGCGGGGGGAGCTGATAGATTGTATATAAAACGAGGGGAGCTGCAGCTCGGTTTCAAAAATAGGCCATTGTGAGATTAGCTGAAAATCAGGGTATAGAGGCATACTACAATAAATGATCTGGAAGTTTTTTTCAGCAAACAACTAAAGAAAAACGTATTAGGGACCTCTAAGACCATATAATATTGACAGAAAAGTGTATAATATGAGACCTTTAATGGTTATTATTAGCCTACTTGCTTGATTTCTTTTTAAATACAGAGGTAATTGGTCGTTTTGGAACATGTATTTCCCAATTTACACTGCATTCCAAATTATAAGGCAAATTAGATTTTCCCAGATTTTCCTAAATAGTCGATGCAAATCACAGTCAGTATCATTTTCAAGTCATCAACCGTTAGAGTATATTTCGAATTTTATTGAACAAACCACCCAATAATAAAAGTATTTTTTTCAAAAATAAAAAACTCCAAATGCACTGTTCCAAATCATTATGCACAACAGAGTTTCAAAACATTTTATAGGTTGTAAACAACAAAAAATTGTCATTTGTTGAATTTGCAGCATTAGGAGGTCATATTTGGTGAAATCAAAAGCTATTTAAATCTAAAACATCTTAACAGGCCATGTTACATGTTAACATACGACCCCTTCTTTGATATCACCTTCACGATTCTTGCATCCATTGAACTTGTGAGTTCTTGGAGAGTTTCTGCTTGAATATCTTTGCAGGATGCCAGAATAGCCTCCCATAGCTGCTGTTTTGATGTGAACTGCCTCCCAACCTCATAGATGTTTTGCCTGATGATGCTCCAAAGGTTCTCAATAGGGTTGAGGTCAGGGGAAGATGGGGGCCACACCAGGAGTTTCTCTCCTTTTTATGCCCAAAGCAGCCAGTGACACAGAGGTATTCCTTGCAGCATGAGATGGTGCATTGTCATGCATGAAGATGATTTTACTACGGAAGGCACTGTCCTTCTTTTTGTACCACGGAAGAAAGTGGTGAGTCAGAAACTCTACATACTTTGCCGAGGTCATTTTCACACCGTCAGGGACCCTGAAGGTGCCAACCAGCTCTCTCCCCATGATTCCAACCCAAAACATGACTCCGCCACCTCCTGTCTGCCGTCGCAGCCTTGTTGGGACATTGTGGCCATTCACCAACCATCCACTACTCCATCCATCCATCCGATTATTCAGGGTTGCACAGCACTCATCAGTAAACAAGACTGTTTTAATATTAGTCTTCATGTATTCCTGAGCCCACTGCAACTGTTTCAGCTTGTGATTATTGTTTAGGGTTGGCCAAATAATAGGTTAATGCACAACTGCAAACTTCTGGATCCTACACCTTGAGGTTTGCGGGACTCCAGAGGCACCAGAAGCTTCAAATACCTGTCTGCTGCTTTGTGATGGCATTTTAGCAGCTGATCTCCTATTCCGATGAATTTGTCTGGCAGAAACCTTCCTCATATTACCTTTGTCCGAACGAACCCGTCTGTGCTCTGAATCAGACACAAATCTCTTCACAGTACGATGATCACACTTAAGTTTTCGTGAAATATCTAATGTTTTCACACCTTGTCCAGAGTATTGCACTATTTGACGCTTTTAGGCAGCAGAGAGATCCTTTTTCTTTCCCATATTGCTTGAAACCTGTGGCCTGCTTAATAATGTGGAACGTCCTTGTTAAGTAGATTTCCTTTGATTGGGCTTACTTAGCAAACTGATTATCACAGGTATCTGAGATTGATTTCAATGATCCAAAGCGCCCTGAGACACAAAACCATCCATGACTTTAAATTAAATACAAAAAATGAAATGTTTATGACACTTAATTCCAATTTGCATAATAATTTGTGACAGACTGTAAAACATAAAAATAAAGCAGCATTGAAAATTCAGAAAATAAATCTTCTTGGCCTACACTAGCATGCTGTTTTAAAAATAACTCAATAGTTGAAATAATAAATACAATGTGTTTCCCCTTAAAATTACTAAATGCATTTAAAAGACAGTAACAGTGTGGCACTTCTGTAAACTTACTGAAACTTGGCTGGGCCATCACTCTCATGCATTCATCAAACTTTTCTCTGCACTGTCTGAGCTGATAGATAGATTGGGTTGCCACGGTGATGTGGAGTCTTAAACTGTTCTTGCTTTGCAAAGCACTTCTTTCTGTTCAGCTAAATTTCCCCATAGAACCGCACTGCGTTTATTATCGACAACAGTTAAATGTCGGTTTGCTTCTGCTCGTTTAACTCTCCCGCGTGCATGCCGTAGTCACGCGTGGTGCGGTACAATTGCGCGTGGTGCGGTACAATCGCGCGCACAAAGCCGCAGACAGAGCAGCTGAAAGATAGAGAAACGCTTGGAGACTCTTGCCACATTTATTTACCGCAAAACGCAGCCTTTCGCGCAGTTATGACCATGGACAAGCACACATCGCGCTTGCTAGTACATTAATTGTGCAGCACAATTTATTTTAAATGTATTTATTAATTTATTTTGGTCGGTAGTCAAGGCGGGGGTTGGCGTTGCTAAAGCGGCGATCTTAGCCTTAAAGCGCTGGGGGAAACACTGCTCTATATCAACATTTCCTGTGATAACAATAATAGCATTAAGTGAGTTTTGTCTTGTTAGGCATGATACTACACAAATTGAATATAAAAAAAAATGAATGAGAAATTTCAGGCAAAATTAGCTCATTAGTTAATTTTTGAAAGAAAAAAAAATTATGGTTGTACTTATTTGAGATAAAATAACACTTTAAAGTAACCTTCCACCTATATTTCTTACATTTGAAAGGTTGGATGTCAGTAAAATGTATTCTCTTATATGCCATTTATACTTTTCTGGTAAACTTATGACGTTTGATGACATTATGTGCAAGTTTTCTAGAGTCGGCGACTGTGGCTCAGGTGGTTAAAGCCCAGGACACACCAGTCCGACTTGTTCCGACTTGTTCCGACTACGCAAAAAATGGAGTCGGCCGTTTCAGGAAGCTCCAGTCTTCCCGTCGCGGCCAAAGAACACACCGAGCCGACTGCTTATTTTCCGTACGCTCTGCGCTTTCGCGGGACGTAATGTCTCCACAACAGCAGGCGGCGCTAATCTGTATTGTGGCCCGAAAAAATACGAAAGCCGGAAATGATGGGACAGCTCTCTAGAGCATAAACATAGATAGAAATACGTATTTATATTTATGGACCATAAGAGCACAATTTTTAGCAGAGAGTGTCGAGCATGGTGTCAAGCAGTCAACAAGGGTTGATGCATGTGAGTACTCGCAAAACGAAACGAACAAACACATTAAAACGATAGCTAGCTGTTGTTAGCTGTTTGTGCTACCCGCCTCACTTCCGGGCTTCACTGATTCGCTAGCCCTCCACCAATCAAATTGCTCCAAATGAAAGACGGTCGGCCGCCGATTGAACATGTTACATACACTTTCACAAACACATTGGTGTTTGGTTAGGCCCCACTTCATACCCTGGAAATCCATTGATAGCACGCGTTCTTGTATGAAGACATACTTTTAGACTACATAGATGTTTAAAAGTGGTGTTCAGCAAGTGCCGTGAGACGAAATCACTTTATGGCAGCTGATCACTTTATTGCACGCACCGGAAAATATACAAGCCGTACAGGCTGTTTTCTCCGAGCCGGGGAGGTGTGTCGTGAGGCATCGCCAACTCGCTTGCGTTTTTTTCTGTCAGTGAGTGGACTGGACTGTCATTGGCAGGCAGCTTATTACTTACTTTATTGAAGTTAATGTGTGCGACAGAAGTGCTTCAGTTACATGCAATACACAGGCAAATCATCGTAACTTCAGCGCAGTAAACAGTAACTTCACTTTGGTGCTTAGTAAAGCAAAGGCAGAGCGCCGTAACTTAATCCAAACGTTCCACAGCAACGCAAAAACCAAGCCAAAGGACCGCAACTGATGTTACGGTCTTCTGCCTTTCCCTCTGCTTTTGAAAGTTACGGCAAAAACAGCATCTTATTTTGATAAGAAAACAACAAAATTGACTCAAGATATTGGTTCATATGATTAAACTGATGGTCGGTGGTCCAAAAATGACAAAAACTAATTTTTAAAAAAAAATTAAGTTACGGTCTCAGGGGTTGACTCATACCCGTCGCTATGGGCGGGCCATAGGGGGCCGGGCCCGCCCCCAGAAATGCTTGTGCCCCCCCACTTGGGGCACAGATCTCTCAAAAAAATTACTTAAATTTTTATTTTATACTATCATAGTAGCTAATTTTGTGTTGATAAATACTAATGTTACATTCTTTATCATCAAAACATTTAAAATATAAATAAACAATGGTGTGATTTTGTTTGATTGATGGGAGTCTATCTACACTGCAACAGCCTATCACGGCCTTACTGAAAAGAAAGTAAGGCTACGTAGGCCTACGTAATACGTCAATGCAGCCGCTCAACAGTTACCGCGCATTTTTGAAAGTGAAGCTGGATGAGTTTTCGCCGGCTTACTATTTCATTTCTAGTTCATCATAATCGATATTCGGTAATGGTTGAAAAGCCCACCAACAGTCTCCTCTGCCAAATCGGATCGTCAAACTGTTGTCACTTTTCGAGCCGCATAACAGACTACTACAAGCCGAAATTATGGACTTGTTCAGCGCGGTGACACTTCTGATTGCGTGAAGCCACAGTTTTGCACTGTGGGAACTCTGCGCTCCTCCAGCCACGGCCATCGAGGCTGTGCCGGAGACCGACCCTGGACCGAACCCGGTCCAAGCAAGAGAAGACGCACAATTTACAATAACCTCCGCGGATTTGCAGTTGAGGAAACAGATAGTCCGTCACAAAGTGACAGACGAAAAGACTGAGTTCAAGAAAGCATTTTACAGTGTTATTGCTGCTGTGCAAGGAGAGATGGATGCGCGTTTTGGAGAGCACAGTAGCGAGCTCATTGGCGCACTGGCTGCTTTGAACCGGAGAAACGCCGCCTCCCGCTGTACTGATAGAAGGGACTGGAGAGAGCACAGCCCTGCCTCCACTCAAAGTAGGCTATCGTGTGTGTGTGTGTGTGTGTGTGTGTGTGTGTGTAATGGCAATGCATATCCCTCTGTTGACTGCTTTAAAATGCAATGTTTGAGATATGCGTCTGGTGTTAGGCTACATCTAATATGTTGAATAGTCAAGTGTTTTATGGATATTCATAAATTGCTTAGTTCTATGTAATGTATTGCTTTAAATTATGAGGACTGATGTTGTAGGCTAATAGGCTACTGCTGTTGGTTAGTTAAACGTGATGATTACGTGCTGCGCGAATAGAGTATAGGACTATTTAAAATATACGTACTGTAGGCTAATAATAATTGTGCCCCCCTATGCATTTCATATGCCCCCCTTAAGACTGAGGTCTGGCGACGGGTCTGGGTTGACTAACGGTTTCCCGCTTGCCCGGGGCAAGTGAAAATAACGTTCGGGCAAGTTGAGATTGCTTTTTGGTTGCCCGAACGGGCAAGTGGATTTTAGGGGGGTTGTCAGTAGTCTAAGCTATTTATTCTTGTGTTTTAGAGTCTGCAAAACATTTTTTTCCCGCTAACTCACAAAATAGATCGGCTATATTTGCAATTGAGCAGCCAGCAGCATCGCTCTCTCTCTCTCGCACTCTATCACTCTCTCTCTCTCACTCACACACACACACACACACACACACACACACACACAACAGCAAGGTGCGCGCAGTTTCGCTGTCTATGTTCCGAAAGCCGGGTCTATTAGGCTACGGACCTGGTTCCGCTATATTCAAAACCCAGAAATCAATAACGTTTGAGTTTATCGATACCGCTATGGAGTCCAGTAGGTCACATGATGTAATTTTAAATATCAAGTAGAGTCGGGTCATCTTCAACTAATTAGGCCTACTTCGGCGTATTATCCCGTCACTGGTCCGCATCATAGACTGTAAAGAGTGTTGTAGGCCCTACCTTCCACTGTCTTGAAGAAACTCCTTCAACCCGCTTAAACTCAGTCTCCCCAAAAAAAAAATCTGTCCGCTGAGCTGCTGACGCTGCAGACGGCTCGGCACGTCTCATCATTCATTCAAATCAGCGATGATCAACAAATGAGAGATTGTGTAGCAAGTCCCGCAGTTAAAAAAATTGATAGTTTTGAAATCCATATTAAAATCTGCAGGATAAAAAATCGCAAACGGTTCAACTGTGATGTGTTCAGGTCGGCTCAGTAAAATGATTATTAGGCACAAGTCAATAAAAATATGTGATTTGTTTAAATGTAACATCAAGAAAAAAATAAATTGTAATTTTTCGCAAGAAGCTTGAATAATACAGTTTGGGTGAAAAACTTGTTTTCCCAGCAGTATAAAATAAATAGTAGGCCTAAATATGGAATTATGACCTGTTTTAAGCCCTATCCTTAGCTCTGCTCATCTTATAAGCAATTAAAGCAATAATACCAGTTCTCTTTTAACAAAATAATAGAAAAGTATCAATAAAGATTTGGATTGTGGGGTCTTTATAATGGTATCAATATGAATAGAAATTAATGATCTACTTACAGTATAACTGGGCAATAGCTTTAATATGGTGGACTTTAATCATTTTATTGCACACGATCACTTTTTGGCACAATGTGAACGTTTTAAATAAGTAAAATAAGTTAAATTTTTCTGAACACATTTGTGTGGAAGCTAACATTCAGCTTGACTCTGAGCTAGACTGAGTTGTCTGAGCCCCCCAAAACCAGGCCAGATGCCTGGCAAAAAGAGGCCCTTTCACGATGCTGCAGCACTTGGTATTGTGTGATGTCATGATATATAGGCTTATATGAATTGTTGTTGGTTGTATGTGGTCAGGATGAGACAAGTAAGCAGTGTTTGCATTTAAGAGATACGGTTCGCTAAAATGTATAATATAATTAGTAGGGCTGTCAAATTAACGCGTTAATTTCGATTAATTAATCACAGAAAAATTAACGCGATTAAAAAAATTAACGCAGATTAATCGCACTTATATTACACTATATTGCCCTTTGACCCGGTGCAAAAGAGGTGAGACGATAGCGGAGCTGCACCTGTAGTTTGCGGACACGGCCCGCACGGGATTAAAGAGTGAAGAAAGAAGCATAGAGAGGGCTCTATGGACGTTTTATGGGCAAATAAGATAGAAGGTATAGGAATACGTCTTATGTTATTCTCCGCAGTGTCTGTGCATTGATTTAGTGGGTGCCTAATTAACAATGTAGGTTCAAAACAACTCTCAATCTTCCTCTGTCTCAATTTTGTTTGGTAGCTGCGATCGTCTACAGCAAACACACACACAGCCTTTGTGTGAGTGTGTGTGGTGTGTGTGTGTCAATATTTTTGGCTATGAGTAGGACGATGTTGAACGAGTCGGCATAGACTATGGACACCTGTGTGGCAGTGCAGCGCTGTCTGTTGTGGGAGATAGACAGTCGTCATTTAGCCTGCTTGTTTTTTTTCCGGCGCTAGTAGTTCAGAGAGAGAGAGAGACGAACGGTAGCCTATACAGTTGTTTATAAACAGGCATACAAGTGTCATACAAGTATGCGATTAATTTAGATTAATTAATCACAGAGCCTGTAATTAATTAGATTATTTTTTTTAATCGCTTGACACCCCTAATAATTAGCCTATATATATCATTGTTTAACAGTTTTTTTTGGGAAAGTGAACACGAATTTGGGCAAGTAAAACATTACCCAGAGCCGGCCCGAGGCATAAGCGAACTAAGCGGCCGCTTAGGGCCCCCGACTGCCTGGGGGGCCCCCTCCAAAAAAAAAAAAATGTATTTATTTTTTTTTTTTTTCAGTTTGTGTGTTTGATATTAACATCATATTGTGCAAATGTGAGTTATCATACAAAAAAAGGAATAAAATGTTTTGGTCTAGATAATTAATAGCCTAAAAATGTAATCAGTTCATCTGGGAGGAAATCCGAAATTATCTGATCATGTCACGTTCACATCCATGCACAGTATGTATTGAGTTTATTTAAAAACAATTGGAAATGGGGCTGCCCTCAGTTGCCCATGCACTGTGTATAGTCTATAGCCTATTTCAGCCTTGTCTGTGGAAAAAAAGATACAGTAGCTGGACAACAGAGTTCTTCTGCTTAGTTCCTCACACTGCATTTAAATGCATTCACTATATTACAGAGAAATATGTCCTGTAAAAGAAAAAGAGCTCCAAGCCCAACCCAGAGGACCCTCCATAATATTTTATTTTATATTAATATATATATATTTTTTTTTATAGATATTTTTGGGGCATTTTTATGCTTTATTGATAGTGCAGAGAGACAGAGGTGAAATGGGGCAGAGAGGGGAGTGACATGCAGAGAACGACCGCGGGTGGGAATCGAACCCGGGTCAGCTGCTGGGCCCGGCCCAGGAGGGGGACGCCTTACTATATTAATATTTTTATGGAAAATCCATGTGTCCTTCTTCAATAGCTTCTAATTCATCTGACCCAGTGTCTCCAAATTATTTGTTCACACAATTTCGCAGATTTAGCCTCTTAATTTTCCTCTCAAAGTGCACCAGATTCATGCATTTCACTTTAAAAAGGTTAAAAAAATCTCCCGGGGGGGGGCATACCCCCGGACCCCCCTAGGAGGGTCTGAATCTCGCCTGTCAAATATTTTCACACAGCCGCACAGTGGAGGCACTAGCGGAAAACAGTGGGTGTGTGAAGGATATTTAACAAATATCTATAGTTTCAGCAGCACTAACATTGGAGAGGGGCCCCCTAATCATATTTTGCTTAGGGCCCCCTGAAGGCTTGGGCCGGCTCTGACATTACCTGTACTTGCCCTATGGGCAAGTGCTTTTGAAACCTTAGTGTCAACCCCTGGGTCTTTTGCCTTTGCACGGCAGAATAGAGCATACCTGCTAAAGAGGAGACTGAAGAGAGTAACCCCCCATAACAAACAGCAACTGAAAGAGGCTGCGGTGAAAGCCTGGAAAAGCATCACAAAAGAAGAATGCAAAAGTTTGGTGATGTCAATGGGTTACACGGGCTTGATGCAGTTATTGCAAGCAAAGGATTTGAAACTAAATATTAAGTCTTATTCACTAACCCTTATTTTAAGTCTATCTGTTCCAATATTTATGCTCACCTAAAAATGTGGTGTTCCTTTATAAATAATGCTATCTTCTCAGTTGTGTATCATACCTGGAAATCAAAGCTGACATTTTGATCTATTTATTATTATTATTATTATTATTATTATTATTATTATTATTATTATTATTATTATTATTATTATTATTATTATTATTATTATTTATTATTTATTTTTCTATTTGGAAATGAAAGCTGAAATGTTGAGCTATTGTCTCTTATTCATATTTTGGTGTCAAACCCAAATGTTTCCAGTCTACAGCATAAATAAAGGAATTGGCCTCACTGTTCCAATACTTTTGGAGAGCACTGTATACATCTATACTGTACATTTACACAATGTTCATTTCCATAAAAGGATCTTTTGTTAGCATTTAGTACGGACATTATCTGGGTCATATTCTCTGGATAAAAGGCAATAGGCATACACCTAGCATACACAGTTTGGTTAATAAATGGTATTAACCAAACTATAAAACATGGAACATAATAAAATAGTTAGTCTAATTATTTGTTATTATTATTATTAGTGCTGTCAGTGTAACGCGTTATGAACGGCGTTAACGCAAACCCATTTTAACGGTGTTAATTTTTTTATTGCGTGATTAACGCTCTTCATGGCCTAGCAAACGTTGTGGTTTTTTCTCATGCTGTTGCATCAACTATTAATGTTAGAACAACTGTGTGTGATTCTGGGACTTAGCGGAAAAAGAACAGAAAAGAAAGCCTGTCATTTGCAAAAGTCTTAGTTATAATCCTGCACGCACACCCACACCTCAATGAATGTTAGTGGCAGCCGGCACATTGTGGGCTATTTGCACTGAATTGCAAATTATGATATTTTAGAAGAAATACACTGAATTACAAGGGTGTAGAGAATGGGTGTGATAAGAGCATTAAAATGAGATAAAAATAATGGGACAAAAAGAAATCAAGGGACATTTAGGCTAGAATAGATAAAAATGCGATTAATCGCAAATTAACTATGACATTAATGCGATTAATCGGGATTAAATATTTTAATTGTTTGACAGCACTAATTATTATTTTAGCCTAAGTATTTGTACAATTTAGGCTAAATTAAATTGGTTGTTGTAAATGTTTTGGGATAGATCCTCCAAGGCTTATTTCAGACTGTGGACTTGCATTACTGAGCCTGTGTGTGCTCAGGTGGCTGTAATGGCGCTGCACTCTGCCCTTTGTAGCGAGCATACATTCAAAAAGAAAGACTGGCGGCTCCCACTAACGTTCATGAAGCTCTAGGTGTGAGTGCAGGGTTACAAAAATGGCAAATCACAAGCTTGTTGTTCTCTTCTTTCACTGCGTAGTCCCAAATGGAAGACATGATTCAAGATTCAAGAAAACTTTATTTATACCCAGGGGGCAATTAAGGACATGCTGCTATTGACTGCGGGGCTGGGAAGCGCTAAGTTCCTGTGTTTGCTTCAAAATAAAAGTAATCTCACTCTTCGCCAGTTAAATGCTTTTTATTTGAGGCTGAAGCTGTAGGAGATGTTCAGTTTGAATTAGCAGCGCCAGTTTGTCCTTCTTTCCATCATTCACTGAAGTACTTTCCGGAGCGCGATTTTTTCCTTGCATTTATTTTTTCACTTGTTTCCTTTTTTTAAACTCAGTAACAGATGTGCTACAAAATGTAGCTAAGTACAATACTTTAAAAAAAGTACTCAAGTAAAAGTAAAATTATAGATGGCGCGTAGATGCGTTACACGCGCTAAAGCAACACTTTAGGCGCGTTAGCCGCATATTAGCCTTGTAGGGGAGAACGGGGTAATTTGTCAGGCGGGTAGGTTGTCACTGTCTGTTAAATTTTGATATGTAAATATCCACAACTGGGATCAGAGGTCACCTACATAGTCTTCCTTGGAGTTAGACTGCTGCATTTGAGGTGAGAGGACTGATAGTGTTTTTCATGTCAAATTGAAAATATTTAGCTCCTCAGTATTTTTCTTCTAGGCTTTTACACAATGGTTTTATAACAAAACACTTGTTACCCTAAACAAGTGTGAAGAGTAAGCTATAGTTTAGATTGTTTTAGCAAGCTAATTAGTTGTCAGATGGTTGTTGGCCTTGATGCTAGCAATAAATTCCAGTTGGGGTGGGTCGTCACATTTTTTGGGGGGTTGGTTGTCACATGTTATCCAAAGGATGCAGCCAGGAAAGGAACCCAATAACAAAAGAAAATGTCAAGCTGTATCCTCACTGGCACCCCAGAGAAGGAGAGAATTGAGCAGGAAAGGCAACTGGCATGCAAAAGAGAAAAAGGGCAACAAAATCAAAACGACCCAGAGCATCCCAAACTAGACCAGTTGCCAAGGCTACTGCACCCCAGTGCACTCCACCCCAGCTGGGGAAGAAGAAACAGAAGAGAAAGAGACAGGAGGAGCAATCTTCATCAGATGAAGAGGATAGTTTATGTTTGGTTTGTATGGAAACGTTCTCCAGCACCCGTTCAGGGGAGGTAAGGGAGAAGTGTTGTATGTGCAACCAGTGGGCACACAATCTCTGCTTAGTTAGAGTGAGCAGACTCTACATTTGCCATCACTGTAACTCAGATAGTGAATGTGTGTATCCTACTGTAGTTGAGTAGGCTATTATTGTTAGACCTATTTGTTTTGTTCTTTATGTTGATACATACAGTAGGTTGGTCTTAATATGAATTTCATTTTTGTTAATTCTTTGATCATTTTGTGTTCAGATGCATACAGTTATGTAGGCCTATTTTTCAACTTGACAATGAAATTAAACTTTCAAATGTAGTTCTACTTTCTTGCCTTCTTTTTACGATTTTTCCCATAAAGATAACATTGTGACATCCGACCCAATGTGTTAGTGTCTTTGATGGTAAATTTCTTCTTTATTACAATAAGTTAGAAAAAGTGAGGGGTTCACATTTCAAGCCAACACCTTAAGCTTCAATTTAATGTAGGAATTACTATCGAAAGATGTTTAGGTGATGAACAATTCTTACTAGAGTAAAAAGTGTGCCTACTTACCCCGGGCTCCCCTATATACGCACCTTACGCACCTACGCGCAGAGTTCAAAATGATTGACTTTTTACGCTCCTACGAGTGACGCTTAACAGCGTTGAGCTTGACCCGACGTCACATACATTGGCACGGTCGGAGAACAGTGTACACAGAGACTGAGAAACACATAGGAGGGAAATGTATTGCGGGCGGCCGGTGCTGTATGAAGCCGCTCGGGAATAGAAGACGTGGGGAAAGTAAACCAGGAGAATGGACTTCCTGGTTAATTCAGTGAATATGTGCGGCTGTGCTTTAGCCGATAAACCAAGTTAGCGCCGAATAGCATTAGTTAAATCACCCGGTTGTGTGCGGGGGGCTAGCGCCTCAATATTATGAACCCAAATATGACGGCTCTGTCTGGGGAACTTTCACGACAAGTACAGAGAAGCACTGGTGTTTATATCTACGCCAGTCATGGTCCCCTGTCACAGCCAGGTAGGGTAATGTTGGCTACTTGCCTTTATTTTGTGACCGCCGTGCACACGCTGCTGTAACTATGTTTGTTATGTAGCTGCCTTGCTGTTTGTATGAATTTCCGAGCGGCGTGAATATGCAATGCTGTTTTAATGCTAGGCTATTTGTGCTGTTCAGTTGCTGTTTATTTGCCTTTTGGCACAGTTGTTGGCCGTGTTGTTGTTGTTTACGTGCGGACATGCACGCTGTTGTGTCGGGTCGGGTCTGATCGCAGCCATGGTTGATTAGGGGAAATAAATGATCGGGAGGGAGACTATAGGCGCTATACGTGCGTAGAACCAATTTTGACACAAAATGATCAAGCAACATTTTAGATGCGTAACGCGTGTAGTGTTGCCACACCTTTATACTCACACACACACACACACACACAACACCACGTGTTCAATGTTTTCTGACGTTTTCTGTTTTACTTTTTTTTTTAAATCTTACTTATATACATTTGTGTTATGTAATATTAACATCTCATTACATACTTTGTATTGACAGAGCGAGCTCCATAGGAACTGTTCATCTGTCAGTGAACTTGCCACCATTGCCTCCATTGGCAGCCATCATCTTTCTCTCCACAATGACATGGACTGTAGCTGGAAGCCTTTTGGTTTGTTCTGCTTTACTAACGTTAGGGTTCTGGGATGGATTTCAGTTTGATGTGTTGGTGTGCTGAAGCCATTGTGTTTTATTGAGTCAACATTGATGATTTTAAAATTTTATCCTGATAAGACTTACACAATTGATTACAACATAAGAAGAGTTGAATGTGCAAAGCAAGTTGGAGCACACTGCTGGGTTTAAGGCTGTTCCTGTTTCTTTTCTCAGATAAAACCAACTACAAACAGCTGCTTGGCGCCATGGACTACTCCTTCCTCTGTGCCTATGCAGTGGGAATGTATCTCAGGTAAGATGGCACCAAGAGGTGGGAACTTCTTTCCACATCAATGTTGAAAAGGAATAGACGAAGAGCAATATATACTGTAATGTGTGCATGTGTGCGTAGTGGTGGCCAAAATTATTAGAACACCTGAAAGATCTGAAAATATTGACCTCTTTATTTGCCTCATCATAAACATGGTTTCATTTCATAAATGTTCATGAACTATGCAGATGGTTGTTATGAGTACAACAGACATCAGATGAAGTCAGTCCTACTGTTTTTATCCACTTTTAACTTTAATATTTGGTATGTCATTGTCCACCTTTTGCAGCAATTACAGCAGCACATCTCTCATATTTCCTGAAAACTTGAACACTTACGGCCTCCACACATATCCTGCGTCTACCTCTGGAGCACGTTGCCTTACCTTACTGCTGCCTCTCTCGCGCTCTAATATGAGTCTGGACAGTAATCCGTGCGCCCCATTGCCATTATTATTTTTTTTTTCACATTTTCGCTTGTTGGAAGTTTTATTTTGAAAGGGACACACCAGGAAATGGTTAAACTACAGCGAAAGCTGCCGGTGTGATGTCAATATGACTCTCAGAAGAGTATTTCTCTATCAGTTAAAGCAGAGAGACCCGAGAGAGACGCGCGGCTCTCAGAAAAAAATAGGCGAGGCTCCTGGGGTAAAGGCCAGGACACACCGGCCGATAATCGCCGTCGTAGAGTCGGGAGGGGGCGGAGACACGAATCTGTTTGGTGTGTGCCGTGAAATCGGCCGTCGTAGATGTCGTCGGGCTTCTTTGGCGGCGGGCAGTCTTTTAGTTGGAGCAATTTGATTTGTGGAGGGCTAGCGAATCAGTGAAGCCCGGAAGTGAGGCGGGTAGCACAAACAGCTAACAACAGTTAGCCATTGTTTTAATGTGTTTGTTTGTTTCGTTCAGCGAGTACTCACATGCATCAACCCTTGTTGACTGCTCGACACCATGCTCGACACTCTCTGCTTAAAATGGTGCTCTTTATGGTCCATAAATATAAATACGTATTTCTATCTATGTTTATGGTCTAGAGAGCCGTCCCATCATTTCCGGCTTCCTTATTTTTTCGGGCCACAATACAGATTAGCGCCGCCTGCTGTTATGGAGACATTACGTCCCGCGCAAGCGCATAGCGTACGGAAAGTCAGCAGTCGGTTTGGTGTGTTCTTTGCACTTTTTCGGCCGCGACGGGAAGACTGGAGCTCCCTGAATCGGCAGTCTCCATTTTCGGGTAGTCGGACTGGTGTGTCCTGGCCTTAAAGGGGAGCGTCGCTGCAGACGTGCCTCTGACGGGCGTCTGCAGCGCGGCACAGGTTGGATGCGTGGCCGCTCTACGTTGATTACACGGTCAGTGACAAAAAGTCCGACGCAGACGCGCAGTAGACGCTCAGTAGAGGTAGGATGTGTGTGGGGGCGATTATGTTATCCCATGCCTTCTGCGACTCAAGCCAAAGGCTTTCCTTTGAATATACAATAGATCTGTCCAGTTTATTTTTCAACTCGCCCCAAATGAGCTTGATGGGGTTGAGGCTTGGACTTGGAGGGGGCCAGTCCAGTATTTTTTTAATGTTTTGATAAGAAAGTGTGCATTGTCAAGGCATCAGCGCTGCAGGCAACGCTTGTTACTTTAGTTTTCTTTTACTAGACTTCCCGTTACGCCGTGAAAAGGGGAGGAAAGAAGGCGTTGCATATAAGCGTGTAGGAGGGGCATGGAATGGAGTAGGCAAGTGGTGTGATTCGGATGAGAGAAAAAAAATGGTGCATGCGTCTGAGCGTAGAATATTCTGCGCTCTTTTTAAATTGGTCACGGGTCCGGATAGGACCATCACTGGGTCTGTGCCTGTAGATGCCTGCACTACATTGACAGTTCCCCCTGCAACCAATAGCAGAGGCATTGATCGCCTCTTGACTGTTAATGACTTGCAGTAAGATAAAATGCGAGGCAAAATGAGATGATGCTTGTAGTTTGTGTACACAAGGTGAAGAGTTTTCACTTACCAAGTCTTAAATCAACACCACTGAAGTCAAACCAAAGTGAAAAGTTTGAAAACTTTTGATACATTCTAACTTCATCTTATCCTTTTCAAACCTGTTTTTATGTCCGTTCCATTTTCATTCTTATGTAATGGACTGTGTGCATGTGATTTCTATATTGTAAAGCACTTTTTGTGTTGCATTTCTAGTATGTTACCCCCTGGGCGCGTCTGCGTCTGACTCTTTTTTTTTTCGGCGACCGTGTTAACACACTACAGCTCCACACATCCAACCTCAGACGCCCTGCTGTCGCCCGTCGGAGGCGCGTCTGCAGCGGCGCTCCACTTCACCTCAGGAGGAGGATACTATTTTTGCGGGGAGACACGTGTCTCTCTCGGGTCTCTCTGCTTTAACTGATAGAGAAATACTCTTTTGACAGTCATACCAGCAGCATTCGCTGTAGTTTCACAATTTCACGGTTTGTCTCTTTCAAAATAAAATTTGCCACAAGCGAAAATGTGTGGAGAAAAAAGGCATGGAGGCACTAGGATAACGGTAGAAACTCAATATTAATCATATGCATCATAAAATGACATTAAACAACTTCATATTAATGGGAATTATCTATGAAAACTCTGTGTAGAAAGTCAGGGCTTTTAGAAGCAGCGCTGCAGCAGCAGCTGAGACGTTACATGTGTGGCCGGAAACAGCGAGAGAGACGCAGCAGTAACAGACACAGACGCGCTCCAGAGGTAGACCAGGATGTGTGTTCCAGTGGTTATACAGATAAAGCATCTTCTTACTCTTCTTCATTCCAATAAGAACAGTTGTTGAGTGGAAGACAATGCAAATGTTCATAATCTGCCAATGATAGTAATCCCTCTGAAAGTTCTGTAAACCTTCACTGTAAACTAACCACTCACTTATGGTACACTGAAAACCCTCAACTTGTGTCAAACAAACAGCACTGTAACCTAATCACCATGTGCAGAGCTTTTTAACAACCTTATAAATGAGAAATATTGTTTGCGGTTATATGATGTCCCCACTGTGTGCAGTGGGATCATCGGGGAGCGCTTGCCCATTCGACTGTACCTCACAGTGGGCATGCTGGCCAGTGGCCTTTTCACCTGCCTGTTTGGACTGGGTTATGTCTACAACATCCATAGCCTGGCCTTCTATATATCCGTCCAGGTGAGACACATTGGAATGCATCAGGTTGTATGCGCCAACTTGCAGTGCTTGCACTAGTCACAAAATTTAATAAGTTAAGTTAAGAAAACACACACACACACACACACACTCGGTTGTCCATTGATTTTGATGATGACGTCCACTTTTAACCTTTTTGTAAAACATTTTAAAGAAACAAGAACCTACTTCATCACTGACTTACTTGTTCCCTATCCTATCATATGGCTACCACAGCACAAACAGCACAGCCACCTTCAACAGACCCAGGCTCTGTACAAACAAGCTCCAGGTAGTGTCAATGCCAATTCTACATGTCCTATCCTACTACAAGACTAACCCAGCCTAAAAATAGCAACGCATCTTCAACAGACCCAGGCTCCGTACAAGCCATCTCCAGGTAGTGTCAATGCCGATTCTACAGACCCTATCATAAGGCTAACAGCCTAAAAAACAGCATAGACACCTTCAACAGACCAAGGCTCCGTACAAGCAAGCCCCAGGTAGTGACAATGCCCATACTACCCATCCCCATGATTCCACATCTATCTCTGAGATTTGATGTGGCTATACAACCCAATCATAGATAGGGATGGGAATTTATAAGAATTTAACGATTCTGATTCCGATTCTGCTTATCGATCCGATTCCTTATCGATTCTCTTATCGATTCTCATTGGGTGAGAAAACAAGTACAGATGTGTTTATTTGTATTAAACTGCTTAAATATCTGATCAGAAGAGTGTCTAGTGTGTGCAAAGATTATCAAGAGTACTTTAGGCTTAGGAAATTGTCAATTGTCACATTAATTGGTCCGGACTAAAAAAAGGTTTGCCTTTTTAAGCCCAAATGCCATTATGTTCCCTAAAAACTAAAAACACAGACTGAAAACAGTCAAGGAAGAGCTTGTGCCCTTTGGAATATTAACTGTGCTCATTTGCACTTGAAACAAAATTCAACTGACATAAAAAATACAAAGAAGTCTTCTGTAAAGATAAGACCAACTATCAACTTTGGCAAATTAACCATTTGTTTGCAGAAAAAATATCATGTATGCCCTCTCAGGAAGGATACGAGATATTTTATGTACATGCTGTTCTAATGTGCAGCGCGCTGTTTATTATTATTATATATATTATATAATATAACGGCCTGTCATCAGACACATTTGCACATCGGTCGCTCCTCAAGTAATCCAAGCCTTTTTTTGTATGGGCAGAGATCGTTATTTTAAGTGTGTAGTTACAAAGTTTCATGTTTAACTTTAGTGAACGGTTCGTCTCAACCACCGTGCGTAACGTGCATTAGAACAGCTGACGGGAGGCAAAAGAAAAAGGCTCTCGCCGTTATATCTCTCTTCCTTTTTTATAAGCCCGCCCGCTGTTTATTATTAATATAACGTCCCGACATCAGACACATGTGCCGGATGGTTTTTGCACATCGATCGCTACATCAAGTTATCCAAGTCAGTGCTTTTTGTATGGGCAGAGATCGTTATTTTAAGTGTGTCTTTATGAAGTTTATTGTTAAACTTAAGTGTAGACTATTGTTTCCTTATCACCGCCGAGTTCCGCTGCATGTTGTTTTGGGTTCGTCTGCACCCGCCGTGCGTAAAGGCGGCACTATAACAGCTGACGGGAGGAAAAAGAAACAAACCAGTTGATGTACGTGAGTAAACACTGCGGGGCTTAAGGCAGCGGTCAAGAAAACCTTTTTGCTTTGCTTTTTGCTGCTCTCACCTTTTTATCTCTCTCCCTCTTTTATTAGCCCACACGTATGCCTACACACACATTAATTCTCACACATTTCATGTAAAAGTCCAATGGGGAATCCTGGTGTCAACTAGACAGGCAGCGGACATTTAAACGTTTAACCATCACGATCGCCGACTGCTCGCTTGCGCTCGTGCTTGTGCGCGTGTCATTTGACGAAATGGAAACTTTACAATTGTTGCAAGTGGCCGTATTGTCGTCTTTTCAAGTGAAAAACAACCATCAGTTAGAGAGATTCTGTCTCAACGCCATGTTTGCTGCGTTCTAAACCAAAACAATGCATCGTGAGTGTCAAGTCATGACGCATTTGCAACGAGCGGAATCGTTAAGCAGGCATGTTAAAGATTCCAAGGAATTGGTTGACTCGGCACCGGTTCTGAAGAGGAACCGGGTCTCGATTCCCATTCCTATTCATAGACCTACAGAACCTCTGACAAGTAGGACATGTAAATGTGTCTGTAGACACCAAGGGCTCCACAGGAGTTTTCCTCCTGTCCCTCTTCTGCTGACTCCTGGCTGTCCTGTCCTCCTCCAGCCTAAGGGTGCCCTCCTTACACACCTGCCGCCATGTGGTGCGGTCAGCAGCAGTAACTTCCAGGTCCTCAGGACTGATGTTACATTTCTTCAATGTGGTCTTCTTCATCTGGTCCATGTAGCGCTTCTTCATCCCCCCCCAGCCGAGCGTTGGCCATGACTTAACTGGCCGTACAACACTCTGTGGGGCAGTCGGTCCTGGGGCATTCTCCCCACATGTCCAAGCCATCTCAGCTGGTGCTGAGTGACCAGAGCCTCAATACTTCTACAGTTGGTCTTTGCAAAGATTTCAGAATGAGGAATATGATCACGCCAAGTGATGCCAAGGATATGCTGCAGACAGCGCATGTAAAAGTTCTCCAGGGACCTGAGGTGGCGGCTGTAAGTGACCGGAGCTCCACAGCCGTACAGCAGCGTGCCTATACAGACAGCATGGTACACAGACACCTTGGTGTGGAAGTTCAAGTCCTTGTTTTGAAAGACCCAGTGTCGCAGTCTACCAAAGGCAGCAGACGCTTGCCTGATGCAGTTCTGGACCTCTTCATCAATGCTGCAGTCATCGGAGAGCATACTCCCCAGGTATTTAAATTACGGAACTACTGATGTTCATAAGCAACAGTAAAGACAGGCATAGTGGAAGGGGGGCTGGCACTCCATTGACAAATAACCTCTGTTTTGGTGGTGTTGATGGTTAAACCCATCCTGCTGTATGCTCTGGCTACAGCATTAAGGACAGACTGGAGCCCTTCTGGAGAGTTAGCAACAAATTCGCAATCATCTGCATACTACAGTTAAAGGACCCTTCCATCAAGCAGTTTGGTGGTAGCTTGGAATCTCCTGATATTAAAGAGGTTTCCATCCAGTCTGAAGTCTACATGCACACCACTGCTAGTCTCAATCTCCTTATGGAGAAGCTGAGTAACACAGAGCCCTGCTTGACGCCTGTACGAACAGGGAAAGGAGCGGACTCTTTTCCTCCCATGGTCACTCTAGCAGTCATATCATCATGGAACTGACAGAGGATGTTAACAAATTTTTTGGAACAGCCAAACTTTAGGAGGAGGTCCCACAAAAGTTCTCTCTGAACAGAGTCAAATGCTTTGGAGAGGTCAACAAAAGCTATAAAAACATCCTGATGTTGTTCCTGGCACTTCTCCTGAAGCTGCCGTGCTGTAAAGATCATGTCGACCGTACTCCTGCTTTTTCTGAAGCCACATTGTGATTCAGGCAGCATTGACTATGTGATGTTACTGACCAATCTGTTCAGCATCACCTCAGCCAGGACCTTACCAGCAACAGCCAGTAGTGAAATACCCCTACTACACACACACACACACACACACACACACACACACACACACACACACACACACACACACACACACACACACACACACACACACACACACACACACACACACACACACACACACACACACACACACACACACACACAGTAAGTGCTAGCATTTGCTCATCAGTTCTCTGCTTGGGGCACAGGTTAGTTAGCTATTGTGTTACATTCAATTCCAATTACACATATCGTGTTAATGGAGGCTCTGGAATGTATTGCCATATCAAAAATGTGTATAAGCTCATTCTGCCACTCCAAATATACATAACATCACAGATGGATGGCCACACACGAAGAGACACGCGGCAGTACATTATCATAGTTGTATGTACCAATGCATTTACACATAGTCACATAAGTACATTTGCAGTCAATTAAGAAGGTGGCTAGACATCTTGGGTTCTTATACCTCATTATTAAATAAATGCTGTCATTTATTGCCATTTCAGGTGGCAAATGGCTTGGTCCAGACCACTGGCTGGCCCAGTGTGGTGACCTGCATCGGTAACTGGTTTGGAAAAGGAAGGTAAGCTTAAATCTGTCCTGATCCTAGACTGACTTTGGCAAAGGAAAAGTCCAATATGGAAGTTAAAGGTGTAGTCAGTGATTCTGGAGAATACTTGTTGACGAAATCCCTTTTTGTCAAAACCAGTGAATATGTCCTCACAATCCCCTTCCTGTCCGTACTGTGTGTGTGCTGAGAAAATCAGGTGTTAATACACAGACTACGCTCTGTAAACAGGTATGTTAACAAAAGGTGCCCACTTAGCTAACAACATCCCTGTTTACAGTGCCTAGGCTGTGTATTAACACCTGATTTCTTTCAACGGACACACAGTACTGGCAGGCAGTGGATTGTGAGGAGATATTCACAGTGGATTTTCTGATTTAAAGATGGTGTGTCATATAGATGTATTACTAATATTGTGACTGAATATGACAAAGTTATATCAACATACCATAAGAAGCTGTAAGACAGTATTATGCAGTCGATATAATGTCTTCGACAGTCAATAGATCGGCTCTCTACATTTCATTCACATAGACATACATTTCAAAAAGTTGATCACAAAAAAGACAAACATTATACAGACGTATGACTTTATAATATTAAATGATTTGCTTAAAACAATAACCAGCGCTGCCCTATCATTAGCTGAGAGTGACACTGAGTAACAACAAGACAGCTGCTGAAACCACAACCTATATTAGCTTTCTACCTAATGCCTTCTTACCTGAAGTATGGAAATCTCTTGTTTGCACCTTGGCTTGCTGCATAATATAGTATAGAAAGCAAGTATGATTAATTTCTCTGCTGTAAGAAAATTATGTTTACACATAAAATGACATGATTTAGGACAGAAGGAAAAATGAAGGAACAGATTGATCCTGTGATGTGTGTGTGTTGCTGTCAGGCGTGGACTCATCATGGGCCTGTGGAACTCTCACACATCAGTGGGGAACATCCTGGGCTCTCTGATCGCAGGCTACTGGGTCTCCTCCAACTGGGGCCTGTCCTTCATCGTCCCAGGGCTCATCATCGCAGTCATGGGTGTGGTCTGCTTCCTCTTTCTCATTGAGCGTGAGTGCAGCCTCCTCATTGGCCCGGGAGCTACAATATCTTAATCTGTGGCTGAATGGCATTTTTGTGTATTGACCATTTGGCTACTTGTACAGTTGCTCTTCTTACTCAAAGTGAAAAACCATTTACAGTGCTAATTCCCACACTAAGACTGCATTCATGTCAAAGAAGATGGTGCGTCAAAAATGAAGGTTTCTCATTCATAAGAATGAGACCCATCTGACTTAGCGGCTCTGCAAATAAAACCATGAAAAAGTAGAAACCTGCTCAACTTTTGGAGAAACATAGCCTCATCAAATACTCTGCTTGTGTTCCACATACCCGTATATACACAACAACCTTGGTGACCAGGAAGGTACTGTATTATTGCGATTACTGTACATAGGGAAGAGCAGGAGCTGTTTGTAAAAGTTCACTAGAGATTTTCAACTGTAAACTTCTGAGACTCTATGTGGAACGCAAGCAGGGTCTATGCCCTTTGTCACACAACATACCCCTTTCACACGATGCAAAATCGGGGCTGGTTCAGAGCTGGTACTCAGTTTGAACCAGTTCTTTTGTTTCTCACCACCAGAGAGCCGGTTACTGGCCTGAAAACTGGTTCCAGAGCAACTCCAGTTTAGAGCTGGTCTGGAACTGTGAACCGCTTACGTCAGGGGCCGGGGGAGAGATATCCTGACCAACTAGACCAACTCAAACCTCATGCCCGCCATATTTAAAAACACAGCTACTAAGAATGTAAACATAATATAATTATCGAATGTAGCGACCAAATCGACCAGCGAAAATACACTGTATGGGACCTGTTTGGTTAACGAAGCAGAGCAAGGGGCAGCACGTATTTTTAAAAAAAAAAAAAAAATAAAAAAAATAAGAGAAGAGAAGAGAAGAGAAGAGAAGCCAATCATGGTGCAGTAAGGGAGTCTTACAGCGACCCACCCAACCACACGTAGAGGCAGTACAAGGACGTGTAATAAAGCACAGGTATTTAGCATTATAGAAGTCATGAGCTTCCCTGTGCTACAATCCCAACTGCATTGATTATAAAGATGCCAACAGACGTGGAGTCACCTGCCGTTTGTCGGCATTCAAACACTTATTTGAAGGCGTATTCATAAGACTGTCATAAGACTGTCATGAAAACTATGAATGGTTATGACTGCTGTCATAAAGTGTCATTCGGTCAATTATGTCACGTTTAATGCAACATTGACATTGTCTGAGATATCTTTGTTATGACAACCTGACATAAGCTGAGACAAAATAAGTTGTCGGTGTCTTTGTTATGACAACCTGACATAAGGTAAGACAAAACATCTTATTGATGTCTTGGTTACGTCTACTTGACATTAACCTATAATATGACCTGTCATAAACATGTCATAGTAGGCTTAATTATCAAATGTAAATGAACTATTTCCATTTATGTGGTAAGATTATATTAAACTGTCATATGCGGAACATTTTGACATTGACTGTCATGAGACCTTTATTATACTGTCATGAATGATCCTATTGGCCTCAAGTAAAGTGAAACCATTTGGACATTTCATTAACATGTCATGAAGCGTTATTACATGGTCTAATGCCTTTATAACAGGCTCATGAATGATTCTGTTGGCCTCAAGTAAAGTGAAACCATTTGGACATTTCATTAACATGTCATTAAGTGTTATTACACTGTCTAATTTTGACATTTACTGTCATAAGACCTTTATTATACTGGCATGAATTATTCCCTTTGCCTCAACGTAAAACAATTTGAACTTTTCAGGAAATTTTATTACACTTAATTACACACACAACAGTGTTAACTGCAGTAGTAGCCCCTTTATAGATGTGAAGCATGTCAGTATTACATGTGGAAAATACCTTAACAAAATACAAGTCAAGACAGTCTGTTTTCTTTTCTTTGAGACACTAAACAAAAAATATATACATACACTTAAAACAGAAATAAGAACTACTTTAAAATCAAATGCACTTTCCAGTCCTTAAATGAGCAATCCAAAGAATAAAACACAAGGCCAAATCCTGTATGCAACACGTGAGGGCTCACTCTGACGCTTTTTCCAAAAACCAAGATAAAATGGAAATATTAACACTTATTATTTACTTTGAATAACTGCTATACAACAATAATTACTGACTTATAGTTAAGGCAGCACAGACTGTCTTGACATATTGCAATTGCAATTATTGTTATATAGCAGTTTTACAAAGAAAAACCTACCAATACAAGATTCACGAAAGAAACAAGAAAAGTCAAGCCTTGTGTCTTTTATTCTTTATTGGGCTTTTAAATGTTAGCTGGCTGTCATGCTCCAACCTGATCTAATGTATATTTCTGTTTATTATTGTGTGTGCTAATAGCTCTATGATTTGCTGATCTGCAATCTGCCTGTTTAAGAACCGTATTCACTTACAAGTTTGCACTAGTTATATGCTGAAGCTAACATGTCCACAAAGTTTAAAAGCTGAGTGCCATTTGCCCTCCTTTTGTGTTTAAGCTGATCTCTTCCTGGTGATTTTTAGCAGCCATTATAACATATATTATTTATTTTAAAGCCACCGTTTTATTCTTTGGATTGCTCATTTAAGGACTGGAAAGTGCATTTGATTTTAAAGTAGTTCTTATTTCTGTTTTAAGTGTATGTATATATTTTTTGTTTAGTGTCTCAAAGAAAAGAAAACAGACTGTCTTGACTTGTATTTTGTTAAGGTATTTTCCACATGTAATACTGATATGCTTCATGTTACATCTATAAAGGGGCTACTACTGCAGTTAACACTGTTGTGTGTGTAATTAAGTGTAATAACATTTCCTGAAAAGTTCAAATTGTTTTACGTTTAGGCAAAGGGAATAATTCATGCCAGTATAATAAAGGTCTCATGACAGTAAATGTCAAAATTAGACAGTGTAATAACACTTAATGACATGTTAATGAAATGTCCAAATGGTTTCACTTTACTTGAGACCAACAGAATCATTCATGAGCCTGTTATAAAGGCATTAGACCGTGTAATAACGCTTCATGACATGTTAATGAAATGTCCAAATGGTTTCACTTTACTTGAGGCCAACAAAATCATTCATGAGCCTGTTATAAAGGCATTAGACCGTGTAATAACGCTTCATGACATGTTAATGAAATGTCCAAATGGTTTCACTTTACTTGAGGCCAACAAAATCATTCATGAGCCTGTTATAAAGGCATTAGACCGTGTAATAACGCTTCATGACATGTTAATGAAATGTCCAAATGGTTTCACTTTACTTGAGGCCAACAGAATCATTCATGACAGTGTAATAAAGGTCTCATGACAGTCAATGTCAAAATGTTGACAATTTAATATAATCTTACCACATAAATGGAAATACTTAATTGATAATTAAGCCTATTATGACATGTTTATGACAGGTAATATTATTGGTTACTGTAAAGTAGACATAACCAAAACATCAATAAGATGGTTTGTCTTAGCTTATGTCAGGTTGTCATTACAAAGACATGGAAAAATTATTTTGTCCCAGCTTATGTCAAGTTGTCATTACAAAGACATGGACAAGTTATTTTGTCTTAGCTTATGTCAGGTTGTCATAACAAAGACATCGACAAGTTATTTGGTCTCAGCTTATGTCAGGTTGTCATAACAAAGATATCTCAGAGAATGTCAATGTTGCATTAAACGTGACATAATTGACCGAATGACACTTTATGACAACAGTCATAACCATTCATAGTTCATGACAGTGTAATGACAGTGTTATGAATACGCCTTCAAATAAAGTGTTACCTTTTATTGTTATGTTAATTAAACTTAGGGCTCCAACTAACGATTATTTTAATAATCGATTAATCGGTTGATTATTTTTTCGATTATTCGATGAATCGGATTAAAAAAAAAGAAACATTTGTAAATGCCGCATCTTTATTCAAAAACTGAACATTACTTCAAATTCACAGTGCAGACTGAAGTGTCAAAACACCAGGTTACTGCTCCAACGTCCCGGAACTATTAAAAGTAATATTAAATGATAAAAAATGTAAAATAAACTTAACTGGGATAACACAAAAAAAACATAAAATGTATGATATACATTTATACAGTATATAAGGGATGACCATGGTAAACCAGTCAACCGATAAGATTTTTAACCGGTAAATACTAACGGTTAAAAAATTAAATCATCTTAATTTCTCTCAGATGACAGGAGATCGTTAATTTGTATTGATATTGATACCATTTTCGAGACTCCTTAACGATCCAAGTCTTTATTGATAGCACTATTGATACTTTTCTATTATTTTGTTGAAATAGAACTTGTATTATTGCTTTAATTGCTGATATGATCATAGCTCAAGATAGGACATTAAATAGGTCATAATTCCATCTTTACTATCTATTTTATATTGCTGGGAAGACAAGTTTTCGCCAAAATCTCCAATTTCTTTTTTTTTGTGTTGCATTTGAACACATCATCATATTACTGAGCCGGCCTGAACACATCACATTTGACATGTTTGCTACTTTTTTAAAGCTAACTAGCTCTATATCCTTCCGATTTTAACATGGATTTAAAAACTGGATTACTATTTTTAACTGATGGGACTTTCTAAACCGTTCGGTTGTGTGATTACTGCCGCTGCTTTGAATGACTGTCGATGCGCCGATGCCGACTCTCCGAGCCCGTCTGCACACCGTCTGCACACCGTCTGCAGCAGCTGACAGAGTTTTTTTTTGACTAGACGGATACTGAGTTGAAGGATTTTTTTTTAACCCAAAGACAGCAAAGGTACAACACTTATATAGGCCTACAGTCCAGTATTAGATTTGACCAAAATACAAGCTGTGGCCGCTCACACTATAGCATAGCTGCCAAGTCTCACTCTTTGGCCGTGAGACACACGCAAATCAACCCGTTCACACTCTCACACGCCACACCTCAAATTTCTCACGCGGAGAAATTAATCCCCAAAATAACATTTGTTTTGCAGGACTTTTATTTTCAAATTCTTATTTTGAAAAGCTAACAGACATGAGTGCCGTGACTTCCTCTTTCTGAATGCGCATTAACGTTATGCTTTGATGTGCACTGTGCATTCGAAGCGGGAGGCTTCTCTTCTGATGATAGCCTGCCAAGTTACCGCTGATAAGAATTGTGTCCCCGCCAGCCGGTGAGCGCGGGTGCGTCAAACATATTAACCCTTCAATTTCACTCAAGTAAATTCAGAAGATCTTTGGATCGTTTTGTATATTGTTTTTTGGTAATTTAGTTTGAAAATTAGGTTTGCAAAGTAACAAATGGCTGATCCGCCAAAAAAATGCTTTTATTCTTCTGTGTAATGAACTGTACTGCCCTACAAAGGCAAAAGACCTTAACTCACCAGAGTGTAGAACTGAGAAAAATGAGTTCAAAGTTATTTTGTTGTCCTGCCAAATCAGTTGTAGGTAGATACTTGAAAATTTGGCATATTATTGTATGAAAAGGAAGTTATTTAACCCCCAAAAATCTAAAATTTTAACTTGACCTTTGACCCTTCTTCGGAAGTTACTGTACTCTGCCTTTGTATTATCTGCAAAACAATAATGGGTCATACAAAGGCAAAAGACCTTAACTTCTATTCTAATGACAATTTGGATTTGTATCACTCTATATCAACATTTCCTGTGATAACAATGATAGAATTAAGGGAGTGTTATCTTGTTAGGCATAATACTACACAAATTGAATATTAAAAAAAATGTAATAATGAGAATTTTATGGCTAAAATTGTTAATTTTTGGAAAATTAGAAAAAAATTATGGTTATACTTTTTTGAGATAAAATAACATTTAAAAGTACCCACCTATATTTCTTACATTGGAAAGGTTGGATGTCAGTAAAATGTATTCTCTTATATGCCATTTATAATTTTCTGATAAACTTATAGGAATATGGTTGTGTTTGATGCCATTTTGTGCAAGTTTTGTGCAAGATTTCAGGGACTTAATTCTTCCCACAACTATTCTTTATAATACTCTTTATCATTATGAAAAAACATTTTGTAATACACACTTTCACAAACACATTGGTGTTTGGTTAGGCCCCACTTCATACCCTGAAAATCCAGAGATAGCACAAGCAAATTTGCGTTCTTGTATGAAGACATACTTTTAGATAGGCTACATAAATGTTTAAAAGTGGTATTCAGCAAGTGCCGTGAGACCGAAATCACTCTATGACAGCTGATCACTTTATGACACCGCACCGGAAAATATACAAGCCAGCGAATGGGCTAATAATACTGATATCTCTTTATGGATTTAGACAATGGATTTTTCTCCTCGGTGGATATTTTTTTGCCATGGATTTTGACCAGATTTCAAGAGAAGGTAAACTGCAATCTAGGATCTGCTGGATTGGTTTATCGTTCAGGCTATGTTTTCTCCGAGCCAGGGAGGTGTGTCTTGAGGCATCGCCATCTCGCTCGCGTTGTTTTATGTCTGTGAGTGGACCGCACTGTCATTGGCAGGCAGCTTAATACTTAGGCTACTTTATTGAAGTTAATGTGTTACAGAAGTAGGGTGACTGACCAGATGTACCGCTTTGTGCGGGGCAGTCACGCATTTCCATTACTTTTTAGACGTTGTCCCACATTGTTATTGACAGTGAGCCCGCATTTTTAAATGCTTGATTTATAATCTGGCATTTATCCGATGTGGAGACAGCAGTCTTGCTAGTTGCTACTGGAGCGCTGCCGAGCTCAGTGGGCTCTGTGAAGGTTTACTGTCCTGTTACTTCAAAATAAAAGCCAACTCACGTTTGTCCAGTGAAATGGTAATGTGATGGTAGTGAAATGTTTTAATGTGGAAGCGCAGAAGTGCTTCAATTACAGGCAAATCACCGTAACTCCAGCGCTGTAAACAGTAATTCCACTTTGGTGCTTTGTAAAACCATGAACATATATAGAAGTAAAACAAAGGCAGAGCGCCGTAACTCAGCCGTAACTTAATCCGAACGTTGGATAGCGACGCGAAAACAAAGCCAAAGGACCGCAACTGACGTTACGGTCTTCTGCCTTGGCTTTCCTTCTGCTTTTGGAAGTTACGGCAAAAGCAGCATCTTATTTTGATAAGAAAACAACAGAATTGACTCAAGATATTTGTTCACATGATAAAACTGATGGCCAGTGTTCCAAAAATGACAAAAACTAATTTTTGAAAAAATTGAAGTTACAGTCTTTTGCCTTTGCACGGCAGTGTAGCCTATGTATTGCACATTTATAGCACTTTTCATCAATCAAGTTAGCCTAAGAGGAGGTACCAAGTAACCCTGATGTTTTATTTTAGCATAGTTGTTTGCATTGGTGTTGAACTGCTCCCTAATTTTATTTTCTTTGAATAAAGCCTAATGCTGCTAGTAAAATACCGTACTCATTAGTAGACATGATATAGAATAATTACCTTTATTACAGTTTAACCAAATGTTTTAACAATAGGCTACAGGAGATATTTGAAAGCACTACACATGAATTGAATGCTATTCAATAACAGTTGTGTCAGCGAAACCGTGAGTGTTCTCTTTTACTTTACATAAAAATGAATGCAGAAAAGGCACACATGAGGGAAACTCTTCCTCTCATCTGAGCGAGCACAGCAGTCTCTCACCACACTTGGCTTTGTGCTTCTCCGCCCCCTCTCCTGCAAACCCCACTCCTTTGTGATTGGTTACCTTCCTTCCGGAACACTTTCAGCAGCGCACGGGGAGATTTGAGAGCAGGAAGGTGGGGGCATGGCCGGAGCTTGCCTGAGCAGCATTACCATACATGGAAACATCCGCTTTTCGTGACAACAAGAATATCAGGAAATTCTCAACCGATTTGAACACGTGATTTCTCGACCGGCTGCCCTAGTGTTTAGTGCTCTGCACAGCCACCCCAGATGGTCAGCAGGGAATACGTCTAAATGCATGTACGTCATTATTTGATAAGCTAGTATGGTTAAACATGACTATAAATCATTATAACAACGTTTATAGGTCATAAAAGTCAAAAAGTATCATAGGTCCTCTTTAGCCTTTCACACCAAAAAGAACCATGAGCCAGTTCTGGGCTGGTGCTGGGGCCAGTTCAAAACTGGTTACAGCCTTATCCCAGTTATAAACCGGTTGGTTTCACAACAACCAGAGCCAGCCATGGAGCCGGCAAGAGAGCAACGTCATGACGTCACTGTAAACGTGTGTACGTCGCCCGACGCCGCTGCTCTCATGGCTAACGCTAAAGCTAGCGCTAGCTTTAAGCACAACTACAGCAATGAAATGCTAATGTGAAGCCAGTGAAATGCTTTTAATGTGAAGCCGCAACCTTAATGCTCTGTTTGTAACTTAACTGCTGCGCGCTGATCTAAAGATAGTGTTTTTCAATATAGAAAGCCGTGTCTCTGGCATTACCGGTGGTGACACAAGTTTATTTTCCTAAAAAAAAAAAGGCACATTGTCCCGCACAAACGTAGTCTTTGTCCCACATCTGGTGAATTGGGATCTGGTCACCCTACTTTGCAAACAGGTCCCATACAGCGTATTTTCGCCGGTCAATTTGATCGCTACGTTCGGTAATTATGTTATGTTTACGTCTCGTTGTAGCAGTGTTTTTAAATATGGTGGGCATGAGGTTTGAGTTGGTCTGGTTGGTCAGGATAATCCCTCCCCCAGCCGCTGGCGCAAGCAGTTCTTACCTCAAACCCTGCTCAATCCTGGGGTTTGAGTTGAACCGGTTTTTACAGCCCGGAGCCGGCTCTCTGGCGTTGTGAAACCAAAACACTGGCTCTAGCTCCGAACTAGCCCGGAACTAGCTCCGATTTTGTGGCGGTGTGAAAGGCCCACACGGCTTCACAGTAAAAGCATTTCACTGGCTAAACATTAATAGCATTTCACTGGACAAACGAGTTGACTTTTATTTTGAAGTACGCCTAACAGGAAGGTAGCCGCTCACAAAGCCCCTTCACTATCAGCATGTCTTCTGTTTTCACGAGTTCAATGAGGTGAAATAAGAGGACAGAAAGCTTTTCATTTACAATACTTGTAACCCTAAGCTTACACCAAACGCTTTATGAACGTTAGTGGCATTCATTTTCGGTTACAGTAAGGTTTTATGCATCAAATTGTACCGGAAGAGCTATCTACTAGGCTAAACGCTGACTATTGGCTTGGCATGCTTACAACAGCGATTTTGGCCCGTTTCCTCTGAAAACATGTGTACGAGTGAAGATTTCAAATAAATTGCGTCTGAACGGTTTAACTTTTGAAACCAAAAATGGAAAAAATGTCACGTTTTCACCGTGTAAAGGGCCCCTGAGGTGTCCCTCCACACTGCCTGATTTGGTGTGAACACAGCCTATGGTTTGTATAAAGATTTTTAACTGAAAAAAAAAATGGCTGAAAGGAGATATTTGATTTCTATAGAGAAAGAAGTTCAATGAGCTGTGAGAGTAGCTGGCTTAGTCTGTTTGACTAAGGAACACAAGCAACGCATAGCAAGTCTTCACAGCTGTAGAGTGGATGAGATTCAATGGAAAAGTTTCACCCCTTTCACACAAACAGGAACAAAAAGCCAGCTCTGGGCTGGTGCTGGGGCCAGTTCAAAACTGGTTACAGCCTAATACCAGTTATGAACCGGTTGGTTTCACACCGACCAGATCCAGCCTTGGAGCCGGCAAGAGAGCAACGTCATGACGTCACTGTAAACGTCTGTGTACGTCTGACGTTGCTGCTCTCTGGCTAACGCTAAAGCTAGAGCTAGCTTTAAGCACAACTACAGCAGCGGGTATGTCTTATTTTTACACATGTTGCCTCTCGCTTTGCTTTGTTAACTAAACCAGACCCATGCAGCGTATTTACGCTGGTCGATTTGATCGCTACGTTCGGTAATTATGTTGGGTTAACATCTTGTAGCAGCTGTGTTCTTAAATATGGCGGGCATTAGGTTTGAGTTGGTCTGGTTGGTCAGGATAACCCCCCCCCCCCCCACCCGGCCCTTGATGTAGACGGTTCTCATTTTTCTAGCCCAGCTCAATCCTGGAGCTGGGATTGAACTGGTTTTTACAGCCCAGAGCCAGCTCTTGGGCGGTGTGAAACCAAAAAACTGGCTCTGACTGGGCTCTATCTCCGAACTAGCTCCGATTTTGCAGCGGTGTGAAAGGGGTATCATCATTTACTTAAGAGCTCCTTTTTCCCCTCTCCAGATCCAAATGACCTGAAAAGCATGTATTCTCATCAATCTAAAACTGGCAAGAATGTGAGTACTACATTTTTTTTTTAGTATATAAATGATAATTTCACACGGTTATTCTTATCTGCTTCGAGCCTTCTTATGTCTCACTTGAGGATTCATACCTATTGAAATACGACAGGATTATGACTCATACTGATGAGACAACTGAAAGGAAATACCTTAAAAAATGAGTGCACAAGCACAGCAGGCACGTAAACAGGCACGATGAGTGAAAATGTTGTGAATCATATTTCATAGCCTTCAAACTCAATCAATTCTTAACCTAACTGAACACCTATAGGACATTTGAGAGGAATAGAGTTGTCTGCCATTGGTTCAATTGGTTGTTGTTGGGTTCCTGCTATCAGGGAAAGCTTGTGATTGAGCAAGGGATATCCTGCCACATAAAGTGGGTGATCACTGCAGGTTTATAGTGCACACACACTTTCTTTGTTCATTTAAATATGAATATTTATTTATTTATTTTGGGAATATTCATAAAGCATATGCAGTGTTTCCCCTACCATTGTCTTGGGGGTGCATTGTCCTACCATCTTTTTTCTGTCTTAAAAAAACAACAGAAGTAATCTATCGACAGTCTCTTCATATACTGTATATTAGGTGCTATTTTATAAAACAAAACATTTTATAAATACATTTTACTTACTTAATGGTAATGGTAAATGGACTTGTATAGCGCTATATCTCCGTTTATCACAGACTCAAAGCGCTTTACATTGTTTTTTTGTACACATTCACCCAGTCACACACACATTCATACACCGATAGCAGCAGCTACCACGCAGGGTAGGCTTAGCACTAGGGTGCTAAGCTAACTAAGCTAACTATCGGGAGCAATTCGGGGTTCAGTGTCTTGCCCAGGGACACTTCGACATGTGGCGGGGAGACGGGGGATCGAACCTCCGACCCTGCACACCAGAGGCGAACTTCCTACCCACTTCGCCACTGCCGCCCCTTACTTATAACTCACCCCAGGCCCTCTGTCACAAATTTTGGATAATAAGCATGATGCAGCAGTTTAGGGCTGACATTGTGCTAACTATATAGACACAAAGTGTAGAATACTAAAGCACTAAAACATGTGTCAAATGTTTTCAAACGTGTTAATAATTGTTCAGACACAATAATCAAAAAACCTTGATCATGGAAATTTTACTTTGAAAGGCAAAAAACTGTTTTTTGAGCTTAAATGTGCTTTTATCTTATTACATGTTTCTCCCTTCTTTACAGGATGAGTTAAATGGATGGCTCTTCTTAAATATGTGGTCACATTTCCAATTTCTTCTATGGTTTTCTAGAAACAAGGGGTGGCACAACTTCCCCACCGGCACAACTTAGGCCACTCTCCCCTATAATCACAATTATCATAGACAATTATTCATTGATTTAAGAAGATCATGCACTTATTTCACTTTTAACATATATATTGCACATTATTTTAGTCTGTTGTGACTCTGAAGTGTTTTCAGTTAACACAATTAGTTTTACCTTTCTTCTCGACCAAAGGCTAGCAGTCTCCCTCCTACTCGGCACCACCCGAAAGCTAAACTATCAGGTGAGGGAGGGGCCGATCGAACGGAGGGTTCGCTGCATTTAAAAGCGTTTACGTCTTCACGTGCGGTACAATGATATGATTATTTTGTTTTCATGATTGAGGTAACTAAAGTTTGTTGTTGTCATTTAGGCACAAATGTGATCTCCGCTCCTGCCGATCGTTCACTGTGTAGTTTCCGGTGTTGTGCCATAAAAATAAAAGACCCCCGCGACTTTTCTTTTCTTTTCTGTCCTTCATCTATTTAATTTAATTTTTTTTAATCAGTTACGGAGGTGATATCAAATGTAGCAAAGTACAATACTACAAAATAAAAATACTCAAAGTAAAAGTAAAAGTACAGATTTTAAAAAGTACACAAAAAAACTACTCAATTACTGGAACGCTAGTGCGGTATATTTTCTGGGGTTCATTCATAAAAGGTGATAGTTTGAAAGATAGAATGAATCTGCTGAGACAGGAAGAGTGAGGTGGGTAAACTTACTTTATTTAAGACAAAATATCTCAAGCCTGTGTCAGAACTAGGTCGGCCGGCCTAGTTGCTCCAATTGCCTTATTCCTGAAGCCAAAGTCTTGACCCTTGCATGACTGGGGCCTCCAACCTAAACAGTCTCACTTGCTTTAGCTTCTAATGCACACACACCAGCAAGAGGGATTTTTCTGACTTTCCTTATAATTAATTCTGCATTTAATTAAGCAATAATTTTGGAATATGTTATACCAAAATTCACCACACTAGTAATGTGGATCTCAATCAATGGACCAGAGGTGATGGAATTCACTTACCAGGAGGCACTGGACTGCTTGAAAGTACAGATATAATACAGGAAAAGTTCTCAAAACAGCCTGTACTAAGCCAAATAGGTGAAATTTTGAATGGACATGAACAATCGAAGACAGTTTAAAAATGTATTTTTTGTTGTAAAAAGATAAGTAAATAAGGTAACAAAAAAAAGTGTGTTTTATATTTTATGTGACTGGGAAGGACTCTCAGGTGTTTCACTTAGACCTGAAGAGGAGATATGTTTTAAGATGAGTGTCTGCGGAGTGAGACAGGAACAATTCTAAGATTATTGATCCCTGAATTCCAATGAATTGGTCCCTGAATGTCAGTGATGTCATTAGTGACTATGTAAGAAGAAAGTGTTTTCATTAAAGATTTACATTGCTGTGGCAACTAATTTTGGAGCTGGATGCCACACACAGGGTAACAAGGGTAAGGGAGTAGTGGGAGATGGACTAACTCTGTTGGTTTGGGTCTTTTCTAGGGGTTAAGCTGACATTTATAGAAATTTAGTAACACCTGACTTATCATTTAATGCCTGCCATAGTGAAATGGAACAGTTGTGGATAATAATGGGATTTATTGTCTTTTTAAGAAGGTTCCAACCAAGAGTAGGAATGGTTTAAATGGACACACAGAAGTGTATCTGCAATACAAGGACAAACAAGCCAAGGTATGTGTCACTGTGTGTATGTTAATGCATGTGTATTCTACATCTGTATATATTAACATTTTTAAAGCAATACACACATTTGTTTGCTATGTTATTAAATGTCCATGACTAAGGGGCCACTCACACTAGGGCCGCGGCCCCGTGCCCAAGCTCATTTGCATACTAAAGTCTAGAACGTTTGGCTAGTGTGACCACGCAATCCGTATTCCAGCATGGAACAGCCCCTTGGCCACGGCACACTTGGGAGAGGTGTGCCGTGGCCAAAGTACAGATGCTAATGAGATGACACGCGCACAAGCAAGCGCACAGGCGGCATTCCTGACGTGAATTTATTAAGGATGCATAGTCTGTTAACGTCCGCTGCCTTACTAGTCGGCACCAGAATTGCCCACCACTTGGACTTGTAGCTACATAAAATGTGTGAGAATTAACGTGTGTAGGGCTAGGTATGGGCTAATAAAAGGGAGAGAGCTAAATAGGTGAGCGCAGAAAGCAGAGAAAAAAGGTTTTCGTATTTACTCACGTTCGTCAGATGATTTTTTTCTTTTTCCTCCCGTCAGCTTTCATAACTGCCTTTACGCATGGAGGTGGAGACAAACCAAAACAACACACAGCGGGACTCCGCGGCCCGGTGATAAGGAAACAGTAGCTACTTTATAAAGACACTTAAAATAACGATCTCTGCCCATACAAAAAGTTCTGACTTGGATTACTTGATAGAGCGATCGATGTGTATAAAACCATCCGGTACGTATGGTCTGATGACGGGCCGTTATATTAATAATAAACAGCGTGCTGCACAAATATGAGACAGTCCACCGCGACCTATTACGTCAAGGCTACATTTAAAAAAAACAATAGCTTAAGGATTCTAACACAAGCAGTCGTATAGCCTACAAGTAGACTGCGCTCCAAATCCTAAACTCGCACGGTGACGTAGGCAAGGTGCAAACGTGCCCAGGCCACGAGCAGTGTGACCACGGGCCAGCGGGGGGAGTGGGGAGGGGGGGAATCGTGCTGAATATTCCTGCAGCACGGAACAGGCAAACAGCCCTAGTGTGAGTGGGCCCTAAATAAGCAACAATGAAAGTTAAAGAAAGGTTCATGGGAATCAATTGAGTCTGACATTTACATAAAGCTGGCTATTGTGCTTCATCAAGGCTGTGTGGGTTTGTCAGTGACCAAACAACCCACCAATTTATCACATTCTGTTTGCAATGTTGCTAAATCCTTATGGATGCATGTATGTGACATCGCCTTTACCCAACTGAGCCCCTCCCACTTCAAACCAGTTAGAAGAGCAGTGAGAAATACACAAATACATAAAACCTGTCATTTGTAATTAGGTAAACTGTTTTAACATTCGGAGGAAATCTAATGATATGGATGAGCATAAGTTTTTCAAATACTTTAAAGGAAAATTGTTAAAGTTGTGGTTCTGTGGTGTATTAAGTGCATTCACAGGGACAACTGGCTTAACCAGTCAACACATTGAGGTACATTTAAAAGCGTTTGATAGCAACATTTTTAACATGTCCACTAGCCATTTTCCATTGTGTCAAAGCTTATTGCCCTGACAATTAAGAAGATGGAAAAAGGACGATGCGGCGAGGAACGGCAGCGTGCTGAAGAGGCAGTGACGCTTCAACTTTATTTGCTAAATAATATACGCCAGATCTGATATTTTCTACTCGTAAAAGTTGCCTGAGAGATAGATCCCATGAGCCCCAGGAAAAAAACGCACGCAAAGAACAGTCCCGGACCGACAATTAGCGAATTCTTGACACGGTCTCGAGCTAGCATAGTAGCTATTAGCAACGAAGCTAGCAGCGCAGACATGGAGAGCACGGCGACGGGGGTCAACGCTGAGATACTGCAGGAAATCCGCAGCATGAATCAAGATATCCAACAGAAAATACAAAAGGTGGGAGACGATGTGACTGCCATTAAAGACAATCTGGCCTCACTGAAATCAGATGTGGCTAAACTAGGTTCCAGAACCAGTGAGGCAGAGACAAGAATCTCTCATCTGGAAGACGATAACACTCGCCTGCTTAACGTAACACAGAGCATGGATGGCAAAATCACACAGCTAGAGGCCCGCGTTGAATATCAGGAAAACTATAGCAGAAGAAACAATCTCAGGATTAAGGGAGTGCCCGAAGGCACAGAAAAGGGTCATAACGTGACACACTGCGTGAAAGACATGCTGCAATGCCTGTTTACTGATGCTTCGGAGGACGTCGCTGACATGATTATTGAAAGGGCGCACAGGACCCCCACGGCTCTTAACGTCAACCCACAAGATCGGCGCGCCACCGGACCCCGCCACATTCTGGTGAGATTTCTACGGTTTACTGACAGAGAGAAAGTACGACTCCGAGCTAAGGAACTTGGCACATTTCAATGGAAGGGGGCTAAGGTGGACTTTTTCCCGGACTTCACCAAGGACGTTCAGAACCGGAGACGCAAATTCACGGAGGTCAGGCGCATATGCATGAAGCGGGGGCTGCAATATTCCATGCAGTATCCAGCGGTGTTTTGGGTCACGGTGGACGGAACAAGGCAACGCTTCGAGGACGCAGCAGCGGCAAAGAAGTGGGTCGATAATTACCATCCAGCTGAGGAAGCTGAATAGACCTACGCGGACTCTGAAAGTATCACATACTGTGGCCCATCCTACTTAAAGTTGTTTTTTTTTTTTAAAAAAGGGAAAGAAAAAGGGACACTATGTAAGTACAGAGTTCATTCGATGTGGATACATATATGTGGTTATAGGGCGATTTATATATTGTTAGGACAAGCTGATTAGTCACGTCTTGATTTTAGTTTATGATGATTAGCTTCTATTCTATTATATATATTTGTAGGCCCTTCCTTCGTTTTTATTTATGTGTATGCATAATATACTGGATACATTTCATTATTATCCTAACTGTCCTCGCTGGGTCTTGTACTAGGGCACTAAAATTAAGTTATATTTTATAATTTGTATTTTTTATTATTTTTTATTCTCTCAGGCCATACATACATATGGCATTTAATATATTTTTATAACACAGTTGAAGTAGTCTCTCGGAGGATCTTCAACTCGGTACACGTCATGTGGACTAAGGTTTTGTTTGTGGGGGTGGGAGGGGGGCAGAAATGGGGGGATTGTTATGTGGGGGTTGTTGCTATTTGTAAAGGGAGGGAACGCCAGTCTTGTTTTCTTTGTTCGGTTCTGCACTGTGGGACTATGAGAGCTGTACGTCTTAAAGTTATGTCCTGGATGCACATGTTGGATTACCATACCAAATTAGAAACCTATGGGAATTAATATAATCAAAATTTCATCTTGGAACGTAAATGGCCTGGGCTCATATGTTAAAAGGCGCAAAGTGTTAACCTACCTGAAACAAAGGAACTCAGACGTGGTGATGCTTCAGGAAACACATCTTTTGGAAAAAGACACCCTTAGAATTCATGATAGATGGATTGGCTTGGCCTATCACAACACTTTTAACCAAAAAAAACGGGGGGTATCTATACTATTTTCTAAGAAACTAAATGTAAAGGTAGAGAAAGAATACAGGGACAAATATGGACGAATAATTATTCTTTTGGTGAATTTATCAGGACAAAATGTAATATTAGGAAATCTCTATGCACCTAATGTGGAGGATCCAGACTTCTTTCTACATCTCAGCAACATTATTTTAGGCTTTGGGGACTTCCCTGTGATCCTGGGTGGTGATTACAACCAAGTGCTGGATGTGTTCTTGGATAGATCAGGGCGTAGAACTGTTAAACCGTCCAGGACTCTGGATGCTATTAAGGTCTTGTGCAATAATATGGGACTATACGATGCATGGAGACTTCTAAATCCTTCCTCACGGGACTACACTTTTTTTTCAAATAGACACTCTGTCTATTCTCGTATTGATTATTTTTTGATCTCACATGCTCTTATTGAAAACATTGCAGCATGCAGCATAGGCACAATAGCTATGACAGATCATGCCCCCATCGACCTTGTTGTATCATTGGGAGTTGCACAAGAAAGATCTAAAGGTTGGCGGATGAATACCAGTGTTCTACAGAATGAGGGGCTTTGTGTTAACCTTAGAGAGCATATTAGCATTTTTTTTTAAGTTAATAATGGAACAGCTGAACAGGTCAATGTGTGGGATGCTTTTAAAGCTTATATACGGGGGATTCTTATACAACAAACTGCTTTGACAAAAAAACAGGATAAATTACGTATATCTAAATATGAAGAAGATCTTAAAATACTCGAAAAGGAATACTGGGAAAATCCTAACGAAATGAGCCTAGAGAGGCTAGTCAAGATCAAATACGAACTAAACACTATTTTTACCAAAAAGGCAGAATATTCTCTATATAGACTAAAACAAAAATGGTATGAGTCAGGGGACAAAGCTAGCAAACTACTAGCCAGCCAATTAAAAGCCAGAGATGCTGCACGCCAAATTGGGGGAATTAGAGACAAAAATGGGAATTTGGTCACTAGTCACAAACAGATTAACAGCGTGTTTAAAGAGTTTTACGAGGAGCTGTACAAATCAGAGGGGCAGATGGATGTAAATAAAGGCAGAGAATTTTTTGCTAAACTAAACCTCCCTAAGCTCTCGGAGGAGAACATGAGGAATCTGGAGCGACCAATAACTCTTGAGGAACTGAATAAAACAATCAAACTGTTACCAAGTGGGAAGACCCCGGGTGTGGACGGAATTCCTAGCGAATTTTATAAGAAGTTTGTAGAGGATCTTAGTCCTGAAATTTTAAAAACATTCAATGCCGCTATAGATACAGGGAAACTCCCGACCTCAATGACCGAGTCAATAATTACTCTTATATTAAAAAAAGGAAAAGACCCCCTAGAATGTGGAAGTTATCGACCCATTAGCCTTTTGTGTTGTGATGGCAAGCTCTTTACAAAGATTTTTGCATTGAGAGTCAATAATGTAATAAGAACGATTATACATCCAGACCAGGTTGGGTTTGAGAAGGGCAGGACCTCCTCTGACAATCTCAGGCGCCTTTTACATTTAATCTGGAAAATAAAAGACATGAATACTCCGATAGCTGCTTTGTCTTTAGATGCGGAAAAAGCATTTGATCGAGTTAGCTGGAGTTATCTCATTTGCACTTTGAAAGAATTTGGATTTGGCCCTGTATTTCAGAGTATTGTAAAGCTTATATATAATCAGCCTAAATCCATGGTAACAACTAATGGTCTGAGGTCATCTGCTTTTCCCGTGGGACGTGGAACAAAGCAAGGCTGTCCACTCTCACCGCTTTTGTTTATTATTGCACTGGAGCCGCTTGCAGAGGCTATAAGAGTAAATAGAGCTGTTAAAAGTATCAGCATGGGTGGCTGCGAACACAAAATGTTAATATTTGCTGATGATATTTTGGTTCTGATGTCTGATCCGCGGACATCTGTGCCTCCTATGTTGGATGTGGTTAACTCATTTTCTGATATTTCAGGTTACAAAATAAACTGGACCAAATCTGAGGTGATGCCACTTTCCAAATGCTGTTTTAGAAGTCATTTTCAAAATTGGAAATTTCAATGGGTTCCAAA
Source organism: Hyperoplus immaculatus (assembly GCA_949357725.1). NCBI lineage: Eukaryota > Metazoa > Chordata > Actinopteri > Uranoscopiformes > Ammodytidae > Hyperoplus > Hyperoplus immaculatus. Next base: position 1,068,269 of record OX442361.1, read on the forward strand.
AAATCTTAAATATTTGGGGATACTTCTTAACTCAGGACTTGATAGCATGATGCCTGATAATTTTGACCCCGTCTTAAATAAAATACAACTTACCCTTAAGGGTTGGGATAAATTGCAGATTTCATTATGGGGAAGAATACAAGCAATAAAAATGGTCATAGCCCCAAAATTTAACTACCTTCTAAGTATGTTGCCTCTTGGTGTTCCAGGAACCACATTCCAGACTATAGATAAAATGTTTAGTCAATTTATCTGGGCAGGGAAAAGGCCTAGAATGAAGCTAACAAGACTACAGGCTAAAACAGAATATGGGGGACTGCGACTTCCTAATATGAGACTTTACCAAGAAGCGTTCACAGGGGCTCAGATAGCCTCCCTTTTCTCAAGTAAGGAGGACAGACCCTTGTGGGTAGATTTGGAGGAGGAATTAAATACCCCATTTAGTGCAGCAGACTACTTGAGTCAATGTCCAAAAAATAATGTTCTGAACCCAATAATCTCTCATACTAGGGATATCTGGCTTCAGATGCATAAGAAGGAGGGTCTGTCCCCCTTTCTAGTAGTATCAGCCTCAATATGGAATAATCCAAAACTGAAAATAGGAGGGAAGTTGTTCTTTTGGAGAAACTGGTACATTAAGGGTGTTAAACATATTGGATGCCTCTACCACAACAATACTTTCAGAACTTTTGATGAACTGAGAGAAATTTACAATTTGCAGAGGAGGGATTTCTGGAAATTTCTCCAGCTTAGAGATTGTTTTTCTAAATTGAACTCAACAGGCAGGGAGCTATCTACTCAATCTCCCATAGGGTCTAAATTGACACTGCTCAGTGAACTTCCACACCTGTCGGGTCAAATGTACAAGTATCTCATTGATGGTTTTAAGGGCACTACCTCGGGCCTAAAAGCTGTGTGGGAGAAAGATTTAGGGGTACTGTTTGAAGATGAGGAATGGAATAGATTAGTGAAGGAGATGTTGAACCCAATGAGAGATGCAAGGTCTAAACTTATTCAATTTAAAATACTAAACAGACTCTATTGGACGCCGGTGAGAAAGCATAGAGCGGGTTTGAGTCTTTCGGATCTTTGTTGGCGATGCCAGGCTGAACGAGGCGATGTTGTCCACATGTTTTTGAATTGCCCTAGCCTTGCCACCTATTGGCAGAGGGTTATGCAAAAGATCACTGACAGTCTAGGTGTGAATGTGGACCTCACTCCTGCTCTATGCCTCCTGAACAGTCTAAAAGGACTCGAGAGAATAAGCTTGAAAAAGGCCTAGTGGCTTAAGGTCGCGATTACCACAGCTAAAAGGGTGATATTGAGGCACTGGGCAGGGGGTAACAACCCTTCTTTCTCTGAATGGTTCACGGCCTTATCCGAAACCGCCTCTTATGAGCGACTAATATATAAAATAAATGGGAAAATTGACATATATACAGAAGTCTGGGAACCATTTCTATCACAGGTCAGGGAAATCTGAGTGACGAGAAGCCTAATGTACATTATATTTTAAAATAACCTACAGTGCACCATGTTCGACTGGCGGGGCGGGTGGGATGGGGAGGGAATTATAGGGGGGGAGAAAATAGTTTCCTTCTAGGTAAAGCGTTTACCATGTATGTTATACGTATGTTGTCAGCGTGTTTGGGTCGGAATGTATGGATACAATGGGTTTGTGTGCAATGTACTGATATTGCTCTGGTTGTTGTCTCATTTGCTCATTTGTTTTCGTTCTTTGGTGAACAAAATGTAAAACACTGCTGATTTAATGTCTGATTGCCTGTGAAGGGAATGAATAAAAATCATAATTGAAAAAAAAAAAAAAAAAAAGAAGATGGAAAAAGAAACTGAGAAACTGAAATAAAAATGCAGTTGAATCAAATTAAATATAAGACCACCAGTAGCTTCAGCTGAACATAAAATCAAATAATAGTCCAGTAATAAAAAAGCTTCAGATTGTATAAGTGTAATAAACTGCTAAATTGGTGTACATCCCTGCAGTACTATGCACTTAAACATGTTATTGCAATCCATTTAGGCGTACTACTATAATGAGGATAGTGTTCAAAACAGCAAGGTCAGTGTTTCAGTGCTTCCAGGTGTTTTGTGTTTGAGTCTGTGGGATACTGGATGAACACTGAAAAATCCTTCTCAGACTGAATACAAATGTACAGTATTTATCATGGATGTTTTTGTAAACAGACTAGTATTTATCTTTATAACTTGACATGTATGGACTGCTAAAATACCTGCAGTCTTCCTGTTTGCATAGTTTATTGAGGATTGCATCACAGGTGTGAGACATTAGGGACTTTAGGCAGCGCTGTTTTAGGGACGGCTACGGCGTCGGGGAAAGATTCCAACGGGTTCCACTATCACCTAGCAACTCTACTTGCTGCAGTTGGTGTAGCGCTCAAAACGCCAAAACCTTGTTCTGCCGTTGTAAACAGATGGACTATGGCTCTGACGACAGCGATAGGAGGTGATGACTTCAATTCTCGAATGCTCAAAATTCTACTCGACCGCACATGTCCCTATTAATTAATGGTGAGACAGCAGGGGGTGCAGTCCGCATGCTCTTTCAGGCTGGATGAAGCATCTGAACAAAACTGCAAGAAATGTAGCAGTCCAAACATGTATACAAAATAACACTGGTCTGTTTACAAGAACAATGGAGTTACCTATGGTGTGGGACTAAATGAATGCCTTTGGACTCTTAAGCCTGGAGCACACATCCTGGTCTACCTCTGGAGCGCGTCTGCGTCTGTTACTGCTGCGTCTCTCTCGCTGTTTTCGGCCACACATGGAACATCTCAGCTGCTGCTGCTGCAGCGCTGCTTCTAAAAGCCCACAGAGTTTTCATAGATAATTCCTATTAATATGAAGTTGTTTCATGTCATCTTATGATACATATGATGAATATTGAGTTTCGACAGTTATCCGCTACAATCCACTGTATAAACTAGAGTGAATGCTGCTGGTATGACTGTCAACAGAGTATTTCTCTATCAGTTAAAGCAGAGAGACCCACAGAGAGATGCGCGTCTCCCTGAAAAAATAGGCTCCACCTGCTGAGGTGAAGTGGAGCGTCGCTGCAGACGCGCCTTCAGCAGGGTATCGGAGGTTGGATGTGTGTTCCAGGGGTTAGAGTTTCTTGAACCTTTTTGGAATGATAGTTGGGTTGGGTTTACGACATGCAATTTTTTTAATTTGTAAACCCTGCCCATCTATTGCACCAAATGGAACAGTCCTATATTAATAGAATTTGAAGCAAGTGTGTTGGTGTGTAACATTCTTCTTCCCCAGAATAAAGAGAGGTGGGATAAAGTAATCTTACATTTCTTTTCATGTCATCTTTTGGCTAAGTGACCTCTGCTCCTCTCTGTCATTTATTGTCAACCCATCTGTCAGAAGGCACCAGTCAAATGATCACAAGTTCCTGCATCAGCTCTAGTGATGAGGGTTAACAATGGCTGACACATTCAAATCCTGGCTCATTGTTCACTTGATTGGTGGGACAGTAAAGTAGTGCATATGCAGTGTGTGATCTTTGCCTTGCTTGTGTCTTTAGAGTTACGACACACAGTTGTTGTTGCCTAGCGACACTGTGTGTGTCCCAGTGCAGCCTGTTGTGGTGGTGAGGAGGGAATCAGAGCCATCAGCCATCAGCTTCATGGGAGCACTACGGATACCAGTCAGTTACTCTTCTTTTCTTCTTCTTCAATGCAATTATTGAAGTATTAAACAAACCCTAGACTCTACCATTGGATTATCTGCAGTTTTGAATATAATCTCTTAGAATAATGCTTTGTGCTATTCTGACTCTCTGTATCAGACTGAGTGCATTACGTCAAGAAGGATTCACTGAGTTTCAGAACATCTATTGAAATAATGACTGTGTGTGTGCTCTTTGTCCCTTTAGGGAGTGATAGAGTTCTCTCTGTGTCTGCTTTTTGCCAAGCTGGTCAGCTACACTTTCCTCTTCTGGCTGCCACTCTACATCACCAAAGCAGGTGAGGCCCAACATAGCTTCAACCCTCATTGCTGTTATTGTCTCTATTATCTGTCTCTCCACAGAATGTTTACTAATGAAGCTAAACAAAACCCTTATAAACGTATTATTTCATTTAATCCTTGTTTTACAACACTATATGATAAGTAATTATTTTAAAATCAGGATTCCATTTGCCCAATAATGGCTTTTAATACATTCCACGTCCAATATTGTCTTTGTTGTCCTCCAGTAACTTGCTACAGTGATCCATTTTGCTGTATGTCATCATTTTTGTTAGTTTATTTTTACATGTCTTGTATTTTTGTTCAGCTTCTGTTGTTCTTTTCTTTAAAAATTCTTTATATGATGAATGTTTCTTCTTACATGCTTTTAATATTCATTTAGTTATCCATGATTTCTCATCATATTTTTGTTTCAACATTTTCTTTATTATAGGACTTTTTCTCCATACAGTCCTGCTACAATCTCCAGAAATGATCGATAGGCTTCGTTTGCACCTTTAACATAGACTTTGTTTCAGTCTTGCTTTAGGAGTCTTCTTTAAGGGAATTAATAGCATCTTGTGTTTTGTGTCTGGTGATCTTGAATGTTGAATGTTTTTTATGCTCGTACAGCTCTGTATGGTTGCAAAGACTGGCTTGTGTCATTTAATACTAAACCACTGTGAACTTTCCTATCCAAGACCTTTGTGAATATGTTGTCAATTAGTGTAGCACTGTGTGTTGTTGTTCTGGTTGGATGTGTGATTGTGGGAGATAAGCTGTTGCTATACATTGAATTGATACATTCTGCTGTTGAATTGTGTTCTTGCAGGTTTAGAACACAATTTAGTCTCCACAGACAAAACACAGCTTATCAGAATATTTTTAGATTTCTCTATTATCTCAATTTCAACTCTAATGCATTCCATGATGTTGTCCATAGCAAATATCATTTTTCTGTCAGATTTTCTTTTGCAGCTGGTATCAATATATAGTGCAACCCCTCCACCTTCCGATTGAGTCCTATTAATAAAAACATTTCGTATCCCTCAATTTCAACCATGTCACTTTTCTCCTCAATAAGCCAGGTTTCAGTTATTACAATTTCAGTGAAATTTTTGCCTAAACCCATTGATGACTATGGCAATCTAGGATGCATGTCCTTAATGCCTGAGGGATTTCTGAAAAAATAGTAAGAATTGTCAAGTCTACCAAAACCTTAATATCTAAGCCTGTGTAGCACATAGAAACATGAAATAAAATACATTTAAAAGTTAAGGTCCACAGGTTTTATTTAAACATGCTCCCTTAGCGCTTACACACCAACAAATTTTTCTAAAAATCGTCAAAATTAGATGGGGGAGAAAAAAAAGAATAAATAATATAAAATATTTAGTGTGATTTTCGTCAGTAACCTATAGTGGACCTTGATTCTGCGCACCAAACGCCACTAACTGTTCTGTAATACGCTATCGCTGACACAGCCGGCTTATTTTTTTATTATTATTTTGTTTTATTTTTTAATTTTTTTGATTGATGTGATTTTCGCCAAACCACACAACTTTTGGGTGATCACGTGGTCTTAAAAAATCAACAAAACCCACCTCATGTGTATTTGAACCAATGACAGTGCATTCTATGCTGCGCATGCCATGAAAGTTAGATAAAGTAACAATGCTGCACGATGCAGCATCAGGCAGGAGAGGCAATGTGGCATCGCGCAGCAGCCGTCATCAATGGGTTAAACAGTGTTTGATTTTTGGCAGGTTTGAATTAAGGCTCCTGCTATTAACCCATTTATACCGGATGCTGTGCGACGCAACATTGTATCTCCTTGATATCTTTTAAAGTTACAGCATAGAAGAAAAGCAGAGTTTTGATGATCCTTCATGCAGAGCAAACATTTCACAGCAGCGAGCGAGACTGACAGATATTTATAGATGTTCATTATATTAAGCCCTGTTTCACTGTGTGTGTGTTTGTTTCAGCCCACCTAGATGCCAAGAAGGCTGGAGATCTTTCCACCTTGTTTGATGTGGGAGGAATTGTGGGTAGGTGTTCTTTGTATGTTCCTCTTATCTTGAGAGAGAGGTGTGTTTGTGTGTGGGCGCCTGTTCCTTATCTTCTCATATTACTTTACAGTCTGTAATTACTTCCATTTGTGAATGATGGCTAATGTGAGAAATTATGCTGCTTATTTGGCTGATTTTCCCTCTCTATATACTGTATGTATGAACAGGAGGGATCTTGGCAGGAGTGATCTCTGATAAACTGGGGAAGAGAGCCACCACCTGTGCAGTCATGTTGCTGCTGGCTGCTCCCACTGTAAGTTTCCACTTCCCTGCTTCGTTTATCCATATAATACACAACACAGTATTTTGGAGTTAACCGAATCCAGTGCATATTTCACAAAGAAAAACATCAAGCCCAATAAATTCCAACAATGTTAGATTTGGAGATTTAGACCCACTTTTTTTTAGCTATCTATGTAGCTTACTATTTTATGAAAGTAGCATGTTCATCAACCTAGCAGTAACTGATAAATAGATCAACTTTGAGCAGTAGCTTGATACAGGGCATACTACGTAGCATTTCCCCAAAAAACTGCAGTTATACAAAGAAAAATCCCTCTCAATGATCCCGTATGTCCCACTATAATGTGTGTTTTTTTTAAACAGACAGAGTTCCCCTGGGGGGTTAGCTTTGGTTAACTAAATGCCTTAAACTCATGAATATCTATCTCTAGCTAAAAAGTGTTTACAGAGGAGAAGCAGGGGAGGTGGAGCCAGGTCTGAATCTTGTATTTTTCAAAACACAACATACAAATTAGTCTACTTGCCAAAATGTGAACCTGGTTATGTTGAGTACCCCAAAGTTTAATGTTAGAAATTTAAAGTATGGGTCCCCAGCATGTAGAAACTGCCGGATGATAACTTGCATATTTTGGGCAATTAGCGTAATTACCAATATTGACAATATTTCAGCAACTGGTTTGCAGATTTGGACAATATTGGAGTGGTTTTGGGGGTTATTGAGGATGCTGAATCCATTTCTGACATTTTCAAAATCCAAACTTGCCGACCGGAAGTGGCCATATATCAACTGAAGGTGTGACGATTTTTAAGAATCTGTAGTCGATTTTCAGGTTCTTTATATGCTTAATACATTGGTAATCACCATAATCTTTTTGCTAATGGGATATAGGAAAACCTAATGAGTTCCTCTCAAAATCATAGTTAACTAGCTAGTGGGCTATATTATATATTGTTATTATACAATAACGACCCCAAACACACCTCAAAGAGGACAACTGCCTTGCTAAAGAAGCTGAAGGTTATGGACTGGCCAAGCATATCTTCAGACCTAAACCCTATTGATCATCTGTGGGGCATCCTCAAACGGAAGGTGGAGGAGCGTAAGGTCTCTAATATCCACCAGCTCTGTGATGTTGTCATAAATGACGACGATTCCAGTGGCAACCTGTGAAGCTCTGGTGAACTCCATGCCCAAGAGGGTTAAGACAGGGCTGGGAAATAATGGTGGCCACACAAAATATTGACACTTTGGGCCCAATTTGGACATTTTCACTTAGGGGTGTACTCACTTTTGTTCGCAGCACTTTAGACATTAATGGCTGTGTGTTGAGTTATTTTGAGGGGACAGTACATTTAAGCTGTTATATAAGCTGTACACTGACTACTTTACATTGTATCAAAATGTCATTTCTTCAGTGTTGTCCCATAAAAAGATATAATGAAATATTTGAAGACATTTGAGGGGTGCACTCACTTTTGTGAGATACTGTAGGCTGTGACGTTTAAACAATTCTCAATTAGTTCAAAGGGGCCCAAAGTGTGCCAAGAAAATAACCACCACCACCAGCCTTAACTGTTGATACAAGGCAGGATGGATCCATGCTTTCATGTTGTTGACGCTAAATTACACTGGACTTAACGTTTCTAACATAAACTTTTTGTGTACTCAACATATCCAGGTTCACAATGGAGCTCTATGGGCTGGGAAATAGACTAATGGCGCTTTTCCACCGCATGGTATCAGCTCGACTCGACTCGACTCGACTCGACTCGCATTTTTGGCTTTTCCACCGCAATTTCATGGTACCTGGTACCACGTAGCGGCTGCTTTTTTGGTATCGCCTCGCTCTAGGGTCCAAGCGAGCTGAGCCGATGCTAAAAGGTGACGTCGGCAGACGGCCGGCCACTGATTGGCCAGAGACTATTGTCTGGCCAATCAGTGGCCAGAGACTACCGGCTTCATTCTGTTGTTTATTCTCCCCAACTCTCCGGGACTTTTGAGTGTATTTACGCCGCGTGCAGCCTTCTCTGGCTCTCTTTCATTTGATTTGCATCACAGATCCGAATTTATTTTCCATATATTCGCTAAGCTCACCCAGTGTTGGTTGTTGGGGAAGTTACTTACATACGAGAGGAGACATGTAGGGCAGCTAGCAGCTAGGCTAAATAGTAGCCAGCTGGGACAGACATGATAGCGAGCGATTACATTACAAGCCTCAGACTGAACTGATTACCTCAATAAAATATTCAGGCTGAGACACGGCTTGCATTTGAAAACACGTATCCTGAAACAAGCACTAAACAGTCAACTTTATCATGCCCGTGTTTACGTGCATAGGGATGTACGTGACGTATCCCTACAGCTGACTGTGTGGCAGAGACACATCGGGACAACAACCATCCCTTTTAATGGCCCGTAGCAATATTCTTCTACTTATTTTAGCAAACAGATACAAGGGGGGTATTTCTTAAACATTTTTCATCCGTGTTTTTGGCGGTTGGTTCAGTTAATAGTGCAACAACTGCTCGTAATTTCTGCTTCGCTACTTTGCTCCGGAGTAGGCTTTCAGCCTCTTACGACGACCCCGCCCACGTTCAGCAGGTACTATTTGCGGTGGAAAACGACCCGTGCTGCTACCAAACCAAGTTGAGTCGAGTCGAGTTGAGTCGAGTCGAGCTACATGTGCGGTGGAAAAGCGCCATAAATGCTACTCTGTATGCCTTTAAAACAGACTGTTCAACTATGGATTAGCAAGGTCTCTCCCAGACAAAAGATTTCAAGGCAGACTGGGGTTTCAAGATGTGTTGCTTTTTTGACGAATTACAAAGGCAAGTTTATTTATATAGCACAATTCAGACACAAGGCCATTTAAAGTGAATGGACAACGTCAATCAAAGAAATGGGCAACGTTGAGGATTGTAGACGCAGTGGTCGGCCAAGGAAACTTGGTACAGATGTCCAACAGTACCATCAGCTCAGAAGTGGCAGAAACCAGTGGGGCGAAGGTACACCCATCTACTGTCTGGAAACAAGGTCAAGCAACTCAGCTATGCATGAAAACATAGGAATTGGGGCTCAGAAAAATGGCAGAAGGTGCTCTGGACTGATGAGTCAAAATGAAATATTTGGCTATAGCAAAAGGCAGTTGTTCACTGAAGCGCTGGAGAGAGGTACAATAATGAGTGTCTGTGGTCAACAGTGAAGCATGGTGGAGGTTCCTTGGGGCATTTCTGCAAATGGAGTTGAAGATTTGGTCAGGATTAATGGTGTCCTCAATGCTGAGAACAGTAGATGGGTGTGCCTAGATCCCACTGGTTTCTGCCAGTTATGAGTTGATGGTACTGCTGGATTTAGATTTCTCGTCTGTTCATTCACTGCATTTTGTTAATTTCTGAAAATTAACTATTAAAACTTCGGTTTTAGAAGGCATTCTTAGTGTTTTCACACCCGCCTAAAACTTTTGCACAGTAGGGGAGACCGGGGTTAGTAGGCACACTTTTTACTCTAGTGAGAATTGCTCATCACCTAAAATGTCTTTCAATAGTCATTCCTACATTAAATTGAAGCTTAAGGTGTTGGCTTGAAATGTGTACCCCTCACTTTTTCTAACTTATTTTAATAAAGAAGAAATTAATAATCAAAGACACCCTTACACATTGTTGTCACACACTATGGGGTTGTTTGTCACAGTGTTATCTTAATGGGAAAAATCTTAAAAAGAAGGCTAAATTTGAAAGTTAAATTACATTGTCAAGTTGACAAATAGCCCTACATAACTATACTACTATACTACTTACTGTTTCTTCTTCTCCAGCTGGGATGGAGTGCACTGGGGTTCAGTAGCCTTGGCAGCTGGTCTAGTTTGGGATGCACTAGGTTGTTTTGATTTTGTTGCCCTTTTTTCTTTTGCATGCTAGCTGCCTTTTCCTGCTCTATTCTTTCCTTCTCTGGGGTGTCAGTAAGGATACAGCTTGACAATTTATTTAGTTTTTGGTTTCCTTTTCTGGCTGCAGCCTTTGGATAACATGTGACAACCAACCGCCCAAAAAATGTGACGACCAACCCCAACTTGAATTTCTTGCTAGCATTGAGGCCAACAACTATCTGACAACTAATTAGCTTACTAACAACAATCTAAACTATAGCTTACCCTTCACACTTTTTTATGGTATCAAGTGTTTTGTTATTAATCCATTGTAGTCTACTTGCCAAAATGTGAACCCAGACATGTTGAGTACACCAAAGTTTTATGTTAGAAATGTAAAGTATGGGACCCCAGTGGGTAGAAACTGCCGGATGCTAACTTGCATATGTTGGGCAATTAGCGTAGCATAGCATAATTAGCATTTGTTAGCATAATTACCATATTGACAATAATTCAGCAACTGCTTTGCCGATTTGGACAACATTGGACATTTTCAAAATTCAAAATGACCGTTAAAACTGGAAGACGATTTTGATGAATTTGGAGTCTATTTTCCGGGTTATTTATATGCTTAATACATTGGCTATCACAACAACCTTTGTGCTAATATGATATAGGAAAACCTAGTTAATTCCTATCCAGATCCATAGTTGGCTAGCTAGTTAGCACATTAGCTAGCATGCTAAGGTAAAGCAGAAGTAAGCAATTTGATTATTTTAGCTTACTTCCTGTCATGTCATCCCTACAAACACTTTACTGTCGCGGAACTCTCACGTCACATCAGGTGTCTCTTTAGCTAGCGTGCTAAGTTATTTTGTTAAGAACTTGTAACCAGGTTACAGCAACAACTGACATGACAATGGACATTAGCTAGCTAGCTTACTAGCAAGCCACTAAAGCAGCAGAGAGCCCCAGTTTCAGTTGATTCACAGACTTAAAGGTTCAGTAAGTGATATGATCCTTTTAGCTAACTTCCTGTCAATGACTGCAGTTAGCAGTCCCCTCTTTATAGCACTTTGTCTCTTGATTGGAAAAAAATGAGCGGGATACTTGAAAATGTAACTGGCAATTACTGCAAAGCTGAATCACTCAGAGACCTGTGTTATGGACTGTGCATACTGTTTATGTGATTGCTGTATGAATATAGAGTGATTTAACATGTATATTAACAAAGAAATCCCTTACTTCTCATTTAAATCCACCTGCAACCTGATCTTTCAAGTACAAAAGTGACCGATGCATCCTGCCTCCCCCTTCACCATTTACCAACCTTTTCCCTAACAACAAATAACAGTAAGAAAAACAAAGCACAGAGAGATAGGGATCCACATCAAAAGAAAAATACAGGCAGAGGGCATGATGTTCATGTTGTTATTATGGGGACCTTTGCATAAAGCAGCTGCTATCCACCTTGTGTAATACAAAACCTCTTGGATGCACCCCCGCTCAAAACACTGGCACCTGATTGACTATGTCACTGTTAGACAATGTGACATCAGTGATGTAATCATCACCCGTGCCATGAGGGGTGCAGACTGCTGGACAGATCATCGTATGATTGTGGCTAAGTAGCATGTGGCATGACAGTTCGCCCTCCCATGCGGCGAATAGGAAGTAACAGGAGGCAGCTGAATTGCACCCGACTTAAGAACGAACATGTCAGAAATAATTTCCGTAGCTCTGTTGCTGAAAAGCTGAAGGACATGGAGTTGTCAGTAAGGTCAGAAACTTTGGAACAGAAGTGGACCTCCATTAGCTCTGCTCTCTATGACGCAGCAGCCCAAACAGTCGGCTTTAAGAGTAAGAATCACCAAGAATGGTTTGATGAAAACTCTGACACCATCCATGACATGCTTGAGAATATGCATAGATTGCATCGTAAAGCCCTCAGAAATCCATCCTGCAGCTGCAAGGGAGCAATGGAAGAAAGCAAGGCAGGAAGTTCAGAGGACCACTCGGATCGCAAAGAACGAGTGGTGGGTGAAAAAGGCTGAAGAAATTCAGTATTATGCCAATATAAATGACATGCATAATTTTTACAATGCTTTAAAAACTATATATGGCCCAAGAAATCGCTCTATAACACCTTTTAAGTCAGCAGATGGTCTGACACTTTTGAAAGATCAAAATGACATTCTGTTGAGGTGGTCCGATCATTTTGATTGTCTCCTTAATCAGGAGGCTGATGTGGACCTCACTGTTTTAAAAGAATTGCCTGATCGCCCCCAAATTGACACTCTGAATCAGCCACCAAGCTTTTCGGAGGTTCACTCGGCTATCTGTTCCCTCAGGAACAACAAGTCTCCTGGAAATGACAAGATCCCAGCTGAGCTCCTTAAGCAGGGAGGATTCCAATGTACGAAAACTCTTTATCAATATATCACTGAAGTCTGGAGGCTCTGGTCACTCAGCACCAGCTGAGATGGCTTGGACATGTGGTGAGAATGCCCCAGGACCGACTGCCTCGCAGAGTGTTGTACGGACAGTTTAGTCAAGGCCAACGCTCGGCTGCGGGGCAGAAAAAGTGCTACAAGGACCAGATGAAGACCACATTGAAGAAATGTAATATCAGCCCTGAGGACCTGGAAGTTACTGCTGCTGACCGCACCATTTGGCGGCAAGTGTGTAAGGAGGGGACCCGTAGGCTGCAGGAGGACAGGACAGCCAGGAGACAGCAGAAGAGGGACAGGAGGAAAACTCCTGTGGAGCCCACAGTGTCCACTGACACATTTACATGTCCTACTTGTCAGAGGTTATGTAGGTCTAGGATTGGGTTGTATAGCCACATTAAATCTCATAGATAGATGTGGAACAATGGGGATGGGTAGTATGGGCATTGTCACTACCTGGAGCTTACTAGTACGGAGCCTGGGTCTGTTGAAGGTGGCTATGCTGTTTTTAGGCTGTGTTAGCCATACGATAGGATCTGTAGAATCGGCATTGTCACTACCTGGAGCTTACTAGTACGGAGCCTGGGTCTGTTGAAGGTGCGTTGCTGTTTTTAGGCTGTGATAGCCTTGTAGTAGGATAGGATAGGTAGAGTCAGCATTGACACTACCTGGAGCTTGTTTGTACAGAGCCTGGGTCTGTGGAAGGTGGCTGTGCTGTTTGGGCTGTGGTAGCCATATGATAGGATAGGGAAAGTAAAGTAAGTAAGTGAAGAAGTTTTTGTTTATTTATTATTTTATTATTATTTATTTTTTTACAAAAAGGTTAAAAGTGGACGTCATCATCGAAATCGATGGACAACCAGAGAGAGAGCTGATGGTTGAAGGATGCCTGACTATTATTGGCTTCAGAGAACTTCAAAAGTTTCCTGCATGAACAGATCACTGAAGTCCAGCCCTCCTCAAACTTGTCTCCAGTCTTGTGTCAAATCAAGGAGAAGTTCCTAAACCATCATTTATACTCGCTCAATGCAACCAGCAGCACACCAGTAGGAGCTGGAATCAGAAAACTCTGGGGCTTGCTGTAAAAATCCAACATGAGCATGGTAGCTCAGAACTGGTTCAGAACCTAAATGAGCATTGCATTGAAACAACCTATGAAGAAGTCCTACGTTTCCAGAAGTCAGCTGCCAACTTTGCTACACGCAGTTGGCCTGCTTAACATGCCTGCTTAACGATGCCGCTTATCGGTTCCGCTCGTTGCAAATGTGTCATGACTTCAGACACGCGCTGCTTTGTTTTGGTTCAGAACGCAGCAAACATGACGTCGAGGCAGAAGCGCTCTAAAGTGTGGTTGTATTTCACGCGAAAAGGCGACAATACATTGTAAAGCTGAGATGGAGCGGTGACTCCTCGTCGCTGGCGTGGTGAAGAATAAGCAAAGCGATACATTCTCTTTTAGCCTTTCTGGCGTATTTATTCCCTTCTTGAATAGCCTACATGACTGTGCATTCAGTTCAACAACAACGTACAACGTGACAGTTTGACCTGAGGCGTTCCTTCCACAGACATATAAGGAAATGGTTCCTTCACGTGAACGTAGTGACATCATCACGTTGCCCTTTCAGAGTAAGGGTGCAATCATCATATAATAATAACACTGAACATAAATTAAATATCTTGTAGTCTTCCTGAGAGGGCAAACATGATGATTTTTCTGCATAAAAAGGGTTAAATTGCCAAAATTGATAGCTGGTCTTAACTTTTCAAAAGACTTGTTTATATTTATTATGTCAGTTGAATTTAGTTTCAAGTGCAAATGAGCACTGTTAATATTCCAAAATTTTGACGGTTTTCAGTTAGTGTTTTTAGTTTTTAGGGCACATAATGGCATTTGTAGCCTGGCATTCCCAGACCTGCCACTAGGCGCTGGCAAATTAAATTTGCTGCGCGTGTTGGTCTGGACACGCTCCGTTGAAGCTTTATCACTTTATCAAGAAAGCCAGAGATCTGGCAGGTGGTTTCAATTGGTTCTATCTAATATGGGCGCACCAGAGCCCTTTATATGGTACTCTGCGGCGGACGTAACCGGATGACGACAGTGACGTGCATGCGAGGTCGAAGCCGTGATAGTAAACATCAAAGATGGCTGCGGATATGTTGTGTGAGTTTGAGACTGCTTTGGCCTCGACCCTTAACGATTTGGAAGACGGCACTCAAATCTTTCATTAGCAAGTAAGTGGAATGTTCTATTTTGCCGACCGACAACGGCAAACGTTTAATTTAACAGTTTAACAGCTGTTCGCTAAACGAAAGGGGCTTACGTCGCCTTGTGCATCGCTCTTGTTAGAAACTGCAGCTTCACCTCACCTCCACAAGAGACACCAAGTGGTGATTCTGGATAATTGATTGCTCCTCCCACTATAAATAGAGGCCTAGTGAGGCCTTCTCCCTTTGTTCACACCACATCCTCACCACAAGTGAGTGTGTGAAGATGTTTGCCGTGTGTCTTTTGATTTATCATTCAATAACCATGGCAATCATCATGGCAATCATCATGGCAATCATCATGGCAATCATCATGACAATCAACACAAAATAACTTTACTTGCAAAATAAAGTCAAGTAAATTAAACCCTTGTTTCCTGGTGGTTTGTGGCTCCAGTAGAACCTCCTCTTCACTACAAATGGTCCTTCGAGCTGGAGTACTGAGCCACACCACTCAACATTAACCTAAAATGGCTGAAGCTAAACTAATTGATATGGATGATGAGTCCTCTACTGAGTTCATGATGGATGGATCCCAATTGGGAGTAGACTCAAACCAGCTTTACCCGGACAATGCAGATTTGTCTCAACTAGCACCTGGGCTATTAATACCTACTCCCCAAACAAATCCTAGCCTTCCACCAAACCCAGTATTGCCTACTTTCCTTGGTGAACACCAAATTCCCTTGCCATCAGTACCATGTGAAGCATTAGCTCAACCCCCCACAAAGTCAATTGGCCATGTACTAGGGGCAAGACCTAAAAGAGATAGGCAGCCCCCAGTATACTATGGGATCCAAATGCCCCAGCAACAGCTAGCACAATCCCATAGGTCACGTCACTCCCGCAGCAAGAAGACTTATTTTACTAGGTCAACTCCTAACCTCCCTGTTGGCTCCTAAGTTAGTAGGCACTCTGGAAGTGACCATGCCCCAAGTTTGAGTGATCTCCAAACCAGCATTCTCAAAGAAAAGGAAAAGAGAGATGAGCTTGAGGAGCTTAAAAGACAAAGTCAAGAGAACAAGGAGCTTGATGAGCAATTCAAAACCATTGATGCAGCTGCCAGAGCTGCCCAGAACAGGCAAGCAGATGCCCAGAACAGGCAAGCAGATGCACTCAAAGAGAGAGAGAGACTTTCCAGAGAGGTTGACATGAACCGACGCATCCGTATTAAAGAACAAGAGCTTCAGTCAGCCCAGCTGGTCTCTAGTTTCATTCAACAGAATCTCTCTGACGATGAACACTCTGGCGGAGCCCCTGATACCTCATCCCCTCATCGTAATGTAGCCACCTCTTCCTTTTACGATCTGCCTCCATCCAGGATATGCACTCCTGCCCCTTTAAGAATGGTAGGTGTCGAATCTCACTCTCATTTGTCAGTAACTTCCCCGCTTCCTGAACCTAGCCTTACTATTGCACCTAGTGCCTCCCATACCCTTCCTTTTCCTCAACAACTACAGCAAAGCATAGCCCCTGTCCAGGCTCCCTCTTTGCCCCCTGTAGCCACTAGTGTTCAAGCTGCACCATTGCCTGTCCCTACATTGTCTACCCTGGCTTTACCTTATACCAGTCACCATGCACCTTCCCAGGTAACAGCCTCTTCCTTATCTAATGTAACTGCACCTCCAGCCACTGTCCAGGCCCCTTATGGTGCTGCAGCGCTGCCCAATCCTGAACAGCCTACTCTCACTAGCCATTTACCACCAGTGCAAGCCATGTTATCCCAGCAGCCACCATTTATTGACTTACATGGTCCAACCCCAAATATGATGGAGCTGTTCATAGCCTCTGCGTATGGAATGCCGAGGCCCTCAATTCCAGTGTTTAAGAGTGGCCGAGAGAGTGAGTTTGCCCTGCTGAAAATGGTCCTTGAAAACCTCCTTGATAATCACCCCCATCTTACTGAGCAGTATAAATATCAAGTACTACTGGACCATCTTCAGCACCCAGGAGCAAATAAATTGGCCAGATCCTGCATGCATGACACCAGACCTTATTCCACCGCTCTCCGATCACTTAAAGAGAAGTATGGTCAGCCAAGGCTGCTGGTGCAGAGCGAAATTGGTGCAATATTGAATTCCCCCATGATTCGTATAGGTGATGTAGAGGCCTTTGATGATTTTGCCCTTTCTGTCCATGCTCTTGTGGGAATATTGCTGTCCCTGGAGGGCCCTAATGGGTCTGAGCTGAGGTGTGGGTCCCATGTTGACAGACTCATCAGTAAATTACCTGTACAGTATAGAGACGGATTTGTGGAGCGTTGCATCAATCGTGGCATTCTGACTGGAGAGGCAAACCAAACATACTCCCTCCTCGACCTTTCAACTTGGCTACAGTCAAAGTCGAGAGCAAAACGCATATCAGAGAGAGCTGTTGAGCTCCACAAACAAGAAAGGAACCCCAACCGTATAGGAAAGGAACGCCAACCCTCCAGACAAGTCTCCTCCGTCTACCTGTCCACGACATCTGGGATGGATAGTACACAGAGGGCTTACACCAAAGAGAAGGTAAATATTGATAAGCCCAAGCCTTATTGTCCCTACTGTAATGTCAGAGATCACTTTCTGGGCGCATGCTCAGAATTCAAAAAACTATCCAGAAATTGCATTATGAAATGGCTCAAAGAGAAGGATAGATGTGGCAAATGTGGGAGAATACACAAAATGGATAAATGCACCTTAAAGAAGCCATGTAACACCTGTAATGAGCTCCACCTGACTATTCTCCATGATGCAATCACAAGCAAATCAGCCACAGTGACGCTAACATCCTCCCCCTCAGAGCTCCTTTACATGGACAAACCCAATCGCTGCCATAAAGTCATGCTGAAAGTTGTTAACGTATGTCTCCACAATAGAGAAAGAACCCTTGTAACTCATGCAGTCCTTGATGACGGTGCAGATAGATCTATTGTGCTCCCCCAAGCTGTCCAATGTTTGGGCCTCACAGCTACCCCTGAAACCATCTCCCTTCGTACAGTGAGACAGGATATAGTGCAAGTGAATGGAGCATCTGTATCCTTTGAAATATCCTCTATCAATCGTCCAACCAAAAGGCATGTTATCAATGGAGCATTCACTGCAGAGACTCTTGGACTGTCAGAACACACATACCCTGTGAAGCAATTACAAGAGCAGTATCACCATCTCAGAGGAATCCCAATACAGCCAATTGATATGGTATGCCCTCTTGTCCTCATTGGTTCAGACTTTGCCCATCTAATTACAGCAACAGAGCCGGTACTCATGGGGCCACCTGGAGGCCCATTGGCAGTACATACCAGGCTTGGTTGGGCCCTCCAAGGGCCAGCCAACTTAATCCAAACCCAACATGCTCTATCTCCCACTGTTACCTGCTTCAAGAGTGAACTGCTCAGGAATGTTGAACGGCTGTGGCAAAAAAAAACACCTTTCCCTATGTAAATGAAAGGACAGCAACAAGGTCAAAGCAAGACAAGCTGGCCCTTGATTTACTCCATTCTAAGACTACTAGAGTAGAGATAGACGGTGTAATGCGTTACGCCACTCCACTGCTACGAGCTCCCAACAGTCCTGTCCTTAAAGCCCCAAAGGAAGCTGTTCTGCCCCGTCTCTATGCTACAGAAAGACGTCTGTCCAAAGATCCCAAACTCTCTGACATATACGAAGAGGAACTGAATAAGCTTGTGCAGTCTGGCTATGTCCAAATAATTCCAAACGAGCAGGTGAGCCAGCCACAGGAAACCTGGTATTTCCCACATCACATTGTTGAACACAACAACAAATACAGAGTTGTATATGATTGCTCCTTTGAATATATGGGACAAAGCCTAAACAAATGTCTCCTACCTGGACCTACATTGGGCCCCTCTCTACTCGGAGTCCTGCTCAGATTTAGACAGCACACCATTGCAGTGTGCGGTGACATCAAAGGCATGTTCCACCAAGTACGCCTTTTGAAAGAGGATAGGCCTCTACTGCGTTTCATATGGAGAGGGATGCAGCCAAAACAGGAGCCCTGTGTTTATGAATGGCAAGTCTTGCCATTCGGAACAACCTGTAGCCCATGCTGTGCCACCTATGCAGTTCACAAACATGTCAAAGACAACCGTGATGGAAATGAGGAGGTTTTTCAATCTGTCCAACACTGTTTTTATGTCGATAACTGCCTCCAAAGCTTTCCTTCCTCTCATGAGGCAAAGTCCCTCATTGACAAAATGAGACCTCTGCTTGCTGACGGTGGGTTTGACATCAGACAATGGGCAAGTAATGATCCAGCTGTAATACAGCATCTCCCACTAGATGCAAGGTCCAAAGCTAGTGAAATGTGGCTCTCAGGAAATGGAGACCCCAAAGAGCTGACACTATTCTGTCACTCCAATGGAACTGCTCCACAGACATGCTGGGTTACAAGAACCGATCCATCATTTACCATCAGCCAACAATGAGAAATGTATATAAGGTGCTGGCAAGTCAATACGATCCTCTGGGCTATCTGGCCCCTTTCACAGCCCGTGCAAAGATCCTGGTGCAGGATCTATGGAAGCAGGAGAGAGAATGGGATAACATCATCAAACCAGATAGTCTGTTGGAAAAATGGCAAGCATGGGAGTTGAAACTGCAAAATCTTCCTGACATTCACTTTCCTCGCTGTTATCTGCCCCTTAATAATGACACAGCCACCTCAGAATCCCATATGCATGTATTCTGTGATGCCTCTGAGCGTGTGTATGGTGCTGTGGCCTACCTTCAGATCGAAGACGAGCATAATGACAATCATGTAGTTTTCATCATGGCCAGGTCTCGCATAGCCCCTAAACGCCAGCTATCTATCCCTCGCCTTGAACTTTGTGCAGCCCTATCTGGTGCCCAGCTGGCTAACCTTCTCAGCTCTGAACTCACCATCCCAATACAGTCAGTGACCCTCTGGACAGACTCCACAACAGTCCTTACGTGGTTAACATCAGAATCCTGTCGCTACAAGGTATTTGTTGGAACAAGAATAGCTGAGATTCAAACTCTGACTGACACAAAGAACTGGAGGTATGTTGACACAAAGAATAATCCAGCTGATGACATAACCCGTGGGAAAACCCTCCTGGAGCTTTCTCAGCGCCACAGATGGAGTCAAGGCCCTCCATTCCTTTTGCTGAGCAGCAACTGCTGGCCTGCCAATCCATGCGCGCCACCTGAATCAGAGCCTGTTGAGGAACTCAGGAAAACCATATTCTGTGGCATAGTGATGTCGGATATCTCAAACCTCCCAGATCCGAAGAAGTTCAGCAACTGGGATGATCTGATACATGAAACAAAGAATACCTTATATGGGGCGGCAAATCACAACTCAAATCCAGCACAATGCTACATTAGCTCAGAAAGGCATCTGCTGCAAAGGGCCCAAGTGGAGAGCTTCCCTGAGGAATTCAATGCCCTCAAAGCTGATAAGGCCATACCAAAGAGTAGCAAATTACTCCCCCTGTCTCCTGAATATGACTCTGATACTGGTCTCATCAGAGTTGGAGGTCGACTTCGAAGAGTGGAGACACTTGACTATGAAAATATCCATCCAATTGTATTGGATCCAAAACATCCCCTAACCAAACTCATTATCAAGCATTATGATGAGAAACTGCTCCACCCAGGCTCTGAGCGTGTCCTGGGCGAAATGAGACGCAGATACTGGATTCTGCGTGGTCGCCAGGCCATACGACAGCATCAGCACCAGTGTCTAGACTGTCAAAGATGGAGAGCCAATCCAGTCATTCCCAAAATGGCAGACCTTCCTCCAGCCCGCCTTAGATTGTCTAAGCCCGCCTTCTGGTCCACAGGCATGGACTGTTTTGGGCCTTTCACAGTTAAAGTAGGTCGGCGCTCTGAAAAAAGGTGGGGCATTCTATTCAAATGCTTGACAACTCGCTGCATACATATCGAGCTGCTTGACAGTATGGATGCGGATACCTTCCTGATGGCCTTCAGGAGATTTGTTTCACGTAGAGGAAAACCCTTTGAACTCCTCTCTGACTGTGGGACTAATTTCAGAGCAGGAGAGGTAGAGCTGCAAAATGCCTTCCAGGCCATGGCACCAGATTTGAAGCAGCAATTGGCCCACACACAGGTGAACTTTCAATTCAATCCTCCATCTGCCCCACATTTTGGCGGAAGCTGGGAACGAGAGATAAAATCAATTAAAATGGCCCTCCATGTTGCAGTAGGAAACCAACCAACAACGGAGACAGTCCTACACACAGTCATGGTTGAAGTAGAAGGTATTCTGAACTCAAAACCTCTCGGATACATCTCCTCTGACCTTGCTGACCCAGACCCTGTCACACCAAATATGTTGCTGATGGGGCGGCCCGACTCCTCTCTTCCTCAGGCAATCTACTGTGAAAGTGACCTCCTTGGCAGGAGGAGATGGCGCCACAGCCAGATCTTAGCAGACTATTTCTGGACAGCCTTTATTCGTCATTACCTTCCAAACCTTCAAACCAGGCAGAAATGGGAAACTGACAAGGGGAACATGGAGTCAGGTCAGGTGGTGATGGTAGTTGACCCCCAATATCCTCGAGCATCTTGGCCCATTGGAAGGATATCTGAAACCTACCCTGGTAAGGATGGAAGGGTGCGCAGTGCTAAGGTCATCCTTAAAGGCCGAGCATACATACGCCCTGTTTCAAGATTAATCCCACTCCCAGAAATCACCGACGAAGAAACAAAATGACACGCATTTGCTGCACAAATCCGGGGGCGGCTGTTAGAAACTTCAGCTTCACCTCACCTCCACAAGAGACACCAAGTGGTGATTCTGGATAATTGATTGCTCCTCCCACTATAAATAGAGGCCTAGTGAGGCCTTCTCCCTTTGTTCACACCACATCCTCACCACAAGTGAGTGTGTGAAGATGTTTGCCGTGTGTCTTTTGATTTATCATTCAATAACCATGGCAATCATCATGGCAATCATCATGGCAATCATCATGACAATCAACACAAAATAACTTTACTTGCAAAATAAAGTCAAGTAAATTAAACCCTTGTTTCCTGGTGGTTTGTGGCTCCAGTAGAACCACCTCTTCACTACAGCTCTGATTGGTTGTAGTGCTATCCAACTGCGTGCAGTGGCATTTGAAATGCACGAGTAGGAGCCGCCCCTTGAGTTGGAAATTACTAATGATCGTGGCCAGACCCTCTATCGTTCAAGATATCAGGGTCTGGATTTCCAGGCTATGGCATTTGGGCTTAAAAGCCAAACATTTATTTTTTTGTTTGGACCAATTAATGTGAAAATTGACAATTTCCTAATCCTTGATAATCTTTCAAAGCACACACTATACACACCTCTGATCAGATATTAAAGAGAGATAATACAAACAAACTTATTTGTACTTATTCTCTCACCCAATGAGAATCGATAAGGAATCGGATCGATAAGCAGAATCGGAATCGTTAAATTCTTATCAATTCCCATCCCTAGTCATCGCACAACACATACGATGGCCACTTCGACTCACAAGCAGATAATAGCACTGAAAGTGAAGCAGCACCGCATGGCATGAGTCATGCTGCGACTATTGGGTGTGAAGACCTCAAGATGGGGTTTGAATTGAAAGATCAGGTTGCAGGTGGATTTAAATTTGTGAAGTTGCACACCCCGGGAGAAGAGACAAACACTGAATTTACTTATCCTGCTATAGTTGCTTTCTAGCTAGCTAGCTAGCTAATGTCAATTGTCATGTTGTTCCTGTAATCTCTTTATGCATGCAGCAATCACTGTGTGCGCAGTTCATAACACAGTTCCCTCACACCCCTTTTCCTAGCTTCATCAGAGACCCTGCTTGCTTTCCACATAGCAGAGTCTAAGAGCTATACATCCAAAAATCGGTGGTGGACTTTACAAACAGCTCCTGCTCTTCCCTACGTGCAGTACGCAGAATAAAACTCTACTTGCCAGGTCGCCAAGGTTGTTATATACGTGTAGACGGGGATTGCGTAGTTTCCAATAACGAGTGGAAGAGGACCAGATGTTTTTACCTGCTCATTGCCAGTGACATCTTTGATTTGAGAGGGAATAAAAAAAAAACACTGGTTCTTGGAAACTACGCAATGTTAAATGAAAGGAAAAAAAAACATCTATAGTACCTTTTGATTGTGATTACTGTAGGAAAGAGCAGGAGCTGTTTGTTATGGTCCGCCACCGATTTCCAGATGTATAGCTCTGAGACTCTGCTATTCGTATCCAATCAGGAGACAGAGTGCTATAAAGAGGTGGGTCTCTGTGCCTGTGAACGATGACTTGCTGCTCTCCATCGCCGCAATATCTGATGAAGACGGCTGTGTGTTCATGTGGTGGTGACGTAGGGACGAGGGAGGGGACTGCTAACTGCAGCCACTGACAGGAAGTTAGCTAAAATGATCATATCACTTACTGAACCTTTAAGTCGGTGAATCACCTGAAACTGCTGCTTTAGTTGCTTGCTACTAAGCTAGCTAGCTAATGTCCATTGTCATTTCAGTTGTTGCTGTAACTTCATTACAAGTTCTTAAACAACATAATAACTTGGCACGCTACTTAACTATGGATCTGTAAAATCAACTCCAAAATCGACGGTCTGGGATTGTGTTTTGACTACGTCTTGTAGTAGCTTTGTTTTTAAATATGGCGGTCACAAATTTTAGTTCATCTGGTTGGTCGGAATAATCCCACCCCTGACACCTGATGTGACATGAGAGTTCCACGACAGTAAAATGTTTGTAAGGACGACATGACAGGAAGAAAGCTAAAATAATCAAATTGCTTACTTCTGCTTTAACTTCGCATGCTAGCTAATGTGCTAACTAGCTAGCTAGCTAGCTAACTAACTATGGATCTGGATAGGAATTAACTAGGTTTTCCTGTATCATATTAGCACAAAGGTTGTTGTGATAGCCGATGTATTAAGCATGTAAATATAAACCTGGAAAATAGACTCAAAATTCATCAAAATCGTCCCACCTTGAGTGGAAATATGGCCACTTCCGGTTTTAACGGCCATTTTGAATTTTGAAAATGTCAGAAATGGATTTATCATCCTCAATAACCCCCAAAACCACTCCAATAGTGTCCAAATCGGCAAAGCAGTTGCTGAAATATTGTCAATATGGTAATTATGCTAATTAATGCTAATTATGCTATGCTACGCTAATTGCCCAACATATGCAAGTTAGCATCTGGCAGTTTCTACCTACTGGGGACCCATACTTTACATTTCTAACATAAAACTTTGGTGTACTCAACAACTCTGGGTGCACAATGGGGAAATGGAGAAAAATACTGAGGAGCTAAATATTTTCAATTTGACGTGAAAAACGCAAACAGTCCTCTCACCTCAAATTCAGCGGTCTAACTCCAAGGAAGACTATGTAGGTGACCTGATCCCAATTCTGGATATTTACATACCAAAATTTCACAGACAGCGCCTTCTGGTTCCGAGATATATCGATTGTGACAACCAACCCGTGTGGCATATAACCCGTTCTCCCTTACTGTACAAAAAAATAATTACACATATTTACTGCCAGTTTCTGGCAACCCAAAAAATTGCATAATTTTGACATCTCAAATCCAATTATCGCTATTTCACCTTTTAAACGTAAATGTAACACGGCTGGTGCTAATTTGCTAAGACATGTGAAATATGAAAACTGAAAATGCTTTGTCTTTCCCCTGCAGCTGTATGGTTTCTCCATGATCAGTGAGTTTGGTTTTGGACCAACCGTCGGTAAGAGCCGGCTCTCACCCCTCAGCCTAGTCTGAAACATTGCATGATTGATTATATTAGATTGGGTTACACTTTTATCGCACAGATTAGCTGTGTGTAGCTCTTGTCACAACAGATACATGTGGATTTCTTTGAAACTGGCATTCTTTATTGAGTACATGATACTCCTTGTTGCAACCACACAATGCTAGCACACCATCACAGCTCACTTTTACGTTGTGAGAAGTCACTGGCCAACTGTCGTGAAAAGAGTTAGTTTAAAGTCCTTTCTGACTGTCTTTGTTTGTACCTTGGCTGTCTGCTTTGGCTTCAGACACAATTCTCACTTTATGAGATATCGCTGAACCTTGTGACTAAACAAAGCGTAGGAAAACTACCAACAGACCAGTAGTTCTTGGCACTTGCGGCACATCACTAGTATGTGCCGCAAGTAGGCCAAGTATTACTGTACACTTTACAAATCTGTTAAGTACATCACATCTATATTCTACCCTAACATGTATAGTTTAATTAGTAGTTTTTTTATTCAGTCATTATTAAACAATCATTCTGCAAAAGCTTATGTGTGCCTATCCTATATTCTTATCAGTTAAATCTACCCACCACAAAAGAAAAAGATAGAAACAAAGATATAAGTAATACAACAAAGAAATCTATTATCCACATTTGCCAAACAGCTTGTTTGCAGGTGCCAGGCTGTTGTGGCTGTGTATGTTCTTCCACATGCTACTGAGGCCCCTGTTTGTTAAAATAATTAATTGTTAAATTGCCAATAGGTTTTGTTTCTTCATACTTCAATCATCCAATCCAATAAACAACACCAGACAAGAGTCAATAGCAGAATAAGCTGTTTGGCATTGGCAGAGAAGATCTGGCTTGTTTTCATTTGCACAACCCACATACTCAACTCTGCTGCTCATCCCACAAATGCATTTTATTTACAATTGTTGCACCATTCGAAAGGGAAATAA
Source organism: Hyperoplus immaculatus (assembly GCA_949357725.1). Taxonomy (NCBI): domain Eukaryota; kingdom Metazoa; phylum Chordata; class Actinopteri; order Uranoscopiformes; family Ammodytidae; genus Hyperoplus; species Hyperoplus immaculatus. The sequence continues at coordinate 1,093,871 of OX442361.1, forward strand.
ACAGGCTTTACAACGGTATAAGATTTCTTGCCAAGAAACATTGTTACAACAAACAAATACTCGACCGAACACAAATTGCCTTACTTTTTATGCTAAGTTTATATAATAAAGCATTCTTTGACTAATGGTCTCGTTTGCTGTTACGTTTAACTTATTATCATCAGAGGAAAAATTAGACTGTTTCAGAAATATTTAAAAGGTCGGAACTACACTCAGAGCCAGCCCGAGGCATAAGCGAACTAAGCGGTCGCTTAGGGCCCCCTAAAAAAAAAAACTAAAAGATTTTTTTTTTTTAGTTTGTGTGTTTGATATTAACATCATATTATGCAAACGTGAGTTATACAAAAAAAGGAATCAAATGTTTTGGTCTAGATATGAACCGTGCGTAGACCAGAAAAGTGGGTGTACACACATTTCAACGCAAACCTCGGCATTTATCAATTTGGACGTGAGTGTAGGGTACGCTCAAATCTCACGCCAGCTCTCACATCATGTACCCAAGTTTGTAAACAGCATGGACTTGCTGTGCCGGGTAGCCGATGACTTTGTTGAGCAATTGTTAGTAGATAATACTAATGCAGTGTTTGCTCAGACCGAGATATAAATATTAGGCTAATCACTTAAAAATGTGCAGCATGGTGTGCAACTGTGTAGGAGCGCTGATTCAATGGTGCGCACATGGGCCACTTAGGAGAGCTGCATGGGACTGCGTAACGGCAGTTGTCTTCGACTTGGAGCAGCTGGGGGGACTCTGCAGCACGGGGGCTGCATTCATTCATGGCTTCTAAAATGTTTGGCTAAAGGCCGAATTCCACCGGCTGCCTTTCCGGTCCGTCTCCGCTCCAGCACGGCAGCGCAGCTATCAGGTTTTTACTTTAGTGCGTGAGCGTCCACTAGCTCTGCTGCACCGTCTCTCTGCTCCGCTACTGCTCCAGCTGTCCGGTGAAATACGCACTGCTTCTATTTTTGCTGGATGCCGGAGCTCGCCGCATCAATTTAGCACAGAACACATCGAGATAGACAGGAACACAGACGCCGACAAAACAATAAAACCTCCGGTTATTTTTCAAAATAAGACACCCGGTGTTCACTGCAGGTAACAATCCCAGAGCAGAGACGTGCATACAAGCATGTCCACTGTTCTTTTACTCATTCGGATGGGAACAATAACCTTCAGTGCGTTTGTTGTTGTGTAAATACCATACATGAGAATCATATTATCAAGAGCGATCGCCCGTCACTTTTATTACCGCGGGAACTCCTCGGTCTCGCGACTCCAGCTGTTCAGCGGAGCTGGCCTTGCCTGCTTTGAAAACGGAGCCGGTGGGTGTTGACGTGGGCGCCTGGAGCAAAACCGTTGGACAACGCATGCGCAGCCAGTGGAATTCCGGGGTCAGTAATAAATATGTAGGCTATGCAAGTATTACGCTGGCCTGGTCCAACCAGACCATCGTACTTCATTTCATTTGTACAGAAGGTCTGGAACTGCTCTATTTGGTATACGTTCACTCACTTGGAGGCGGGTGTTGAAGTTTAAAACTATTGGATCTGCCCAGTGCCACTCTGGATCAGCCAACCAATCGCATAAAGCTTGGTCGTGACGTATGTCATGAGCCGGCTTCTGACGGTGCGTTCCAGTTGTACTGGGAACTCGGAAATTTCCGACTTCTCTGTACATATTGTAGTTTATGGATCTACCGGTACCTGGCAACGGTAACGTGCTAGAGCCTAACGTTTAGTTATTTGGACGAGAAAGGTTGTCGGTGTCCATACTTTCGCGAGCATATGCACTGGAACACAGACAGGTCGGAACTCGGAACTACCAAGTCGGAAATCTCCGAGTCCGAGTATAGGAACGCAGCATTCAACTAAAACTGGAGCGCGAATTCGACATCATTGTTCTTAGCCACTAGCTCTGTTCGCTGATTGGACGTTCGGAAATTTTCCTGAGCTAAAGCTAAATTCACCGCAGCCCCAGACTGACTACCGAAGGGAAAAGGAAATTTGAGCGGAAGTAGGTAGGCGGGCGGAGCCAGGCTAGTAGTACGCTGCTCTTTATGATAAAAATACACGGCACAACATTCAGCTTAACCTTTTTTTTTTTTTTGCACTTTTGAGGTATTAGCGAGCGATTTATTTCCACCATTAACCGGCAAGTTTCGATTTGTTTTTCTGATCCAGGACCTCAGCATTAATGGTCTAGGATCGGTGGTGGAGCAGGATGGTGGGCGCTCTCACAGCTGGTGGTTGCCTGGCCCTGTGGAGGTTAATACAGGCTGGTTTGTGCAGCTGACGGCTGACCACTCGTGCCAAGCCGAGTAGTGCTATCTGAAAGGGCCAATACATTCTAATCATTCAAACCTCTGCAGACACACATTTATTTCATGGGGGGAAAAAAACAAGACAGGCGTTAAAGGTTTAATATTTATACAAAATAGGACAGTTGGTGCGTCTGTTTCTCCTCCACCACTTATTGCCGCACCTCCAGCTGGTAAGATAAGATAAGAATACTTTATTAATTCCACGTAGGAGAAATTTGTTTGTTGCAAAACAGCCCAGCAGCAGTGATTAGACACAGGTAATGACAATGGAATAAATACAAAGTGCTAATGCATAAGAAAGGGTGTTGCATTTCAGAGCAGCAACACGCTTTTTTAGTTGCGAATATAAGTCAGACAACCTTTTCTTCACCTATGTAAAGAAACTTAACTGCGACATAAAATTTTATATGCTATTTTATATCATTTGATCGATAGCACTGATGTAAACCTAAGATAAACCAATCAGCTGGAGATCGTTTGTCAACACCAACGCTGTTGACCGCAGCAGTTATTTCCTTCCTAACTGCTGCCTTCTGACGTTCTTTTAATGCTCCGAAATGAAACTTTTTTAAAACAGTTTCTACTTTTGCTGTTATGCTGTCAATTTCTACTTCAGAGAAGTTCTTCTTCTCTCCCGTAATGCGCATATCCATGTTGTAAAACCTATGGGCGAGGCCTCTAAACTGAGAAAATATAGGGGCGTGATATTCAAATTACGATTGTTTTCAGCCGCCGCATTTATCAACACTGATCTCTGGTGTACGCTGAGATTGGTGAAGTACGACAGTTTGATAAATCCCACATGATACCTGGCGTAAGGTGATATTTGCGCCAGGATCTGAACCAGTTTCCACGCAAGTTTGATAAATGAGGCCCAATATATTTTCCAAACGGAAGTAGTGTCAATTTAAAATGTAACATATATTCCCAGCATGAGGGGTGAATAGAGTGTCACAGGAGTACAGTGGGTTTGGGTGGCTGTAGAAAACAAATATATATCTTTCAACCTGTGTTTCCTAGGCATGCTGTTAGTTTGTGGATGTCTAGTCAATGGACCATACTCCCTAATCACGACTGCAGTGTCTGCTGATTTGGTAAATTCAGCCCACCTCATTTTTAGATGATTATTTAGTCAGTGTGTACTGGCCTTCCTTGTCATCCCTTCTATCTTTCTCTCTCTCGCTCTCTTTCTCTTAACCTTAGGGGACCCACAAGAGCCTAAAGGGCAATGCAAGAGCTTTGTCAACTGTCACTGCCATCATCGATGGAACAGGGTCTGTAGGTCAGTATCACTCATCAACATACATTTAGCTTTCTGTGCTGATAAGAATTACTTACAGAAACAGCAAAGGACTAGAATTGACCTACTTAACTGATCGGGCTATGGTTATTCAGAATGTTAAATCTTTAAACACAGCAGCTCACAATTAATTTTTCAAAATGCTCAATTATTCCATGAAATACCTGGGGCCATACTTCTACATGAGGCATACGCAAAGAAGACGGATCAAGCTATTTTCTAAGCAAACTTGGGGATTTATAAAAAACAAACTTGACAGTAAAATGTGCGGTGCTCATTAGAAACTGACCCAGGCAAACACAGAAATGGGAGAACTTATAAATGCTGTTGGCAAAGGAATGAGAGGCCAGAAACCATGTTTGTTTAAAACATGTCATGTATCATATGTATACAGAGTTCCTTTGTAAATACAGATCATTCTTATAATCAATAAACGCCTGATGTTTGAGTTCTCCATGGGATGGCACCAACACCAGTGTAAAGATATTTGCTTTTTGGCAACAATCTTTATGTCGTAGCACTTGTTTTTTGTTGGGGCCAGTCCCACCTTCTGAGGACGTTCACAGTGTTGCCTCACCTGGCGCTGTCATGCCTTTAAAAGGCCCAGACTGTCACTTAACTACATCTTTCTGGTCCTCAGCCTTATGTCACACTGTGTCAAATCTATTTTTGTCTTTTACTTTCGGTAGGCATTTGCTGCGATCGCCTTCGTGCACTCAGTGTGAATGTATGTTAATTTGGACAATTTCAATGACTATATATGGGTAACTATGGGTGTAACATTAAGTCCGCAAAGGATGCCCCACATCTGCAGTTGATTCTGATTTAAAAAGGAAAACCGGTGAAGGACTTTAGTGCGCACTGGTTTTTAAATCCCAATACCCTGAGTTTGGTCCGTACGCCACCTTTTGACTTGATCCTACGCATTGCTTAAAAAATTTTGTTAGTGATTGTTACTCAGAGAAATTAAGTACAGTGTGTGTTCATGGGGATGGAGGAACATATCACCCTGTGGCTCACTGTATGTTATATTACAATGGCGCTCTATGGCACAGATTAAGAAGACACCATAGGGGTTGGTAGGATGCATTAATTGTTCGTTTGGGTATGTCTTAATTTGTTAGTTAAACATTACCAACCTTGTCTTTTAATGATGTGCTTAGAGGTGTTCAAGTTGGCATATCTTCTGTTTTTTCTCAATTCAATGTCAAATTTTTCAAGACATGTAAGATCGTAAATTCAAGCCATATGAAATCCCTATAGATTTGTCATTAACATGTGTAGCCAATGTTTGCGTGGTCAGGTGCAGCACTGGGCCCGTTGTTGGCTGGGCTGCTGTCACCAGGTGGCTGGGATCAGGTCTTCTACATGCTGATGACTGCAGACTTCATTGCTCTGTTGGTGAGTACTTTAAAAGTTATAGAAAACAAATAATACGTACGATTTCCATTGAAGCGTACAATGTTTTCATAATGATTTGTGTCATGATGATATGTTGACCTCAGCTCTACAGAGCCTTGTTTGGCTCATATTTTCTATTTTTCTGCTTGCAGCTTTAATGTTTACTGCTCACAGACTCACAGTCACTAATGTCACGAGTTCTGCTTCCAGTTGTGGGCAAATGATTTCAACCAAAAAAATTCTACACATTAGCTGCTCAGCAGCAAACAGCGTTAAACCCTGCCACTAGCTGGTGAATAAAGTGGAGCATTTAGGAACTTAAGAGACAACTATACTTTTTGGACTAAAGTGTTGAGCCACAGCCCTTAATCATTGAATCCAGGTGTTTCATTCAGTCCTATTGCCATTGTGTATGAAGCTATGCAGTCCGCCTTTACAAACAATAGTTTAAGAATGGGTCGTTCTAAAGAGCTCAGTTAATTCTAATGTGCTACTGTAATAAGATTACTCTGTTGCAAAAAGTCAGTTGGTGAAATGTCTTCGCTCTTAGACTTTCCACCATCAACTGTAAAGGTGGGAACACACCAAACGCGTAGCACAGATGGCCATCGCTTCTAACGGCTCTAAAGCGCCGCTTGGTCAATTTGTGTAAAAATGGTCAATCGCCTCTACGCGCCAAGTCTCCCTCACACTATTTTATTTCCTCTAATCAACCATGGCTGAGATCAGACCCGACACAACAGTGTGCATGTCCGCACCTAAACACAGGCATGCAAACTAGTCACCTTTCGGCGAAATTCGCCGTTTTGGAGCATGGCCATTAAGAAAGTGGAGTGACCATAGTGACTTAACTATGATTGACGGATGGTAACTCCTATCATATGAGCTTTGACGGTCATCTGGCCAATCAGATCCAGTATTTGTCATTGAGGGGCAGTGACCTCAGTCTGCAGGGAAGTTGACTTTTTTTCCTCTCCGAGTTATCGGAGCGTGCAAGTAGCTGGAGTATTATTATTTTACCGTGTTAATATGCCTACTTAGTTTATGTGAATCACTTTTATAAATAAATTCACGGAGTTTGCCAACCGTTGTTTTAGGCCGTTTGCATTGATTTATGCGCGTGCTGATTAACGGCCGCGATTTGCTGATTGTCACTGCAGATTAACGTGTCACCTCAAGTTAATAATGTGCTTTTGTCTATTGCTGTTTTCACGATTTTTGAATGGTGCGTGGTGTTCGGGCCGACACACCTGAGGTGAATGTTGTGATTATAGGAGATCGGAGCCGAAACAACACACTCACCTGTTTCCTCTACTATCGTCATACAGTGGCTTGCAAAAGTATTAATACCCCTTGAAATTTTCTACATTTTGTCACGTTACAACCACATACGTACATTTATTTTATTGGGATTTTATGTGATATACCAACACAAAGTGGCGCATCATTGTGAAGTGGAATGAAAATGAAACATGGTTTTAAAAAAAATGTACGAATAAAAAACTGAAAAGTGTGGTGTGCAAAAGTATTCAGCCTTCTGAGTCAATGCTTTGTAGAACCACCTATCGCTGCAATTACAGATGCAAATCTGTTGGAGTATTTCTCTACCAGCTTTGCACATCTACAGACTGACATTTTTGCCCATTCTTCTTTGCAAAATAGCTCGAACTACAGATTCAGCATCAGATTGGATGGAGAGCGTCTGTCAACAGCAACTTGCAAGTCTTTCTCAATATTCTCAATTGTTTTTTGGTCTGGACTTTGACTGCGCCATTCTAACACATGCCTATGCAGTGGCGTGCACAGACATTTTGGGGGGCAGGTGCTCAGTGCAAAAAAAAGGGCACAATATCGATGAATGACCAAATCATTTTAAGGGTACTTGTACAAAACCCCCCCCGCCTGGCCTAATGACTTTTAATACCCGGCCACACATAGAGTGTTTCTCAAAGGAATTTGGGAGACTGTGTTTGGGACCCTGGACCTTCTAGGGGTGTCCGGGGGAATGCTACCCCGGAAGAAAAATGTTAACCTTTTAAAGTAAAATTCATCAATCTGGTGCACTTTGAGAAGAAAGCTAAGGCTAAATCACCTGTGTCAATGTGGGCTATTTAGTACTATTTTCTGGAATAATTTGGAGACACAGAATTACCAAAAAGCAGAAAGAAAAAATGTATGTTTGAAAAAAAACAGTCAGCTTCGGATTTTTTTAAATAATCCCTTATCCCGAATTCTGTCTTTGAAGTCTTCGTTAGGCCCCTGATCTCCGTACTAATAATATCCTATTAAGGTAAATACAAGATTACTGCAAGTCTTGTAACATAGAAATAACTTAAGTAGCTTCATGACTGATTTAGTACCACCAACCCACTTTGCGTAGTTAAAATAAAATGTGTGGACAGCTTTTAAGATATTTCAATAACATTTGAGGAACGGTTCAACATTAAAATCTGAGCTTTAAAAGGCCCTGAACAGTTAACATACTCTGGTCTTGACTCTGACCTTTCATCTTCATCTTCCTCCTTGCTGCTGGTGGATGCTTTCATCCAGGAGATCAGAGAGCTGCTCCCCTGGGCTGCCTGCTGTAGCTCCCTTTCTTTTTCCTTTTTTAACCTCTCCTTTCTAGGCATAATACTGCAATTTGTAAATAAAAAGAGACCAACCATATAAAATAAGACTGCTTGGTTACATTAAACAAGGCACAAGGCTACTTTTAAAAAAATCCGAAGCTGACTGTTTTTTTTTCAAACATACATTTTTTCTTTCTGCTTTTTGGTAATTCTGTGTCTCCAAATTATTCCAGAAAATAGTACTAAATAGCCCACATTGACACAGGTGATTTAGCCTTAGCTTTCTTCTCAAAGTGCACCAGATTGATGAATTTTACTTTAAAAGGTTCAAATTTTTCTTCCGGGGTAGCATTCCCTCGGTCCCCCCTAGAAGGTTCAGGGTCCCAAACACAGTCTCCCAAATTCCTTTGAGAAACACTTTATGTGTGGCCGGGTATTAAAAGTCATTAGGCCAGGGGGGTTTTTGTACAAGTACCCTTAAAATGATTTGGTCATTCATCGATAGAATATATTGTGCCCTTTTTTTTGCAGTGAGCACCTGCCCCCCAAAATGTCTGTGCACGCCACTGAGACCAACCATATAAAATAAGACTGCTTGGTTACATTACAACCAGGGCTGGACTGACCATCTGGCATACCGGGCAAATGCCAGGTGGGCCCGCAGCCTTTTGGGCCGGTGAGGTTAAAAAAAATAAAAAATAAAAATATATATATATATATATATTATTAATATTAATAATAATAATAATATTTCTGGGCCCGGCTAGGACAGGCCGAGTCACACAGCCGAGGGCCGTGCGGGCTGCCTGTCTGTGTCAACCTAACCTGAAAAAGGCCCGTTACTCATCATGATTGGCTATCCTGGGCTGAGCTGCCGCCTGGCCCAATCACACACACACTGGAGGGCCGGGGTCCCGCCTCCCTTGGCCGTGCGGGCTGCCTGTCAGTGTCAACTTTACCTGAAAGGCCCGTTACTCATCATCATGATGCCTGCTGCTGGCCCAATCAAACACACACCGCAGGGCCGAGGTCCCGCCCCTCGGGCCGCGGCTGTCAATCTGTTAATCAGTCACGTCACTAAAAAACAGAAAAAAAAATCGAAAAAATGGAGAAGAAGCGTAAAGGAGGCGCGGAGAAACTCCGAGACAAAAAAAGACAAGCCCTACAGGCAAACGCTGCAAAATGTGCGAATATATCGCACATGTTCTATGCCGCTACAGCTGGAGCTGGCCCATCATCAGATTCAGCGCCGGCACCACCACCGACTACGGTGGAAATTGCAGCGGCAGAGCCAGCGCAAGATGCCTGCGGCGGGGACGAAGAGGGGCCGAGGCCAAGAGCAGAGATAGGCAGCGGCGGCGACGGCCAGGGCTCAGGCGACGAGATTGAGAGCCTCTTACCGCTCAGCGGGACAGTTGCTGCTGGATTAGTGGTAAGTAGTTGAAAACTAAGTTATGTTGATTAAAATGTTTGTGTAGCTAGCTTGCTTAATTATAACACAGCATGCACGTGTAGTTTGCTAATGCTAGCTGCCTGAATTATTTCGTCATCGTGGTGTATCGAGCCAGGTCAAAGTGGCTATTTTAGCTAACACAATAATTAGCCTACTAAACATTTGCTAGCTCTCGTGTTTTCTTTGAGGAGTTAAAAAGCTTTGTTGTTGGTGTACTTATTTTGCATCATTAAAGTGAGGAAGCTGTCAATGTTTTATTTGCTTTATTAATTTATTAGGCTAAGACCATATGGGTAAACAGCTCTTTTGGGACATAAAAAAAATCGATAAAACGTATTTGTGAGACAGCTGTCCTATGCTAAATGAGATAAAATAAACGTAGACAAACATCGGGGGAAAAAATTATTTTTTTGTATATAATTTAAATGCAATTTAAAAACACAGACTGACCTGAACATTAAACATTTATTAATATATTTCAAAGACAACAGTAAATGCAGAAAGGTATCACCACAGAATTGTACATAGCCTACTTTCTACAAGCTGTTGAGTAAAGTGTTACTTAGTTATGTGTTTATGTATGTATGTATGTATGTATGTATTTGATTTGTACTTGCTCCTAGATATTTTACGTCAAAGCACTTTGTAAACCATTGTTTTTAAAGGTGCTAAATAAATAAAGATGTTATTATTATTATTATTATTATTCAAAATAATAATAGTTTATTTTACTAGACCTGCTTTCTAGACCATCATGTACTTAGAATAATACACATTAAGTACACCATTTATTTTGTGAACTTTTTTTCACATTGGTTTACTGAGTAAAACAACAATGTGTGCATGTTGCCTATATAACTATATTTGAATGCATCTTTCCACCTCATTAACTGATACATCCTTTAAACCTAAATAAATTGTGTGTGTCTCATTTATGAAACAGGTTGAGCCACCATCTACAGAGGAGGAGTCGGACGAGAGAGAGAGCAAGGAGCAGGATGTCGATTATTTTGTCCGTCCTGAGCCTTCCATTTTAGAGGCATTTTTGGATCACCACCCACAACAAAATACTAGCAATTTAGTTGTGCAAAAGGTATTCAACTGTAAAGATGGCACCAGCAGGAAGTGGCTCACATACTGCACACAACGACACACATTGTTCTGTTTTGTCTGTCTGGCATTTGGGAAGACGACTGATGCCAGCATTTTCACTACTGGAATGGCAGATTGGAGACATATACATCAGCGTACAGAGGAGCATGAGAAGACCACCGCACACAGAACCTGTGCTGAAGCATATTTTTTAAAGTGCTCAAAAAAGGACGTGAAGAGCAGGTTTGCAGGCAGCCAGATGTCTGCTCATAGGGAACAGGTGAAGAAGAGACGGCAGGTTTTGGAGCGTGTTGTAGAGGTGGTTAAAGTGCTTGGGAAAAGGGGATTGAGCTACAGGCATGGGGACAATGAGGCAGCATATACTCTGGCTGACAACACCATTGACCATGGTAACTTTTTAGAGTTAATCCTGTTATTGGGAAAGTATGATGTTTGCTTAAGGGAGCATCTTGATGACTGCATAGACAAAAGCAAAACTTTGCACCAATCCAGTGGAACAAGAGGAAGAGGGTCTCTCATCACCCTACTCTCCAAAACAACAGCAAACTCTGTTATAGATACAGTTGGGCATCTCATTCAAGAGACCATTGCCGGGGATGTCCAGAAAGCAGGAATGTTTTCTGTTCAACTTGACACAACACAGGATATAACAGGTCATGATCAGTGTTCTGTTATATTAAGGTATGTAACTGATGCTGTGCAGGAAAGGCTTGTCGCTGTTTTGAGGTGCCAAGCATCCACTAGGCAATACTTTGTGGACCTGCTTTCAGGACTCCTTGAGCGTCTGAAACTAGACAAGAAAATGTGTATTGCAAATGCAACAGATGCGGCATCCAATATGCAGGGCCAGTACAAAGGTTTTTCAGCACTGATGACCTCCCAGTCTCCTGGCCATGTGCATGTGTGGTGCTATGCACATGTACTGAATCTTGTACTGGCTGAAACAACCCAAACCAACATCGAAAGTGGGTCGCTGTTCCATCTCCTTAATGATGTTGCCGTGTTTATCAAGGACTCCTACCAGAGGGTTATTCTTTGGGAGAATCAAACTCAAGACAAGAGCCACAGACGCCTCTCTCCAATTGGTGAGACACGGTGGTGGGCCAAGCACAATGCTCTTGAAAAAATATTTGGACATTTTGGTAAGCCTGACAATGGCCTCTTCATCGATGCAGTGCTCACATTGGAAGCAATCGAACACCAAGCCAAAGAAAAGCCATCTGTTTGTGCAAGAGCCCAAGGCTTTAAAGAGGGTCTCCTCAAATATGAGAACATTTTAACCGCAGTATTCCTTAGAGTCTTTGAGCAAACCTCTCCACTTTCTAAGTACCTGCAGACAAAAGGAATGGACATCCTTTCTGCCCATCATATGGTCACTGCCACACAAGATAGCCTCAAAGGCATTACAGGGCTCCAGACTAACCTATTTTATTAGGAGCACTGGCGCCCCTAACTCAGAATTTTAGGGGCGCAAGCAGAAAATTTAGGAGCAAACATTAAATAGACCTGCAACGCATCTATTAAAATGTTTCCCAATTTTAACTATATTAGGCCTATTGATATTGTATTGCCAGCATGTTTTGGACCACACTGACAACAGATGATACTGTTCATTGTGTTTTCGATTTTGCATCACCATGTGAAATTCTTCAGACATTCCTTTAGGAAAAGGATTTTTTTTTGTGCCCATTTTCACCACAACCACCTCTACATCCAAGCCCTCTGATTTGTCCTACTCTATCTCTGCTGACTCCAGGAAAATAGCCTAGTTATTGGCCCAAAAGTAACTAGTAGGAGCTAGGTGACATTATCAACTAATTTGCATTATAGCCTATGCTATTCTGAAAGAGGCAAAATGAACAGAAAATGCTGACCAAGTAGTTTACAAATTAACTAGGCCTATTTACATATTTACAAACTCACTTTACACACTTTTTTTGTTGCCATATTACTACAAGATTAGCTTTTTATAGATATGCAGTGGCCTATTGAAGGTGGACATATCAAACAATTTTCGTGTTCACAAACGTCCCCTGACACACGGTGCTGTCTGCTGGCTGCTGCAGGTGGCGGGGGGTTTCTATCAGACTGCCCGTGTGACTGAGTGCTGTCAGCGGTGAGGAGTAGCAGCTCCGTTGCTACTCTGCTCTTGAGCGCGCGGTTAAAAAATAAATCTAACAGCCTTATCGCTATGGCGGAAAGTCGGCAGGTATAGCGGAAAAAGTCACCAGTTGGCAACATGTTAAAGACGTGACGACAGCGGGACACTGAGATGAGAGTAGGTTACGTGATCCGCGCTGTTGATCGTTTAACTGATCACTCGCGGACTTCTCTCTCTCTCTCTCAAAGTACTAATAATAATGATACAAATGTCGGCGAATTTTCCGTTCGCGCGCGTGCCCCTAGTTTTAAAAACTACTCGCACTGTCTCCAAAAATTGTCGCAAAATGCGAGCATTTGGTCGCAGTCTAGAGCCCTGCATTACAAGAGATTTCACAACCGTGAAGGCAGCTGCAGACACATTTGTCAAATGGACACATGAAAAACTTGAGCGGGAGGAAGAAACTGTCATTGAAGTGGAGGCTGCACTGCCTAAAAAAAGGGTTAAAAAAAAAAGGCATGGCTGGAGAAATGGCGCAGGATGAGGCATTAAGCGATGCGGAGAGTGCATACGAGGTGAATGTGCACAACACCATTCTAGACACAGTTACCGAGGCCATCCACAGGCGCTTTCTCACCCATGGCACTCTCCTTGCAGATTTGGCATGGCTGGACCCCAGGAACTTTGCTCAGATCAGGACACCACTACCCAATAATGCACTAGAAAACCTCAGCAAATGTCTGCTCAAATTTGACTCAAGGGCTACAGTGAACAGTCTTCAGGCAGAACTACAAACTTTTGCAGGACAGTGGGATATGCTTAAGGCATCACATGTGGATGAGTATGAGACCAGGACAGTGGAAGATGGATCTGCAGCACAGGAAGAAGACACAACCATTGTGACTACAAGCTGTTCCTCCTGCAAAAACTGCCCACTCTGCTGCTATCAAGTCCTCAGACGATTCAACATGCTGGCAGATACGTATCATCTCCTTGGGCTTGCATACAAGTACCTGCTGACCCTTTCCCTGACTCAGGTGGCCTGTGAAAGAACATTTTCAACACTCAAGTTCATAAAAAGCAGACTTCGGAGCAGCCTGTCGGCAAACAAGCTGGAGATGTTCATGATGATGGCCACAGAGAAAGACATCCTTATAGAGCTGTTAAGCGGAAGTGGCGGAATTACGGGGCATGGGACCTATCGGCTGAAAAAAAATTAATGGGAGTCTATGGAAAGTAATCTACTATTTTCTGGTCCCAGTCATTAAATGCCTTGGATTACATATATGTTTTGTATGGGTCTAAATGATAATTTTTCATGTGAAGAGTTTGACGTTATGTTGTATGATTATTCGTCTAACGGCTTTTGAAAAAATGTTACGAGAACAACTACAAGTCTTGTCGCCTCTGTGACGTCACCTCAACACATTCCCTCCACTTCTCGACTGACAGTGCTAATGCTAATGCTAATGGCTGGCGTGGACAACGCCAACAATCTCCCCACTCGAGAAATTGAAACTCCACATGTCCACTTGTGTAGTGATTTTCGCCACGCTGAAGACTTTTGTCTTGGCATTGAAAGAAGGCGGTAAAGTGCATTAAAGACACAGCCATGTTTCTGAGCTAAGCAGGTGCCAGTGGTGGTGACGTATATCATAAGTGTCAAGAGCAGCGAAGAGCTGTAGTCCACAAAAGCGCTCTGCACAAAACCTGACCGTATCCAGCTTCTACTCGCTGAATTGTTCCATTCTTTGCACGAAAAAATACCATCTAAATCCATACAAAACATATGTGTAATCGAAGGCATTTCATGACTGGGACCAGAAAATAATACATTTCTTTCCATTGACTACCGTTGTAATTTTTCGAGCCGATAGGTCCCATGCCCCGGAAGTAAGAAACTTCCGCTTAACAGCTCTATGGCATTGGACTCGGACATTGTCATTGACAGGGTAGCTACGAAGAGTGAGCTATTGAGAAAGCTTCTCTTGTAGCGTGTTCAGGTAAAATAATACAATTATTATGAAAATATTCTGTTGCCAGCATTTTTCTCTTCCAATCTAAACCTCTTATCCTCTCTTACAGGAAGCCCTCACACTTGTTTTTAAAAGCCTACTGCAGCCTTTTCCGCAAAGTAAGTACGTAATACAATATATGATGTAACTATTTCTCAAGTCTTTTGTCTGGTGGGGAGTTTGATATTTTGATTAAGTGACTTTTCCCTAGAATATATTCTAATATCAATGTCATTTCATTGTTTTAACATTTATCAATGATCATGTTTCATCCCTCTCCCACCTTTTAGGTTCCCTTCATGCCTTGTCACCCGTTGTTTAGGAGATTCACAGGGCCAAGCAGTCTTTTAAGTGAGTATAAAATCTTCCAAACTAAATTAGGTTTTACTGCTTATATTATTGTCTCATGTCATGTCATGTCTCATGTCCTATCTTTTTCACACATACAGGATGCACTCAGATCCACTTCAACTAGGTAAGTACTGTGCACAATATTTACTTCATTACAGATACAGCACTACTAATGTGATCATATAATTCCATTCAACCATCATTCTAACCTTTCTCTATCTGTCCCAGCTCACTCTTTTAAAGGTTGCCTTGTTTGACGACATCTTTTGTCTGGTGTGGAGTTTGGAGTGAGTGACATTTTCAATTGGTGAGTAATATATAATCCATAAAAATCTCATCCATCTCTCATCTCAAAGTGTAATTTGTCACTGATCTCAATCTCTCTTTCTCTCTCTCTCTCACACACAGCAAATACTACTAGTGTGTGTGTGTGTGTGTGTGTGTGTGTGTTGTAAATATTATTGTATTATACACTTGTTCAAAATAAAAACATTTTAATTTAATTCAATGGAACAGTCATCTTTAAGGGACCGTGATAAATGTGTTCTGGTGGATGGTCGATTAATTGTGGTGGGCCGGTCTGGTTACAAAATGCCAGGGCCGATTTTTTGTCCCAGTCCAGCCCTGATTACAACAAGGCACAAGGCTACTTTTTGTGCAGGCAATTGGGAATTGCCTGTTTGTCATTTAGCAAATAAATCACTCCAAGTGAAGTGTTAATTATATAGCCTAAAGTAAACCTAAACAACACTAAATATTCAGCATACTGATAGATTCACATGCTGTACCAATGACAAACTCCGCCGACATTAGTTGTGTTCATCACGTCCTATCTATTTTTTTTTTTTGGGCTAGCTTGTTAAGCAGGACAGTCGGCTAATTTATGCTCAGCTGTGTGGCGCTGCATGCATGATAGAGGCTACTTTATAACAGAGACAAATAAATGCAAGTTATAGCTTGGCAACTGAGACTTAGGGGGCAAACAATACACTCTTGACTCCATTCACGTATGTGTTATCTCGCTGGTGGGGCAGGGCAGGCCGGGGAGTAGGTGTGTGTGTGCAGCAGCTGTGAACTGCTGCGGCAACGCGCCTCCTTTGTGTCCACTCTGCGCGTTCACGTTGACAAAGGAAGTGTGTGCAGAGGAGGGGGGGGCATATTTATTGGGGCATTATTGTCAAACAGTTTTAATCGTTGAGCATGTATAGACGATAATGTCGGCATGGGCCACATACACTGTAAAAAAAAAAAAAAAACTTTCAGATTTTTTATTTTTATTTTTTTTCAAAAGGGCACTTGATTGGGCCAGGGGAAAAGGCACTTGATTGGGCCAGGGGAAAAGCCACTGTGCCTATGCTTTGATTTAAACCATTCCATTGTAAATCTGGCTGTATGTTTAGGGTAGTTGTCCTTCTGGAAGGTGAACCTACCAGTACTCGAGTTGAGGGGGGATGAGGGGGGATGGCATCCCCCTTGGAAATAAAGATCGCAAAATCATCCCTCTTCTAAAACGGCCATCCCCTGTTATTTTATCAATGAATGTGGAAATATTACCACTATTTCAACATTTAGTAACACCGGCGCATACGCTGCCGGTACTCCACTCTGCACTCGATTCCGGCGCTTGCCAGGGCAGGGGAAATGTATTTAAATTTTTCCAGCCAATTGGAAAATGTGTATATAATATACCATTACCATTCCTAGCTTCTGATTGGATGGGCACGGCTAAAGCCCGCCTCCAAAATCACCCATCGCATCACCACCTGCTTTCCTGTGGTCAACCGTCAATCATGTCCACAGAGCGCCGTCTCTCCTTTGCAAATGCAGTTAGTAGGCTACTCGGCGACTTTTCTCACACGTTAACTTGTTTTTTCGGATAGTAAATGCTGTGCGCAAAAGCTTATTCACTTCCTACTTTATCCAAACCGACTTACACAACTTTTTGTTTAGCATGTTGCTTATTTAAGCCTGTAAACAAGCCTAGTGCTGCTTCCGCCTCCAACGATGCTGCTGCTGCAACATCGGGGTCACTCTCTTACTCTCAGCAAAGCCTTCTCTTCTATCGGCTCAGACTGCCTACTGTAAATGTTTTAAGGTTGATGCAAGGGGCGAATTAAAAAAAGAAACTAAAGGGTGATGTTTATAAAAACGTTTTGTTTTTATTCATGAAACATTTGGAAACAAAACAGCAAGAATGAAATCTCTCACAGTAGTCAGCTGCAGATATGACTTGACCCCAAAAAAATTCTAACAAAAGGTTTTTCAGTGGATTACAGTAGTATCAGATGTATTTAAAAACATACTAAAAGTCTACCAAAATCTGACCACTAGAAAGGCCCCATTTTCAAATTGGCCGCCGTCAGGTCCTTAAAGTGACCATTACTCATTTAAGTCCAGCAGATAGGTGCAATATATGAAGGAATTGTGGTTTTGATGATACACACATGAGCTTTGGCACACTGTTAGAGCATGCCCCAAGGAAAATGGTTGGCTAAAAGACCATTGCCAATTTTTCCTATGGCACCGTCGGCGGCCATTTTTAAAATGACCGCCGACGGTCGTTATTTTACATGTAGCTTAGTTTCTAGACCACCTAGGATCTTGGTTCTGGTGGCTAATCCTACATTTTCAAGGATGAGGAAGACAGTGGCACTATTTAAAACATGCTGGGAACTACTAAAGTACATATACCTGGCAGTCAGGGAGCAAAATTATAGTAAAACCATTGAATATTAGCGGAATATTACATATTTTCCTGAATTACAGAATTATTCCATGATTTGTTTATAGACCTCTTATGTTAACATGTCTATTCAAGAGCCCGACCAATACATTGGTTTTGCCTGTTTGAGCGGTGTAATTGCTATTGTAACCATGTAACCCATTCTGAGTAAACGACTCTTGGTTCCTAAAGAGCTTAGTGGTATAAACTGTAACCACAAAGTAAGTACTAGGAAAGGTAAGTTTCAAGCAGAAACTTTTACTCACATAAAGTTATATATAACACCCCAAATACATTTGCATAAACAGGAATGGACTTGCCTGATGCAGTTACCTCTGCTCTCCCATGTGACCGTAGTGACATCTGTCATACTTTTCTGGTTCAGCGTATGGTGGAGTGGTGGTGCTAGAACTAGTACATATTCTCCTCAAGTAGCATGCACATTTCAGAGTGGTCTTTTATTGTTGATAGTCTAATGCACACCTGTGCACTAATCATGATGTCAGATCAGCATCTTGATGTGGCACACCTGTGAGGTGGGATGGATTATCTCAGCAAAGCAGAAGTGCTCACTATCACACATTTAGACAGATTTGTGAACAATGTTTGAGAGAAATGGTACAATTGTGTATCTGGAATGTATTTTAGATCTTTAAGTCCATCTCATGAAAAATGGGAGCAAAAACAAAAGTGTTGCGTTTATATTTTTGTTGAGTGTAGGTAGCCTAGCTTTGCCAACCTATTAGGCCTATTTGTATCAGCACAACACCTGAATGGAGAGGCTGTTGAATCTTTGCATCTTCACTAAAGATTCAGAATATTACAATGGTTTAGTGATTTGCAAGCTAATATGTCAATAAGGGAGTACTGGCACTCCCCCCCTTCCCTGTACCTGCTGAAGAAAAGCACCCCCATAGCATGATGCTGCCACCACCATGTTTCATGGTGGGGATGGTGTGTATAGGGTGATGTGCAGTGTTAGTTTTCCACCACACATTGCATTTTGCATTAAGGCCAATAACTTAAATTTTGGTCTATTCTGACCAGAGCACCTTCCTCCAACCCTTGCCAAAAGCCATGTTTTTGGCCTGAAAGTGAAGTTTTTGGCCTGAATGCAAAATGCAATGTGTGGTATAAACTAACACCACAAACCACCCTATACACACCATCACCACAGTGAAACATGGTGGTGGCAGCATCATGCCATGGGGGTGCTTTTCTTCAGCAGGTACAGGGAAGCTGGTTAGAGTTGATGGGAAGATGGATGGAGCCAAATACAGGGCAGAAAACCTGTTAGAGTCTTCAACAGACTTGAGACTGGGGCAGAGGTTCATCTTCCAGAAGGAAAACTACCCTAAACATACAACCAGATCTACTATGAAATGGTTTAAATCAAAGCATAGGCATGTGTTAGAATGGCCCAGTCAAAGTCCAGACCTAAAAACAATTGAGAATATTGAGAAAGACTTGACAATTGCTGTTGACAGACGCTCTCCATCCAATCTGATGCTGAATCTGAACCTTGAGCTATTTTGCAAAGAATAATGGACAAAATACTGTATATCAGTCTGTAGATGTGCAAACCTGATAGAGAAATACTCCAATAGATTTGCAGCTGTAATGGCAGCGATAGGTGGTTCTACAAAGCATTGACTCAGGGGGATGAATACTTTTGCACGCCACACTTTTCAGTTTTTTATTTATAAAAAAAAATGTAAAACCACGTTTAATTTTCATTCCACTTCACAATGTTGCGCCACTTTGTGTTAGTGTATCACATAAAATCCCGATAAAATAAATGTACGTATGTGGTTGTAACGTGACAAAATGTGGAACATTTCAAGGGGTATGAATACTTTTGCATACTTTTGCAAGCCACTGTATTTTGCACCGTTATGTTCCTGCACACGACTGAAAGGGTGTGTGTGAGCGTGAACACAAGATAAACTATGGGTGACTACAGAGTTTATTTTTTATGTGTTTGATATATGGTTGTGTAGCAAAGATAATGCAAATCCTGTTTGCCACAATATAAATAGTTTATTGTAAGGGAATTTGGTGTGATTGATTTGAGGCTCCATTTTATTTTCTGTCTTATTTAATGCTGGTTTTTGCCAGCATTGTTAACCGTTTTTCGAAGCTGCTTTTCTTCGTAAATACCTACACACTTTGTATGGGAAAAGTCAAGACGGTTGGCTGACTAACTTGTTTTGCTCATTTTTACTATTCATCTGATAAAAATAAAAGTTTTCTTTGTCCTTAATTCTCTTCACCAGAATACACCAAATTGCTTCAAATGTTCAAATCACAAAAAAAATCTTCTTCCCCCAGACCCCCCTACAGGGGTTTGTTTTCGGACATGTCACCTTTTTCATGGCTTATGAGTTTGCATGCCTGTAAACAACAATAACAATACGGCCAACAACTGTGCCAAATGAACAGCAACTGAACAGCACAAATAGTCTAGCATTAAACAGCATTGCATATTCACGCCGCTAGGAAATGTACACAATTAACAGCAAGGCAGCACCATACCAAACACATTTACAGCAGCATTGTGTGCAAGGCGGTACAAAATAAAGGCATGAACATTCCAATACCTGGCTGTGACAGGCGACCGTGGGTGGCGTAGATAAACACCAGTGCCCCGCTGTACTTGTCGTGAAAGTTCCCCGGACTTGGCCGTCATTTATTGCTCATAATATGGAGGTGCTAGCCGCACAAAACCGAGTGAGTTAACTAATGCTATCAGGCGCTAACTTGGTTTATCGGCTAAAGCACAGCCGCACATATTCACTGAATTAACCAGGAAGCCCATTCTCCTCGCACACTTTCCCCAAGTCTTGTAGAACCCCGAGTGGCTGTCATACAGCACCGGCCGCCCTCAAATAAATTTTTTTCTCCTCTGTGTTTTTCAGCCTCTGTGTACACTGTCCTCCGACTGTGCCTTGACTTCGGGTCATTCTCCAAGCTGATTGGCTATCGCAGCTAAGCGTCACGCGTAGGAGCATAAAAAGTTCAATATTTTCAACTTAACGCGATGAGGCGTTACACGCGTAGGAGCGTACAATCGTTTGAAACGCATCGCTATATCGCCTGAAACGCCTCTATGTGCCTATACCAATGGTTTCCTATGTAAAAATGCATGATACACCTCACACAGAGATATAAAACGCTGTTCTGTAGCTTTAAGAGCAGAGCTAATGCGGCCTCTGAACTGCCTTGCTTACTACTCTACCAAATCCTGTGTAATGTCCTGTCTGGAATCTCTTCAATAAAGCCTGAAACACATGATGTAGTCCAGTCCAGTGTGCCATAAGAGTGAAAGACTTTGTTAGAAAGTCCATAAATGATATTTTCATCACTGCACCGCCACCGATGTAAGTGTGTTTCCCTCTGATGTGTTTGCACCGCCACAGCTAGGGATGGGAATCGAGTGCCGAGTCAACCAATTCCTTGGAATCAACAGCATGCCTGCTTAACAATTCCGCTTATCGGTTCCGCTTGTTGCAAATGCATCATGACTTGACACTTGCGCCGCGTTGTTTTGGTTCAGAACGCAGCAAACATGGCGTCGAGACAGAAGCGCTCTAAATGTTGGTTGTATTTCACTTGAAAAAAACGACAATACGGCCACTTGCAACAATTGTAAAGTTTCCATTTCGTCAAATGACACGCGCACAAGCACGAGCGCAAGCGAGCGCGCAGACGGCGATCCTGACGGTTAAACGTTTAAAGATCTCCTATTATACTACTTTTCTGGTCTTAATTTCTCATTAATGACTCCTATAGAGCAACCTGACTCGAATCACAGCACAAAAAACAATGTAGATTTTCGGGAAGCTCTTCCTCTCATCTGGGCGCTTCAGCATTCTCTGTCAACACTAAGCTTCGTCCTTCTCTGCCCCCTCGCTCCCCTCCTGCCAACCCCTCTGATTGGTTACCTTCTGGAAGACTTTCAGTGGCACACGGGCAGATTTGAGCAGGCAGGTGGGGGCATAGCCGGAGCGTGCCTGAGCACGTTACAGCATTACCATACATGGAAAAATCCGGATTTTCTACGTAATAAATCCCGGAAATTTGAACAAGTGAATCGCGACCGGCTGTCCTAGTGTTTAGCGCTCTGCACAGCCACCCCAGACGGTCAGCAGGGAATACGTCTAAATGTAAGTCATTATTTGACATTTTAGTATGGTTAAACATGACTATAAATCATTATAACAACGTTTATAAAGTTGAAAAAGCATAATAGGTGCTCTTTAAATGTCCACTGTCTTACTAGTCGACACAAGAATTGCCCATTGGACTTGAACATAAAATGTGTGAGAATTAACGTGTGTGTTGCAAAGCAAAAAGGTTTTCTTGACCGCTGCCTTAAGGCCCGCAGTGTTTACTCACGTTTGTCAGCGTGTTTGTTTCTTTTTCCTCCCGTCAGCTGTACTGCTGTCTTTATGCACGGTGGTAGAGACGAACCCAAAACAACACGAAGCGGGACTCGGCGGTCCGGTGATAAGGAAACAGTAGTCTACACTAAAGTTTAACAATAAACTTAATAAAAACACACTTAAAATAATGATCTCTGCCCATACAAAAAGCTCCGCCTTTGATAACTTGATGGAGCGATCGATGTGCAAAAACCATCCGGCACATGTGTCTGATGACGGGCCGTTATATTAATAATAAACAGCGCGCTGCACATTAGAACAGCATGTACATAAAAGATCTCGTATCCGTCCTGAGAAGGCAAACATGATAATTTTTCTGAACAAAAATTGTTGATTTGCCAACGTTGATAGTTGTGGTCTTATCTTTAAAGAAGACTTCTTTGTATTTGTTTTATGTCAGTTAACTTTGGTTTCAAGTTTAATGCAAATGAGAACTGTTAATGTTCCAAAAGGCACCAGCTCTTCCTTGACTGTTTTCAGTCTGTGTTTTTAGTTTTTATGTCACATGTCGACATGGCATTTGGGCTTAAAAAGCCAAACATTACATTTTTTGTCTGAAAATGATTTAATAGCATTATTGACATTTAACAATTAATGTGAACATTGACAATTTCCTAATCCTAAATACTCTTGATAATATTTCAAGGCACACAATAGACACACTTCTGATCAGATATTAAAGAGAGTTAATACAAACAAACAAATGTGTACTTATTCCCTCACCCAATGAGAATCGATAAGAGAATCGATAAGGAATCGGATCGATAAGCAATATCGGAATCGTGAAATTCTTAACAATTCCCATCCCTCGCCACAGCAGCATTCTCGAGGCATTAACTTGCAAAAATTCAAAGTAATGGGCATATTTCAAGCTGTTGAATATCAGCATATCCCTCTCAGCGTCCAAGCTAGCGGCTGCTCTGTGCGGCCAGTGTCTTGTTTTGCAGCACGTCATGACCCCTTTTTATGACAATTAGTTTACAAACAAAATCCCAAAGAATCAATAAAAGTAGCATAGTAACGAGTTGATTAATTTTGTGGTAACGAGTAATATATTTATTTGATTCTGATAGTAACTAGTTACGTTACTTGAAAAAGTAATATATTACATTAACTAGTAACGCGTTACTGCCCCACTGGTAAGTGGGTTTTCTGAAGGCTACACATCTGCGTAATCCATATCCCTTATGTTCTTTTCTCATTGTGCATGTGAAAAGGCTCTTACTTTCACTATTAAACATATCCGGGAGTTCTACTGTCGATATTTTAACCAATTAATTGTATTTATTTTAGGTGATCTCCCATCATCATCATTAAAGATTTTTTTCCGACCCCATTTCGTCTTTAAAAATGACGGTTCAGCACTATCTATCCAGGTTTTAATAATGCGTTGGACAGTTCTTAACAGGATTTTAGTAGTTTCATCTTCTCCTGAGTAGTTTATTTTATTTCTAGGCCAATCATTTCCCCCCTCTGAAACAGTTACACCTTTTCCAAAACCACAGCCTATGTCTTCTGACATGGTTGTTTAAGAAATAAGAAGCTATTCACTGCATCAGTTAGGGTTAAATAACTTGTTGCCAACTGAAACATATTAATCACTGCAGTTTTCTTACCTATTTGCCTAAGAATTTTACTCTTGTGTACTTTACAATAAGATGTAATGAAAGTGATTCTGATTCCTTGTAATATCCAGGTGGCGACTTTTATTGGGTCGGGCAGTGTAATATACTGTAGAATATGTTGTGTTCTGCTGCCACCAAGTGTCCAAATCAATGAATGCAGCTTTACATGCAGGCAGGTTCTGATTCCAGCCCGACTCAATAGGATTCTTTCAAATAGTTTAAGTAAAAACTGAAGCAAAATATATGAATGAAACTAACTTTGCATATGTGTGTGTGCAGCTTTTGCTACGGCTTGTGACAAAGGAGCTGACCTCGACTAAAACTCACCCCATCTCTTCTATAGAGTAAGTCCTGTTTTTCATGTTTCCTGTTTGTATTGGCTTTTCATGCATAATTTATTATTCTTCCATGTTCCTTCCTCATTCTCTTCTTCTCGCAGATCACAATCATTTTGATTATTTATTCAAATGTTGGGCTTGGGTGTCAATAATGTGTTATTGAATTATTTCAAAAGCAATTATCTATTAACAAATATACATTAAAAACTAACAGTTAAGTTGTTTATTTTTTAACCTTTATATTATCAAGATCATATAGACGGGTTTCTGTGCGAGGTCATCGCATGTATGCGCGCGCATCACAGGGGCAGAAAGCCGACTATTCTACATTGTTTTCTACCAGGGCCAAGTAGCAAAGCAGGAATCACGAGCAGTTGTTGTGCTATTAACTGAACCAACCGCCAAAAATACGGATGGAAAATGTTTACGAAATACTCCTCTTGTTTGCTGAAAGAAGTAGAAGAATATTGCTACGGGCCATTAACAGGGAGGATTGGGGTCCCGATGTGTCACTACCACTGAGTCAGCTTTAGGGATGCGTCATGTACACCTAGGATGACCAGATCACACATTTCCATTACTTTTCACACGTCCAGCAAATTAAGACGTTGTCCCGCATTGTTATTGACAGTCAGCCTCAATTTTTTAAATGCGTGTTATAGCTGTGTAGAGACAGCAGTCTTGCTAGTTGCTAGTGACTGGAGCGCTGCTGGGCTCAGTGGGCTCTGTGAAGGTGCTACTTGTGTCACCGGCTACCTTCCTGCTACTTCAAAATAAAAGACAACTCACGTTTGTCGTGTGAAATGTTAAGCCAGTGAAATGCTTTTAATATTAAGCCGTAGCCTTAATGCTCTATTAGTTTTAACAGTAACTTAACTGCTGCGCGCTGATCTATACATAGTGTTTTTTAATGTAGAACATAGCTGCCAAGTCTCACTCTTTGGCCGTGAGACACACGCAAATCAACCCGTTCACACGCCACACCTCAAATTTCTCACGCGGAGAAATGAATCCCCAAAATAACATTTGTTTTGCGGGACTTTTATTTTCAAATTCTTATTTTGAAAAGCTAACAGACATGAGTGCCGTGACTTCCTCTTTCTGAATGCTCATTGACGTTATGCTTTGATGTGCACTGTGCATTCGAAGCGGGAGGCGAGCCCCCTACCTATACCTTCTCTTCTGAGGTGTGTGTTGATAGCATGGACATATAGCCTGCCAAGTTACCGCTGATAAGAATTGTGTCCCCGCCGGCCGGTGAGCGCGCGTGCATCAAACATATTAACCCTTCAATTTCACTCAAGTAAATTCAGAAGATCTTTGGATCGTTTTGTATATTGTTTTTGGTAATTTAGTTTGAAAATTAGGTTTGCAAAGTAACAAATGGCTCATCTGCCAATAAAAATGCTTTTATTCTTCTGTGTATTGCACATTTATAGCACTTTTCATAACACAAATCAAGGTAGCCTAAGAGTACCAAGTAACCCAGATGTTTTATTTTAGCCTAGTAGTTTGCATTGGTGTTGAACTGTTCCCTAATTTTTTTTTCTTTGAATAAAGCCTAATGCTGCTAGTAAAATACCATAGTCGACATGATATAGAATAATTACCTTTATTACAGTTTAACCAAATGTTTTAACAATAGGCTACAGGAGATATTTGAAAGCACTACATATGCATTGAATGCTAATCAATAACATTTGTGTCAGCGAAACCGTGAATGTTCTCTTTTACTTTACATAAAAATGAATGCAGAAAAGGCACACATTGCTTCATTAAAATTCACCAGAATGCAGGAAATTAAGTATTTAATGCTCAAAATTTTCTGAGGGGGGGGCCCCCAGACCCCCACTTATAATGTGTCCACACCCAATGTTTAATTAAAACCTGTCCTACGACTTTGCAATTCATGAATTAGTTTATTTTAATAAGATTTTTGATGTTTCATCACATTTTCCAATTGTCTTTATTTCTGATTTATTATGAACAATATATAAACTTGCAGGACACTAGCAAAAATGATTGGGTGGGAGAGAGGACACGGTTTTGGGTCCCTCGGCCAAAAAATCTCACTCCAAACTTTTGGTGAAACTTGGCAGCCCTGATGTAGAAAGCCGTGTCTCTGGTATTACTGGTGGTGAAATTAGTTTATTTTGCTAGAAAAACCGGCACATTGTCCCGCACAAACATAATCTTTGTCCCACATCTGGTGAATTGGGATCTGGTCACCCTACGTACATCCCTATGCTCGTAAATACGGGCATCATAAAGTTGACTGTTTAGTGCTTGTTTCAGGATACGTTCTTTCAAATGCAAGCCGTGTCTCAGCCTGAATACTTTATTGAGGTACCGATTACATTACAAGCCTCGGTGACCGATGCTTGTAATGTAATCGGTCAATATCATTTCTGTCCCAGAGCTAGCTAACTAGGCTACATAGCTGCTAGCTGCCCTACATGTCTCCTCTCCTGTCATGTAAAGTAGCCTATGTTTAAAGTAACATCGGCTGTCTCTCCCCCTCCCCCCCTTAATGTATGTGGCGGACCGTTAGCCTCGTTGTTAACATTTTTACTATGCACCAGTGTCGGGTGTCAACACCAGTTTATAAACACTGCCATACTGAGAAATTACAGCAAGTTTTGTGGAGCTGATAGGCTTTATGAACTTTGTGTCAACTTGTTTGCCGATGGCTTGACTGTAACCGACATCCATTTATATGAAAAATGTGCGCATAGCTTAACAAAAGTGTAATGATTTGTGTGTGTAATGAACAGTAGTTCTTGACTGTAAATGTGTTAATGTAGTGTGTATGTTTGTCTGTACTTTACAGATTGAAGGAGCACTGACCACTACACTCACACTCACACACTGACACGCACACACACAGTTGAAACCACTTGTCTAAGCCTAAAATGACTGCACACGGACACACAAACACATGTTATTAAGGCAACATGTGTTGGACGTGTGTACACAGCTACATGGGTTCCCAGAGGAAGAGCAGAAGTTGAGTCTCTGGTGAACCAACCAGAGACTAATCTGCACATACTAGACTTGCACAGAGAAATGTACATGCACTTCAATTCCTTTCATCTTCTTGTTATTTATTAGCAATGTTTGAAACAGCAGCTTCCATGTCTGTGTCCTGATTGAACATATTAGTCATCAGCACACCATAGCATATCTATATCTAAGCTGAATCTATAGCTAACCACCTTAACAGTCCCAGCCTCCCATCAGGAGGCCCTGCTTTAACACCACTCCCATATCTCCCAACTTTGAAGCCATCAAATGATCCAATATATTGTGCCTAGCTTAAAACAACAGCCGACAATGTGGTCGCCTGAATGGGCTTCTTTTGGCGAACCCACCCAAAAAATGGGTTGAACAGAAAAAACTATCCCAAAAATGTTTAATGTGCAGTTTGTTTAAATCAATATATTTATTTAACTGATGTGAAAAATTATAACGCCTCCCTGCAACAGCCATTGCAGTTTCCATGTTGTTTAATGGTGACTTTAAGCAAATATCACATACAAAACTGTATCTATGAAAGGTCCAATGTAATGTTATCATCCTAAAAACTAAATAAATAACGTAAAACTAAAAAGTGATCAAATTATAAAAAGTGAAACAAGATTCAAACCCTTTGTTGTTCTGGCTGGGTGTAATGTTGTGAAACAACTTTTTTAATTTAGTGTGAAAGTTTGCTTAGTACCTTAGTAGCCAGTGGCTGCTAAGCTAGACTAAAATCACATTAGCTGCCATTTTTTTAACACATTCCTGAAAGTGATTTCACACTCAACGGCAGTGA
This sequence comes from Hyperoplus immaculatus, assembly GCA_949357725.1. Taxonomy (NCBI): domain Eukaryota; kingdom Metazoa; phylum Chordata; class Actinopteri; order Uranoscopiformes; family Ammodytidae; genus Hyperoplus; species Hyperoplus immaculatus. The sequence goes on from OX442361.1 coordinate 1,121,440, forward strand.
AGAAAAAGATGGTAAACATACTTAAAACATTTCTAATTCAGATTTGCACAAGTATTATTAGGAACAAAGCGCATTCGGCACATTTTTGCAATGCTAGTTTAACATGTGTAACAGTCGATGTACACACTCTTTTGTTGGTAAAAATTTGATCACAAAAATTATAAAAAATAAAGAAGTCAATTTATTTTGATTTTATTTATTCAGGTTTTGAGAAATAACATTTTGAGATGTTTGTGTCCATCCCAAATCAATGGAGATTGATTTAAATTTAGTTTATAATGATAATGTCAAAAGTAAGATCTTAGCAGGCAAGTTGTCCCTGTGATTTGAGATAAACCAGAGCTGACATGGTCAACAGCCATCATAGGGGCTGTTTCTTTCACCTGTTTCCTTAAGCACAATTTTAAATGTCATATTTTAATGTTTTGGAATGTTTTAATTTCTGTTGAATTGGGAAAGCAGAAAGTTCCGCCTGGACAGATAAAACAAACTGTCCATATGGAGAGAAACTGTAGAGCAATGAGAAAATATGTTCTAAATTGATGTAAACTGATCCTGTAACATACATGGACACACTAGTAGCTCCATTTGTTCATACTATTGAGCTGCTGCTTTTAAAAATTATTTACTTTGTATGTTTCCATGGGACTTGACATTTGATAATTATTATTCTCTCTCTTTCTACTATTTGTATTAATGTTGTCCTTTGCTCAAAGTAGCTTTGCAAATGGAAGGACATTAAGGGCCCACTCACACTAGTGCCATTTGCCTGTTCCGTGCTCAGCACGATTCAGCACGATTCCCCCCCCCCCCCCCACTCCCCCCGCTGGCCCGTGCTCACACTGCTTGTGGCCTGGGCACACTTGCACCTTGCCTACGTCACCGTGCGCGTTTAGGATTTGGACCATAGTCTTGTAGGCTATACGACTGTTTGTGAATATTTTCATCCGGCCAAATTTGCATCAAATATTCCACTTCCACATTAGAGCAACGAGAATCCTTAAGCTAAGCTATTGTTTTTTTTTAATGTAGCCTTGACGTAATAGGTCGCGGTGGACAGTCTCATATTTGTGCAGCACGCTGTTTATTATTAATATAACGGCCCGTCATCAGACCATACGTACCGGATGGTTTTATACACATCGATCGCTCCATCAAATCCAAGTCAGAACTTTTTGTATGGGCAGAGATCGTTTTTTTAAGTGTCTTTATAAAGTTTCTTGTTGGTGTAGGCTACTGTTTCCTTATCACCGGACCGCGGTGCGTTATTTTGGGTTCGTCTCCACCGCCATGTGTAAAGGCAGTTATGAAAGCTGACGGGAGGAAAAAGAAAAAAATCATCTGACGAACGTGAGTAAACACGAAAACCTTTTTGCTTTGCTTTCTGCGCTCACCTAATTAGCTCTCTCCCTCTTTTATTAGCCCACACCTAGGCCTACACACACGTTAATTCTCACACATTATAGCTACAAGTCCAAGTGGTGGGCAATTCTGGTGCCGACTAGTAAGGCAGCGGACGTTAACGGACTATGCATCCTTAATAAATTCACGTCAGGAACGCCGCCTGTGCGCTTGCTTGTGCGCGGGTCATCTCATTAGCATCTGTACTTTGGCCACGGCACACCTCTCCCAAGTGTGCTGTGGCCAAGGGGCTGTTCCGTGCTGGAATACAAGTTGGCATGGTCACACTAGCCAAACGTTCTAGACTTTAGTATGCAAATGAGCTTTGGCACGGGGCCGCGGCCCTAGTGTGAGTGGCCCCTAACTCACCAAGTCAAACAATGCTCTCTTTGAACAAATGAGGTTGTGGTGGGCCGACTTTAAATTCAGTGTTTGTACAAACCAAGACCACTACAGGTGAAACTTGAAAAATTAGAATACCGTGCAAAAGCTAATTTAATTCAACTTAAAAGGTGAAACTAAAATATTAAATGCAAAGTGAGATATTTCAAGCCTTCATTTGTTTGAATTGTGTTTATTATGGCTTACAGCTTATGAACCCCACATTCACAATCTCTGAACATTTATACATAAAAAGCAATAAAAAGGGCATTTTAAATACAGAAATGTTGGCCCTATATAAAGTATAATCATCGTTATGTACTCGGTACTTGGTTTGGGCCCCTTTTGCATGAATTCTTGCCTCAATTCCAATTCATTTTCCATGATATTCTAATAATATGAGTATCACCTGTACATCTCCTCCAATGTCTGGAAGCTGCTGTTTTCATGTCACCTTTGCCTTACTGAACCAAAGAGATTGTTGATTGATGACATTTGAAAAAGGGACTCCTTGTTTTAGTCATTTAAGTTATTTTCTGTCATGTTTGTGGTTATTAGTTTTTTTCTGCAATGTTTATGAAATGAAGGCACCTAAGTTGAATTTTTTTTTGTATACATACAGTGCTGCTTGAAAGTATGTCAACCCCTTGAGCCTTTTGGAATTTTATTTATTTTAACCATTATTAATTAATTATTATCAATACCAGTATTTTTTATATGAAATAACAGATCTGTTTATCAATTCCACATTTTTCTTTTTCCGGAAATCAATTGTTAAAACAGATAAAACAAATGATTTGCCAACTTTTGCACGTGCAAAAGTTTGTGAACCCTGAGCTGCATTGCTTAAATCGAGCAGGTAAACACAATAAAGTGGGCCAAATTGAGTGATGAAATAGACCAATGTAATGAGAGATCTTTAGGAAAGAAATTTGGCGGCTTTAGATAAAACAGAGACACAACCAGCTCAGTTTAGGCTAACCAAAGTGGATCTTAGGAAGAGAGTTGTTGTTGCATATTTGTCTGGGGACAGCTATACATTAATTTAAAAAAGGTTTTAGCTCCATCGGTCCACCATGAGGCAAGTTATCAACAAATGGAGAGCTCTAAGAGTGACTGAACATCTGTATAGAAGTGGACTTCTTTCAAAAATATCCACAACAGAGGGGCGCCTTTAGCTCAGTTGGTAGGGCGTTCCCCCAATGGGCCTCGGCCAGCAGCGGGGCCGGGTTCGATTCCAGCCCGCGGTCGTCCTCTGCATGTCACTCCCCTCTCTGCCCCATTTCAACTCTGTCTCTACACTATCAATAAAGCATAAAAATGTCAAAAAAATATCTATAAAAAAATATCCACCACCGCCACAAGAAAAGTGATGCTTCAGGTAAAAGCCAACCCAAACATTTGATCTGGAGATGTGCAGACCATTTGCCACCACCATTCTTCACTTCGGAGAAGGTTCTTTTGGTGGCAGGCAGAGTTGTGTTTTCGCCCAAACATGGCGGTTTTGGTTATGACTAAACAGTTCAATTTTGGACTAATCTGTCCATAGAATGGACTTCCAGAAGACTTCAAGTATCTCCAGGTGCTCTCTGGCAAAGTTGTTTTGTTCTTTTTTGAGAGCAGAGGCTTCTTCAGCAACCCTCCCTTGAAAGCCATGTTGACTGAGTTTTCTTCTTATTGTGGAATCATGCGCATCTGTCCTAGATGCTGTAAGAGAGGTCTTCAAATCACTAGATGTAATGTTTGGGTTGGCTTTTTACTGAAAAATCACTTTTCTTGTGGCGCTTGTGAATATTTTTGAAGGAGGTCCACTTCTAGGCAGATGTTCAGTCACTCTTAAAGCTCTCCATTTGTAGATGATTTGCCTCGCGGTGGACCAATGGAGCTCAAACTTTTTTTAAATCTATTTATAGCTGTCCCCAGACAAATTTGAAACATCACAACTCTATTCCTGAGATCCTCTGAGATTTCCTTTACTCTTGGCTAACTGACCTGAATGGGTTCACTTTGGTGAGCCTAAACTGACCTGGTTTTACATCTGTTTTATCTAATGCCGCTCAATTCCATCCCTGAAGATCTCTCATTACATTGGTCCATTTCATCAATCAATTTGGCCAACCTGATTTTGTTTACCTGCTCGATTTAAGCAATGCAGCTCAGGGTTCACAAACCTATGCACATACAAAAGTTGGCAAATCATTTGGCTTGTCTGTTTTAACAATTGATTTCTGGAAAAGAAAAATGTTGAATTGATAAACAAACATCTGTTATTTCATATAAAAAACACTTGTATTGATAAAAATTAATTAATAATGGTTAAAATAAATAAAATTCCAAAAGGCTCAAGGGGTTCACATACTTTCAAGCAGCACTGTATAACCTCCAGTTAAAAATGTCTGTCTTGTGGGTGGGTGGCATATCTGAGTTATAATGAATGTAGGGTTATGTCAAATGAGTTGTTTAACTTGTCAAACCCCCTTTGGATATATTTGCAGTGCAATGTGAATACAATGGGTTGGTGTTTAAAGAGGACCTATTATGCTACTTTTCTGGTCTTAATTTCTTGTTTTACACTGCTATAGAGCAACCTGACACGAATCACATCACAAAAAACTATGTAGATTTTCGGGAAGCTCTTTCTCTTATTTTGGCGATCCAGCACATCCTGTCAACACTTGAGTGTGTGTGCTTCGGCTCCCTCCGCCTGTGCTTCGGCCATCTCCGCTACCCTCCCCCCCCTCCTGCAAACCCCACTCCGTTGTGATTGGTTACCTTCCTTCCGGAACACTTTCAGTGGCGGGAAGCGCGAGCATGGACCTATAAGGGCGCGAGGCAGACGCGAACAGGGAAGTGACAGCATTACCATACATGGAAACATCCGCGTGGTGACGTCACAAATTTTTATGCAACGTCACAAATTATCAAAGGCTAGACCGCTTTGAACACGTAACTTCTCCACTGTGTTTAGTGGTCTGCGCAGACACCCCAGACGGTCAGCAGGGAATACGTCGAAATGCATGTAAGTCATTATTTGATAATTTAGTATGGTTAAGCATGACTATGAATCATCATAACAACGTTTATAGGTCATAAAAGTCAAAAAGCATCATAGGTCCTCTTTAAAATAGATCATCAAAGTGTGTGAACCTTTTCTCTCCATCTGTGATTTTAACCCTTTCTTTTTCTGCTCTTTAAGCATACAAATCGAATAGCTGAAAATGGTCAAATTGAAGTACCAAAATCTCTGGTTGGGGATTTATACCTACATTTAAAAAAAATATGTATAATAATGTTCTGTTAATTGTCTGTAATAAGCCTAGGACTTGAAACATTGTGTGCCTTGTTTGTTGTTTGTCTTTTTCCTGGACACTTTATTTGGGGAAAAAATAAACTATTTGTTTTGTTGACTTGGACAACTGTTTGGGGGTGCCGTTTGTTTTGGATGCTCTTTGGCAGCGGATCACCACAGACTGGCTCAATGGGTATGAAGTGGTCTTCAGCCTCAGCTGGAGGTGGCAGGTGTCATCCCTAATGCTAAGCTCCTGACAGACAGACATACAGACAGACAGAATCTCTGTGACACACACACTCACACAGGATGGAAAGGGGGTGGTTACAAGCATATTGATGAAGGTAGGACTACACTTATCCAAAACTAAATCCAATAGTTCAAGTAACAGTTGGTTACCAGCAAAAGTGGCTCAAAGGAACAGTCCAAAATGTTTGAAAGACTAATTCTCATTCTTGCAAGGTGTTAAATAAGAAGATTGATCATTATCGTCTATGCATTAAAGCAGTGTTTCTCAGACTTTTTAAGAACCACTTAACAGATACAATACAGGGGTTGACACTAAGGTTTCAAATGCACTTGCCCATAGGGCAAGTACAGGTAATGTTTTACTTGCCCGAATGTCGTGTTCACTTTCCAAAAAAAAAAAAAAAAAAACTGTTAAACAACGATATATACAGTATAGGCCAGGGGTGGCCACTAGGTCGATCGCGATCGACCGATCGCTTGGCATTCTTAAAAAAAAAAATAAATAAAAAAAAATATTTCATTTTTTTTTTTTTTTTTTTTTTTTTTTTTTAAACTATGAAAGAGCGAACGAGCCGTGCGAGCATGCGCCGTAGTTCGGTGGAGGGAGAGAGGACACCACTTTCTAATTTGACATACAGTACATATCAGTTTGTTAGCCAGTGAGCTAACCAAAGCTAATCCAAGTCAAGGAAGTGGAGAGGCACTGTGACAAATTCTACTATGTAAAATACAGCCAGAGAGAGGAAGACTGTTCAGACAAACAGACCACCACATATTCTAGTGCAGGGGTGTCCAAACTACAGCCCGCGGGCCCGCTTTTTATTGGCCCGTGGCACATTTTAAAAATATAATGTAATATGGCCCTTTTAATTTTTAAATAATTGAAATGCACTCATTATATTACAGAGAAATATGTCCCATAAAAGAAAAAGAGCAACAAGCCCATCCCAGAGGACCCTGCATAATATTTTATTTTAAATAAATATTATTATGGAAAATCCTCTCCGGGAACCATCACCTTACCGTGGTGGAGAGGTTTGTGTGCCCCTGTGAACCTGAGAGCTGTGTTGTCCGGAGCCTAGTGCTCCTGGTAGGGTCTCCCAAGGCAAAGTGGTCTCAGGTGAGGGGCCCGACTAAGAATGGTTCAAAAGACCTCATGGAAGATCGTGATAGAAGAGGAGAGACCCTGCCCGGAGGAAGCCCGGGGCCCCCGGCTGGAGCCAGGCCCAGACAGGGGGCCCGCCTGCGAGCGTCTGGTGGCCGGGTCTGCCACGGGGCCCGGCCGGGCACAGCCCGAAAGAGCTACGTGGCAACACACTCCTCCTCTACAACGGATGGGCCCACCACTCATCGGAGGAACCGCTGGGGTCGGGTGCGCTGCTTACAGGGTGGCAGTGAAGGGCGGGGACCACGACGGACCAGACCCGGGCGGCAGAGGCTGGCTTTGGGTACGTGGAACGTCACCTCGCTGTGGGGGAAGGAGCCGGAACTGGTGCGGGAGGTGGAGCGCTACCAATTAGATCTGGTGGGGCTTACCTCCACGCACAGTCTTGGCTCTGGAACCGTACTTCTGGACAGGGGTTGGACTCTATTCTTCTCTGGAGTTGCCCAAGGTGTGAGGCGCCGGGCCGGTGTGGGGATACTCACGAGCCCCCGGCTGGGCGCTACTACGTTGGAGTTTACCCCGGTGGACGAGAGGGTCGCCTCCCTACGCCTCCGGGTTGTGTGGGGGAAGACTCTGACTGTTGTTTGTGCGTATGCACCAAACAGCAGTTCGGAGTATTCGGCCTTCTTGGAGACCCTGAACGGAGTCCTGCATGGGGCTCCGGTAGGGGACTCCATAGTTCTGCTGGGAGACTTTAACGCGCACGTGGGCAATGATGGAGACACCTGGAAAGGCGTGATTGGGAGGAACGGCCTCCCTGATCTGAACCCGAGTGGTCGTTTGTTGTTAGACTTCTGTGCTGGCCATGGTTTGTCTATAACAAACACCATGTTCGGACATAAGGATGCTCATAAGTGTACATGGTACCAGAGCGCCCTAGGCCGAAGGTCGATGATCGATTTCGTGATCGTATCATCTGATCTGAGGCCGCATGTTTCGGACACTCGGGTGAAGAGAGGGGCGGAGCTGTCAACTGATCACCATCTGGTTGTGAGTTGGGTCAAAGGGTGGGGGAAGACTCTGGACAGACCTGGTAAGCCCAAACGGGTAGTGCGGGTGAACTGGGAACGTCTAGCGGAGGCCCCTGTTCAAGAGATCTTTAATTCACACCTCCTGCAGGGCTTTTCTAGCATCCCTGTGGAGGTTGGGGGCATTGAACCCGAGTGGTCGATGTTCAAAACTTCCATTGCTGAAGCCGCGGCGGGCAGCTGTGGTCTCAAGGTCTTAGGTGCCTCAAGGGGCGGTAACCCTCGAACGCCGTGGTGGACCTCGGTGGTCAGGGAAGCCGTCCGACTGAAGAAGGAGTGCTTCCGGGATATGTTATCTCGGGGGACTCCTGAGGCAGTTGCAAGGTACCGACAGGCCCGAAGGGCTGCAGCTTCTGCCGTGTCAGAGGCAAAGCAGCGGGTGTGGGAGAAGTTCGGAGAAACCATGGAGAAGGACTTTCGGTCGGCACCAAAGTGTTTCTGGAAGACCGTCCGGCACCTCAGGAGGGGGAAGCGGGGAACCATCCAAGCTGTGTACAGTAAGGATGGGACGCTGTTGACCTCAACTGAGGAGGTAGTCGGTCGGTGGAAAGAGCACTTTGAGGAACTCCTGAATCCGACTAACACGCCTCTATGTTGGAGGCAGAGCTGGAGGCTGATGGGGGATCATCGTCAATTTCCCTGGTGGAAGTCACTGAGGTAGTCAAACAACTCCACAGTGGCAAAGCCCCGGGGGTTGATGAGATCCGTCCAGAAATGCTGAAAGCAATGGGTGTGGAAGGGCTGTCTTGGATGACACGCCTCTTCAACATTGCGTGGAGGTCGGGTACAGTGCCGAAGGAGTGGCAGACCGGGGTGGTGGTTCCTATTTTTAAAAAGGTGGACCAGAGAGTGTGTTCCAACTACCGGGGTATCACACTTCTCAGCCTTCCCGGCAAAGTCTACTCCAAGGTGCTGGAAAGGAGGGTTCGGCCGATAGTCGAACCTCAGATTGAAGAGGAACAATGCGGATTCCGTCCTGGCCGTGGAACAACGGACCAGCTCTTCACTCTCGCAAGGATCCTAGAGGGAGCTTGGGAGTTTGCTCATCCAGTCTACATGTGTTTTGTAGATCTGGAGAAGGCTTATGACCGGGTTCCCCGGGAGATACTGTGGGAGTATGGGGTGAGGGTGTCTCTTCTCAGGGCCATCCAATCTCTGTACGCTCAAAGCGAGAGCTGTCAGACTCGTTTCCGGTGGGGGTTGGCCTCCGCCAGGGCTGCGCTTTATCACCAATCCTGTTTGTGATATTTATGGACAGGATATCAAGGCGTAGTCGTGGTGGGGAGGGGTTGCAGTTTGGTGGTCTGAAGATCTCATCTCTGCTGTTTGCGGATGATGTGGTTCTGATGGCATCATCGGCCTGTGACCTTCAGCTCTCATTGGATCGGTTTGCAGCTGAGTGTGAAGCGGTTGGGATGAGGATCAGCACCGGTTGGGATGAGGATCAGCACCTCTAAATCGGAGGCCATGGTGCTCAGCAGGAAACCGATGGATTGTCTATTACAGGTAGGGAATGAGTCCTTACCCCAAGTGAAGGAGTTCAAGTACCTCGGGGTCTTGTTTGCGAGTGAGGGAACAATGGAGCGTGAGATTGGCCGTAGAATCGGAGCAGCAGGGGCGGTTTTGCACTCGCTTTACCGCACTGTTGTGACGAAAAGAGAGCTGAGTCGTAAGGCAAAGCTTTCGATCTACCGGGCGATCTTTGTTCCTACCCTCACCTATGGTCATGAAGGCTGGGTAATGACCGAAAGAACGAGATCGCGGGTACAAGCGGCCGAAATGGGCTTTCTCAGGAGGGTGGCTGGCGTCTCCCTTAGAGATAGGGTGAGAAGCTCAGTCATTCGTGAGGAACTCGGGGCAGAGCCGCTACTCCTTTGCGTTGAAAGGAGCCAGTTGAGGTGGTTCGGGCATCTGGTAAGGATGCCCCCAGGGCGCCTCCCTAGGGAGGTGTTCCAGGAGCGTCCAGCTGGGAGGAGGCCTCGGGGAAGACCCAGGACTAGGTGGAGAGATTATATTTCCACGCTGGCCTGGGAACGCCTCGGGATCCCCCAGTCAGAGCTGGTTGAGGTGGCCCGGGAAAGAGAAGTTTGGGGTTCCCTGCTCAAGCTGCTGCCTCCGCGACCCGATTTCGGATGAGCGGTTGAAGATGATGATGATGATGATTATTATGGAAAATCCATGTGTCTTTCTCCAATAGCTTCTAATTCATCTGACACAGTGTCTCCATTTTTTTTCATACAAAATTCTTCGGTTTTAGCCTCTTAATTTCTCTATCAAAGTGCACCAGATTCATGCATTTCACTTTAAAAACTTAAAAAAATCTGGGTGTATCAATGGTATTTATGTGCAAGGAAAGTGTTGCCATGAAGAAGGATTACAATTTACGAAGACGCTATGAAACTAAACATCAGAGCAGCTACATGTCCTGATAAATGTGTTATTTTTGCCAAGTGGCCCAGCCCTTCGAAGATTTTTCTGTATGTGGCCCTCAGTGAAAAAAGCTTGGACACCCCTGTTCTAGTGGGACAGAAGTGATCATTGAGAAGGATTTTTTTTTGTATGACTCTATAAGTCTGCCTTTAAGATAAACCTATATGCATTTCTGTATATTTCTTGCTCTTTTAAATTAGAATTGCTTAAGCCTTACTAGTCTCATCCTGACCACAAACAACCAACAACAATTCATATAAGCCTATATATCATGACATCACACGACACCAAGAGCTTGGTCCTGCTGCAGCATCGTGAAAGGGCCTCTTTTTGCCAGGCACCTGGCCCAGGGGCTCAGAAAACTCAGTCTAGCTCGGAGTCAAGCTGAATGTTAGCTTCCACAGAAAAATTTTAAAAAACTTATTTTACTTATTTAAAACGGTCACATTGTGCCAAACAGTGACTGTGTGCCATAACATGATTAAAGTCCACCATGTTAAAGCTATTGCCCAGTTACACTGTAAGTAGGGAGGGGATCATTCATTTCTATTCATATTGATACCATTATAAAGACTCCACAATCCAAATCTTTATCGATACTTTTCTATTATTTTGTTAAAAGAGAACTGGTATTATTGCTTTAAGAGCTAAGGATAGGACTTTAAACAGGTCATAATTCAAAAATGGAAGACTTTATAGAATACGTGGGAGAACTATTTTCTAAGTCAAATCAAAAGAAGATATTTATCTGTGGGGATACAAACATTGATTTACTAAATACTACTAATTCACTGACTGAAGAATTTGTAAATACATTGCATGTTATGGGTATTCAGCCCTTAATTACAAGGCCAAGCAGGATTACAGTAAATAGTGCCACATTAATAGACAACATAATTACGAATGTTATGGGGGATGAAATAGAAAGTGGACTCCTGATTAATGACATAAGCGACCATTTACCTGTATTTGCTATATACGATTGGAAACAAAAGTTGCAGCAGAGAACAAACAAAGATATATTTGTAAGGTTGGAAACTGATGAGAGGATAGAAGCACTGAAAAATGACTTATTGACGCAAAATTGGGACTCTGTATACAAGGGGAAGGATGTTAATGCAAGTTTCGATTTATTCCTGCAGATATTTCAAAGGCTGTATGATAAAAATTGTCCACTTAAAAAAAGGGCCTTAAAGCAAAGACATGATAAACAGTGGCTAACTAAATCCTTGAAAAAAAGAAAAATACATTGTACAAAAGATTCATAAAAGCAAGGACACCAAAGGCGGAGTTAAAATATAAAACCTATCGTAACAAGCTAAATAACATTCTCAGAGACTGTAAAAAGAAATATTATGGTAAGTTGTTAGAAACAAATGCAAATCAACCCAAAAAATTGTGGGACATAGTAAATACAGTGTTAAGAAATGACAGCAGAATACATAATTATCCTCAGTATTTCCATGAAAATAACGTTAAGTTTGAATGCATGAACACTGCGGTAAATAAACTAAATGAATTTTTTGTTAATATTGGACCTAATTTAGCAAAAGGGATCTGTGGGAAGAGTGTAGGGGAGTCTAGTGAAAACGAAGCGTCTCTTCAACACTCATTGTTTTTGAAGCCAGTCGAGGCCAACGAGATAAGGGAGATATTGCTTGGAATGAAAACAAAGACCTCTAGAGACGCGCTAGGGTTTCACATGAAAGTAATCAAATCAGTGCAAGAAACTATTATTAAACCCCTAAAACACCTTTTTAACCTATCTTTTCAAACAGGCATTTTTCCTTCTAACATGAAAGTAGCTAAGGTTATACCATTACATAAGAATGGTGATGAACATTCATTTACTAATTATAGACCAGTCTCACTTTTAACACAATTTTCTAAAATTCTGGAAAAGTTATTCAGCAATAGACTTGATGAATTCATTACTAAACATCAACTTCTGTATGACAGTCAATTCGGCTTTAGAAAGAATCATTCCACCGCACTGGCCTTGGCTGAATCGGTAGAAATTATTAGTAATGCTATTGATCACAAATTGTACTCTATAGGAATTTTCTTAGACCTCAAAAAAGCATTCGACACTATTAATCATGACATCCTTCTTAATAAACTGGAGAATTATGGCATTCGAGGTTTGGCACATGACTGGGTCAGAAGTTATTTACATGACAGGAAACAATTTGTGAAATTAGGGGAGTTCACATCGACATGCTTAGATATTGTTTGTGGGGTCCCTCAGGGGTCAATCTTGGGGCCGAAATTATTCCTGCTTTATATAAATGACATATGTAAAGTGTCAAAAGTCTTAAGGTTAATTTTATTTGCTGACGACACAAACATCTTCTATTCGGGGAAAGATCTGAATAATATGGTTGAGATCGTAAACATTGAATTGACTAAGTTACATGAGTGGTTAAACCGAAATAAGTTATCACTAAATTTAGAAAAAACTAAATTCATGATGTTTGGCAGGAGAGCATCAGATGTCGCTGTAAAAATCAAGGTAAATGGGATTGAAATTCAAAGGGTCAAGCAACACAAAGTCCTAGGGGTAATAATTGACGATAAATTAAGCTGGAAACCACAAGTTAGCCATCTCAGGGGCAAAATAGCCAGGAGTATTTCTATACTTTGGAAAGCACAACATTGTTTCAATCAAAAGGCCTTACTTGTATTATACTGGAGTTTAGTTTCCCCACATCTGCATTACTGTGCTGAAATATGGGGAAACACCTACAAAGGTACATTGCACCCGTTGGAGATTCTTCAAAAGAAAGCAATACGAATTATTTACCAAGCCAATTACAGGGCACACACTAATAACTTTTTTATTGAAGGTAGAATTCTCAAATTACGTGATGTGGTAAATTACCACACAGTACAAATTATTTACAAGGCTTCAAAAAAAAGCCTTCCTAACAGTTTACAAGTAATGTTTGAAGACAGAGAAGTTTTGCATGATTTAAGAAGAAAAGATAAATTCACTGAGAAAAATATACGGACCACACTTAAATCCTTTTCGATTTCTGTAAAGGGTATTAAGCTGTGGAATGGACTTGATGAAGTTGTCACAGGGAGTTGCAGTTTGCGCAATTTCAAAGCAAATTATGTTTCAAAAATTATTGAAAATTACAGACTAATAACCTGAGCACAATGTCAATGTCACTTACATATCAATATTGTAAAGAATAATACAGGCCAGCAGTCAGACTTGTTTTTGAATACTTTTGCAGAAGTGTTTTGACTACCAGTTAAGAAATGGAACAGGCCAAATACAAGGCCACTTCACACTTTATACACTTGGCATTGTCACAGAGAAACTGAACTGTGCTGAACTGATCTTAAAAGCTGAAGCAATTACATTAAAATTGACTGTGTATTGGACTGCAGATTCTTATATATATATATATATATATATATATATATATATATATATATATATATGTATGTATGTATATATGTATGTATATATATATATATATATATATATATATATATATATATATATATATATATATATATATATATATATATATATATAAAAAAATTGTTTTTTGTTTTATTTTTATTTTCTGTAACAGTAACTGTGTATCTGAATCCGAATTTGATGAAAATGGGGGCGGGACCTGATAAGCCTTTGGCTTCTTCCGTCTCCCTTCGGACAACACAAAGTATGATGTATGAATATTTGCAAGAGAAAATTGTGTATTGTGTGGAATTGTCCGAAAGAATAATAAATAAATAAATAAATAATTCCATATTTAGGCCTACTATTATTTTATTTTGCTGGGAAAACAAGTTTTTTACCCAAACTGTATTATTCAAGCTTCTCGCGAAAAACTAAAATTTCTTATTTTCTTGATGTTACATTTGAACACATCATGATGTAATTTTATTGACCTTTGCCTAATAATCATTTTACTGAGCCGACCTGAACACATCACATTTGAACCATTTGCGATTTTTTTTTAGCTAACTAGTTCTTATCCTGCCGATTATTATATGGATTTAAAAACTATCAGATTTTTTAACTGCGGGACTTGCTACAGAGTCTCTCATTTGTTGATCACCGCTGCATTGAATGGATGATGAGACGGTGCCGAGCTCGTCTGCAGCGGCAGCGGCTCAGCAGACAAGGGTATTCTTTTTTTTTGGGAGACGGAGCGGGTTGAAGGAGTTTCTTCAAGACAGTCGAAGGTAGAACACTTTTACAGTCCATGATGCGGACCAGTGATGGATTAATACGCTGAAGTAGGGCTAATTAGATGAAGATGACCCGTCTCGATACTTAAAATTACATCATGTGCCCTACTGGACTCCATAGCGGTATCGATAAGCTCAGACGTTAGGCCTATTGATTTCTGGGTTTTGAATATAGCGGAACCAGGTCCCTGGTTCCTAATAGAGCCGGCTTTCGGAACGTAGACAGCGAAACTGCGCGCACACAGGCTGTGTGTGTGTGTGTGTGTGTGTGTGTGTGTGTGTGTGTGTGTGTGTGTTAGATAGATAGATAGATAGATAGATAGATAGATAGATAGATAGATAGATAGAGTGCGAAAGAGCGAGCGTAATGCAGCTGGCTGCCGCGCGCAGCTGCTCAGTTGAAAATATAGCCGATCTATTTTGTGTGAGTTAGCGGGAAAAAATTTTTTTTGCAGACTCTAAAACACATGAATAAATAGCCTAGACTACTGTCAAACCCTCTAAAATCCACTTGCCCGTTCGGGCAACCAAAAAGCAATCTCAACTTGCCCAAACTTTATTTTCAGTTGCCCCGGGCAAGCGGGCAATCGTCAGTGTCAACCACTGCAATACAAATCAGGGAACCTGTCAAGCATGCAGGGGGAGAAAGTTGGAAAGCTTTCTAGGGCCCAGCCACTTGGTGGGGCCATGGTCTTTGGAGGCCAAGAACTGTATTTTGAACAACAATATTCACTATAACTATTATAACAAAACAAATATTTTGGGGGGCGCTAGAGCGCATGCGATGGAATAGACGTGTTTTACTTGCGCTCCTCTCCGATAAATCAAGTTTTACATAAAAAAAGACAATTTATTGCACAATTCCCACTTTGAGTGCTGCTTTGTTCTTTACTACCGGCAACGAAACAAAATGACCCGTAAAAAGCCGAAAACTAGCGGTGAAAGCCCATCACCCCCGCCAGCTGAGGAGGGGGTTAACGGCGAGGCATCAGAGCTAACAATGGCGGATGGTGCCCCTAGCTTGGCCGTCATTCTCAAAGCCATAGGCGACTTGAGCAAGAAGATGGACGATATATTTCAAGCCCTGGAGGCGTCTCTCTAAATCACACAGGCTACTCTGTCTGAGCACGGCCGGTGAATGGCTGCGGTGGAGGAGGCTAGCAGTGACCACGACACCTGGCTAACCCTCTTAGAACAACAGGGGCTGCGGCTAAAGAATGCTAACAAGCTTCTCCAGGACAAAGTAATTGACCTTGAGGCGCGCTCTAGACGCCAAAACATAAAAGTGGTCGGGCTACCAGAAAAAGTTGAAGGTGATCGCCCCACGGAATTTTTCGCCAGCTTTATTAAAGATTTACTGGGGGCAGAAAATGTCCCGAAGACAATAGAGGTTGATCGAGCGCACAGACTTGGAGCACACCCGGCTAACGTCCCCGCACGCCCCAGAGTCATGATAGCCAAGATCCACAGCTACCGGCTGAAAGAACAGATAATGCGTCTGTCACAACATAAGTACCCGCTGAGCTACAATGGGAAACGGATCCATGTCTTTCCGGACCTCCCGGCGGAGATAATGAGGCGTCGCCGGGTCTTCCAGGACGCGAGGAAGAGACTGACAGATGCGGGCCTTCGGACCGGATTCATCTATCCCGCTCGGCTCCGAGTCACCCAGGGCTCCGACACATCAATATTATCCACCCCGGAGGAGGCCACGAGATTTGCTGACAACATGCAGGGCAGTTCGGTGTCACTAGTGAGCTAAAGGCGGCTAGATGGCTAATATCAGCTAGCGGGCTAACTTTGGCTAGTGGGCAGGGCTGTACAGTGCGACAGTTTTGATCGCATTTGCTACTGAAATTGTGCGATGATGAATACAAGTCCACTCGCACTAGTGCAAATTAGCAGATGCTGTCTGTTTGAGACACAGAGGAGCGCTGCCCAACACTGCTTAGAGGGCTCTACATTAACACTCTCCAAAGGCGGGTAAATGTAGTCTTAGGCAAGTAAGTTATTGAGTCCACCTGCCACTTTGGCTGGTGAAAGATGTGTGCTCGGGGCTGTGCTTGTGCAGCGATTCTAGCGTCTAATATTATACACTTCACCACCGGTAATAACCGGAAGGAGACGGCACACAGTTAAGTTAGCGCGTATGCAAACAGAACATTTCCTGTGTGCCTTCACATTAAAAGCAGGTTACTAGCCAAACGTGAGTTGACTTTTATTTTGAAGCCAGTAAGAACAAGAAGTTCGCGCTTCACTGCCATGCAGTGCGCTAGCTTGAAAATCAACTGCTTCAGCTGCAGAGAGCAGTCAACAGTAGTCTATTTAAACAAAGTTTGAATTAACTGATAAGCCACTGAAGAACTACTCCCAACACATTCACAACAACCTATTTAACTTATCCTAAATTGTACCAATATGTATACTTATTCATTTAATAGGCTATATGTTTTAAAGTGTGGTTTTAATTAACAGTAGGACATTTACCAAACATTTTTATTATTATTAATATAATAATTATAGGGGAGAGTGGCCTAAGTTGTGCATTTTGGAAGTTGTGCCACCCCTTGTTTCAAGAAAACCGTGGAAGAAATTGGAAATGTGACCACATATTTAAGAAGAGCCATCCATTTGACTCATCCTGTAAAGAAGGGAGACACAAGGAATAAGATATAAGCACATTTAAGCTCAAAAAACTGTGTTTTGCCTTTCAAAGTAAAATTTCCATGATCATGGTTTTTTGATTATTGTGTCTGAACAATTATAGACAAGTTTGAAAACATTTGACACATGTTTTAGTGCTTTAGTATGCTACATTTTGAGTCTATACAGTTAGCACGATGTCAGCCCTAAATTGCTGCATCATGCTTATTATCCAAATTTCTGAGATTGGGGTGATTTGTGCCAAAGGGCCTGGGTGAGGTATAAGTAAGTAATTAAAATGTATTTATAAAAGCACATTTATGACAGTTTGCACTGTCCAAAGTGCTGTACATAGTGCATTCAGTAGTTAAACAATGAAGGTAAAATAACAATAACCAAAATAAAAGACGTAAAGCCCATACATCCACATAAACACAAATAGTAGTGCAGAGGTTAGATAGTTAATGGGGAGGAAACACCAGGGTGTATATATGGGTTTTGAGCCTTGATTTAAAGGCAGAAATGTAGGGGAATCACATTTTTCAGGTGGCAGTTGGTTCCACAAGCACGGAGCAACTAGTGCAAAGTACATTTCTGAGAGTTGTGCCAGTGGCATGGCTGTATACGCTGGTCACCAAAAGAAAGTGATTGTCTGCAGTAGCTCAGAAGAGAGTGACATCTCAATTCCACTTAACGACACCACTGATGAGAGTTCAGTTGGCCAGAAAGATGATGATGGTGACTTTGTCATTGTGAGCTTTGCAGGTAAAACCATTAGATCTGCTAGGCCTTGTTTAAGAAAATTGTCCTTCAATCTTTGTCAACTATTTACTTTATTTACTTTAAATACACCTTAAATAAGTGATTATCTAATGGATTTGTCTTGCATTACAGTTTATGAGATATATATCAATGGCACAATTCACCCCATGGTATTCTCTCCAACCGCACAACTTACACCACACCGGGGGCAAGTTGTGCATCAAGACAACTTTTTTTCCGAAAGCTATATTTCTTCAACAGTTTATTCCAGATCCAAAGTTTTTATTGCCAGGGATGCACAACACCCTGAAATATATGCACATATTTGAGTTGGAGACTTTACTGTCAAGGCCTTACTTTAAAGTCACTTTGAGTGAAAAGTTGCACAATTTAGGCCACTCTCCCCTATGTATATACAAAAAATATATAGATATTAATTTTATGGGGAGAAATAATTCTGAATCAGCAAAAGATTGCTATTGACAGGTTAGATTATTATGTCTAAATTGCAATCAGTGCACCCCTATTAATTTTTCTACAATTATTACTGCACACACTAGGATATGATATTAATTGAGAATTTCAAATGAGACCAAGATGACAGGCTAAAAGGTAATTAGAGCGAAATGCATGGGTTAAGGTTATGCAAGTTTTCATACTTTGTGTGCTACTGAACTTATTTTTGTGCTACTGATTTTTTTTGGCTTGCTAGCACCAGTGCTACCACCTAAAAAAAGAAGGGTACAGCCCTGCTAGTGGATGTTCAGACCAACGTTCACAACCAACCTCGACTTGGAGCCATGGTTACTTTATTGTGGGGTAAGCTTAAAGCCAGAAGACAGTATTCTTTGCCCAGCTGCACAGACTTTTTCCCGTGTTTAACTACACTCAACAAAAATATAAACGCAACACTTTTGTTTTTGCTCCCATTTTTCATGAGATGGACTTAAAGATCTAAAATTCATTCCAGATACACAATTGTACCATTTCTCTCAAACAATGTTCACAAATCTGTCTAAATGTGTGATAGTGAGCACTTCTGCTTTGCTGAGATAATCCATCCCACCTCACAGGTGTGCCACATCAAGATGCTGATCTGACATCATGATTAGTGCACAGGTGTGCCTTAGACTGTCCACAATAAAAGGCCACTCTGAAATGTGCATTTTTTTTGCTTTATTGGGGGTCTGGGGACTCAGAACCAGTCAGTATCTGGTGTGACCACCATTTGCCTCATGCAGTGCAACACATCTTCTTAGCATAGAGTTTATCAGATTGTCAATTGTGGCCTGTGGAATGTTGTTCCACTCCTCTTCAATGGCTGTGCGAAGTTGCTGGAGACGGCTTATGGTGGAGAAATGAACATTCAATGCACGAGCAACAGATCTGGTTGACATTCCTGCTGTCAGCATGCCAATTGCACGCTCCCTCAATGCTTGTGGCATCTGTGGCATTTTGCTGTGAGACAAAACTGCACATTTCAGGGTGGCCTTTTATTGTGGACAGTCTAAGGCACACCTGTGCACTAATCATGATGTCAGATCAGCATCTTGATGTGGCACACCTGTGAGGTGGGATGGATTATCTCAGCAAAGCAGAAGTGCTCACTATCACACATTTAGACAGATTTGTGAACATTGTTTGAGAGAAATGGTACAATTGTGTATTTGGAATGAATTTTAGATCTTTAAGTCCATCTCATGAAAAATGGGAGCAAAAACAAAAGTGTTGCGTTTATATTTTTGTTGTTCATCCCGCCGATACTGAGTGGACGGCGGGCTTCGGCTAACGTGTGCCGGGCCACGCTCGAGCTAAGGCTGAGACACGGACACATACTTGTTTACAGGTTCAGCATTGGGCTATAAGTCTTATTTTTTTTTTGGGTTTTAAATGTGCCTTGATATATTCCTGGAGCAGGTTGTTTATACGAGTTATGTTCTTGTTCACTTTTCAAAGGGAAACGTTACTATTTTTGACACTTGTGTTTGTACGTCGGAGGGGGGGCAGCTAAGCTTTTAGTTAGCTAGCGGTTTTACAGCATAGCATTTAGCTGGCCTTTGGGCTGAATAGGCTAGATGGCTGGAGTAACCCCCGTTTACAGTATGTTAGGGTATTTTCCCTCGCTTTGTTTGGGAAAGTGGGGAGGGTGGGAGGGCATGTTCGAGGGCTGTATGTGTTTTTGTCCTAGTGGTATAACTGTCTTTTTGTTTGGGGCAAACTACTGTGTCTCTGCGTGTGTATTATGGCAGTGGTTTTCAAACTGTGTGTGTGTGTGGGGGTGCGGATGAATATGTAAAAAAAAAAAGTTGAGTTTGTGTTTTTTTATATTAAGATATCACGGCATAGCTGGACAAGAGTTCTTCTGCTTCGTTCCTCTCACTGCATTTAAATGCATTCATTATATTAGAGAAATAGGTCTTGTTAAAGAAAAAGAGCACCAAGCCCAACCCAGAGGACCCTGCATACATTTTTTTATTTTAAATTAATATTTCTATGGAAAATCCATGTGTCTTTCTTCAATAGCTTCTAATTCATCAGACCCAGTGTCTCCAAATTATTTGTTCACACAAAATTCCTCATATTTAGCCTCTTAATTTTCCTCTCAAAGTGCACCAGATTCATGCATTTCACTTTAAAAAGGTGAAAAAAAATCTCCCTAGGGTCTGGTCCTCCACTGGGGGTGCATGCTGACAGTCCGACAGGCCCCCACTCCGACAGCCCCTCTTTCCTCCATCCCTCCACTCTGACGTACTTCCATTCCTCCAGCCCCCCACTACGACACACTTTCGTACCGCCATTCCGACAGAATAATTTTTCCTGTAGCCTATTTCCCCAACTATGTAGATAGCCGCCTCGTTTTTTTAAGCGACTGGAAAACCGTTTTGCTGAATAAGCGCCCAGCGCAAATAACGGCAGGCGATTGTTTAGGCCTACACTATTTTACAATGACGGTTTTCTGCGCCAATTTCCCGCCAAACATGAATATTTTCAACAAAATAATATACGAAATACTGTAGAGCAACGAAAATTAAATCACAAGGCGTGAAATGATGGTTCTAGGCCCAGGGAACCATCACTGAAATAACGTCGGTAGTAGGCTATGCATCCGTCTGTCTTGTCTTTGTCTTGAGACTGCTATCTATCTATCTATCTATCTATCTATCTATCTATCTATCTATCTATCTATCTATCTATCTATCTATCTATCTATCTATCTATCTATCTATCTGTCTAATTATTTGGTCAGAAAAACGCACGGAGACTATTTCATCCCGATGCTTGTGGGACAGTCAGTTTTTTGACAGACGCACTTCGGCATTAATATAAACCGTTTGAGCCCCTGGTTGTTTCTTAGAAAATCAAAGCGAGTCCTGTTTGGTTTTAATCAAATGCAAATAGGCTAGCCTATGAGTTGTATTTTAGGATATAAATATTTGAAGGGGGGGAAAAAAGCACAGTGTCCATTAGACCTACGTTTGCTTCTTTCATTAGTAGGCCTAGGATGAACTGAACAGCGAAACAGACGCATTTATGAAGCACCCAAAAGCTACACCTGCACCTTGAAATCAGCACCTTTAATTGAACAGCGACACAGAGGCAGAGGCGATATGACCGGCGACACAGAAGGAATCGCTTGTCGGAATGATGGGCCGTTTCTTATCGACAAAGGAAACTTAAAATGTCGGAGTCGCGACCCCTTTTTAATTAAATAAAGTGCCGCCTTTGCGACAAAGGAAACTTAAAATGTCGGAGTCGCGACCCCTTTTTAATTAAATAAAGTGCCGCCTTTGCGACAACAAGAAGTCAATTGTCGGAGTGGCAGCATGTCGGAATGAACGTCCGCCCCCCTCCACTGGCTACTATTTTCCTCCATCAGGACATTGGAGGCTCTAGCGAAAAAACACTGGGTGTGTGAATGACATTTAACTAGTCAATAATTTGGGCAAGTCTGTCTGCCTATCTTTCTCACTCCGCTGCACACTCAGTCACTACTATCCATGCTTAAAGCTCCCATATTATACACTTTTCGGTTCTATTATACACCATATTATATGGTTTTAGTGGTCCCTAATAATAATAATAAAACTTACTTTGTAAATATTACTGTGATGTCTTTTACTGTGACATCACAGTAATATTTACAAAGTACGTTTTTTTTAACCCTATATTTCTCTTTCTGTGATGTCACGAGAAAGAGAAATATAGGGTTAAAAAAAACTCTTTCTGGCTTTTCTCAGGCTAGGATGAACCGATTTAATTTTTTTTTGCACATTTATACTACATAGGATCTCAGAATTCAATACACCTTCATATTCAAACCGGTGAAGTAGGCCTTTAATTGTTTGCTGAAAAAAACTTTCAGATAATTTATTGTACTATCAAATGAAATCAGTTTTATTTGTATAGCCCAAAATCACAAATACATTTGTCTCAGTGGGCTTTACATTTCATACAATATGATATATGATACAATATGACACCCTGCCCTTACACCCTTAGCTCGGCTCAGAAAAAATTCCCAGTAAAAACCCTTTACCGGGAATAAAAAAAAATTTAAGAAATCTCAGGGAGAGTCGACAGAGTAAGGGATCCTTCTCCCAGGACGGACATGCTGCAAATAGATGTCATAAGTAGAGAAAATCACGAAGGAATTTGATCATTGACCAGGTGATTACATGGTAATACTAAGTAAGGTGCGAATAGTGTGGATGCAGGAAGACTTCAGATGCTGCCAGAGGATCCACACCGTCTCGTCTCCACCAGGGAAAACTAAGGTTTCCATCGCCGGGATTACATCCCACGTCTCCAGGTGGCATCCTTAAAGGTACCTTTCAGAAAGTCCCCTATCATTAAATCTCTCCAAAATGCCATCAATTGGTAGCCTGGCATTCCCAGACCTGCCACTAGGCGCTGGCAAATTAAATTTGGTCTGTGTTGGTCTGGACACGCTCCGTTGAAGCTTTATCAAGAAAACCAGAAATCTGGCTATGGTTTCAATTGGTTCTATCTAATATGGGCGCGCCAGAGCCCTTTATATGGTACTCTGGGGAGGACGTAACCGGATGACGACAGTGACGTGCATGCAACATCGAAGCCGTGATAGTAAACATCAAAGATGGCTGCGGATATGTTGTGTGAGTTTGAGACTGCTTTGGCCTCGACCCTTAACGATTTGGAAGACGTCACTCAAATCTTTCATTAGCAAGGAAGTGGAATGTTCTGTTTTGCTGACCGACAACGGCAAACGTTTAATTTAACAGTTTAACAGCTGTTCGCTAAACGAAAGGGGCTTACGTCACCTTGTGCATCGCTCTGATTGGTTGTAGTGCTATCCAACTGCGTGCAGTGGCATTTGAAATGCACGAGTAGGAGCCGCCCCTTGAGTTGGAAATTACTATTGATCGTGGCCAGACCCTCTATCGTTCAAGATATCAGGGTCTGGATTTCCAGGCTAATCAAATGGTTGTCTGTGGTTTACTCTTAGTGACTTAGGAGTCCTAGCTTTTCATAGATTTAGGAGCTAGTTTTTGCGCTAAAATGCTTTGTGAATGACACTTATCTTAAAAAGTTAGGAGTCCTAAATTTAAGAGTGAAACACCCCTTATTTTTTGAGTTACTCCTGATCAGCAAGTTAGGAACTACTCGTAGCCTTAAATAATCGCCCTTAAAAACCCATCAGAAACCATTCAGAAGAATCAAATATCTATAAATTGTGTACCATAAATTTATCTCATAAATAAAAAAAAACACTTACATATTGTTGGGACTAGTTTTCCCATTTCTATGGGTAGAAGGGAGGGATACAAGTTAAGGCCAACCGAAATGTCCAGTTCCAATCTCCATTAGAGCCAAACATTCATCCATACAGGTGATGTGTTCGTCCTCTGGGATCCTAAGTAATAACGTTGGCCTCCATTAGGGCTGGGCGATATGGACCAAATCTTATATCACGATATAGGTAATATTATATCACGATATGGATATATATCACGGTATAGTATTTTTCCTTTAAATTCAATGGATTACAATAATCGTACTGAACTTTAATCACATTAGATTATTTTCATCTTTTGCTTGGAACTTAAATCTTCATACAAAAGAAAAACTGGTGCAAAATACCACACCAGTCTGGCTTTAGTCAGTCAGTGCGAAATAAAAATGACAGCATCAACCAAATAGCCTACATTTTCCAATTGATAGTAGCCTATATCAAAATAATGAAAGACTTGAATTTTCCTGCAGTATTTGCTCATCTTCATTTAAAAAAGCTGTCAAAATGAACTAATGAGCAAATGTCTGGTAATACTTTAACTCCAGCTTCAACACAAATAATATTTTCAAGTTTGATATGTTTTAAAGTTACATAAAACCAGCCTTGCTGGCTGTCTCCAACAATAACAGCACGGGGGTGAAGCCCCGAGTAGGCTAAATATGTCATTATTAGCCAGCTAGCTCACGAGAGCTAACCCATGTAGTTTGCGGCTTAAAACAAGCCAACTCTTCGTCACAGCAACAGCACGCTGAAGCAGCAAGCAAGTTTCCTTTGCCCAATGACATTTTTGACCATTAATACCAGCTGCTCTGTCACCGTGACATGGAGTTGGTTTGTTAACTGTAGTGATGGCGCACCGGAGCTAGACAGCTAGAGCAACAGATGAGGCTTCTTCTGTTGAGTGTAGAGAAGGTGTATTGCAGCCCAGAACTCGGCGGTGTAACTGCAGTGTAACTATAGGGACTCGGAGGGACAGCTGCCTCCCGCTCTATCTATGCTCCCGCCACATGAACTTTTTTTCTCCGCGGTATAAACGGTATGGCCAAATCTCTTCCGGTAGACACTTTCATATCGTCCACGATATGATATCGTTATATCGTCCAGCCCTAGCCTCCATTGTTAAAAAACAAAGTTACACATTGGTGCTGCTTTGATGGAGCTTCTCAAAAACGTGAAGGTCATTATAAAATGGAAGAAAGTATTTTTTGATTCTGGTAAAGCTAATAATGATATGTACAACGTGACTTCAAAAAATTGGATGGGGTGTTTAACAAGACTAAGGGCCAGGGGCTTTATTCACAGAACATCTTAAAGTAAAAGGTGAAGGTGTGTTTTTGTCTTCATACAGGAACACAAATCTGTCCCTGCTGGATTCATGCGGGGCAATGGTGTCTATTGATCCCACCATGCCACACAACAAAGAAAGGTATTGGAAAACCACCATTTCCACTCATGTCTTTATTGATTAAATTGTTACATGACAGGCCACAATTCATTCACCATACATGACTGCCATATTGATGTCATCTTAAATTGCATATAAGTAATCAGCATACCTGCGGGGTCTTTAAAGCGTTAAAAAAAGCATTGAATTTAATATTCTCAATATAAGGCCTGAAAAGTGTTAATCTGCTTCTAACATTATGTTCACAGTGTTCCAAGCATTCTGACACTAATAAAGACAGAGCAGGTGAACATGAGCTTGGTGCTTATATAATATACATTATTATTATTATAGACCTGCATCTTCTGCTTACAAAACAATACCAACAAATGCTCCAATGTAAATTTCAGCCAGAGAGAGGAGGACTGAGCAGATTAACACACCACCACATATTCTAGTGGGGCAGAAGTGATCATTGAGAGGGACTATTTTTGTGTGAATCTATAATTTATTTTTTTATTGTGAATTTTGCAAAGTATGCGTTCAAATGTACTTTAAAATACCTACATATAACGCATAACATATCAGGAATTGCAGTTAAATAACATGGCATAACACAATAAAACATAGCATACAGTTATATAGCATTATACAGTTGCACAGTAACACAACCACAAAACAGCAAACAACTTCTCCTTGTCTGGAGTTAATGTAATTTAATTTACTACACAACAAGTTGAAGGAGATATTCATTGACTTTGACAAAGTGATTTTTACAACAAGCATTCTCCAGAATCATGGACTCCACCTTTATATATAAATCAGGATTGCACTTATATTTTATGAACACCATCTTTCTATGACACATCCAGTTTATATTTTTCCACTTTGAACAAAACAAAAGTAGCCATAGAGTTCTACCAGTGTTACTATGTAATCCTTCAACTGAGGCCTCATTTATGAAGGCTGCTAGGCACAAAATCCTGCATGATCACTTTTCACCGCAAACGTTAGTATTTATAGAAAGATTATATGCGCAAAGGTGTGCGTATTCCCACGTCAACTTCCCACCATGCGTAGAGCTCCCGCAACGTTTTCTCTACTTGGGGAATCAGCGACACTCAAAGGCAACACCATGAAATAAAGCTCAGTCATCTGAAAAACACAGATATATTACTGCCCTGTCCTCTCCACACTTGCATGGATATACAGGTAGACATCTCCGTCCCAATCACCACCACGTATACAGATGCTTCCATCAAGTTCTTTGTTGTAGTAATTGGCCATAGGAGTAAAACTACACTGTGCATAATTATTAGGCAAGTGAGGATTTTGGCCATATCATAATTTTTATGCATATTTCCCAACTTCAAGCTGTATAAACCTAAGTGCTTATTGGATTTAAGCATACCAGGTTGTAAGGTTTAAAGTTTTCATTGTGTAACCATGATCCAAAATAAGCTGATACATGACGTGTCGTTTAAAAACTATGTGTGCTGGGATCGCCATGGCCAGAAGTGACCTGGTCAGAACATACTGCCATGCCCCAGCTGGGATAAACAAACAAGCTCTCAGAGACATTAGTCAATCATTAGTTGTAACGCACACACAAACTCATGTCTGTACGCACCAGTGTGACTGAATAAAAGCACCAGGACAAGGAGAATGACCAGAGTTGGTTCCGGATTGGCGACGTAACACCAGTTGCGCCAACCTCTCTCCTTGTCCTAGGCAAGTAACATGATCATTTGGTCTCACTCTATCATTGTGTCTGTCTCATTTGTCTGGCTGAACTAACACCTGGGGGTCTTGTCTTACAAGCAAGTTGGATAAACCTAACACAGGTGATGTGTATTTGTGTAATGAGTGAGGGTGTGGCCTAAGGAGATCCACACTCTATATCAAGGTGTGTATAATTATTAGGCAGTTTCTCTTTCTCGGGCAAAATGGGCCAAAAAAGAGATTTAACGGACTCAAAAATTGTAAAAAGTCTTTCAGAGGGATGCAGCACTCTTGAAATTGCTAAGATATTGGGTCATGACCATAGAACCATCAAACGTTTTGTTGCAAATAGCCAACAAAACGTTGTGGGCAACCGTGGCTCAGGTGGTTAAGCGGATTGGCCAATGATCCAAGGATCCAATGATCCGCTCTGCCATCAGTGTCATGGTTGTTGTGTCCTTGGGAAAGACACTTCACCCACCTTGCCTCGTGTGAATGTGTATGACTGCCGTATGTTTGAGGTGGTGGTCGGAGGGACCGTAGGCGCTGAATGGCAGCCACGCTTCCGTCAATCTGCCCCAGGGCAGCTGTGGCTACTATGGTAGTTTACCACCACCAGTATGACTGTGTGTGAATGAATGGAACCTGGAACCCTGTAAAGCGTATTTGAGTGCCTTGAAAAGCGCTATATAAATCCAATCCATTTGTAAGAGCCAATATGCCAATAATTGATTTAGAATAAATATTTAGTTTAAAATGGTTAAAAATTGCTAAAAGTAATTTCATGTTAATTCATAATATGTTAAAGCTGTTAAAATGCATAATTTATTATGTAATATGTTAAATAAGTTATTTTCTATGTTTTTGGATTTGTACGTGATGACATCACTGTGTAGTTATAACGTTAACTGCTGTAACGTAATTCAGTTTGGAGTTTGACTTTGATGGAAGCTACACAGTTTTTTGACCGTGCGTTAGACCTGTATTTTGTAAGACATGTATTTTATTTTGAAGACTTTCAAGTAAACTTTTTAAAACGAAGGAACATTGTCTCGTCTTTTCGCTCGCGTTGCAAACACTGTGAGTTAACTCCAACAAGTGGTACACAGGAGAAGGAATGAGACGGAGTGCCACTACATTTTGTCAAAAAACTAGCTTAAAGAGGACCTATTATGCTAATTTCTGGTCTTAATTTCTTGTTTTACACTGCTATAGAGCAACCTGACACGAATCACATCACAAAAAACTATGTAGATTTTCGGGAAGCTCTTTCTCTTATTTTGGCGATCCAGCACATCCTGTCAACACTTGAGTGTGTGTGCTTCGGCTCCCTCCGCCTGTGCTTCGGCCATCTCCGCTCCCCTCCCCCCCCTCCTGCAAACCCCACTCCGTTGTGATTGGTTACCTTCCTTCCGGAACACTTTCAGTGGCGGGAAGCGCGAGCATGGACCTATAAGGGCGCGAGGCAGACGCGAACAGGGAAGTGACAGCATTACCATACATGGAAACATCCGCGTGGAGACGTCACAAAGTTTTATGCGACGTCACAAATTATGAAAGGGTAGACCGCTTTGAACACGTGACTTCTCGACTGGCTAGAATAGTGTTTAGTGCTCTGCACAGACACCCCAGACGGTCAGCAGGGAATATGTCGAAATGCATGTAAGTCATTATTTGATAATTTAGTATGGTTAAGCATGACTATGGATCATCATAACAACGTTTATAGGTCATAAAAGTCAAAAAGCATCATAGGTCCTCTTTAACGGATCAATAAGCTTCGCGCGCCCGGGCCGTGTGGAGAGCGCAGCTGTCCGCTCGGAAGATCGGGAGAAAAAGAAAAGAGAGCTCACCTGATGAATCTTATTCATCAAGGAAAGGGTAATCCTCTGAAGTATTCTCCAATAAAAGGTAACGTGATCAGTTCATATTATCCCCGTGCATTCCCACAAGAGGACGTGACGCCGTTGCCTGGAGATAACTGAAGTCCGTGCCGAAATTAAAGGTGGATTGTATAGAAAAAATGCAAGTTGTTGATTCTCCGTGTCAGCTCGTATTTTAAGCCTTGTTACAGTCAACGTGGATTTTTTGGCTTCATTTAAGAAGTTGTTTTGCACTAGTTTTTTAAAGAGAAAGTTACTTAAAGGATAAGTGCTTTTAAACCTTTGCATGCAACTAAAGCCTAACTCTGCAATATTAAGATGACTGATGAAAAGGAAAAAGAGCTTGGATATTTGAAGGATATAATGGATCCAGGACGGACACGCAAGTTGACAGAGAAAGCCTTAGAGGAGAAATTACAAAGAAATATAGCATTGAGAAGAAGAAAATTAGGAGCTCTCACATGTAAAATAAATGAAGTGGAGAAAATGATGAGTGATACTCAAAATTTACATGAGGTTGAAAACGTCATGGAAACTTATTTTCCACTTGCTGTTAACGAGTTTAATTGCCTCAACAAAGAAGTTGCAAGCCTTTTGCCTGAAGAGGAAAAAGTATTTGATCAAGAGCAATGGTTCGAACACAAAATGGCATCGATCAAAGAATTCATGAAAACAACTAATACATGGATTGCGGCCGTGTACGAAGGCACGTTGCAAAAGGATGATGATGCGGAAAATGACCCGCAAGATGCTGTTAAACCAAGTGACAGTATATCGCAGTTGGGTGCCTGCCAGGCTGGACACAATCAACAAAATGGATCTCACGTAAGTCGCAAAACAACCACATCACGAGCAGGCCCGGTTCTAGAAAGTCAGACTTGGGTGGGCTGTAGAAATTTTAGGTGGGCACACTTTTCAGGGAGGCCGAAGATGCGAGCGTGCGAGCCGAAATTTTTTGCCCTTGTAAGATCTCTGCGTCTGCTTTTTGGCACATTTACTGTGAATTGTGTAGAACACAATATGCAAATAAACTTTGAGTGTTGCTGTGTGGGAGATTTGATTCTTGCATGTTTTTTTCCAAAATGTTTATGAATAACATATAATATAAATTATATTTTTCTTAATCGCAGTATTAACTGTAGGCAGCCTGAGCTGATTGCAGAGAAAGCTTTGGGACTGGGCAACCTGGATGGTGGTAGTCCAGAGCTATATACTATACACACTACTTTCCACTATTGCCTCTGATGTCCAGCTGGGTGAAAATAGTAGCCAGCCGAGGTCAAGACCCTGCTAGAGGGGTCCGGGGGTATGCCCCCCCGGGAGATTTTTTTTTACCTTTTTAAAGTGTAATGCATCAATCTGGTGCACTTTGAGAGGAAGATTAAGAGTCTAAATCTGAGGAATTTTGTGTGAACAAATAATTTGGAGACACTGGGTCGGATGAATTAGAAGCTATTGAAGAAAGACACATGGATTTTCCATAGAAATATACATTTGAAATAAAATATTATGCAGGGTCCTCTGGGATGGGCTTGGTGCTCTTTTCTTTTACGGGACATATTTTTCTGTAATATAATGAATTAATTTAAATGCAGTGAGAGGAACGAAGCAGAATAACTCTGTTGTCCAGTTATCTTTTTTTCCGCAGACGAGGCTGAAATAGGCTATAGACTACAGTATACACAGTGCTTGGGCAACTGAGGGCAGCCCCATTTTCAAATATTTTTAAATAAACTCAACACTGTGCATGCCATGGACTTGAACGTGACGTGATCAGTTAACCTCGGATTACCTCCCAGATGAACTGATTCAATTGTATTCCTTTTATTGTATGATAATTTACATTTACATAATATGATGTTGATATCAAACACACAAACTAAAAAAAAAAATTGGGGGGGCCCCCCTGGCAGTCGGGACCCTAAGCAACCGCTCATTTCGCTTATGTCTCGGGCCGGCTCTGCTGACCAGTGACCACTATAAGCGGGTGGGTAACTTGGAGGCAGGCTGTCCTGCCCACCCAATAATACAATTAGAAAAATGGTATATTCTTTAGTATTAATTAATTGTCTGAATTTTATTTGACATTTTCTTGGACAGCGAACGAACAAGTCCGTCCGATAGTGGGTCTGGACTTCCACCTAAAAAAAAAAAAATTTTTTTTTTTGGTTGGGTGGGCACAGCCCACATTTGGGTGGGCACGTCCCACCCTGGCCCCTGGCTACCGCCGGCCCTGATCACGAGTTTCGTCGACACGTGTTAAACAAGAGGCTGAGCATGCAGCTCTGCTTGAACGTGCTGCAGCTCAGAAGAAAAAGCAGCAGCTTGAGTTTGAAATGGCCAAACTTAAAGGGGTAAAAGAAGAACTTGAGTTGGAAACTGCGTTAGCAGAAAGCAGTGCAAAATTAAAGGTGCTCAAAGAATATGAAAGATCCGAAGATGGTTCCAGTAGTTGTGGTTACAGTAGCCACGCGCTTGCACAAATACTAAGAGGTGGGAAAGTGAAGCAAGAAGAACCCAGTGTTACACTTCCTCAGCCAGTTAATCCGGGTGTTAACGCTCAACGGCGAATGCTGCAATCCCAAATACCTAACGTGGCTCCTCAAGATAGCGCTCAGAGGTGGCGAGATGCTTAAAGTCATGCAAAATCAGAACGTTATCACTGAGCTACTGGTAAAACAACAAAGGCAATCCCAGCTACCAATGAAGGACATCCCTGTCTTCAAGGGTGATGCACTGCAGTACAAATCTTTCATCAGAGCATTCGAGCACTCAATTGAAAAAAAGACAGACAATGATAAGGACAAATTGTACTTTTTGGAACAATTTACAGCTGGTGAACCCCAGGAGCTAGTCCGCAGCTGCGCCCACATGTCGGCTAACAAAGGCTTCTCTAAAGCGAAGAAACTGCTTCAAGAGCACTATGGGGACGAGCTACAGATCGCCAGCGCGTACATTAATAAAGCACTAAAATGGCCGCAGATAAAGTCTGATGATGGAAAGGCATTAAATGCTTATGCTATGTTCTTGGTTGGATGTCGCAACACAATGGAGGACATAGACTATCTGGAAGAGATGGACAACCCTACCAACTTACGAACAGTGGTATCCAAACTGCCCTTCAAAATGAAAGAACGTTGGTGTGCTGAAGCTTACAACGTCAAAGAGCGAGGAGGCGGAAGAGCGAAGTTCGCTGACTTGGTGAAATACATAGACCGCCAAGCTAAAATAATGATCGACCCCCTCTTCGGTAATCTACCAGACAGCCGATCAACCACGGTTGGAAAGGTTGAACAAAAAGAAAGGCATCCCTTTAAGAGAGAAGTTTGTGGAAGCAGCTTTGCTACCAATGCTTCCACTGAAGATACAAGGCCTCAAGGAACATATGTGACGCCAGCTAATCCAGGCAAGACCAGGATCGCCTTTGAGAAGCCATGTTTGTACTGCCAGCAGTCTCACAATTTAGCTTCATGCAACAAAATAAAGGACCAGCCCCACAAAGAACGTGTGGGGTTCCTGAAGTCAAATGGCTTGTGTTTTGGCTGCTTAACCCCCGGCCATCTCAGCAAGTTCTGCAAAAGAAAGATCGAGTGCAAAGAATGTTCGCTAAGGCATCCAGACATTTTACACATAGTGAAAAGAGAAGGTTCTGCCCTACCTGAGAAGAAAGATGGTGCTCACGGAAACGAAGTATCATGTGCTCAAGTTTCGGTCACGCAAGAGTCTTGTAGCCTAACTGGGGCCGGAAAAGCTGAATGTATGCTGTCAATTGTACCGGTGAAGATTAAATCAAAAAAGAGCGACAAGTATGTGGAGACTTACGCCTTCATGGACCCGGGAAGTACAGCAACATTCTGCATGGTAGACCTGCAAAGGAAACTGAATGTTAAAGGGAAACCAACACAAATACTTCTCAGCACCATGGGTCAAGACAAACCTGGAGAACAAAAGCTCATCAGTAGCTACGTGATATCGGACCTGGAAGTGTGCGGACTGGAAGACAGCGAGCATATCGATCTTCCTAAGGTGTACACTCACAGCAACATACCAGTTCACGCTGAAAACATACCCAAGCAATCAGATATCCAGCAGTGGACTTACCTCAGTGAAGTGTGTTTGCCAGAATTGGTTGCAGATGTAGGCCTACTTATTGGAGCAAACTGTCCAAAGGCTATGGAGCCATGGCATATCATTAAAGGGTAACTGAACCCCCTGTTTGAGCTACTGCACGATTTTGAAAAATGCTTTCAGACCATGGATTCTGAATTCCGTTTGAGAACCTTTGTTTTTAAACATTCCGACATCAGCCGGCCGACATTCAGGAGGGAGGGGGGCGTGCGGTGTCTGTGGAGGCGGGCTAGCTGCTAGCTATCACTCAGGAAGATCTGAATGACATGACTTCATTGAAATATCGAGTGACACAAAGTCTAACGGCACTGTCGCTACACAGTGAGCTCATATGCCACACAGATGGGTCGTCTGTGGTGGAGGACTTTCTTATTCTAAATTGTTGGCGGGTGTTTCTATCGTAGTGTTAGGAGACCGAGTAGCGCAAGTGAACGAGCGGCAGTGTGTGTGTGTGTGAGTGTGTGTGTACGTGCGTGCGAGCGGTAGCGTGTGTCAATCAAGTGAAGTAATGAACAAGTCCGGGTCCGTGTGTGTGTGTGTTATACAGTGTGAGATAATGCAGACACACTGCCGATAGAAGTGAAGTGTGTTAACCCCCTAAATAACATCCTTGGAGGGATGGTATAACAGTAGTAGCTCATGGATCAGCCATGGGCCTGTGAAGAGCGTGACCGGCTTTGCGGCGACGTGATGACGTACTACTGTACCAAAAGTACAGTAGTACGTCATTTTTCGAACCCGATGGAAAAAAGTTTTTTTCAAATCTTAGTAAAGTTCTAAAATGATTTACAATACAAAACATTTCTTAAATTGCCGATATTTAACATATTGCAATTTTTTTAATGTTAACACCAGCATATAAGTGTTCCTTAACAACACAGTGATTTAATTCAGCTTCTATCTCAAAAAACAAGTAAAAGGGTTCAGTTACACTTTAACAGTCAACATGGAGGCCCTTATGCCGTTAAGACTGCCATTGGATGGGTAGTTAATGGGCCCATGAGAAAGGAACTGGAGGACACAGATAACAAACCACCTAGATGTTCAGTGAACAGGATCTCATTGATGGAAGTTGAGAAGTTACTTGTCCAACAGTACAATACTGATTTTCAAGAGCGCAACTACGATGACAAAGAAGAGTTGTCGCAAGAAGACAAACAGTTCATGCAGTCTGTGCAGAAAACTGCAACTCTGGAGAATGGACATTACAGCATTGGATTGCCACTCAGGAACGAGAAGCTCCAAATGCCTAATAACCGTAGTGTGGCGGAGCAGCGCATAGCCAGTTTGCAAAGAAAGCTCAAGAAGAATCCTGAGTTCTTCTAAGAGTACAAAGCCTTCATGGACAACATCATAAGCAAAGGCTACGCTGTCCAAGTTCCGGCACACCAGCTGAACAGTGACGACAACAGGGTGTTCTACATACCGCACCACGGGGTTTACCACCCTAAGAAAAGAAAACTACGAGTGGTCTTCGACTGCACAGCCTCGTTTCAGGGCCGGTCTTTGAATGGTGAATTATTGCAGGGACCCGATCTGACCAACACGTTGGTTGGTGTCCTCTTAAGATTCCGTGAGGAGTCAATAGCCATGATGGCAGATATCGAGTCGATGTTTTATCAAGTTCAGGTGCCAGAAGAAGACGCAGATCTCCTCCGCTTTCTTGCAACTTGAATGGGCCCATGGAGGAATATCGAATGGCGGTGCACCTTTTTGGTGCCACCTCATCTCCAAGCGTTGCCTCATATGCACTTCGGAGAACCGCTGAGGATCACAGAGCCACTGCCTCCCCAGAAGCCGTTCAAACAATCCTGCGGAATTTTTACGTGGATGATTGTTTAAAGAGCGTAGCTACAGAAGAAGATGCCATAACATTGGCAAGTGATCTCCGCACCTTGTGTGCCAGTGGAGGTTTCAATCTAACAAAGTGGATGAGCCACAACCGGAAGGTGTTAATGTCTATCCTAGAAGCACACAGAGCTACTGAAGCGAAAGACTTGGATCTAAGCCATGATGCATTACCAGTCGAGAGGACCCTCGGCATACAGTGGGATACAGACATGGATGCTTTCACTTACAGCATGAGACTGCAAGACAAGCCGATGACGAGGAGGGGCATTTTATCCGTCGTCAACTCTGTGTACGACCCCCTCGGCTTTTTGGCGCCAGTCGTCCTGCCAGCCAAGCTTCTGCTAAAAGAGCTTTGTAAGGAGCAGCATGGTTGGGATGAGAGCATTGGTGAAAAACATGCTGAAGATTGGCAGAGATGGAAAGAAGATGTTACTCACCTTACTGACTTCCACGTGAACAGATGTTTAAAGCCTCCAGACTTTGGATGCAGTGCCGTAGCGCAGTTACATCATTTCTCGGATGCCTCAGAGTACGGATACGGCACTGTAACTTATCTGCTGCTAGAGAACAAGCAAGGCGGGAAACATTGTTCATTTTTGATGGGGAAATCTAGAGTGGCACCACTGAAGCAGGTCACAATCCCCCGGCTTGAACTGACTGCGGCAGTCGTGGCGGTGAAGATGGACAAGATATTACGTCAAGAGCTTCAATTTCCACTTCAACCGTCTACCTTCTGGACAGACAGCACTACCGTACTCAGATATATCGACAAGGAAACAGCTCGATTCAAGACTTTCGTTGCAAATAGAGTCACACTGATTCTTGAAGCCACCAAGCCTTCTCAGTGGAACTACGTCGGCACAGCAGAAAACCCTGCAGATCAAGCTAGCAGGGGCCTGAAGGCCAAAACTTTGATGCAAGAAGGAACATGGATTAATGGACCAAACTTCCTGCTGCAAAGCCAACATGATTGGCCCAAACAACCGGTGCAAAGGAAGGAAAGCCTTCAGGATGACCCAGAGGTCAAGAACACAGTTTCAGTCAACACAGTCATAGTCGAAGGTAACGTGGAACCAATGAACAGATTGATCGACTACTATTCGGACTGGCATAAGCTGAAAAGGTCAGTGGCCTGGATTCTAAAGCTGAAGGAAACCTTGCGCCAGCTGAAAGATGAAAGAAAGGAGTTCTCAACAACAGTCAATCAAACTGAAAAGGACCCTGTAAAGCAAAGATTAAAGTTAGAAAAACACATGGAGAAATACAGAACAACAAAAGAAAAGAAACACCTTACCTTAGATGACCTGGTCGCTGCAGAGTCCATATTGATCCAGTTCAGCCAAAGACAACAGTACGGAGAAGACTTAAAAGCTCTGCAAAAAGGAAAACAAGTCAGTCGAAACAGTCAGCTGTTCAAACTGGATCCGATTCTGCAAGATGGCACATTGAGAGTTGGTGGTAGACTCAACAAGTCGGCCATGCCAGAGGACGTCAAGCACCAAGCAATACTCTCTAAGCATTGTAGAGTTGCCACACTAATCTTAAGAGACATACACCACAGAACAGGACACTGCGGACGCAGTTATGTCATGGCACAACTAAGAAGCAAGTATTGGATCCCACAAGCCAATTCTGCTATCCGAAAAATAATCAACAAGTGTGCAGTGTGTCGCAGGATCAG
Source organism: Hyperoplus immaculatus (assembly GCA_949357725.1). Taxonomy (NCBI): domain Eukaryota; kingdom Metazoa; phylum Chordata; class Actinopteri; order Uranoscopiformes; family Ammodytidae; genus Hyperoplus; species Hyperoplus immaculatus. Next base: position 1,157,422 of record OX442361.1, read on the forward strand.
TGGAAGAGTCGGGGAGCAAAAGATGGCGCACCTGCCTGAAGACCGCCTCTTGCCTGACAAACCTCCCTTTACGAACACCGGTGTTGATTTTTTCGGGCCGTTCGATGTTAAGCGGGGCCGGAGTACAGTCAAGAGATATGGCGTAATGTTCACTTGCCTTACCCTTAGAGCCGTGCACATCGAAGTTGCAGATAGCCTCGATACGGACTCCTGCATCAATGCGATTCGTCGTTTTGTGTCAAGAAGAGGTCAGGTTACTATAATGCGCTTCGGACAACGGCACAAACTTTGTTGGCGCTGAAAGGGAGATGAGGGAAGCAATTCAACTCCTTGATCATGACAAAATCGAAAGAGTCTTGCAACCAAAAGGAATACAGTGGATATTCAACAGCCCAGCAGCATCCCACCAGGGCGGGGTTTGGGAAAGACAGATCCGAACAGTGCGAAGAATCCTCAATTCTCTGCTGAAAGAACAAGCTTTGAATGAAGATTGTCTTCAGACCGTTATGTGCGAGGTCGAGAGCATCATCAACGGCAGGCCTCTCACGAGTATCTCTGACGACGTGAATGACCTCGAGCCTCTGACCCCCAATCATTTGTTGCTGCTGAAATCGCAACCCACGATGCCTCCTGGCGTTTTCAGCCAACACGACACATACACAAGAAAACGCTGGAAGCAAGTCCAATATTTAACAGACTTGTTCTGGACCAGATGGACCCGTGAGTACCTCCCACTCCTCCAAGAACGGCAGAAGTGGTCGAGACCACGAAGAAACTTCACCACTGGAGATGTTGTGCTGCTATTGGACAGTTCATAACCACGCAACTCCTGGCTCATGGGGAGAGTTGTCGAAACCTTACCGGACTCCTGCGGAGTGGTTCGAAGAGTGAAGATAAAGACCAAGACCAGCATCTTGGAAAGGCCTGTTAACAAACTGTGCTTGTTAGAAGAAGAAGCGTCAGGAGAGAACATTTGAGAAAAATAAGAAGAATCACAAGAAACCAGTTTAAGTTGGACATTTGCTTTATTTTGGCTCTTGATGTTGTGATTTATAATTACTTAGTCCACCGGCCTAACCAATTAGGGGCCGGGTAATGTAAGAGCCAATATGCCAATAATTGATTTAGAATAAATATTTAGTTTAAAATGGTTAAAAATTGCTAACAGTAATTTCATGTTAATTCATAATATGTTAAAGCTGTTAAAATGCATAATTTATTATGTAATATGTTAAATAAGTTATTTTCTATGTTTTTGGATTTGTACGTGATGACATCACTGTGTAGTTATAACGTTAACTGCTGTAATTCAGTTTGGAGTTTGACTTTGATGGAAGCTACACAGTTTTTTGACCGTGCGTTAGACCGTGCATTTTACCATGTGAAGACATGTATTTTATTTTGAAGACTTTCAAGTAAACTTTTTAAAACGAAGGAACATTGTCTCGTCTTTTCGCTCGCGTTGCAAACACTGTGAGTTAACTCCAACAAGTGGTACACAGGAGAAGGAATGAGACGGAGTGCCACTACACCATTATTATTATTATTATTATTATTATTATTATTATTATTATTATTATTATTATTAACAAGGTCGCAAGAAACGTATTGAGAAAAAAAGACGCAAATTAACTGCCAAAGATTTGAGAAGAATCAAACGTGAAGCTACCAGGAACCCATTATCCTCCAGTTCTGCCATATTCCAGAACTGCAACCTATCCGGAGTGCCCAGAAGTACAAGGTGTTCAGTGCTTAGAGACATGTCCAAGGTAAGGAAGGCTGAAACCCGACCACCACTGAACAAAACACACAAGTTGAAACGTTAAGACTGGGCCAAGAAATATCTGAAGACAGAATGTTCAAAGGTTTTATGGACTGATGAGATGAGAGTGACTCTTGATGGACCAGATGGACTAATACGTCTACTAATAGTTGCCTAATAATTGTGCACATATACAGTCAAGTGCGAAAGTTTGTGAACCCCTTGAACATTTTGGAATTTTATTTATTTTTACCATTATTAATTCATTTTTATCAATACCAGTATTTTTTATATGAAATAACAGATGTTTGTTTATCAATTCAACATTTTTCTTTCCCAGAAATAAATTGTTAAAACAGATAAAACAAATTATTTGACAACTGTTGTATGATCAAAAGTTTGTGAACCCTAAACTGCATTGCTTAAATGGAGCAGGTAAACACAATCAGATGGGCCAAATTGAGTCATGAAATGGACCAATGTAGTGAGAGATCTTTAGGGAAGAAATTGGGCGGCACTAGATACAACAGAGATAAAACCAGGTCAGTTTAGGCTCACCAAAGTGAACCCATACTGGTCAGACATGCTAAAAGGGAAACAAATCTCTGAGGATCTCAGGAATAGAGTTGTGATGCTGCACATTTGTCTGGGGACAGCTATAAATTATTTAAAAAAAAGTTTGAGCTCCATCGGTCCACCGTGAGGCAAATCATCTGCAAATGGAGAGCTTTAAGAGTGACTGAACATCTGCCTAGAAGTGGACTTCCTTCAAAAATATCCACAAGCGTCACAAGATAAGTGATTTTTCAGTTAAAAGCCAACCCAAACATTACATCTAGTGATTTGCAGACCTCTCTTGCAGCATCTGGGACAGATGTGCATGGTTCCACAATAAGAAGAAAACTCAGTCAAAATGGCTTTCATGGGAGGGTTGCTAAAGAAGCCTCTGCTCTCAAAAAAGAACAAAACTGCTTGTCACAACTTTGCCTGAGAGCACTTTGAGATACCTGAAGTCTTATTCTGTGGACAGATTAGTCCAAAATTGAACTGTTTGGTCATAACCAAAACTGCCATGTTTGGGAAAAAATGCAATTCTGCCTACCACCTAGAGAACCTTCTCCCAAGTGAATAATGGTGGTTTCAAATTGTCTGCAAATCTCCAGATGTAATGTTTGGGTTGGCTTTTACCTGAAAAATCACTTTTCTTGTGGCGCTTGAGGATATTTTTGAAGGAAGTCCACTTCTAGGCAGATGTTAAGTCACTCTTAAAGCTCTCCATTTGTAGATGATTTGCCTCACGGTGGACCGATTGAGCTCAAATTTTTTTTTTATGAATTTATAACTGTCCCCAGACAAATGTGCAACATCAAAACTCTATTCCTGAGATCCTCTGAGATTTGTTTCCCTTTTAGCATGTCTGACCTGTATGGGTTCACTTTGGTGAGCCTAAACTGACCTGGTTTTATCTCTGTTTTATCTAGTGCCACCCAATTTCTTTCCTAAAGATCTCTCATTACATTGGTCTATTTCATCAACCAATTTGGCCCACCTGATTGTGTCAACCTGCTCGATTTAAGCAATGCAGCTCAGGGTTCACAAACTTTTGCACATACAACATTCGTCAAATAATTTGTTTTATCTGTTTTAACAATTGATTTCTGGAAAAGAAAAATGTTGAATTCATAAACAAACATCTGTTATTTCATATAAAAAATACTGGTATTGATAAAAATGAATTAATAATGGTAAAAATAAATAAAATTCCAAAATGTTCAAGGGGTTCACAAACTTTCGCACTTGACTGTATATATTCTCGTAAGAAAGACAAAACCTCCCTTTTACTTTCGTAAACATTCAGATTTAAGTTCATTAAAGATCTCCTATTATACTACTTTTCTGGTCTTAATTTCTTGATAAAAACTGCTATAGAGCAACCTGACATGAATCACATCACAAAAAACCAAGTAGATATTCGGGACACTCTTCCTCTCACCCTAGCGAGCACAGCAGTCTGCTCCACACACTGCCTTGAGCTTCTCCGTGGCATATGAAACCACCACTGCTTCCGTATCCGTTAATAAACACCTTAAACATATTTTGATCTATACAAAATATAACTTAATATAAATGAAAGACGAGCCAAAAGAATGATAAAACATACCAACGATGCTCTCTGAGACATGAACGTCTGCATGATGCCAGATATAAACATGTGCTTCCTCTCTCTCTTTTCTAATATAGAGGACTGCCTTTTAGTAACTATTTGTGTCATTACTGATCACAAGACTTGAGTTTCTATTATACAAACCCACCAATAGGAGGTGCTAGCAAAGAAAAACATATAACTGATTAACAAGGCAACACAATTACTGAGAAACGCTTGGCACCCAATATCTTTTAATCAATTATATGTATGAGCTTACCTATAGTTGTGAATGGCTACTTGTAGTCTATGGCATGCAGTTATGATGTAGGTTGATTTACTTATCAAATAGGTCTGTACATATTTTGGTTATATTTGTAATTGAATCTTATAGCCCTACTCTGTAATAATATCCTATTAGAGGTGTTTCCGTGTGTGGCCAGCGGGAGAGCAAATATATTATAGACGGTGTTTAAAGAGTAGTTTTGTACAAAGATAAGGCCAACACATATGAATTAAACCGTATATTTCGTTAGATACAATCAGGTTATGAATTTAGCAAATGTATATTGAGGTAGCCTCCATCTTAAACCATTAAGATTAAATCATATTTTCATATAATTGCCATTGATCTAAATCGTCTGGGAATTTTATTTGCTGTTTGCACCATGAAAAATTGCAAATGGTCTACATACATCGCTACACATCATATAGCATTACATTCCATCATGTCCATCTCTAAAATAATAATAAGGAATTGTTTTTATCAACAATGTTATATTCTTACTACAGAAATCACACATATTTAGGCTAGTTGTATAACTAGGCTACTATAGGCTAACTTATAATATGATTGTACAAATGGAGAATTACTAAACCTTCTTTCTTTGGTTTGTAAGGATGTATCACTTGTAGGCTGGTCTAATAAATAAAAGAAAGATAAAGATTTTTAGAGATATCTCGCTTGTTGTTTTGATTAATGTCCCTCGCTTTTTTAAGTGTTTACCCCTCTGATGGCCAGCACTGTGTGTGTGTGTGTGTGTGGAGCGGAGCATGGACATGGAGTGACCATAGTGACTAACTATGATTGACGGATGTTAACTCCTATCATATGAGCTTTGACGGTCATTTGGCCAATCAGAAACAGTGTTTGTCATTGAGGGGCGGTGACATCAGTCAGTCAGAGCGTCTGCAGGAAAGTTAAAAAAAATTCTCTCCAAGTCATCGGAGCGTTCAAGTAGCCGCAGCACTATTATTTTACCGTGTTAATGTGCCTACTAGTGTTGCCACCCGTCCCGTTTTTCCCAGAATTGGTGACAGCTGGTGAAAGCTTTTTTCACCAGCTGTCCCGGGAAAAAATAAATCTGTCCCGGCCGGGACACAATTTGTCACGTTTTTTGGGGGGAAATGCCAAAACCTCATTTGATTTTCTTCGTTCAGTAGTTAAGGCCGTTTCACACGGGCCGAGGTTTGTTGCGCCAAGTAATGCATTCTCAATGGAGAGGCGAGCGGGCCGGGCAGAGAGAAAGCGCAGCGTTCCGTCGTCAGGCGGCACGACAAGCGGACAGGAGCGGTCTCAACGATCTCGGGGCCCGTTTCAAGACCCAGTGTGGGGCCCCACACTTTCTTTTTTTTTTTTTATAAATAATGCTTGTGATTGCTCTCCGCGAAAATAAAATAAAAGATTGTGGAAACCATTTGGTTCATAGACGGATTATGAGATAATGGGCCCAGACTCTTAAACCCCCCCCCCCCCCCCCACACTCCTCCCTATCCCTATTCAACAGATAAAGGGTGGATAGCTACTTTTTATGAACGTGGCTCTTTGACAATGCAACATGTAAAGTTACAATCAGTATTTCTGGCTTAGGGCCCCCTGGGCCTGGTTGCATGCAATTTTCTTCTCAAAGTGCACCAGAGTGAATCACTTTTTAAATAAATTCACGGAGTTTGCCAACCGTTGTTTTACAGCCATTTGCATTGCTTTATGCGCGCGCTGATTAACGGCCGAGGTTGGCGGATTGTCACTGCAGATTAACGTGTCACCTCAAGTTAATAATGTGCTTTTGTCTATTGCTATTTTCACGGTCTTTGAATGGTGCGTGGTGTTCTGACCGACACACATGAGGTGAATGTAGTGATTATAGCAGATCAGCGCCGAAACAACACACTCACCTGCTTCCTCCACTATTGTCCCATATTGCACCATTATGTTCCTGCGCACGACTGAGGTGTGTGTGTGCGTGCGCGTGTGTTTTTGTCCTTAATTCTCTTCACCAGAATACACCAAATTGCTTCTCTTAAATGTTCAAATCACAAAAAAAATCTTCTGGGGGGGATACCCCCAGACCCCCCTACCGAGGTTTGTTTTCGGACTTCTCACCTTTTACATGGCTTAAGAGTTTGCATGCCTGCGTTAAGCGAACAGCTGTTAAACTGTTAAATTAAACGTTTGCGTGGTCGGTCGGCAAAACAGAACATTCCACTTACTTGCTAATGATATATTTGAGTGCCGTCTTCCAAATCGTAAAGGGTCGAGGCCAAAGCAGTCTCAAACTCACACAACATATCCGCAGCCATCTTTGATGTTTACTATCACGGCTTCGACGTCGCATGCACGTCACTGTCGTCATCCGGTTACCTCCGCCCCAGAGCACCATACAAAGGCCGCCCATATTAGATAGAACCAATTGAAACCTGAGCCCAGATTTCTGGTCTATTTAAAAAAGCTTCAACGGAGAGTGTCCAGACCAACAGGCGCAGCAAATTTAATTTGCCAGCGCCTAGTGGCAGGTCTGGGGATGCCAGGCTACTGCAACTGGGCTCGTTACTGACACACACACAAACACACACACACACACACACACGTGTGGGCTGATTACAATATCATGATTGGCATGGTCATTATGGTCTTTCTTTTTTTTAAAGATTATTTTTTGTCATTTTCAAGCTTTATTAGACAGTACAGAGTTGAAATGGGGAGACAGAGAGAGAGAGAGAGGGGATGACCTGCAGTAAAGGTCCACGGGTCGGATTCGAACCCGCGACCACTGCAACAAAGGCCGGAGCAAATATGGAACGCGCTCTATCCACTACGCCACCGGAACGCCCCCCATTATGGTCCTTCTAAAGCAGTTTACAAAAAATATACAGTTTTATTAATATGTGTTGGCCTTACATTTTTACAAAATTACTTTTTACACACGGTCGAAATATTTTTTGCTCTCCTGCTGGCCACACACAGAAACACCTCTATAATATTATAGAGTAAGATTCAATTAAAAATATAACCAAAACATGAATAGACCTACTTGATAAGTAATTCAACCTACATCATAACTGCATGTCATAGACTACAGTAGCCTATTCACAACTATAGGTAAACCTCTATAGGGGAGAACAGGGTTATATGTCACACGGGTTGGTTGTCAAATTTGTTATATCTCGGCACCAGAAGGCGCTGTCTCTGATATTTTGGTATGGAAATGTCCAGAATTGGGATCAGAGGTCACCTACATATTCCTCTTTGGAGTAAGACAGCTGGATTTGAGGTGAGTGGACGTTTTGTGTTTTTCATGTCAAATAAAAATATTTAGCTCCTCAATATTTTTCTTCTAGGCTTTTACACAATGGGTTTATATGGGCTAGCAAGACATTCCAGTTAGGGTTTGTTGTCACATTTTCTTTGGGGTTGGTTGTCACAGGAAAGGAACCCAAAAACGAAAGAAATGTCAAGCTGTATCCTCACTGACACCCCAGAGAAGGAGAGAATAAAGCAGGAAAAGGCAGCTAGCATGCAAAAGAGAAAAAGGGCAACACAATCAAAACGACCGAGTGCATCCCAATCTAGACCAGCTGCCAAGGCAACTGCACCCCAGTGCACTCCACAACAGCAGGGGAAGAAGAAACAGAAGAGAAAGAGACAGGAGGAGGAGTCTTCATCAGATGAAGAGGATTGTTTGTGTTTGGTTTGTATGGAAACGTTCTCCAACAGCCGTCCAGGGGAGGTATGGGAGAAGTGTTGTATGTGCAACCAGCGGGCACACAAGCTCTGCTTAGTTGGAGTGAGCAGACCCTACATTTGCCATCACTGTAACTCAGGCCTAGGAATATGCACACTTCTCCGGAAATAATCTGTATCGCAAGGTTTTTGTGCGCAGCAGCCTTTATAAATGAGGCCCCTGGTCTCGGGAGATGAAACCCTTAACACACTCCACTCCCAAGGTAGACACCTGCATTCACACACAAATGCACAGGCACACACTGATCAGGGAAGATACTTAAATACAGTTTAAGTGTGTGTGTGTGTGTGTGTGTGTGTTCATCTTATCTTATCTTAGGCTAAATTATTTTATTTGAGAAACCGCCGTCTTGTAAACATAGTGTTCTATAAAACTAACCTGTGTGTCTCCTGTTCTGTTGAAGGTCTCCATACAGAGTAGTGCCTATAACTGGAGGACAGCTTGCTGGTGAGTTCTAGGGACTACACGCATAGGCTACACAACCTGCATGTGTGTAAAAAAAATATGGGAATCAGATGTGTAATTGTTATCATGATGATTAGTTTTATACAGACACACTGTGACAGTGTTAAACTGCCACGCTTTCAATCCAATAGTTTGGTTGTGTATAAGAAAGGGGTTCACTGGTCTCCCATCATGCACCAGAGTGAGTGAGGTGCTGGTGGAGGCTGGTCTGATGTGGTGTCTCCAAGCGTTCAAAAAGGCAATTCAGCTCCTCTGCAAGTCAGCCGCTTGAGCTTCCAGTCGTCACATCCCAGCCTCTTGTAGTCATGGGCCCTGAGGAGCATATACTAGTCATCAAGGGTTTCTGATACTGGAGTGTTTACCAGCTAAACTTAAACTGATAAGGATGACAAAAGCACAAGGTCAAATAATGATAATGTTGCTCTGTAACTACTGCTGTGTGAACTGTTTTCTAAGAATGTCAATACCTCAATTTAAAAGTTGATGATATTTCAGGTAAAAGCCAACCCAAACATTACATCTGGAAATTTGCAGACCATTTGCCACCACCAGTCTTCATTTGGGAGAAGGTTCTTTTAATGGTAGAGTTGAGAAATGAGGCAGAGTTGCGTTTTCGCCCAAACATGGCTGTTTTGGTTATGACCAAACAGTTCACTTCCAGAAGACTCCAGGTGCTCTCTGGCAAAGTTGTGACAAGCTGTTTTGTTCTTTTTTGAGAGCAGAGGCTTCATCAGCAACCCTCCCATGAAACCCATGTTGACTGAGTTTTCTTTTTATTATGCACATCTTTCCCAAATGCTGCAAAAGAGGTCTGCAAATCTCCAGATATAATGTTTGGGTTGGCTTTTACCTGACAAATCACTTTTCTTGTGGATCTTGTGGATATTTTTGAAGGAAGTCAACTTCTTGGCAGATGTTCAGTCACTCATAGAGCCCTCCATTTGTAGATAATTTGCCGGTGGACCGATGGAGCTCAGACTTAATTTAAATAATTCATAGCGGTCCGCAGACAAATGTGCAACATCAGAACACTAATCCTGAGATCCTCTGAGATTTGCTTTCCTCATGGCATGTCTAACCTGTATGGGTTCATGTTGATGAGCCTAAAGTGACCTGGTTGTATCTATGTTTTATCTAGTGCCGCTCAATTTCTTCCCTAAAGATCTCTCATTACATTGGGTCATTTCATCACTCATTTTGTCCCTCCTGATTGTGGTTACCTGCTCGATTTCAGAAATGCAGCTCAGGGTTCACTTAATTTTGCACATGTAAAAGTTGGCAAATCATTTGTTTTATTTGAGACTTTTGACTAGACAATTATTTTTTTTTAATTGATAAACTCACACCTGTTATTTAATATTAAAAATACTAGTATTGATAAAAAACAATTAATAATGGTTAAACTAAATAAAATTCCAAAAGGCTCAAGAGGTTCACATACTTTCAAGCACCACTGTATATGCACCGCCTTCTGGGTAAGAAGGGGACCAATCCTTCTGATGTTGTAAGCATGTATCTACACCAGGGGTGGCCAACCAGTCAGAGACAAAGAGCCACATTTTTTACTGTGTTACTGCAAAGAGCCACATCGTACACACGGGTACACACAGTGGCGATTCCAGGAAATTTTGACTGGGGGTGGCCAAGGTGGGCCACAGAGTTAGAGTGGGGTGGCCATCGCACCCCTGAATGAATAGCATGATATGCTGTACAACCAATTCAAAGATGAATTATAATCCCAAATGCCCAAATCATGTTAGTATCCATTGTAATGTTTGTCAGAAAACTAAACCCCTGAAGGGGGGTCTGGGGGCAGCCCCCCCCAGAAGATTTTTTTGTGTTCTTAACATGTAATCTAAGCATTCTGGTGCATTCTGGCGAAGATAATAAAGGAAAAAGTCAATATTTATTTCAGCTCAGATGAATAGTAAAATCAGCAAGACAACATAACTTGCTAGCAGCCAGATGCCTAACAACTGCACAGAGGGACGGATGACCACTAGCATTTGACCAAATATCTTGCTAAAAAATAAACCTTTATTTATGAAAGTCTGCCCTTGCTAAGAACATGTTACACTCGCTAACTACAAACTTTAATTTTTTTATTCAGATTTAAAAAATCTGCTGGGACACGTGCCTATACACATGCATGGGTGGCACGCATGTCACAAGCACACTTATGCTGTTTTCAAGACCTTTGCTGACCAGAGACCAGTTCTAGTGGCCACAGTCCTACCATTAATTTAGTAATTGAAAATTGAAAACTGATCTCATATCAGTGGATTGGAGTGTTTGTGTGATGAACTTGGCAACTACCTATCAAAAAAAGTTAAGAAAGAAAAAAAAATACATATCATCTCTGAACTAGGATACATATCAGGAAAAAAATGTAATTAAAAAAATAAAATGAAAATAAAAAATAACATTTGAACTGGGGGGGGGGGCACTGGGGTGGCCAGTAAGATTTCAGGGGGGGGGGCGTTTTTATTTTCGCGGGGAGCTTGCACATGCATGCACAAGCATTATTTATTAAAAAAAAAAAAAAAAAACAGGGGGCCCCACACTAGGACTTGAAACGGGCCCCCCACATCGTTAAGGCCGCCCCTGTGATAATGACAGGACTGGACTCCTACAGTACTAAGACGACAGGGCAGTCATTTTCAACAATGAACATTGTGTGCACTGCCTCACACACAAACTCTCAGTTCAACCAAGTCCACAAACAAAAATATAACAATTTAAAATAGCGTTTTTCTCTTACTATGCATGTTGCTTTGTGGGACTTACTTTTAGCATGGAGAGAGCTGAAGTGGCGCCGAAGATTTGAAGCCTTGAAATGCGCAAATGACACCTGGCATATAAGGCAGAATGGCCTGCCATAACATTCAACAAAAAATATGAACTCTCCCACTCTGTTTCGGAGCGAACTTGACACAAATAGTTTACTCACGGAAAACCTCCCTCCAAGCTGAGCGGGCAGTTTTATGTTGCGTCCGCACCAAACGTTTGCGAACGTTATGTTGCGTCCTCAATTAAACATTTGCGAACAGGCATACACATAGGGCCTACACATTAATAAAATAAAAAATGAAATGATAGACAACATGTAAAACGAACGTAAGAGCCGCATGAAACGTTTGCGAACATGCACACACATAGGCCCACACAAAAAAAAAGTATAAAAAAAAAAAAAAATTATAATCACATAATTTGATATGAACTGAAGAGCCGCACGAAGCTGGGCAAAGAGCCGCGGGTTGGCCACCCCTGATCTACACGAATGGGTTGTTGCACCAATGTTAGCAGTGAGGGAGAGTTGGTCTAGTGTCCCACCCAGGTTCCTAGCAGTTGGGGTGGTGACTACCACAGAGTTGTTGATTGTTAGTAAGGAAGGTAAAGCAGCTTGGTCTTGTCAAGGTTGAGTTTCAAGTGATGTGTGGACATCCACTGAGAGATGTCAGTCAGACAGGCAGAGATTTGTGCTGCTAACTTGGTTTCAGTCTGGCAAAAAGAGAGAATTAGTTGGGTGTCGTCTGCGTGGCTGTGGTAGGAAAAGCCATGGGAGTAAATAACAGAGCTGAGAGAGTTGGTGTACAGAGACAAGAAGGGGACCCAGGATCGAAACTTGAGGGACCCCAGTTGTGAGTGGACAAGGTTCTGACACAGATCCTAACCAAGTTACCAAGTAGGTTTGGTCTTTAAAAAAAGATTGGGCCTTTTTCATGCTTTATTCACAGATGGGGCAGAGAGGGGAATGACATCACGACCTGGGCTCCTTCAACAAGGACTGAGCCTGACGGGTGGGGATCTGGTGATTTACCGTGTCAAAGTAACCCGAAAGGATGACCACAGAGGAGAGAGAAGCTGCACTACTAGTGTGTATTTGCCTGTTAGTGATGAACCGGTACAACTATTCAATTCAGCTTAACCAGCTTAATTAATCATAGAAAGGAATTTTTTAACAGCACTGTTTTTGGTCTGCACTGACCTGTGACCACCACATGAAAGATGGAATGTGAGTGACGCAATTTACAAACTACTAGTGACCAACAATATATCCCTTTTTTTGTTTTGTTTATTGGCCTGTAACATTGGACTTTGCCCACAACAGTGGAACCTGTAGCCAATGGCAGAGCTTTGTTGTGTCTCAGTGTGTGGGAAGAGGATTCAGAAGTGGCTTGTTAGCACATCAAGCTTTCAGCCGGTTCCTGTTCACTTTAGGAGCTCTTGTTAGTGTCTGATGGTGAGACCAGAGGGAAGGAGGCACATTTTATTTCTCTTTTCTCTTCTCACTTTGATGCCTTTTCCACATGACGCACTCTGAATGGCTTACAAAACCTCTTCCTATTAATGTCTTGGTGTGAAAGAGAAAGTGAGTATGGGAATGTGTGTGTTTATCTGGACTGTTTATGCACATTACATCCAGTTTCGGTTGTATTTATGATTAAATATTCTGTCGTAGTGGATTCAAGATGTTTACCTGCAAAATACTCTGTGTGTTGTGTGTGTCTGTGTGTGTCTGTGTCTGTGTGTGTGTGTGTGGGTGGGTGTGGGGGTGTGGGTGTACATGTAACACATATCCATGCTTGCTCTCTTAAGATAAAGAGGAACTCTTTCAGCATGTACTGACGCAAGTAGCAGAGCAGTTTTCAAGGTAAGCAGCTGTCTGAATACGTTCACACGGTGCAAGACCTTAACATAACCCTGTATACTTGTCATACTATAGCTACTATTGTTGATATATTACATGTTCATATTTTCTCAGTTTTGAAGAATTATTTACTGTGCTTCTATTTCTCTCTTTTAGATTTCATTGTTTCAATTAAATTGTTTGTCAGTAATTGCAGCTATACAGTTTTTTTTATTTAGTTTGAGGTAAAGAGTAGATCTGAAACATGCCTTTTCCCCCAGTTAGTTAATAGTTACAGTTGCTTTTTAATTATTTGCTGATAGAAAAATAATGTTTCTTCTTGTCTCTCCCACTTGCCCACAGGGCATTCAAGATTAACGAGCTGAAGATAGAAGTTACCAACCGTCTTGCCATGTTGGAGAAGAGAGTAGAGCGTGAGTGTGTCCCTATGTTGTGTTATATTTATACAACAATAACAGTGAAAATGATTACAGTTTATCTACAGAAGTCTTTGGTTATCAATGAACTAGACGGTTCTAACTGCATTGAATGTCAAACAGAAAACTGTTCAGGAAAATGCCGAATTTTAAACTGTCAGTTACTACTGTCAAAAATTCATTGAATAGTAGAAGACTTGAAGATAATTTGGGTACTTTGTATAGATATCATAGATATGATATGATAATTTCATAAAGATTGATTGCTCAATTTTTGAGAATGATGTTTAAAGATGCTCTATTATCCATTGACCATAATGGCTTAGATGAAGACACAATTACATTTTTAATTTTTTACAGTGACCTCACAATGCTGTGAATGTTTTCCATGAACATCTAGTCCTTGATTAAAATGAAAACAGACAGAAAACCTAGGTGACAACTAAGAGACAGACAAATGAGGATGATGACAAATACACAAACACATATGAGATGCCATGGAGGAAACAAAATGTAATGAACGTAACTTGAAAAAATTAATTATCACAAATCTTCATAAAATGGACAAATATAAATAGTCCTCCTATCTTTAAACAATAAGGTGTGTGGGCATCAGAGGATGGCGGATAAACATTACATGGCCTTAACATTAGCTAAGCTTCTTAGCATTAAGAAATTTTGAGAAAGACTGCGCTAACTCACTTAAACGCAAAAGGAGGGCAAATTGCGCTCAGTTGCCAAACTTATAGGGAGTGTTAGCACTGGCATATCATTATTGCAAATTATTTTCTTGACATGGTGCTAAACAGGTCAGATGAGTGCGGATCTGGCCAATAGTGTTCTAAGTGAACATGGTGTAGGAATCTCAGGATCCCACCTTCTAGTCTTACCTGCTCAATGCAGGTGTGCTTTGACTGATTGCTTTACATTAGCATAAAGTACATGCATTACATTACATGCATGCATTCAGTGCATAGTGTCTCAACCTGTGTTCCTCCACAGTTTATGAGAATGTGATTAGATATGTAGCGGGTACAGGTAGTTCAGATTAATTCAGCTATTAGAAATTAATCTGATGATTAATAATACTTTAATAATTTCTTAAAGTTCAAAAGGGGCACCACCACCATTCAAGAATGGAAAAGTAATAGCAAATTGTCTCGTTTAATCAAAGGATTTATTTAGAAACGTTGATTAGTCTAACGCTCAGTTAAACAAATCAACATTAGCAAATCCTAGTCTCAAAGATCATTTCCATAAATAATGTAATCAAGTAGTTATTATTATAAATTTGGTAATATGATCTTAACACTGAAGGCTACAGAGTTCCGTTTCCGTTCTGGCTCTCCGTGGGGGAGAAGACAAACGGAGATTGATCACACAGCTTGTTTCAAAATAGCAAACACAAATTCGAAAATAAACAGTATTGTTCACACCTTAAAAAGTAAATAATAACTAAACATCTGCCCAGGTAATTATAAAGCCAAAATCTCACTTGGGGAAACTTAATTTCCACTGCTTCGTCGTTGTTGAGGCGGGTAGGCCACTCCTTTCCAGGACGGGCGAAAGGGGCCCGCGAGACGGCGATGAGCTGGTGAGGTGATCTCTGCGGTGTCAGATCACAGGAAAAAGGCAAGAGGGCGCAGCTGATTTGGTGCGGGGATGGCGGTCGAAGATCACTCGATCGGCTATCCAGTCCGCGGTCCGAGAGGCTGAGTTTCTGGATAAACCCGCCTGCTTCTCGTGTGGTGTGGTTGCGATCGAAGACCAATTCGACCGGCTTACGTCCTTGGTCCAAAGGCAGGTTTCTGGGTAAACCGCCTGTTTCCAGTGTTCTTCTGGTCGTTCCAACGGAACAGCTTCAACACTTTGTTGTTTCAGAGATCGCCGCGGCCGCAGGCGATAGCCTTAGTAAAACACGTGGTGGTTGATTCAGGGCTGAAGAGGGCCCTTGAAGATCTGTACAGACTTGTTGTTTCTATAGGTGTATCAGCAAACAGCCGATTACCAGAAAGAAAGTGTAAGCTGCGGGGCATCCTTTTAAAGGTCCCGGCTTTCCACCGGGGTGGAGTTTCCGGCTAGCGTTTGGGTACGCCCACCTGAAGAGGTAAAGGTGTACTGCAGTGTTTTGGCGGCACGGTGGCGGCACAGAGCTGTCCATAGGTTTGACCCCCTACAGATACATTCAAGCCACACAGGTTATGTGGTCTGCTAAACCACCTCCAGAGCCTGTTTGACCTTGTGCTGTTGTAAGAATCTGCTGAACATTGACCACACTTAAAGAGTTTTAAAGCAGAAAGGAATGTATTGTCATCTTGGGTCATGCACATATGCCATTTCCTCCTCAGTTGACCATTACCAGTTTGCAGGATTTTGCCATTTTATCAATTGCAAGGAGGAAGTTTGTTCTTCTTAGGCACTAACCCAGTCACTATGCTGCTGCAGTTGACATAGTTTTTTACCTGCTTATCTATGGCATCTGGCACTCAGTAATGATATGTAACTTCTCACAAGATAACAATAAGCTATAAAATACGATCAATAAATTTATAATGATAGCAGACTCACTGCACTGTCCTACCATCTTGTTTTTTTATTATTATATAGGTCTCGGTGTTCTGGACAGGCTAGCTGCTATAGTAATTACCCACAGGAACATTTAATCAGTGATCCTTCTGCAATCATTAAATTCTGTGAGTAAGGCTAGAATTAAAGATAAAGGTCAGGAATATGTGAGTTTTTATCGAGTCAGTGATTTTAATGAACATAAATCAGTCAGAAATCAGCAGCCAGAGTCTCAGAATTGTGTAATTGTTACATGTTTGCACATTTTATACGTACTTTAGTAGGAACAGATAGCTTGGAAGACAGGAGAAGACATGCAGCAAAGGAATCGAACCACCGCCCCTGCAACAAGGATTTGGCCTTAAAGTGGGAGTCAGCGATTCTCGAGATTGCTTGTTTTCTAAATAAGTTTATGTAAAAATCTGTGAATATCTACTCATGATCCGCTATACAGTGGGCAGCTTGGGGGACTCTGCAGCACGGGGCTGTATTCATTCATCGCTTCTAAAATGTAAAGTATTAAATATGTATGCAGGTGGAAGGCTGCTCTTTATGAGGAAAAAACACTGCACATTCTTCTTAAAATGTTATTAATTTGACGCACTTTGGAGAATTAGTTGCTCTTTTAATGTGTTCTCAATGGAGCGATTTATTTCCACCATTGACCGATACATTTCGCCTTGTTTTTTCGGGCCGGCACCTCTGCAGTAAGGATCCAGGTTGGACGGTGGGCGCTCTCACAGCTGGTGATTGTCTGGCCCTGTGGAGCTGAATACAGGCCGGTTGCTGCAGATGATGTGCCAAGCGCAACTGTCATAAAGTAAAACGCAAAATGTGATATTTTTTGTTTTTAGAACCCCGTTTTACTGCTGTCTGAAAGGGCCAATACATTCCAAACATTTAAATCTCTGCAGACATGTATTTCTTTAAAAAATAAATAAGACACTTGTAAAAGGCATCTCATTGTCGTAAAACCTATGGGCGAAGCCTCTAAACTCCACATTTAACGCTGATCTCTGGTTTACGCTGAGATTGGTGAGATACGACCGTTTGATGAATCCCACATGAAACCTGGCGTAGGGTGATTTCTGCACAAAGGATCTGCACCAGTTTCAACGCAAGTTTGATAAATGAGGCCCAATGTGTGCACTGAAACAAACTCCGGTGTTGATATACAGCCTAGGCTCTGTAAACGGGCAAGTAGCTAACTACGGAAGGCCCCCTTTATTTACATCCCCTTGTTTACTTACCAGTTTATAGAGCCTAGACTGTGAATTAACATCAGATTTACTGGCACAATACAGTGCTAACAGGTAGCGGATCATGAGGATTTAATAACTGTGATTTGACAACTAGCGTTGTCCAGGCTGACTCCACCTTTAATGGTACTCTACCAGTTGAGCTACTGGGTTGATGTTGGTTGCAGGAATATATCTAAAATGAGGCTTTAAGTAGGAATCCTATTACTTGTTATCGTATGTAGGTTTATTTCCAGTGTTGTATCTTATAGCTAAGCATGAAAAAGGTAGTTGGAAGATACCCAAATGAAAAAGCTACCATTTAAGTGTAAAGTTGAAGAAGAGCCTGCGAAGGAATTTTGTTCATATCAGTCCCTTTTACACTAATGCTAATGCTAATAATAATAATACGTTTTATTTGTGGTTGCCTGATGGGGGCGATGTGGTCCCTCGATCTGATGTGGATGATGATCCTGGTTGCAGCGTTCTGAATGGATTCGAGGCGATGGATAAGTTTATTTGTGTACCATTGAGGAATGTGTTGCAGTAGTCGATGCGGGATGTGACCCAGGCGTGTAAAAGTACTTGTGTATTGTGTTGTAAGAGGGAGGGACGGAGTCTGGAGATGTTGCGGAGTTGGTTGTATGCAGTGCTGAATTTGGGGCCAAAGGTAAGTGTACTGTCCAGGATGATGCCAAGACTTTAGACTTAGGAGGAGATGGGTATGGGTAAAGTGCGTTCACTATATCCGCCAAGATGGCAGAAACAATCTTGGATCAGCATGGAGCAGTATGAAAACAATAGCAGTCCTACAGAATCTAAAGAGCAGCAGTCCAGTCACCCTAGATAGATTCAGCTCGGAGA
The DNA here is from genome assembly GCA_949357725.1 of Hyperoplus immaculatus. NCBI lineage: Eukaryota > Metazoa > Chordata > Actinopteri > Uranoscopiformes > Ammodytidae > Hyperoplus > Hyperoplus immaculatus. The sequence continues at coordinate 1,175,548 of OX442361.1, forward strand.
CCGAGCTGGCTAGTGCTCTTAACCAATTTTACAATCGTTTTGATACCTTTGATTTTAGCAATGAAACCAACAATTTGAGTAACGAGCTCATAGATGTTTAACACTTCAACATAAAACAAAAATAAGTGCACAAAGCCTTCCTCTCCATAAGAGTGAACAAGAGCCATGGTCCAGACAACATATTGTGTGGGCACACACTCAAAACCTGTGCAAAGCAATTAAGTACTACTTTCCATTACATTTTGAACAAATCTTTAGAGGCACAAGAAGTACCTGAAGTCTGGAAGGATGCAGTGGTTGTCCCTGTTACCAAATCCAACACCCCCAAAACCCTTAATGATTTTAGACCAGTGGCACTAACATCAATTGTAATGAAAGCATTCGAAAATACTGAGTGTAAAGGCCAGGACACACCGGCCCGATAATCGCCGTCGTAGAGTCGGGAGGGGGCGGGGACACGAATCTGTTTGGTGTGTGCCGTGAAATCGGTCGTCGTAGATGACGTCGGGCTTCTTTTGAGCCGATTGAACATGTTCAATCGGCGGCGGGCAGTCTTTCAGTTGGAGCAATTTGATTTGTGGAGGGCTAGCGAATCAGTGAAGCCCGGAAGTGAGGCGGGTAGCACAAACAGCTAACAACAGTTAGCCATCGTTTTAATGTGTTTGTTTGTTTCGTTCAGCGAGTACTCACATGCATCAACCCTTGTAGACTGCTCGACACCATGCTCGACACTCTCTGCTAAAAATGGTGCTCTTTATGGTCCATAAATATAAATACGTATTTCTATCTATGTTTATGGTCTAGAGAGCCGTCCCATCATTTCCGGCTTCCGTATTTTTTCGGGCCATAATACAGATTAGCGCCGCCTGCTGTTATGGAGACATTACGTCCCGCGCAAGCGCATAGCGTACGGAAAGTCAGCAGTCGGTTTGGTGTGTTCTTTGCACTTTTTCGTCCGCGACGGGAAGACTGGAGCTCCCTGAATCGGCAGTCTCCATTTTCGGGTAGTCGGACTGGTGTGTCCTGGCCTTAAGCTGGACCCTCTGCAGTCTGCTTAAAGAGCCCGTAGGGGGCTGGAAGATGCTTTAGTCACTTTACTTAAAGAGGACCTATTATACTACTTTTCTGGTCTTAATTTCTTGTTAAACACTGCTATAGAGCAACCTGACACGGATCACATCACAAAAAACTATGTAGATTTTCGGGAAGCTCTTTCTCTTATTTTGGCGATTCAGCATGCCTGTGCTTCGGCCATCTCCGCTCCCTCCGCCTGTGCTTCGGCCATCTCCGCTCCCCCCGCCCCCTCCTGCAAACCCCACTCCGTTGTGATTGGTTACCTTCCTTCCGGAACACTTTCAGTGGCGGGAAGCGCGAGCGTGGACCTATAAGGGCGCGAGGCAGACGCGAACAGGGAAGTGACAGCATTACTATACATGGAAACATCCGCGTGGTGACGACACCAAGTTACATGCGACGTCACAAAGTTACAAAGCCTCAAACCGCTTTGAACACGTGACTTCTCGACTGGCTAGAATAGTGTCTAGTGCTCTGCACAGACACCCCAGACGGTCAGCAGGGAATACGTCGAAATGCATGTAAGTCATTATTTGATAATTTAGTATGGTTAAGCATGACTATAAATCATCATAACAACGTTTATAGGTCATAAAAGTCAAAAAGCATCATAGGTCCTCTTTAATTTACTTTTTATATCTGGATAACAGTGGTTCCCATGCCAGACTTTTATCACAATCAAACCTCATATTTTAACCACACGGCTGCTAGAACAGTTTGACCTGAGCAATAACCTTGTAGGCTGGATTCTTAACTTTTTAACAAACAGGACAAAAAGAGTGGCAGAAAATGTGATTGTTTTAAGAAAAGTTGTCTTGTGTCTCACTTTACCCCAGTTTAGGGGTAAACTGAGACAGACCAGAGAAATCAAGGGGGTAAACTGATCCACTTACTTTTTCCACTCTGAAACTACCATAACAACACATGTTGTAACAGTAAGAACCCTTAGCTTGAAACCCACATATTCCAGAACTAATGTCAGACTAATGTCATAATCAGGGCCGGATCTAGGCATAGGCATTCTAGGCACGTGCCTAGGGCCCATTTCCACTAGGGGGCCCAGTGAGAAGGAAATTTTTTTTTTTTTTTTTTTTTTTTTAGTATGTGTGTTTGATATTAACATCATATTATGCAAATGTAAGTTATCATACAAAAAATGAATACAATGTTTTGGTCTGGATAGTTAATAGCCTAATAATTGAATCAGTTCATCCGAGGTTAACTTATCACTCGGTATTGAGTTTATTTAAAAAAATTGGAAATGGGGCTGCCCTCAGTTGCCCATGCACTGTGTATAGTATATAGCCTATTTCAGCCTCATCTGTGGAAAAAAAGATAGCTGGACAACAGAGTTCTTCTGCTACGTTCCTCTCGCTGCATTTAAATGCATTCATTAAATTACAGAGAAATATGTCCCATAAAAGAAAAAAAGCACCAAGCCCATCCCAGAGGACACTGAATTATATTTTTTCTATATTAATATTTTTATGGAAAATCCATATGTCTTTCTTCAATAGCTTCTAATTCTACTTCATTTGAGCCAGTATCTCCAAATTATTTGTTCACAAAAAATTCCTCAGATTTAGCCTCTTAATTTCCCTCTCAAAGTGCACCAGATTCATGCATTTCACTTTAAAAAGGTACAAAAAATCTCCCGGGGGGGCATACCCCCGGACCCCCCTTGGAGAGTCAGGATCTCGGCTGGCTACTATTTTCACTAAGCTGGACATTGGAGGCACTAGCGATGAACTGGGTGTGTGAATGACATTTAACAATAGTCAATCATTTGGCCACGATAACATTGGAGAGGGGGGCCCTAATCAAATTCGGCTTAGGGCCTTATGAAGGCTTGGGCCGGCTCTGCTCCCCGGTTATTATTTTAGCCGTCAAACCAGAGTTTTTCTGTGCGGCGGCTCACACCGGCGATGTCTCATCAGTGTGAATTTCGCCGTTACCCACCACAGAGTTCCACGCCAGGTTTCACCAGGTGAATCGCTTTATAATGTCTATGGGGGCAAGGGTGGGCGAAAAAGCAGGCGCAGAGATCTTACAAAGGCAAAAAGAATCTGCTCGCGCGCTTAGAGCGCGCTCGCATCGTCGGTGTCTCTGCCCTAATCTAACTGTCTAGTAGGCTCCGGCGCAAAGACTATCTTTCTCTTGCGCAGCACCAGAGGGACTTTATAGAATTGTATTTGGCTCTATCTCTCTCTTTCTCTCTCTAGGCTGTGCGCTGCATTATAATGTGTGTGATTGTGGATTGCACGGTGTGCTAGTGCGTGTATTTGCGTGTTGATAGGGGTCCATGGCTGGTTTGTGTCCAGGGCCCGTGGTCATGTTAATCCGTTTTTGCACACTGGACTCTGCACGCACTTTACAGAAGTGCTCCTGCAGTGCGCTCACAAACAGACGTGAAGTCGCACACGGTTACGTTTCTCTTTACTCCCGTTTACAAACGCGCAACTCTTAAACAAATGAATGAGCATAATACTCTTGTGGCAGTTCAAATGTATGTAGTTTTGTCACTAAATCGTGAAGTATCCGTTTGGAGGGGGCCCGAAAAAATGCGGTATGCCTAGTGTAATCTTTCCTCTTAATCCGGGCCTGGTCATAATCATGGGGTTTGGTCAATTAAGAGCTTTTTTTCCCAATACAGATACTATACTAATTTGTCTCACTTTACCCCAACGCCAGAATTTCAGAAAAAACTACTTCTCTTAGCAATACAGGCTAATCTTCAGCTAGCATCATCACATGGTTTTACATTCCCCTACAAAAGTAGTGGAAAGGTGAGGCCAATTCATTTATTTTTGCTGTAGACTGAAAACATTTGGGTTTGACACCAAAAGATGAATATGAGACAAGAGATCAACATTTCAGCTTTCATTTCCAGCTGTTTACATCTGGATCTGATACACAACACATAATATAGCATTATTTTTAAAGGAACACCACATTTTTAGATGAGCAAAAGTATTGGAACAGATCGACATAAAATAAATTAAAGTGAATAAAACTTACTATTTTGTTGCAAATTCTTCTCTGCAATAACTGCATCAAGCCTGTGACCCATTGACATCACAAAACTTTTGCATTCTTCTTTTGTGATGCTTTTCCAGGCTTTCCCTGCAGCCTCTTTCAGTTGTTGTTTGTTTTTTGGGGGGGGGTTACACCTCTTTAGCAGGTAAAATACCTGCTCTATAGGATTTATGACTGGAGATTGACCTGGCCAGTCTAAAACCTTCCATTTCTTGCCCCTGATTAACTCCTTTGTCGTTGTGCAGTGTGTTTTGGGTCATTATCTTGCTGCATCATGAAGGATCTTCCAATCAGTTTGGTTGCATCTTTCTTTAAATTGGCAGACAACATGTTTGTTTGAATGAATGAATGAATATCTTTATTGTCATTGTAACATGTACATGAAATTAAGTGCAGTCCTTTTAGTGCAAAAACATCTGTTATGAGAAAATTAATTTCACTCATCACAATGTATTCATAAATAAATAAATAAAAACTAAATAAAATAATAACTATAAGAAGAAGAAAAAAGACAATAACAAGACACACCCACACAACATCCACATTCATAAATGTGCTTACACAAATGTGTGCCCACTATGCCCTAGTTTTAGCAGAATTTAGTGACGTTATGGCTGTTGGGTAAAAATTGTGTTGTAGTCTGTTTGTTCTTGTTTTCATTGACCGGTATCTCCTGTCTGATGGCAGTAGTTGAAACAGTTTGTGACCGGGGTGTGATGAGTCCTGCAGGATGGAGTGTGTCTTTTTGAGGCAGCGGGAGCTGTGCAGTTCTTCCAGGGAGGGAAGAGGGCAGCCAGTGATCTTTTGTGCTGCCTTTACGACCCCCTGGAGCCTTTTCCTCTGTGCCACTGTGCAGCTTTTAAACCAGACACACAGACAGTATGTGAGGATGCTCCCTATTGAGCAGCGGTAGAAGGACACCAGTAGTTTTTGGGGGATGTTGTTCTTCCTGTAAACATCAGTTGGAGAGGACGCTGGCGCTGTCTGTTCGCCGCTTCTCCAAGCTATTTTTGGGCCAATTTTGGCCAATTTTATTTTTAAAGTGATTTTTTGTGGACCTTTGGTCTCTTCTTGGTTCTCTGCGGGCTACACCAACATCGAAAAGCAGGCTTGTGGACTGTCTTTGGTTGTTCCGGTTTTGTTGTGGAGGAGCCGTGTAGCTCACTTGCTATTTTGGCGTCCCTAGCAACGGCTAAAAACAAGTAGTAGTAGTGACATTTTCCTGGTCACTACTGGCGTTGTCTTCGGTGATCCTGGTGAGGAATATGCCCCGGTCAACCTGCAAAGCTGTCTCTACAGTCTCATCGTGGATTTTTCTACACTGCCTCTCAGCTCTTCTCCAACTGCTTCGGGTCCGTACCTAACTGCTAACAGGCTAACATCACTCTGGCTGGTTCGATGTTGACCTACTTCGCCTCACAGCTGCTGAAGTACAACAATCGCTCAATCCCACCCTGTATTTCCACCATAAAGCAGCTAGGACTATTGCGTAGACCTCGATATATCCACAGAGGCTCAGGGAGAAACTTTATTTATGGTCAGCCTGCCGGCTCCATCCCATCTGTCTTGTCCACTGAGACGGCTGAGGGCAAAGGACACAACATCGCGAGATCCCCGCAGTCCCGGCTAGATGTATTTCATGGAGTGGATTACAACCTGCGCGGAGTGGATTTTAAGGCTGCCGGCTTCATCCCATCCGTCTTGTCCACTGAGACGGCTGAGGGCAAAGGATACAACATCAGCATCTCCTTCCCATTCGTCCGGTTACCTCTGTCACGTCATCAGGACTCACCCGCTACTGAACCATTCACCGCTTCTGTCAAGCAGCAGCTCACCAGGCAGGACAGAAAACATGGATTGGGTTTCAATCCTTCATCGCCAGTGACCCATACTGCGGTTTGTGTGACTAGCTCCCCCAGCTACTGTCCACCTCCGGCATCACCATGTAGATTACTGGCTACTTCACCTCCCCATACTGTTGCTGTTTATGTGACTAACCCGACAATACGTACAAGAAACACTTGTCACTTTAATACTGCAAACCTGTCAAACTTGGTATCCATTCCCCTTCAGCCACAGTCTGCTGTAGTAAATAGGGCTGACAATGCTTCACACTCAAACACACTAAGTTTGGCCTTGTTAAACATCAGATCTTTGTCAGGTAAAACATTTTTAATTAATGATTTTATTACCAAGCACAATCTTGATTTTATATTTTTAACTGAAACTTGGTTGGACCCAGACAACAGCTCAGCTGTTCTTATCGAGTCAACCCCCCCCAACTACACTTTCGAGAGTGAGGCCAGAGCTCATAGGAAAGGTGGTGGAGTTGCTATTTTATTTAATGAATCTTTAACATGCAAAAAGATGTTTTATGGAAACTTTGTTTCATTTGAATATGTGGCTCTCAAGTTAAATTCAGCCTCTCAAGCTATTTTTATTAATATCTACAGGCCACCTAAATACTGTGCAAACTTTTTTGATGACCTTACTGGACTATTGTCTGTAATCTGTATGGAGTTTGACTGTTTATTGATTGTTGGGGATTTTAATATACATGTGGACAAACCCGAGGACAGAAGTGCTAAAGAACTATGCTATGTACTGGAAAATGTTGGACTCTCTCAACACGTAAACCAGCCTACACATAACAAAGGTCACACCCTGGACTTATTAATTTCAAAGGGCCTGGACATTTCAAACCTTTTAGTGTCTGATGTGGGTCTCTCCGACCATTCATGTTTGTTTTTTGGGAGTACAATATCTTTGCACACAACTGCAAAAACAAAGGTTATCAAAAAACGGTATATTACTGAAAACACGAGTGAACAATTTATCCAGGCATTTTCTCTATCCCCGCTCCTCCCCTGTATCTCAGTTAATGAGCTTGTATGTAACTTCAACTAAAAAATTACAAATGTTATCGATGCTACCCACCAAGGTGAAAATCATCTCTGGTAAAAAAAAGGTCTCCCTGGAGAAATACCCCTCAGGTCAGAATTGAAAAAAGAGAGTGCCGTAAAGCAGAACACAGGTGGCGAAAAACAAATCTAAATGTTCACTATAACATCTTCAAAGAGAAACTACGCACGTTTAACCTAGAACTAAGAAATGCAAGACAGTCTTTCTTCTCTGACATCATCACCAAAAACAGCAACAATGCACATGCCCTGTTTGCTGCTGTTGACAGGCTAACAAACCCTCCTGTGTCAGTAGCGTCTGAGCATCTTTCCACGAGGGCCTGCAATGAATTTGCCTCCTTCTTTACTGAGAAAATTCATAAAATAAGACAAGCTGTCACTGCATCAATACCAGGTTCAAGATATGTTTTATCTCTGTACCCATTTAAAACGAATTCAGATGCCATGACAGAGTTTTTTCTGATAAACAAGAAAAACCTGGATGACATTATACAACACCTGAACTCCTCCTCCTGTTGCCTTGACATTCTGCCCACAGGCTTCTTTAAAACTGTTTTTAGCTGTATGGCCTCAGATGTCCTAGAAATTGTCAATATGTCCCTTCGCACTGGTGTATTCCCACAGGCCCTGAAAACAGCTGTCATCAAGCCACTCCTAAAAAAGAAAAATCTAGATACATCACTCATGAACAATTATAGGCCGATATCCAACCTACCATTTTTAAGCAAGATCATTGAAAAAGCTTTTCATCATCAGCTAAATAACTACTTAGCAATGAATAACTGCTTTGATGTCTTTCAGTCAGGTTTTCGACAACACCACAGCACTGAGACTGCTCTGGTTAAGGTCCTCAATGACATCCACTTAAACACAGACAGTGGCAAAAGCTCTGTATTAGCTTTATTGGATCTCAGTGCTGCGTTCGACACAGTTGACCACAGCATATTGCTAGATCGACTTGCAAACTGGGTTGGACTCTCTGGAACTGTGCTAAACTGGTTTGAATCATACTTAAAGGAAAGAGACTACTATGTGTCAATAGGCAATTTCACATCCGAGCGAACAAATATTACATGCGGGGTCCCCCAAGGTTCCATTCTTGGGCCTCTTCTGTTTAACATATACATGCTACCGCTAGCTCAGATTATGAACAAAGACAAATTATGCTACCATAATTATGCAGACAACACACAAATTTACATAACCATATCACCAGGAGACTATAGTCCGATTCAAGCACTAAGTAAATGCATTGAACAAATCAATGACTGGATGTGCCAAAACTTTCTTCAATTAAACAGCGACAAAACTGAAGTAATTGTCTTTGGTGCCAGGGATGAACAATCAAAAGTCAGCGCACAGCTTAAATCTGTTATGTTAGAAAGCACACACCAAGCTAGAAATCTTGGAGTAGTGATAGATTCCGACTTGAATTTCAAAAAACACATTAAATCAATTACTAAGTCAGCCTACTACCACCTTAAAAATATATTGAGAATTAAAGGGCTAATATCTCAGCAGGACTTAGAAAAACTTGTTCATGCATTTATTTTTAGTAGACTTGACTACTGTAATAGTGTCTTTGCAGGCCTTCCTAAAAAATCAATCAGACAGCTTCAGCTAATTCAGAACGCTGCTGCTCGAGACCTCACTAGGACCAAAAAAGTAGATCACATTACCCCAGTTCTTAGGTCTTTACACTGGCTTCCTGTCACTCAAAGAATTGATTTTAAAATATTGATGATGGTCTACAAAGCCTTAAATGGTTTAGGGCCAAAATACATTACTGATCTGCTGATACGTTATGAGCCGCCCAGAGCCCTTAGGTTGTCTGGGACAGGTCTTTTAAAAGTCCCCAGAGCTAGGACTAAACAGGGAGAGGCGGCATTCAGCGTTTATGCGCCCAATGTCTGGAACGGACTGCCAGAGAGTCTGAGGTCCGCTGAGACTCTCAGCTCTTTTAAATCGGGTCTCAAAACGTTCTTGTTTCCCTTTTAACCTGTAATTTAAATGTTGTATTTTTATCCATGTTTTAAATTTGTTCCTTTTTTTTTTTTTTTTTTTTTTGTATTCTTTATTTGATTTTAACCCTGTGAAACACCTTGAGTGGCCCTGTGCCTGAAATGTGCTCTATAAATAAAATTGCCTTGCCTTGCCTTCCTGAGAACTCTCAGGAAGTAGAGTCTCTGCTGGGCCTTCTTCACTAGGGCATTGGTGTTGACGCCCCAGGTCAGGTCCTCCATGATGTTCGCTCCCAGGAAGCGGAAGTCAGAGACCCTCTCGACACAGACCCCGCCTATCAGCAGCGGCTGGATGGCCGTCTTCTTCCTCCTGTAATCCACAACGAGCTCCTTGGTCTTCGTAGTGTTGAGGAGCAAGTTGTTGGCACTGCACCACCCCACCAAACGCTCCACCTCGTCTCTGTAGTGGGTCTCATCCCCCCTTGAGATGAGCCCCACTACTGTGGTGTCGTCTGCAAATTTGACGAAGGTGTTGCTGTGGTGGGCGGGAGTGCGGTCGTGGGTGTAGAGGGTATAGAGCAGAGGACTCAGCACGCAGCCCTGCGGGGAGCCAGTGCTGAGGCTGAGGGCAGTGGAGGTGTGGGGGCCCACTCTTACCCTCTGAGTGCGGTCTGTTAAAAATTCCTTAATCCAAAGGCAGGTGGAGTGTGGTATTCCAATGTCTGCCAGTTTGAGCACCAGTCTGTGTGGGAGGATGGTATTAAAAGCAAAGCTAAAATCCATGAAGAGCAGCCGAGCATAGCTCCCCGCCTGCTCCAGGTGGGACAATGCAGCATGTAGGGCTGTGGCCACGGCGTCCTCAGTGGACCTATTAGCCCTGTAGGCAAACTGGTGTGGATCAAAGGTGGGGGGGATGAATGACATGTGACTACGAACCAGTTTTTCAAAGCACATCATCACCACCGGGGTGAGTGCTACTGGCCGGTAGTCATTGAGGGTGGTGATAATTGTTTTTTTGGGCAGGGGGACTATGGTGGAGGACTTCAGGCAGGATGGGACAGTGGACTGGGAGAGTGACTGGTTGAAGATCTTTGTAAAGACCCCCACCAGCTGGTCCGCGCAGTCCTTCAGCACACGTCCACTGACGCCGTCGGGTCCATCTGCCTTCCGCGGGTTGACAGCCCGCAGTGCGCGCCTCACCTCATGCTCCTCTACCGTTAGGATGATGATGTCGCTGTTGGCTGCTGGATGTGGCGTTGCTGCATCTGGTGGCTTTGCCTCGAAACGGGCGAAGAAGTGGTTCAGCTCCTCCGCCAGCGAGACATCACCTTGAGCAGCCCCAGGGTTGGTTTTGTAGTTGGTAATGTGCTGGATCCCCTGCCACACCTGCCTGCTGTTGTTGCTGTCCAGGTGGTCCTCGATCCTCCTCCTGTAGTCCGACTTGGCCCTCCGGATGCCCCTCTTCAGACTGGAGCGTGCTGCGCTGTACAGAGCCCCATCACCTGATCTGAAGGCGGTGTTCCTCTCCTTCAACAGCTGCTTGACCTCCTTAGTCATCCAGGGCTTCTGGTTGGGATAGACACGGATGTGTTTGTCCACTGTGACAGTGTCTATGCAGTTCTTAATATAACATAGAACACTGTCTGTAAACACCTCCAGGTCTGGAACTTCGAATATCTCCCAGCAGGTCCAGTCAAAGCAGTCCTGCAACTGCTCAGAGGCTCCATCGGGCCATGTTTTAACAGTCCTTTTAGTACTCAAAGCAGTTTTCCTGAGGGGGGTGTATGCAGGGACAGAAAGTAGTGACAGGTGGTCGGACTGAGCTAAGTGTGGTAGTGGCCTGACCCTATAGCCACCCTTGATGTTTGAGTACACCTTGTCCAATGTGTTAGCTCCTCTGGTCGCACACTTAACGTGTTGGTGGAATTTTGGGAGAACTGCTTTAAGGTCAGCATGATTGAAGTCCCCCGCAATGATAAACACTGCATCAGGATACCTGCTCTGCTGACTGCTAATGCTGCTAAGTAAATGTCCGAGCGCTATGTTAGCGTGAGCGTCCGGTGGAATGTAAACAGCAGTGATCAAGACAGCAGTAAACTCTCTAGGCAGATAAATGGGCCGACATTTGATAGTCACATACTCCATGTCTGGGGAGCAGTGACGGTCTATAGCCACTGTGTGAGTGCACCAGATGTTGTTGACATACACACATAGCCCCCCTCCTCTGCTCTTACCGGAGTTACTTGTCCTGTCCTGGCGTTGTGCTGTGTAGCCTGCTAGCTGTATAGCTGAGTCCGCGATTAGTGAGTGAAGCCAAGTTTCTGTGATCAACAGGATGCAACTGTCCTTGATGGTGTTGTTGGTTGCAACCTGAAGCCTCAATTCGTCCATTTTATTAGCGATGGATCTGGCGTTGGTGAGAAAGATGCTGGGAAGCGGTGGTTTGTGGGGTTGCCGCCGTAGCCTTGCTAGCGCGCCGGCCCTGCAGCCCCTCTTTTGTTTCCTCTCCCTTCGCCGCCTTCTCCACCTGCCCGCTGGGATGATAATCCATGAAGAGCCGGGGCACCTCGCGATGTCCGGAGGAATGTTGTGTGAGTGCAGAAAGTCTGATGAGACGCTCTGCTAGCAGCAAACTCCAAGCTTTAGGAGATCCTGCCTGCTGTAGTTGTTTTCCGCACATAATGTGGACCGGATACAAAACAACATGTATACATACACACATAAAAGGTACCGACATGGAAAGCACTGAGCCGCAGCAACTACATGCGCCGCCATTTTGTCTATATCTGTAAACTTCTGAGTTCATTTTGCTGTTGCCATCATGTGTTACATCATCAATGAAGAATAATGATCCCGTCCCAGAAGAAGCCATGCAAGCCCAAGCCATGACATTGCCTCCACCGTGTTTCACAGATGAGCCTGTATGTTTGGGATCATGAGTAGATCCTTTCTTTCTCCAGACTTTAGCCTTTCCATCACTTTGGCAAAGGTTCATCTTGACAACAACACAGTAACACATGATGGCAGCAGCAAAATAAACTTAGAAGACTACAGAAACATTCGGTCTGCCAATTTAAAGAAAGATGCAACCAAATTGATAAGAAGATGCTCCATCATGCAGCAAGATAATGATCCAAAAAAACGGCAAAAACAACAAAGGAGTTCATCAGGGGCAAGAAATGGAAGGTTTTAGACTGGCCAAGTCAATCTCCAGACTTAAATGCTATAGAGCATGCATTTTACCTGCTAAAGAGGAGACCGAAGGGAGTAACCCCACAAAACAAACAGCAACTGAATGAGGCTGCGGTGAAAGCCTGGAAAAGCATCAGAAAAGAAGAATGCAAAAGTTTTGCGATGTCAATGGGTCACAGGCTTGATGCAGTTATTGCAAGCGAAGGATTTGTGACAAAATATTAAGTCTTATTAATTTAAATTTATTTTAGGTCTATCTGTTCCAATACTTTTGCTCACCTAAAAATGTGGTGTTCTTTTACAAAAAAAGCTATCTTCTCAGTTGTGAATCAGATCCATATGTAAATACCTGGAATTGAAAGCTGAAATGTTGATCTATTGTCTCATATTGGGGGCGGGACCTGATAAGCCTTTGGCTTCTTCCGTCACCCTTCGGACAAAACAAAGTAAGATGTATGAAGATATGAAAGAGAAAATTGTGTATTGTGTGGAATTGTCCGAAAGAATAATAAATAAATAAATATTCATATTTTGGTGTCAAACCCAAATGTTTCCAGTCTACAGCAAAAATAAAGGAATTGGCCTCACCGTTCCAATACTTTTGTAGGGGACTGTATATGTTGGTAGTTCATCAACATATATGATAGGAGTTTTTCTACCTGAATCAATTTGCTTTGGCACAAAAGTTGATTAAGTTGACAGCAAAAAAAAATTACTATGACATGCAAAAATAATATTTTTGTGAAAAAAAAAAAAACATGCTTACAACATAACTATGAGGTCCTCTCCTTCATGGCCAAGGGGAAATGAGAGGGGCTTGAAAACAGAATTCTCACATGATCAAAAATGTGTTCCATTACCTTTACAGGGGGTGTCTCACATTACCTTATGTCTCACATTCCCCCATTCTCCCCTTTACAAAAAATCACATCAATCAAAGGTCAAACTGTTCAATGTGTGCAATCTTATAAATACCTTGGAATAATGATAGATTCAAACACGTTTGAAAAAACTGTGAAGCGGTGTGGAAAAAAGGGTGTCAGAGCCTCTTCTGTTTGGGGAAATTGAGTCGCTTTCACATTGAGAAATCCATCATGACCATGTTTTATCATGCTTTTATTGAATCAGTTTTATTATTTGCAGTAGCAGCCTGGTTTGGGAGACTATGAAAAACAAAAGCTCACTAAACCAAAAAACAGCTACAGAGCATGACCGGTTAAATTCTAAATGACAGTTCTCATCCAGTGCACACTTAGTTTCAGCTTCTCCCCTCTGGGCTCAGGTTAACAGTCCCTATGTGTAAAACAAAAAGACACAAAAACTGTTTTATCCCTGCAGCCATCACACAGGAATAAGTCATAGCTACAGTTGTGGTCAAAAGTTTACATACACTAGTGAAGATCATGTATGCCATGGCAATATAGGGTTTTCAATAAACTCTACAACTCTTATTTTTCTGTGATGGAATGATAAGGAGCACATATTTCTTTGTCACAAAAAACATTCATGAAAATTTTTTCTTTTATGAATTTATAAAAGAAAAAATTTTCATGAATGTTTTTTGAAAATGTGACAAAATCTGCTGGGTCAAAAATATACATACAGCAATGTTAATATTTGGTTAAATGTCCCTTGGCCATTTTCACCTCAATTAGGCGCTTTCGGTAGACATCCACAAGCTTCTGGCAAGCTTCTGGTTGAATCTTTGACCACTCCTCCTGACAGAATCGGTGCAGTTCAACTAAATTTGTTGGTTTTCTGAGTCGGACTTGTCTCTTCAGCACAGTCCACATATTCTCTATGGGGTTTAAGTCAGGACTTTGGGAAGGCCACTCTAAGACTTTAATTCTAGCTTGAATTAGCCATTCCTTCACCACTTTTGATGTATGTTTGGGGTCATTGTCCTGTTGGAACACCCAACTACGTCCAAGACCCAACTTTCTGGCTGATGATTTTAGGTTTTCCTGCAGAATTTGGAGGTAGTCTTCCTTCTTCATTATTCCATTTACTTTCTGTAAAGCACCAGTTGCACTGCCAGCAAAACAGGCCCACAGCATAATACTACCACCACCATGTTTGACGGTAGGTATGGTGTTCTTGGGGTGAAAGGCCTCACCTTTTCTCCTCCAAACATATTTCTGGTCATTGTGGCCAAAAAGCTAAATTTTTGTTTCGTCTGACCACAGAATTTTCCTCCAGAAGGCCTTGTCTTTGTCCATGTGATCAGCAGCAAACTTCAGTCGAGCCGTAAGGTGCCGCTTCTGGAGTAATGGCTTCCTTCTTGCACGGCAGCCTCTCAGCCCATGGCGATGTAGAACACGCTTGACTGTGGACACTGACACATGTGTTCCAGCAGCCTCCAACTCATTGCAGACTTGCTTTCTGGTGGTTCTTGGTTGACTCTTGACCAACCTGACCAATTTTCTCTCAGCAGCAAGTGATAGCTTGCGTTTTCTTCCTGATCGTGGCAATGATACAACTGTGCCATGCACTTTATACTTACAAACAATTGTTTGCACAGTTGATCTTGGGACCTGCAACTGCTTTGAAATGGCTCCAAGGGACTTTCCTGACTTGTTCAAGTCAATGATGCGCTTTTTCAGATCCGTGCTGAGCTCCTTAGACTTTCCCATTGTAGTATTTCTGGCTGAGTCTAGTGAATGTGTCAAACAAGCCCTATTTACATGGACTGAAAGAAGTCACCAGCTGGAGTCAATCATAATCACTCGTAAGAAGTTAGGAGGCCATGCCAAAAAGCAAATTGGATTGAAACAACTTTTTCTACATCACCAAATTGGTAATTCAGGGTCTGTATGTATATCTTTGACCCAGAAGATTTTGACACATTTTCAAAAGACCCATAATAAATTCGTAAAAGGACCATTTTTCATGAATGTTTTCTGTGACAAAGAAATATGTGCTCCTTATCATTCCATCACAGAAAAATAAGAGTTGTAGAGTTTATTGAAAATCCTATATTGCCATGGCATACATAATCTTCACTAGTGTCTGTAAACTTTTGACCACAACTGTATATTTTGCACAGGTGATTATTTATTGCTGATTTTATTTATCTACTCAGTGCTGTATTTATTTCATTTTCATTGTATATTTTACCCCATTACGTTTTAACAACCTAAACAATTTTATCTGATTTATTTGGTTTTATTTTTATTTTTACTATTGGTATTTTGTATCTTAACATGATCTGGACCTGTAAGAACTTTTTGATTTTGGTTTTGATTTTGGTTTGCTTTTTGGTTTGGTTTTAAGTTGGATGACGTGTGATATGTGCTTTTCCCATATGTGTGTATGTGAGCTTTACTGCATACAAAATCAACCTCTGGGTAGTACTAATAAAGTAACTTTACTTGACTATATCCGTAGATGGGTTTTGGAGAGTGTGGACTTTGAACCAATGAGTGCTTTTATTTACAGTGAGTTGAAGAAGATTGATTGACATCCAATTGCAGATACCTTGAAGATAGGAGACGAGAGCAGGGGGGAATGGAGGAGTTTTGTTTTGTAGAGAGGTGGAGTTGTGTACAGTGGAAATTGATCCCAAAATGATGGAGAATGTTGCCTAGAAGGTAAACAATAAAAAGCAGTGATCCCTGTGGAACACCGTGGGTGACTGGCGTGTGAAGGGAAATTTTATCCCTGAATGTACTGTTTTCTGTTTTGTAGATATGACCTGAACCAGAGCAGTGCGTTGTTAATTATCTTGAGGCAGCCAAACGTTCCAGAAGAATTGTGTTGGAGATGGAGCGGTATCAGCTGCAAGTAGGAGATCGTTAGTGATTTTGAGCAAGGCTGCTTCAGTGCTGTGATTGTTGCGAAAACCAGATAGAAATGGTTTGTAGAGGTTATTGTTTTGAAGGTGTGCTTGAAGTTGAGTAGCTACAGTCCATTCCAGGAGTTTAGAGATAAACGGGAGGTTGGAGATTAGTTAGTTATTAGTTATTTTGGTCGTTAGGATCTGAACTGGATTCCTTGAGAATTGGAAGGAACCCAGAAACTGTTTTGAAAGATGTAGGGACAGTGGCAGTAGATAGGGAGGAGTTAATGACCGGCGTTATAATGGGTCAAATTAAGGGCAGACAGGTTTTAAACCAGGGTGGTAGGGATGGGATCAAGTGAATAAGAGGAGATCCTGGATTTAGTGATGAGCTTAGTGGTGTCTTCGACTGTTGGGGGCTGGATGGTCTATAGGTTGGTGGAAAGTGGTGGGTCCAGTGTGGTGGTCCAGGGTTTTGTGCAGAAATAGAAAATACAACTGATGATGAATGTTGGTAATTTTTGTACTCAAAAACTCCAGAAATGTATTACACTGAGCAGTGGAGGTGAGGTGGTTTGAGGTTTTCACAGGCTTAAGTAGTTTGTTGTGTAGTGGTTACAGCTCATTCAGATCAATTTCAGAAATGATCTGAAATGAATAATACTTTAATAATCATTAAAGTTCCTCTGGGCACCACCTTTTTAGAAAAGGAAAAAGAACATCAAAGTTTGTCTCGCCTTATCGATGTTTTTTCTTTAATGTTGATTAACTTAACTGACAATTAGATAAATCAATATTAACAACCTAGTCAAAGTATCACTTAATAAAGTCTAACAATGAGTCAATTACTATCAGGCTTATAATATTGATTACATAACCACAAGAAATTGAAGGTTAATGGGAGTTCTTAACGCGTTACAGGTTGACTTCACAACAGAAAATTCACGCGAATAAATCACCAGGACACTTCTTGTTACACTATGAAGCAAGTTTATTCCAACAATAATGAACCTACGTAAGGTAAACACCATCAAAATACATCAAGCAAAGGGAAGTTCTACCAAATGATGATCATATAACAACATCATCAAACTATAATAAAAGGATGAGTAGTTCAACTAATGGTTGAAGATTATACAACGGTGTCTGTGCATGGGTAGGGATGGGAATCGAGAACCGGTTCTTGTTCAGAACCGGTGCCGAGTCAACCAATTCCTTGGAATCGTTAACATGCCTGCTTAACGATGCCGCTTATCGGTTCCGCTCGTTGCAAATGCGTCACGACTTCAGACACGCGCTGCTTTGTTTTGGTTCAGAACGCAGCAAACATGGCGTCGAGGCAGAAGCACTCTAAAGTGTGGTTGTATTTCACGCGAAAAGGCGACAATACGGCCACTTGCAACAATTGTTAAGTTTCCATTTCATCAAACACGCAAGCGTGCAGACTGCGATCCTGACGGTTAAACGTCCGCTGCCTTGTCGGCACCAGAATTGCCCATCACTTGGATTTGAACATAAAATTTATGAATTAACGTGTGTGTAGGCCTAGGTGTGGGCAAGTGAAAGGGGGAGATACATAAAAAGGCGAGAGCAGCATAAAGCAAAGCAAAAAGGATGTCTTTACCGCTGCCAAAGGCCCCCGTTTACTCTCGTTCATCAGCTGTTAAAATGCTGCCGTTACGCACGGCGGTGGAGACAGACCCAAAACAACACACAGCGGGACTCGGCGGTCCGGTGATAAGAAAACGTTTAACAAGACACTTTATAAAGACAGTAAGACACACTTAAAATAACGCTCTCTGCCCATACAAAAAGCTCTGCCTTGGATTACTTGATGCAGCGATCAATGTACAAACCCATCCGCTATGTGTGTCTGATGACGGGCCATTATATTAATAATAAACAGCGCGCTGCACATAACAGCATGTACATTGTAAAGCTGAGATGGAGCGGTGACTCCTCGTCGCTGGTGTGGTGAAGAATAAGCAAAGCGATACATTCTCTTTTAGCCTTTCTGGCGAATTTATTCTCTTCTTGAATAGCCTACATGATTGTCAGTTCAACAACAACGTACAACGTGACAGTTTGACCTGAGGCGTTCCTTCCACGGACCTATAAGGAAAGGGTTCCTTCACGTGAACGTAGTGACATCATCACGTTGCCCTTTCAGAGTAAGGGCGCAATCATCATACACTGAACATAAATTAAATATCTCGTATCCTTCCTGAGAGGGCAAACATGATGATTTTTCTGCATAAAAATGGTTAATTTGCCAAAGTTGATAGTTGGTCTTATCTTTTCAAAAGACTTGTTTATATTTATTATGTCAGTTGAATTTGGTTTCAAGTGCAAATGAGCACTGTTAATATTCCAAAAGGCACAAGCTCTTCCTTGACTGTTTTCAGTCTGTGTTTTTAGTTTTTAGGGCACATAATGGCATTTGGGCTTAAAAGCCAAACATTTATTTTTTTGTTTGGAGCAATTAATGTGAAAATTGACAATTTCCTAATCCTCAAGTAGCCTACTCTTGCTAATCTTTCAAGGCAAAGACTAGATCAATTAAAGAGAGATAATAAAAACAAACTAATTTGTACTTATTCTCTCACCCAATGAGAATCGATAAGAGAATCGATAAGGAATCGGATCGATAAGCAGAATCGGAATCGGAATCGTTATCGTTAAATTCTTAACAATTCCCATCCCTAGCATGGGTGAGGGAATGAGGGAGTGTGTGTGAATAAATTAGTGAATGTGAGTGAGTGAATAAGTGAGGGAGTGGGTGCGTGAGTGAGTGAGTGTGCGTGCGTGTGTGAATGGGTGAAGAGGCGTTCCCCATCAGGGCCTTGATCCAAGATGGTGGATCTAAGCGATGCGTGGGTGACGCAACAGAGAGTAAGAGAAAGAGAAAAATAGAGCAATGGCTGACTTCCCCCCTTTGTGGGCGAGAAGGAAGAGGGGAATGAGGTCACGTGTAGGATTCCTTAGAGGGACACTTCGAACGGCACCAAACTAGTGGGAAGATTTAAAATACTTCTCCAGCTGTGGTCTGTTGTGAGAATGCCTTACTTTGTAGCACGAGTATAAGCAGGTGATAAAAAACACAACCTACGCGGTTTTTAGCGGAAGGACAGCAAATCGGCATTCAATATCAACGCAAAACAGAATTTAGTGATCACTTAATAAGTATCTAAATTTGCCCTGATATATTTACTTGATGAGTCGCTCCTGCAACTCAAGCGTTTGTCCATCGGGATTCAGATGCTTCGAGGGGGGTCGTGTCTTTGGAGCTTGTCCACTCGAGAAAGACGGCTTCTGTATGCAATCCTCTGCGGGGCCGTGGGAAAGGATCATCAGAAGAAAAGGGTTGTTGACTGGGAGGAAAAAGTGTGAGGGAAGAGGGTCATCTGGTCCTTTCCTTAAAGATTAATTCAGTCTCAGAGAATTAAATGGGTACCTGTTGTTTCCTTGTTTCTCTGAAACTTGTAACATAGTTAGTCATTTAAAATCTACCACGGCCAGGTAGTAAAATTAAGAAAAAACATGGCTCTTTGTTCTTCTGAAGGAGGGAAGAGGCCTTCTGCTCAAAAGCGCATCTCTTTACAGCAATGAATATTGCTTGAAAGGGAGAGAGCGACTCGGGTGCTGGTCTGAGGTTCTATACTGTTGAAGGGGAGATTTTGT
Source organism: Hyperoplus immaculatus (assembly GCA_949357725.1). Lineage (NCBI taxonomy): Eukaryota > Metazoa > Chordata > Actinopteri > Uranoscopiformes > Ammodytidae > Hyperoplus > Hyperoplus immaculatus. The sequence goes on from OX442361.1 coordinate 1,195,191, forward strand.
ATTCATCAGAGGTTCCAGGCAGTTAATAAACAGGCAAGTAATATTCGAGGCACAGCCTAAACCCAGAGGTTAATTCCCAGAATTGGTTTATAAAGTCAGAAATTTAAGGGGCCCTTAAGCAAAACCCCCCAACATGAGGGAGACCGCATGGCCTTTAGCCTTTAGAGCTAATTATGTTACGTCCCCTAAGTGGTCTAGGGGTAAGGGGAGTAACATATACCAGATCAAAAGGAAAATAGGAGTCATGTGGTCAAAAGTAAAGGTGTTTATTGTCAACTCAAGCACTCTTTCGTCAGGGAGACCCACTTGATAGTGAAGGAAAAGGCAGAGTGTTATTTTCCCCATTGCTAATGACGTCAGATTAGTAGTGGGATTTAGCAGCTGTCAAGGCATTTTTATATGAAAGCAGATGATGCATGTACATTTGCTGATGAATAGTTAGTCCGTTTTTCTTCATTTGTCTCTCCAGGCGTCTACCCTCCATTTTCATATGGCAATGTTTAGGGGTGTGCCGTGAAGACCTAGTAAATGACACTGTATGTGTTTTCAGAGGAGCTAAATAATTGACTGTATTAGATAGACAGTCACTGTAGTGATCCACCAGGTTAGCAGTACAGAGTGAGGGGGAAGTAGGATGAAGAGAGGTGGTGATTAGTCTGTTGAGCTCATCTGGGTTGATGTTTTTAAGACAACGGAAGAATATGGAGCGCTTCCAATCTTTTTTTGGAGTGGCAGAAGAATGTAAAAGAGGACAATTTTATGGTCAGCTCCTTAGAAATTAAATTGCATGGTGTCACTCCAGAGCAACAGACAAAATCTAAAATATGGCTTTTATTATGTGTTGGGAAAATATATTGCAAATGTCACAGCGGCAACAACAGAGGTTAATCAGACCAACTAGTTAAGAATGAACTGATGGTCCAGCAATAGTTAACACAGATATAACAAAATAAGCAGCGGCAGCCAGACGTGCCAGCGTTCACTCGACCGGAGATGTTGTAGTGGCTAAAACTGGTTTAAAGTTGAAAATACTCTCATATTAACTTATGATATTAATTATGTCATATTCTGTCCATAGAAAAGTCAAACTCAGAGAGCAAGCTGACATTAGATAAGAGTTGGCTGTTAGAAAAGGAAATAGAAACGATAATCAAACATACATAGCGAAGAGTAGATTGGACTTTTGGACCCCAAATAGCCAAAGCTAAAATTCAGACTGACAGGGTGAGTTCATAGAGGGCTATTTTAGATGTACTGATCAATGAACAGAGAGTAAATTGCGGTGTGTGGGAGTGTAACTGTGTTTGAAGATTGCATAAAGAGACTTGAAACTGAATGTATAATTTAAGACTTTTGGGAATCGGTGCGTCCCCCGATTTAGTTTGCTTGAATAAAGCTGTGATTTTTCTCTTGAACCCCTTAACTCTTGGTCTACTTGAGGTCCAATTCGCTGATACAATGTCTAACAATGTCAGAGAATCTACGGGTTCACCAATACAGGCTGAAGCTGGATAATCATATTTTCAGATTTGAATTGTTTCCTTATGCACATGGTCCAGACCAAACTCCCAGGAAGCTGAATAAACACGGCTCCCATGAATATCCGCAGAAAAATCGCTTTGATCTGTTGGGGATAGATAGATATAGTAGATGGATGGATGGATGGATGGATGGATGGCTAGATGGATGAGAAGCCCCTGACTGCGGCCCGCAGCCAACGTTGAGGGGGAGGAGACATTGAGGGGGCCGGCACATTGAGGGGGGGGAGCCTAAGACCACATTGAGGGGGACGGCGCTCAGTCTCTCACATTCACTCCTCAAGCAGGCTAATGCTAGCGCTATGTTAAGCTAGCGGGAGCCCATGCTGTTAATTAAATACAAACACATGGCACGGGAGTGTTGTGACTGGCTATCTTTCTTGCAGGGTACCTATTACAATGTTAAACGTAGCCTATACTACTTGCTGTAGTTTGGTCTGACTTTGGCAGTTGGCATTGTTACATCCGTAGTAATACCAAAATAAGAGTCCTTGTTACATCCAGTTTAGCAATATCAAAATAAGAGTCCTGCATGGAGCAGTAGCATACAGGGAATGGGCCCTTTTTGTGCCAGCGATCACACCATTTTTGATCAAAGATGTGGTTTTACGTCATATTTTTAACTAAAATCAATATTCTTATGATTGCCATAAATATTTAAGACATAGTTAAACAAACAGTATATATTTTTTATAAGCTTAAAGGAATACATACCATAAAGGTGTGACAGAGTTGAAACTAGGGTAACAGGGTTGAAAATGGTAACGGGGTTGAAGGGGACATATACAAATTAGAGTTTATTTTAGACTCAAATTGCTTTCAACATGCATTAGGTAAAAACAATTCTAATAATTCATTTTAATGAATAGATAACTTCACGATCACAGTACCGGATTGGTGGAATGACTCGAATAAATTTTGTGAAACAACATTTTATCAAGCTGACCTGGCATATTAAATACCCCTTTCTTGTGAAGAGTGAAGACCCATAGCTATTATGGATTGTATCCACAGAATATACATGCTGTTACAGCCATCCTGTTCTTTACCTTGAATATGTGTGTATTAATTATTAGTAATATTAATTGAATTATTCGATGGCAAGGGGCGTGTTTTGGGCCGCAAATTCGCCTGAGAATGGCAGCCGGTGTCAGTCTGGCAATGTCACAATCAAGTGCAGACACTGTGGAAACATAAGTTTGACCCCTTTAATTTAAATGTTTGTTTTCCAGCACCTTAACACCGTATATTAAACACCACAGTTAATGCCCAGGAGGCATCGCTTCGCCTTGCTATGCATACATGTATCCATGATCAGTTAAAGCCTCAAAGTGTTATATGCCTGGAAAATCCTGTCCTTGTTCAGGAAGGAAATCTTTTCAGTAAGGGTTCACAAGTGTCATCTATAGTCTACTTACATCAGTGTGTGTCTGGAAATATTGTAAAAAATGCAATTAATCATTTAACAATTCAAACATCTTTATTTTAAGATACTTTTGTTATTGAGTCACATTTTAGGTCAGCCCTGAAACACTACAGCTTGTGAAAATAAACAATATTAACGGTTTTAATAGATTGTGCAATTGTCCCTTTGTTGCTGTTAAAATAGACTCATCCATAGTGAATTATGGTGACTATGGCAAGAGAGAGTATAAGGTCAAAATAAGGACAATATGTGTTCTTTGATTGTTCTACACTTTATTGATTAGTTATCTTTTCTGTTAATAGTTTACTATGTATTTTTTGTAGTTGTTATTTTTACATTGTTCTGTTGAATAAGACTGTTGTTAGGGCTGCTGTGATTGGTGTAACTTAATGTGCGTCACACCTGTAGCATTTAGTTATGTCTAATTGAGGTATATTTTTAAGCCTTAAATGTGGTCACATTGCATCTGTTAAGGTCATACCTTGGGGTCACAGTGACCCCTTCATAGTTCCCCATATCTTATTTTGACTCTTACTTAATTCATAGGCAGCTGGGCCTGCAACCGTCACAGACAGACAGGTACAGGAGTTCTCTTTAGCACATGTCACATTGTTTACAGTGCACACTTAATCATTGTACATACATATATACTTGCTTTTGTAAGTATAGATCTCATTGCTGACCCTTGGGAGACACAACACTAATTTAACACTCACAGGATCATCTATGTCCTCATAAGTGAACTGTTACAAGATAGCAAAAGCAATCAACATAGTAGGAAGGGATGTCCATTGTTAACCTGTTGACCTTTAAGAAGATATTTAACCGGTTAATACTATAGGTTAAACATAAAATTATCTAAATGTTTCTTATACCCGGTTATTATTCCAAGTAGGGCCTATGCTACTGCTGCATGCAGGACTGTTATTTTGATATCACTAAACCAGATGTAAGAATGCGTTCTTCATGCAAATAATTAAACAAGTCGTTTAGGCTATGCTTAACTTTATAATAGGTCGATGGTACGCAGCAAGAAAGATAGCAAGTCATAATACTCCCGTGCCATCTCTCTGTAACATTTAATAAAGAGCGTGGGCTACCGCTAGCTTAACGGCTGCAGCGGACCTCTACGAGTGAATGTGTGAGAAAGAGACGGACAAGCAGACAGCGAGCTCCCCCCACCCCCCTCAATGTGCCGGCCCCCTCAATGTCTCCTCCCCCTCAACGTCTCCTCCCCCTCAACGTCCGTCTGCGGGCCGCAGTCAGGGGTACTTGAGATGGATGGCTAGATATAGATATACTTTCTTCATCACACGTGTGTGGGCTGTGTGTATTGCATCATGCATTACACACATCCCTATTCACAGTACCAAACACCAGATTGCTTGCCATCACACACACCTTGATATGTTAAAGCTACACTTCAGCTGACAGCCTTTATGGACGTCTTCTCCTGACTGAAAGGCTCTTCTGTCTCTGCTACAAGTGTTTCACCACGTGATGCGGCTTCATAATAGCCCCCTATGCACTGACCCTTTCAGTCCCCATGACAGCATCACAAGTAGTCTAACGCCCATCCCTAGTAGCTACAGAACATATAAGGTGCTGTGTAATAACAGGGTCAAAAAATGGGGAAAAGGTCGCGGCTTATAGTCCGAAAAGTACGGTACTTATATTTCAGGGTGTTGTGCATCCCCGGCAAAAATAACTTTGGATCTGAAATAAACTGTTTAAGAAATATAGCTTTTGGAAAAAAAGTTGTCTTGTGGCACAACTTGCAACCCGGTGTGGTGCCACAAGAGAGAATACCACGGGGTAAATTGTGCCATTGATATATATCTCATAAACTGTAATGCAAGAGAAATCCATTAGACAATCACTTATTTAAGGTTTATTTAAAGAAAATAAAGTAAATATTTTACAAAGATTGAAGGACAATTTTCTTAAACAAGGCCTTGCAGATTGAATGGTTTTACCTGCAAAGTCACCATCATTATCTTTCTGGCCATCTGAACTCTCATCAGTGGTGTCGTTAAGTGGAATTGAGATGTCAGTCTCTTCTGAGCTACTGTAGACCATCACTTTCTTTTGGTGACCAGCGTATACAGCCATGCCAATGGCACAACTCTCAGAAATTTACTTTGCACTAGCTGCTCAGCCCTTGTAGAACCAACTGCCACCTGGCATATGCGATTCCCTCTCCATTTCTGCCTTTAAATCAAGGCTCAAAACCCATCTGTACACCCTGTTTTTTCCTCCCCATTAACTATCTTACCTCTGCACTACTACCTTTGTTTATATGTGAATGTCTGGGCTTTATGTCTTTTATTTTTGTTATTGTTATTTTACCTTCATTTTTTACCTACTGAATGCACTATGTTCAGCACTTTGGACAGTGCAAACTGTTATAAATGTGCTTTTATAAATACATTTTACTTACTTACTTACTTACTTACTGGGTCACCGGCTCTGCTGCTGACCCAGAGTCTCACCTGTCTGTCTTGTCTCCTGTCGTTTCTATGTTTTTTGTTGTTTTTAAGTGATCGTGCCCGCATTCTCTCTGTGGCAAAATTAAGTTCAGTGACGGCATATTACTTTGGCTGGCTGTGTGCCTTCTCAGTAGTTTAATCGCCGAAGTATGGAGTTTATACGAAAAAGCCGACATCCTCACCTACACGCGGGTCCAGCTGTTGTCACTCAGGCACTCAATCAAGCCGGAGGACTCTGGTCTGGAGCTGCTGATCAAGTATCCGCAACTCAAAAACATCGGGACGCGAAAATGGACTAAAATAAGGAAAAGAGGATCCAGAGGCGGCGTGAGAGAACGACTAAGGAGGCGCGGCAGCAGACATCCTCTACCGGTAATGACTTTTTCTAATGTTCGCTCTTTGAGCAACAAGATGAATGAACTGATCGCTAAAGTTCAATATGACAATGAGTACCGACAGAGTAACCTCATCTGTTTTACGGAAAGCTGGTTGAAAGAGGAGATGCCAGACCCCAATTTACCGGGTTACACAATAATTCGGGCTGACAGAGACACTAATTCGTCACGAAAATCTATTGGCGGTGGCTTGTGTGTCTACATGGACACTCGCTGGGCTACCCAGTACACCGTCCGGAAACGTGTGTGCACACAAGATTATGAAATCCTGGTTGTCTCTTTTCGCCCCTTTTACCTCCCGAGGGAGTTTGGCCAGATTACAATCATATTGGCCTACGTACCTGGGCCGGACTTTGTGGGAGCTGCAGCCAGGATAGCCGAGAGTTATAACATCGCTCTGTCCCGTGCAGTTAACCAACCCGTCCTGATGCTCGGGGACTTTAACTGTTGTGACCTGTCCGATCATCTGCCCACTTTACGTCAATACGTGGACTGTCCCACCCGCCTGGCACGTACCCTGGATAAGTGTTATGGCAACATACCTGACGCCTATAAATCCATCTGTAGGCCTGCCTTAGGGAAATCTGACCATAACGTCGTCCATCTACTTCCACGTTACAGGGCTAAATTGAGACGGGAAAACACAGTGACCAAGGAAATTGAGATCTGGACTGAGGACTGTAGGGAGGAGATGAAATGCGAGCTGGAGACTACCGACTGGCTCTTTCTTAACTCATGTGACACCCCTCATGAACTAATTGACACTTTCACGTCTTATCTGTTGTTTAATGAAAGTAAAATCACTCGAACTAAAACTGTTAGAATATTTCCTAATAACAATGTATGGATGTCTAGTGATCTTAAGGAATGCATTCGTGAGAAAAAACATGCTTTTAGTAATGGTAATACTGAATTACTTAAGGAAAAAAAATGTGAACTAAGATCTAAACTGAGTAAAGCAAAAATAGAATATAAGGATAAAGTTGAATGTCATTATTTCTCAGGAAATGCCAAGAAAGCATGGGAAGGTTTAAATGTGATGATGGGCAGGGAGACTAAGAAAAAGTGTACCCCCTTGTCACACCCCTCTCCATCTTTTGCAAATTATTTAAATGTCTTCTTCAGTCGTTTTGACAAGAATGATTTCAGTGCTGAACGTGATAGTGTGTGTAGATCCATTCCTGGATATGTCCCTATTACACTGAATGAACAGGAGATTGTAGCCAGCCTGTCTAGTGTTAAGCCCAACTCGGCCCCGGGGCCGGATGGCCTGAGAGGGAGAGTTTTAAAAGAAAATGTTTATGAACTTAAAGGTATTGTGCTGGAGTTATTTCAGTGCTTGCTTAATTCTTTAAAGAGGACCTATGATGCTTTTTGACTTTTATGACCTATAAACGTTGTTATGATGATTCATAGTCATGCTTAACCATACTAAATTATCAAATAATGACTTACATGCATTTCGACATATTCCCTGCTGACCGTCTGGGGTGTCTGTGCAGAGCACTAAACACTATTCTAGCCAGTCGAGAAGTCACGTGTTCAAAGCGGTCTACCCTTTCATAATTTGTGCCGTCGCATAAAACTTTGTGATGTCTCCACGCGGATGTTTCCATGTATGGTAATGCTGTCACTTCCCTGTTCGCGTCTGCCTCGCGTCTGCCTCGCGCCCTTATAGGTCCATGCTCGCGCTTCCCGCCACTGAAAGTGTTCCGGAAGGAAGGTAACCAATCACAACGGAGTGGGGTTTGCAGGAGGGGGGGGGAGGGGAGCGGAGATGGCCGAAGCACAGGCGGAGGGAGCCGAAGCACACACACTCAAGTGTTGACAGGATGTGCTGGATCGCCAAAATAAGAGAAAGAGCTTCCCGAAAATCTACATAGTTTTTTGTGATGTGATTCGTGTCAGGTTGCTCTATAGCAGTGTAAAACAAGAAATTAAGACCAGAAAAGTAGCATAATAGGTCCTCTTTAACAATGCCCAAATTATGGAAAATGTCTCATATTGTGCCTATCCCTAAAAAACCTGGAACTACTGAATTAAAAGATTACAGGCCCATTGCACTTACTTCTATCTTAGGAAAATTTTTTGATAGAGTTATAAGCAGACAAATCATAGCATCGGTTTCTAACAGCTCAGTTTGCTTACAAAAGCCATAGGGGAACCGATGACGCAACCATCAGTATGTTCCACACTCTCTCAAAGCACCTTCAAGCCCCCTCCCACTTTGCTAGGGCCTTGTTTATCGATTTTACTTCCGCCTTTAACAGCATGCAGATTCACATCTTGCTGCAAAGACTTATCGAGATAGGAGTAAACGGTGGTATTATCCACCTTGTTAGGGACTTCCTCTCTGACCGTCCTCAACAGGTTCTGGTTAATAATACTCGGTCCGACATCACTGTACTTAATACTGGCGCCCCGCAAGGGACCATTTTATCCCCACTACTTTTTTCCATATATACAAACAAATTCCAATTAGATCTGGAAAACTTTCGTTTGTTTAAATATGCTGACGATATGGCCTGGTTGCCTTATTAAAGAAGGGGGACACAGTCGGAGAGGGAGCATATAGAGCATATGTGGCATCTCTTCAGAAGTGGTGTGATGCAAGTTCCTTAGAGATGAATGTCACAAAAACACAGGAACTTGTTTTTCATGAAAAGGACCATGTGCAGCCCCTTACAATTAGGGGACAAGTTGTAGAGGTAGTAGACAGTTTCAAATATTTAGGTACATTTATTGATTGCAATCTAAATTTTAGTGAAAACACAGACTATATTTTTAAAAACTGTAACCAACGTCTCCATCTACTGTGCAAACTCAACTCATTCAGAGTGAGCAAGCACATTATGGAAACAGTTTATAAGAACCTTATTGAGGGCATTTTAACTTTTAATATGGCAATGTGGTATGGTAACCTAAACGTAAAAGGAAGAAGCAAGCTACAGAGAATAATAAACCTTGCCTCAAAAATCATAGGGACAAAACAGAAACAATTAAGTTGTATGTACAAGGAAGTGCTGAGGAAAAAAGCTGTTAAAATAGCAAACGATCCGTCCCATCCACTCTATAGGGAGTTTGAACTTCTTCCCTCGGGGAGACATTACAGAGTGCCAAGGGCAAATCGTAACATTTTTAAAAATTCCTTCACCCCTGAAGCGATTGGGGTACTGAACACCATGTCCCGCTGATGTGTATACTGCCACTGCTGCCCTGCTTCTTGCCCTGAAGATGTCTGTGTGTAAATGTTGTTGTTGTTGTGTTGTCCTGCTTGTTGTTTTTTATATGAGACCAAAGACAAATCTCCACACCGTGGACAATAAAGAATTAACTAACTAACTAACTTACTTACTTACTTATAACTCACCCCAGGCCCTCTCGCACAAATCACCCCAACACATCGTGCTAACTACACTCAACAAAAATATAAACGCAACACTTTTGTTTTTGCTCCCATTTTTCATGAGATGGACTTAACGATCTAAAATTCATTCCAGATACACAATATTACCATTTCTCTCAAACATTGTTCACAAATCTGTCTAAATGTGTGATAGTGAGCACTTCTGCTTTGCTGAGATAATCCATCCCACCTCACAGGTGTGCCACATCAAGATGCTGATCTGACATCATGATTAGTGCACAGGTGTGCCTTAGACTGTCCACAATAAAAGGCCACCCTGAAATGTGCAGTTTTGTCTCACAGCAAAATGCCACAGATGCCACAAGCATTGAGGGAGCGTGCAATTGGCATGCTGACAGCAGGAATATCAACCAGATCTGTTGCTCGTGCATTGAATGTTCATTTCTCCACCATAAGCCGTCTCCAAAGGCGTTTCAGAGAATATGGCAGTACATCCAACCGGCCTCACAACCGCAGACCACGTGTAACCACACCAGCCCAGGACCTCCACATCCAGCAGGTTCACCTCCAAGATCGTCTGGGACCAGCCACTGAGACAGCTGCTGAAACAATTGGTTTGCATAACCAAACAATTTCTGCACAAACTGTCAGAAACCGTCTCAGGGAAGCTCAACTGCATGCTCGTCGTCCTCATCGGGGTCTTGACCTGACTCCAGCTCGTCGCCGTAACAGACTTGAGTGGGCAAATGCTCACATTCGATGCCGTCTGGCACGTTGGAGAGGTGTTCTCTTCACGGATGAATCTCGGTTTACATTGTTCAGGGCAGATGGCAGACAGCGTGTGTGGCATCGTGTGGGTGAGCGCTTTGCTGATGTCAATGTTGTGGATCGAGTGGCCCATGGCGGTGGTGGGGTTATGGTATGGGCAGGCATCTGTTATGGACGAAGAACACAGGTGCATTTTATTGATGGCATTTTGAATGCACAGAGATACCGTGATGAGATCCTGAGGCCCATTGTTGTGCCATACATCCATGAACATCACCTCACGTTTCAGCAAGATAATGCACGGCCCCATGTTGCAAGAATCTGTACACAATTCTTGGAAGCTGAAAATTTCCAGTTCTTGCATGGCCAGCATACTCACCGGACATGTCACCCATTGAGCATGTTTGGGATGTGCTTGACAGGCGTATACGACAGCGTGCACCACTAATATCCAGCAACTTCGCACAGCCATTGAAGAGGAGTGGACCAACATTCCACAGGCCACAATTGACAATCTGATAAACTCTATGCGAAGAAGATGTGTTGCACTACATGAGGCAAATGGTGGTCACACCAGATACTGACTGGTTCTGAGTCCCCAGACCCCCAATAAAGCAAAAAAATGCACATTTCAGAGTGGCCTTTTATTGTGGACAGTCTAAGGCACACCTGTGCACTAATCATGATGTCAGATCAGCATCTTGATGTGGCACACCTGTGAGGTGGGATGGATTATCTCAGCAAAGCAGAAGTGCTCACTATCACACATTTAGACAGATTTGTGAACAATGTTTGAGAGAAATGGTAATATTGTGTATCTGGAATGAATTTTAGATCTTTAAGTCCATCTCATGAAAAATGGGAGCAAAAACAAAAGTGTTGCGTTTATATTTTTGTTGAGTGTATATAGACACAAAATGTAGCATACTAAAGCACTAAAACATGTGTCAAATGTTTTCAAAGGTGTCTATAATTGTTGAGACACAATAATCAAAAAACCTTGATCATGGAAATTTTACTTTGAAAGGCAAAAAACTGTTTTTTGAGCTTATATCTTATTCCATGTGTCTCCCTTCTTTACAGGATGAGTCAAATGGATGGCTCTTCTTAAATATGTGGTCACATTTCCAATTTCTTCTATGGTTTTCTATAAACAAGGGGTGGCACAACTTCCCCACCGGCACAACTCACGCCACTCTCCCCTACTATGAAGTGCTATAGTTGAGTATACTCTCAACATATCTATAATCAAAAGGCAGTAGATGGTTATTCGTACCACACTTTGTGTGGATCAGTTTGAGGCTGGGAGATATTTAATTGTTTACTCAAAAACAGCAGTCAACAACTGACCAGTGGCCTATTTACCATGTATCAGAGCTCTAAGCATATACTCATAGACAAATCATATAAAACATATTTGCCACATACGCAATGATAATACAGAAAACACAAGCAAATACAGAAACACTGTAAGACCACAAAGCAAAAGGATCTGAATGACATAGTAAGGAAGTTCCGGTCAGATTGTCTTGTGCAGATTGGAGTGGGTAATTACTTACTAGTTAACACAATGTTCCAGTTCTCAGTAGATATTTTATTGATGCAAGAGCCATCGTCAGCATTCACAAAACGACTACAGATAAGGCATTTGTTACACAGTCTCTCCTCAGTATTATAGAAAATTTAACATCTACGCCTACAACCGTAGGCGTAGATGTTTTCACTTACAGCATTGTTCTACTTTGCACCACACTGAGCGTTGTGTCAAACAGCAACTGCAAATAACTGCCACCTCCATGCCACCGCAGCGCAACCTGTGTTCTCCACGGCACCGCAGAGCTGATCACAGTCTCTCCTTTCTCCAGAACATTTTCAGGAATATAACTGTCCAATTATTTCAAAGTAGATGATAAAGTTACGTTTATAAAAAGGGGAGATGACACCTGTTACTCTGTTAGTATTTTCCATACAAGCTCAAGTCAACCACTTATCAGCAAATCACTAACTTTTCTTCACAAGGTTACAAAGTGCTTTCAACAAAATAAACATTAGATAGAAACAACACAGATAAAACAAAATAAAAAATATCAAAACACCACACTTTTCTCTTTCAAAATGATTACCAGCTTCTAGATCTTTGCTGGTTGGTCCATTGGGCTCAGAGATCATTATCTTTTATAAGACTTTGTGATTAGTTTTGGATATCATGTCAAAACTTCTCCACACAGGTTGCCTCTCACTGTGGGTCTTATCCGTGTCCACCCATTTGAGGTGCTGTGGAGTTTTCTATAAAAAAACACTATATATATATATATAAGCATTAAATAATAATAGTTTAATAACCCACCCTGAAAAAGTGGATAAAATGTAATCCATACAATCAATAATAAAAAACAACTCTTGGCGCATGCTCTGCTGCTACAGCACTCACCGTACCTCGCTTGGCTGCATGCCACGTCTGTCTACGTCTTGTCTCACTGTCTGTCGGTGTATGTATGTTACCTGTACTAGGTCAACATGATCACCCTCTACAAATCATTCATCATCCCTGTGACTATTGTATGGCTGATCTGCAACAGCCTCACACTAAAACCTGTCACTGTCAACGGGTTACTCGCCTATGGCCGTGATGAACTCAGCCTGGACAACTTCACCATCATCCGGTCAGTCAGAACCAGTAACTCAGCGGACTCTGTCGCTACATCAACGACAGGTGGTGTAGCAACATCAAGACGCACCGGAGTGTCTGTTCACCCGCCGGGAATTCACAACTGTTGTGGTCAGCTGTGTATACATCGCACCCAGGGCTAACGTCAATGTAGCAGCGGAGCTGGTAGCCGAGGATGCTAACGCAATGGCAGCTAAGTACCCGGGAGCCCCGGTGCTTATCTTGGGGGACTTCAACTCCTGCAGACTCGACTCTGTGCTCCTAACATTCCAGCAGTATGTAGACATTCCTACCAGAAGAAACAACATATTGGACTTATGCTAAGGAAACATCACCGAAGCCTTTAGGACAAATTCATATCCACCGCTCGGACTTGCAGACCACAACGTCATCTGTTTACTTCCGCTGTACAAACAAGTACTGAAACGTCTCCACCCACAGTCTCACAGCGCCCCACAATGGTCAGAGGACTCCATTACACAACTCCAAGGTTCCCTTGCATGCACCGACTGGAATATCTTTGACAGAGATCTAAACACTAAAGTCACTGCCATATCCGACTACATACATTTCTCATACATGCCACCATACCAGTGAAAGCAATAAAAAAATACCCCAACTCCAAATCGTGGATTACCTCTGAAATAAAAAAAAGCCTGACGAGAAGCACACAGCCTTTAGGCACAACAACTCAGCTGGTCTCAAATATGCAAACCGTAATATTGAAAATAAAATCTTCGTGGTCAAAATACATGTCAAAAACAACCTGGAGCACAAGTTTAGCAGCATGAACACAAAATAAGCCTTTCAGATGGTAAACACACTCACCGGCTATAAACCCACTCAGGGCAAAACAAAATCACGCACCACAGTTGCTCACCCCACTGAACTGAACACATATTTTAATCGGTTTGACTAACAGGATTTCACAGACGACTGGAAGCAAGCACTACAGGCTCTCCCCCCAATAGACCCCAATGAGCCTGCCCCCTTCACAGTGGAGGAAGTTCGCCACCAGCTTAGCCGGTGTAACCCATCCAAGAACCCAGGACCCAACGTCATCCCAGCAAGGGTGCTGAAGACCTGTGCCACTGAGCTGGCTCCAATTGCCTACTCCCTCTTCTGTGAATCATACCTGACTGCCACAATACCCTTCCTCTGGAAGAGCGCAACCATAATCCCGGTACCCAAAAAACCACGACCCACCGAACCAAACCATTACCGCCCCCTTGCCCTCACACTCATAATCATGAAATGCCTAGAAAAACTGCTGCTCAAGACCATCCTTCCGGCAGTAGCCAGGGTGGGCCGTGCCCACCCAAATGTGGGCTGTGCCCACCCACCCAATCAAAAAAAGTCCAAACCCACTATCGGACGGACCTGTTCATTCGATGTCCAAGAAAATGTCAAATAAAATTCAGACAATTAATTAATACTAAAGAATATACCATTACCATGCATTGCTTCAAATTGTATTATTGGGTGGGCAGGACAGCCTGCGTCCAAGTTACCCACCCGCTTATAGTGGTCACTGGTCAGCAGAGCCGGCCCGAGGCATAAGCGAAATGAGCGGTTGCTCATAATAATTGAATCAGTTCATCTGGCAGGTAATCCGAGGTTAACTGATCACGTCACGTTCAAGTCCATGGCGTGCACAGTGTGTATTGAGTTTATTTAAAAATATTTGAAAATGGGGCTGCCCTCAGTTGCCCATGCACTGTGTATAGTCTATAGCCTATTTCAGCCTCGTCGGTGGAAAAAAAGATAACTGGACCCTGCATAATATTTTATTTAAAAATTATATTTCTATGGAAAATCCATGTGTCTTTCTTCAATAACTTCTAATTCCTCCAACCCAGTGTCTCCAAATTATTTGTTCACACAGAACTCCTCAGATTTAGCCTCTTAATTTTCCTCTCAAAGTGCACCAGATTCATGCATTTCACTTTAAAAAGGTTAAAAAAAAATCTCACGGGGGGGCATACCCCCGGACCACCCTAGCAGGGTCGTGACCTCGGCTGGCTACTATTTTCACCCAGCTGGACATAGGAGCCAATAGTGGAAAGACTATATATCTATATAGTGTGTAAAGTATATAGCTCTGGACTACCACCATCCAGGTTGCCCAGTCCCAAAGCTTTCTCTTCAATCAGCTCAGGTTGCGATAAAAAAAAGATACATTATGTTGTATAAAATGTATATTATACGTTATTCATAAACATTTTGGAAAAAAACATGCAAGAATCAAATCTCCCACACAGCAACACTCAAAGTGAATTTGCATATTGTGTTCTACACAATTCACAGTAAATGTACCAAAAAGCAGACGCAGGGATCTTACAAGGGCAAAAAAATTCTGCGCACGCTCGCATCTTCGGTCTCTCTGCCCAGTGTGCCCACCTAAAATGTATACAGGCCCACCCTAATCTAACTGTCTAGAACCGGGCCTGACTGGATCCCCTTCAATTTGCATATAGGGAAAAAAGGGGCACAGAGGACCTGTTACATCTTCTCCTCCAGCACTTAGACTCCTCAGGCAATTTTGCCAGGATCCTATTCGTGGACTTCAGCTCCACGTTTAACACCATCCAAAGACACCTGCTCATCCAGAAGCTTCATCACCTCAACACTCCACCCATCCTGATCCATCTCCTGCACAACTTCCTCAGCGACAAACAGCAAGCTGTTCAGGTAGGCACAACCACATCACCTACACTCACCATCAACACCAGAGCCCTTCAGGGCTGTGTGCTAAGCCCTTTCCTCTACACACTTTACTGCAGTGCTTCTCCCCTGGGGGGGCGCCGTGAGTTGTTGGGGGGGGGGGGGGGTTTCGGGCTGCCTTGTTTTCCAACTGACCAAAAAAAGTGCAGCAAGCACGATGTGTGCTTGTGTATTGTCATATCCGTGCGAAAGGCCGCGATTTGCAGTAAATAAATGTCCACATGTGTCTCCAAGTGTCTCTGTAGGCTATTTAAAAAGAAATCAAGCAGACTAATAATAACATTAATGAATTATTGGTTATCGCATAACAGAAGGCCTATTGGCCTATAATAATAAAAAAACACCACCTTAACTATGTTTACAGTTTAATTTTTTTTAATGAAATGCAAACCTCATTGAATCATTTGCTCTTGTTTCTCTGTCCTGAGATTCACACAGACTGAGCAGTCTTGTTTAAATGTTACAAATTGAGCTAATAAACTGAACTTTTAATTTTTTTGATGCAGAAGTTATCTCAGCAAATTTTTGTTATCTAATTTGATAATAAGGTGATTGTATGCAGAATGCTCGTGCCAGAAACGTATACAGTGGTTTTGTACAGATAAATAAATAAATATTAGCAGGTTCTCAATAGTATTTCAATTTGGGGGGGGCGCGAAAAAAATTCTATCTCCTGGGGGGGCATGACAGAAAATAATTGAGAACCACTGCTTTACACCAATGACTGCACCAGCCCCTCCCACACCACCACTTACCTCAAATACTCCGATGACACTGCCATCCTCGGCCTCCTATCAGACAGTAACTCTTTATCAGATTACCACAACACTGTCACACACCTTTTTATTTAACCTTTAAAGGTTAAATAAAAGGCAAAATTGCTCGAGGTCAAATGACCTATTGTCCGAGCAACTTCTCCCAATGGTGCACACATAACTTCCTTCATCTCAATGTAGCCAAAACAAAAGAAATAATAATAGGTACCCCATCACCCAAGTACCCCACTCTCATCAACAACGATACAGTTGAAACAGTTGACAGCTTCAAATACCTCTGACTCACAATAGACAATAAACTCACTTTCGACCAGCACAGAACGGACATTCAGAAAAGGAGCCACCAAAGACTGTATGCCATCCGTAAACTCAAAGGTCTCTATGTTGCCCCCTATCTCCTCCTGCTGTTATATCAAAGTATTGTCCAGCCCATTCTGCTCTACTGTTCTACATGCTTCTTTAACATGCTCACTGTGAAAAACCGGGTCAAACTCACACTTGTCACAAACATAGCTGCCAAATGAATTGGTCTCCCAACACCCACACTGACAGAGATTCATCTCAAGGCCATGTCACGCATGACATTGACAATAGCACAGGACAACACACACCCACTCAACTGCCACTTCACTGTCATGCCCTCTGGACGCAGGTACAGGTCCCTGTTGTGCAGGAGGGCTCGCTATGGCAAAAGCCTGGTGCTTGCAACCATAGCAGCACTAAACAAGAATCCAGGATAAAACACCCCAGTCCCATTCTGTGTATATATTCTGTATGCATGTTTATTTTGTTGTCCATCTGTCTATTGTCTGTCAGCATGCGGCCCATAAATGTACTGTGAAGTGAAAAAGAATTTCCCCTTGGGGACAATAAAGTCTAAAGTCAAATGAAATGGAAACAGGTGAATTTTTAACCTTCTTTTAAAAATTAAACCTGACTGTCATCCCTAACTTAATCTCTGTTTTGAAATCTAGAATCTTCAGTCCATAAAAAAGGCACATGAACCCACTTGTGGAAAAATTATCTCTAGGGTTCTTTCCTCCAATCTAAAAAAGGATAATTAATTTTCCCTGACTGGCTGTAGTTTCAGATCTGATGCACAGCCACTTCACACAGGCATGCCAATTGGATGGATACCTGGTTGCTGAGGCAACCATGTGGTGCCCACACAGATCTCTGTCCTCTCATTTCTTTGGTTGCCATGGTCACCTACTCTATTAGGAACTGGAGTGTTGTCTGACCTTTTGTGTTTGAGTATATAGAGGTGGATGGATGAAATAGACAGGAGGAGACAGCAGGCTGTGCTTTCTGTCACTTGCTTCACTTGTATTTAGATGAACTTTATGGGTCACTCGGTATGGTTCCAGCTTAAAGATGCAATAATATGTCTACTAATCGACTGACGGCATTGTAATAATCTGACATGTCAGCAGTGGCGTTTTCTCCCGGAGGCCAAGGGAAGCCAGGCTTCCCTGTTTTTTAGGCTGTAGTCGTCATCCAATAAAAACATTTTTATTAACAGTTTCGGTAATTCTTTGGTGCTGTGTTGCTGTAATTTCTTCCCCATTTTTCTCCTCTCATTGAGCATTTCACAATGCGCGAAACAGCGCCCCTTTACAGTTACATTCTGAAGACGCGGCGAAACACGACACTGCACACTGTATGTCCGCGAGGAAGCCAGCCCGAGCTGGCATCCCATAGGCTGTGTTCGGACTGCCATACTAACGTCCTACTCATACTCATTTTGACTTCAATTTGATTATGTGACGGTTGGGTATGTGAGTTTGGGTATGCGAGAAATTTCCGGATGAGTACTAACTTCCGGGAAGATTTTGGGTATGAATCGATTGTATACTTTTCCTACTCAACCGCCCCACAATGCACTGGGTCAATTCTACCCGCCCAGGAAAATGAAATATTTTCGAGCAAGTTGCTAGGCAACGACATTGTTGGGGGTCCGCGATCTGACAACTGGACGTGCAGTCATTCATAAAACTCTCACAATAGATAAGAGATGAAGATAAATACCTAACAACATTAGAGTTACTAAGTGAAATGACTGATGTCAGTCTCATAGTGGAGAGAGATCAGAACAGATCGCTGTTCCACACACCGCGGCTCGTCCAGCTGAACTCACAGACAGCTGAGTGCTGTGATGAGCCGGACAGAGCGTCGGAGGGATCCTCCGCCTCAAAACATAATTATAAAACAAGAGGTCTAAAACACAGATGATGAACACAGGACTGTAAAAATCTAATTCAATATCTAACCTGCAGAGGGAGGTTATACGCTAAACAGCGTCTAAACTGCCTGAATCTTACAAAAAGAAGAAGAAATTCTTCATTGCTTGAGTATACTTCAACTGAAAACGTTTTGACGCACCTCGCATACAAATTTGGGCTAAAACGTCTGACACTGACATTTTTGTATTGACAGAAACATGGTTAAATAAATCTGTAACAGACAAAGACATTGCAATTAAGGGCTACAATGTTTTTCGTTGTGACCGTCCTAGGAAGGGCGGCGGCATTGCCATTTTCACAAAAAACAAATTTTCATCTGTACCTCTGAGCAGACAATTTGAGTTTCTTGCCTTGAAGTTGGAACTGCTTAAAGGCCATTCTATCACCATTGCTGGTTGTTATAGACCCCCCTCAGCAACCAGTGAGGCCCTGTCATCATTAAATAAACAACTATTAACCTTAGACTTTAATGAGATTCTCCTCACTGGGGATTTTAACTGGGACTGGTTATCCTCTGCCTCTGACAGTTTTAAATCAACCTGTGATTCATTTAATCTTACTCAATTAATCGATAGCCCAACTCGTCCAAATATTAAATGTCCAGAGAAATCTTCCCTTATTGATTTATTTTTAACAAACACTCCTCATAAATATTCAGATGTAGGCATTTTTGCTAATGATATGAGTGACCATTGTGCTATAGCCGTAGTGAGGCAAGCCAAGCTCCCAAAATCAAGGTCTCGAATTATTTTTAAACGAGATTTAAAACATTTTTGTGAGCAAGCTTTTCACCATGATCTGTGGGACTTTGATTGGTCCAGGATCTCTCTTTTTAATGATGTAGAACTGGCATGGAAATACTTTCATGATGCTTTCAGCAATATTATTAATAAACATGCCCCTTTCCGCAAATTTCGAGTTAAAGGTCGAGACAATCCTTGGTTTTCCTCTCAGCTGTCTAGTCTACAACAAGAAAGGGATATTGCCTGGGCTAAGGCCAGAAAATCCAACTCTCATGCTGACTGGCTGATTTTCAGACAGCTGCGAAACCGCTTTACCTCTCGTGTCAAACAGGTTAAAGCTGAATACTACCTCTTAAAAACCACTAGCGACTTAAATGATCCTAAAAAATTCTGGAAAACCATCAAATCTTCTTTTGGAAATGTGGCCACAAACGACCTACCAACATGTATTGTAAAGGATTCATGTAGGCTGACTGATAAATTAGAAATTCTTAATTGCTTCAATGAACATTTTGTCTCCTCCGGTTCTCAATTTGAGTCTTTACATCAGGACTCTAATAATATGCAGAATGCTTCTCCATCTCCACTCCCAAATAACGATTGTGTTCAATCTTTTAATATTGTTCCACTGGACGTAATTGAGGTCTATAGAGCCCTAAAACATTTGGACCCTGCTAAATCTGCAGGTCCTGACAAGCTTGAGCCATTATTTCTGAAGTTGGCTGTAGATTTCATAGCAGAACCTCTTACCCATATTTTTAATTTGACATTTTCTAATAATGAGATTCCTAACATTTGTAAATCTGCCTATGTCCTGCCTTTATTGAAAGGAGGTGATCCTACAGTTTTAAACAATTACAGGCCTATTTCTAAACTATGTGTTTTAGCCAAAGTCCTTGAAAAGTGTGTCAGTGACCAACTGAAAGACTTTTTAGACGTGAATAATATTTTATCCCAACACCAGTCAGGTTTTAGAAAACGACACAGCACAATTACTGCAACATTAAAAGTTGTTAATGATATAATTGAATCACTGGATTGTAAAAAGTATTGTGCTGCTGTTTTTATTGATCTTTCCAAGGCATTTGATACTGTAGACCATGTCACCTTGGTAGATAGGCTACTCAAGATTGGTTTATCTAGGCAGGCTGTAGACTGGTTTTCAAATTATTTGTCAGTAAGAACGCATTGTGTCCAGTTTGCTGGGTCCTCGTCCTCCTCTCTCCCTGTATCAAAGGGCGTGCCCCAAGGCTCCATATTAGGGCCATTGTTGTTTTCTATTTATGTAAACAATCTTTGTGACTCAATAACCAATGCTGCCTGTCATTTTTATGCAGATGACACTATTATTTATTGTTCATCCCCATCAGTGGCAGACACTTTTCATTTCCTGCAGTCTGCTTTGGACGTTCTGCAGTCACAGCTGACAAAATTGAAATTGGTTTTAAATACAGATACAACTAAATTAATGCTTTTTTCAAATGGAAAAGCTTTACCAAAAGTTTTGCCAAAGCTTTTAACTAGTCATGGGACCGGAATTGAAAGGGTCAATTCGTACAAATACCTGGGTTTCATTATTGATGAAGAATTGTCTTTTAAACTTCATATTGAAAAACTGGTCTCCAAATTAAAAATTAAATTAGGTTTCTTTTTTAGAAATAAATCATGCTTCTCATGGCAGGCCAGGAAACGTTTGTTCACTGCGACCTTTTTACCGTTGTTAGATTACGGTGACCTGCTGTTCATAAACGCCCCTGACCAGTACCTCAAGAAATTGCCACTGCAAAATGTCCATCGCTATCTGTACGCAGACTCTCACATTGGTTGTTTTTTGTTTACAAGTGTCTTATTGGGCTGGTCCCTTCATATCTATGTGTTTACATGTCCACAAACAAATGTAGCTATGGTTTGCGTTCTAGGGATGTGTTACAGATGTTGGTACCCAGAGCTAGAACTGAGTTAGGGAAAAAGGCCTTTAGATATGCTGCGCCTTCTGCCTGGAACACTGTGCAAAAGCAGCTGAAGCTGCCGGAGCTGGTCACCTTGGGAGAATTCAAAGGAATCCTGAAGGACAGAGAAGATAGTTCTCTTGGTCAATGCAATTGTTTGTAAAGCTATTTTTAAAATTTTAAAATGTATTCATTCATCTGTCACCAGATGAATGAATTAATTTTTAACTGTTCTCATTTCAATCTTCATATAATCTTGTCCCTGATCTTGTATTGTACTTTACCTGACGTTGAATGTGGTGTATGAGAATTGTGGTTGATTGTTCTTATTGTATCATGGTGCTGCCTTCTTGGCCAGGTCATTCTTGAAAAAGAGATTTTAATCTCAATGAATTTTACCTGGTTAAATAAAGGATATTGATTGATTGATTGATTGATACACAATGGATCTTTGAGTAGACAGTATGTAGTATATAGATGGTGAGTATGTAGGATGTAGGACGCTAGTATGGCAGTCCGAACACAGCCTTAGTGAAAAAAAGAAAGAAGGATTGACCAATCAGATGAGGCTATTGTCTTGACACTGCCCTCCTGTGATTGGTCAGGAGGATGTCATGAGGGTGCCAAGGGAAGCCACTCGGCCCTTGGCTTCACACCAACCAATCAAATTAAAGCATCATTATCAACGTCACTGAAATTTAACAACAATAACAATAGCGGGAGATTAGCATGTTTGCATTGTTATCATATTAGCAAGAACAGTTATGGAGGGTGGAGATTTTGAGTATTTAGTAAAAAATTTTACCAAACTGCCAATTGACTAGCCATTAAAAATCAAATCTGACGGCAGGCTAATGCGTGTGGAGAGAAAGAAAGTTTATCGCACTTTCAGTGAGGAGAACTATGTCCGCACCGAGTGGCTAGCTGGTAGCGGCAATCTTCAGCTAATGGCCTTCCTCTACAAATAGTGAGTAAAATACACACCTTCTCCCGGCGCGGATTAACTGTTCCCTTAACTGTCTGTGTAACTGCTGTGTTATGTTTTGTGTTATTTTATTGCTGAATGTGCCTTGATTGCCTGGATTAAGTTGCATTGGTATCCACTGAAGTTCTTCTGGGTTGTCTTAAGTACTGTTGTAATGAACATTTGGCCTAGTTCTTAAACGAAAAGGATGTATAGAAAGTATGTGTGTATGTCAAGCACATACAACTGATTGTGTGAGTCGTGTCTCACGTGAACGTGAAACTTAAAATAGCCTAAAATGTCCCCTAATTATATTGTGAATGAATTCGAATCTGTATTGGGCATTAAGTGGCTAGTTGTGCATTCCGGTCGGGGTGGGGGGTGCATTTATAATAACATGTATAATTTAATAAAACGATTAGGAGGTGTGTGAGTGAGAGAGTGATAGAGTGAGAGAGAGAGAGAGAGAGAGAGAGATAGAGAGAGCGAACGAGCGGTGTCGGACAGATTACAGGCGGGTGTAAATCAAGGGCGTAACTTTGATATGGTGGGGACACATTTTGGCGAAACGTCACACAATTTGGCGAAACGCCCTCGCCCCAGACCCAGCATCCAACCGCTCACTAGTTTATTAACCAAACCAGTTTTATCATGTATCTATGTACAGTTTAGTCAAGAGTTGAGCGGCTATCAATTGCTTTGCACTAAAAAACTTATTATATTCATACATCCTTGGCTACTTATGTTTCACAGACACTTAGGGTTGCCATCTTGGTTTTAGGAAGAAAAGGGTCACTTGGATGTTTGGGGCGGAGGGCTCGGCCATTATTAGGCTACCAGTTCAGACTGACCAGTGTAATTACCTATAATAACCATACACACCTACAGTGCTTTTTACAGTATAGGCTAAATAGGGAGACTGAGGTGGGGACCCTGGACCTTGTAGGGGGCTCCGGGGAGTATATTTTTTAAGAAAAAAATGCAACCTTTTAAAGTAAAATTCATCAATCTGGTGCACTCTGAGAAGAAAATTGCATGCAACCATGCCCAGGGGCCCAAGGGCTCAGGGGGGCCCTAAGCCAGAAATACTGATAGTAACTTTAAATGTCGCATTGTCAAAGAGCTCAGTCACTCATGTCAATAACAAGGTCCAACAAGGAATAGCCTAAATATAAGGAAAGAAATCACCACGGCCCCTCAACTATAGGTGAAAAATAGAAAAGCAAGTGCAAAACAAAAGCATTATTAGCTCTGGCTAAGGGGCTTCATGAGGGGCCTCTAAGGCCCCCACACACAAACGGGAATAAGCTTTCTATGTATAAATTATACTTTCCACCCTGTATCTGTTGCATTGGGCCCCTCCATCATATAACATGAGTCTGCAGACCAATCTACTGAACTGTTTTTACAGTTGCAGAGTAAAGAGTGCTGCCTGTTTAAGAAAAATAATGTTCCTTCTGCAGCTCAAGATTAGATTAAAATGTTCCTCTCAACGTGCACTAGGTTGATGCATTTAACTTTAAAACGGTACAAAGAGTCTGGGCCCATTATCTCATAATCCGTCTATGAACCAACTGGTTTCCACAATCTTTTTTTTATTTTTCGCGGGTAGCATGCACAAGCATCATTTATTAAAAAAAAAAAAAAAAAAGTGACGGGCCCCGAGATCGTTAAGACCGCCCCTGCCCGCTTGTCATGTCGCCTGACGGAACGCTGCGCCTTCTCTCTGCCCGCCCGCCGAAACATCAATTGTTTAGATTATATTATTCTTTCAAGACCTGAGTATTATGCCACCATCTGCACTTTTATTATTATTTGTTGCTATTGTATTGTTTTGTTGTTACTAATGGTAGTTAGATCATTTATGTTGTTGGGCTTTGCATGGCCGGTGGTCCAGACAGACATGTCCTGTCAGATCTTATTTTCCAACGATGCTTGATTAGACTAGGCCTACAAACAGAATGTCATTGTCAGTGTTACAATGAGATGTTTGATTACTAACTTAACTTACCGTTGTTTGGTGAAAATAGTTCTGAATGTCTTCTCCTTTTCTTTTTTTCCTTAGTTGACGTCAAACTTCAGCCGCAAAAAAAATCCCCACGCCACGCCACTGCATGTCAGTAGATTATAAAGTATTAGTATTGTAAAACATATACAGTATATGGGTATATATATGACATTTATATATAAAGTATAGATTATTAGGCTACTGTGTCTGTAGGTAACACGTTATGAAGGTTGGCTGCTGTGTGCGTATTCAGTCAGACAACAATGGCTTTATGTGGCCTACATAGTCAGTCTATTGGCGCTTTTCCACCGCACATGTAGCTCGACTCGACTCAACTCAACTCAGTTCAACTTGGTTTGGTAGCAGCACGGGTCGTTTTCCACTGCAAATAGTACCTCCTGAACGTGGGCGGGGTCGTCATACAAAGGGGCTGAAAGCCAACTCCGGAGAGTAGCAAAGCAGAAATTACGAGCAGTTGTTGCACTATTAACTGAACCAACCGCGAAAAACACGGATGAAAAATGTTTAAGAAACATCCCCCTTGTATCTGTTTGCTAAAAGAAATAGAAGAATATTGTGACGGGCCATTAAAAGGGAGGGTTGTGTCCCGTTGTGTGACTCTGCCACACAGTCAGCTGTAGGGATGCGTCACGTACATCCCTATGCACGTAAACATGGGCATGATAAAGTTGACTGTTTAGTGCTTGTTTCAGTATACGTGTTTTCAAATGCAAGCCGTGTCTCTGCCTGAATATTTTATTGAGGTAATCAGTTCAGTCCGAGGCTTGTAATGTAACTGCTCGCTATCACGTCTGTCCCAGCTGGCTACTATATTCTATTTAGCCTAGCTGCTAGCTCCCCTACATGTCTCCTCTCGTATATTTAAAGTAACTTCCCCAACAACCAACACAGCTGGGTGAGCTTAGCGAATATATGGGGGAAAAAAATCGGATCTGTGATGCAAATCAAATAAAAGAGGCAAAATACACTCAAAAGTCCCGGAGAGTTGGGGTGAATTAACCATGGACATATAAAGAAACAAAAGAATGAAGCCGATAGTCTCTGGCCAATCAGAAGCGTTGGCATACGGCCGGCCAAAATGAAGCCGATAGTCTCTGGCCAATCAGAAGCGTTGGCATACGGCCGGCCACTGATTGGCCAGAGACTACCGTCTGGCCAATCAGCGGTCGGCCGTCTGCCGACGTCACCTTTTAGCATCAGCTCAGCTCGCTTGGAACCTAGAGCGAGGCGATACCAAAAAAAGCAGCCGCTGCAGGTACCAGGTACCATGTTTTCGTGGTGGAAACGCCAAAAATGCGAGTCGAGTCGAGTTGAGCTGATACCATGCAGTGGAAATGCGCCATTTGACTTTAATGCCTCGTTTCCACCAAGTAGGTCGGGTCGGAGCGGTTCGGTCCGGGTATTTTGGATTTTCATTTGCAAAAGTTGGGTAGGGTACGGATATATATACGCACCTAACCGCTCTAAACCGCTCCTAATTTCGGTACTCCTCCGTTGGGGTACCAGCCGTCCAAAAGAGTGCCGAAAAGGCGGAGCTACACATGCCGTCCGTTTATTGGTCGAAAGAACCATTTCCGCCGTGTGTAGTCACCTCGGCAAGAGTGAAGAGTCTTGTGTTTTGGCGAAAATGTGAGCGAAGCACTGTTTATTTTGTGGTGTTTTTCCTCGTCATTAAATGAATCAGTTGGGGGCGCCCTTAGCTCAGTTGGTAGGCCCCCCCCCCCCCCATGGGCCTCGGCCAGCAGCGGAACCGGGTTCCATTCCAGCCCGCGGTCGTTCTCTGCATGTCACTCCCCTATCTGCCCCATTTCAACTCTGTCTCTACACTATCAATAAAGCATAAAAAATGCCAAAAAAATATCTTAAAAAAAAAAATTATTAATCAGTTGGCTTGGCTACACTATTTCCCACTTCTACGATGTCTCGTAACTGCCGCAGCCAGCGCTGTTCGCTCTCTGTCTCTATCAGTTGCACCGAGCCGTCTCTGTGCGTTTACACTCACAATAAAACATAAAATAAAGAAATAAAGAAGCGGCTGGTTTGACCAAGCAAAAACGAGAGACCGCTGGCTTGACCACAGTTGTTCCACAGCCCAATAGTTTGACCCATATTTTGGCGGCGGCTATCGCAGTCCAGACTAAACCCCCCCTACCAGTAAGGGTAGGGTCGGCGGTGGAAACACCACCAAGAGTCTTAAAAGTGAGCTGTCCCGCTCTGAGCCGCTCCGACCCGACCCGCTCTACTTGGTGGAAACGAGGCATAAGGATGAACTGTCCTCCTCCTTCATGTCAAAGAGGAGGACCCTAACCCTAACGCCTAAGAAGCTGATAGCTTGACTCACGTTCAAAGTTTTTTTCAATATTACTAAAACATTCTCAGTAGCCTATCTTCAAAACTCTAAGTACCTCTCAATCTTCCTCCGTGAGCAGGGCTGGATTACTGCACGGGCACACCGGATACAGGCCCAGGGGCCCAAAGGCACAGGGGTGTCATGATCCCGCTTGGGCCCCTTGGCCTTGTGTGTGTTTTCCCTTTCACCCTTGTCTGTGTGCTGGTCTGATTGCAGGGTTGGAATCAGGTGTGCTGGAGTCAATTACCTACATTCACAGCTGCCTTCAATCATCATCAACTGCCCTACATATACCCGGTCCTACCTTCCAGACACTGCCAGATTGTAGCTTCTGTTTTCATACAGTCAGTTCACGCTCTTGCTCACCTGTTTACGACTCCGCTTTTCTGCATTTTTTCCTGGTTAACCCCTGTTTCTCTGCCACAGTTCTCCCGGCCTGACTCCAGCCACCTGTTCCAGCCCTAGCTCTCCAGCACTACTCCTCGGACCCCTCCTGCCTGTCTGCTCTGGCCTGCTTCCTCCCGGCCCCCTGGACATGCCCCGTTGCTCTCTCCCTGGACCCCCATGCCAGCCAGTTCCCCTCCCCGGATCACGGTCCTTACACCCTGCTGGTTTCTCCTGAAATAAATCATCTTTTACTTATACTGTCTCCGCGCCTGTGTCCTCCAGACCCAACCGTTACAAGGGGGGCCCTTAGGCAGAGATACTGATTGTTACTTTTCATGTTGCATAGTCAAAGAGCTCAGTCACTGATGTCAATAACAGGGTCCAAAAAGGAATAGCCTAAATGTAAACATATTCAAATTTAACAAGATAGAAATCATCATGGGCCCCTCAACTAGGCAAGGCAAGGCAAGGCAAGGCAAGTTTATTTATATAGCAAAATTCAGACACAAGGCCACTCAAAGTGCTTTACAGGGGCAAGATTAGAATACATAAAACACATTATAAAACATTTAAAAGTGAATAAAAGAAGCAAATAAAAATAAAATAAAAATTAAAACTCGATTTAAAAACATAATATTGCAAGTTAAAAAGGAAACAAAAAAGTCTTCAGACTCGATTTAAAAGAACTGAGAGTTGCAGCAGACCTCAAGTTCTCTGGGAGTTTGTTCCAGATTGTTGGTGCATAAAAACTAAAAGCTGCTTCTCCTCGTTTAGTCCTAACTCTAGGGACTGTAAGTAGACCTGTCCCAGACGACCTAAGGGCTCTGGACGGTTCATAACTTATCAGCATATCAGTAATGTATTTTGGCCCTAAACCATTTAGTGCTTTATAAACCAACATCAGAATTTTGAAATCAATTCTTTGAGTGACTGGAAGCCAATGTAAAGACCTCAGAACTGGGGTAATGTGATCCACCTTTTTGGTCCTAGTGAGGACTCGAGCAGCAGCGTTCTGAATTAGCTGAAGCTGTCTGATAGATTTTTTTGGAAGGCCAGCAAGGACACTGTTACAGTAGTCAAGTCTACTAAAGATAAATGCATGGACAAGTTTTTCTAAATCTTGCTGAGACATAAGCCCTTTAATTCTTGATATGTTTTTTAGGTGGTAGTAGGCTGATTTATTGATTGATTTTATGTGTGTCTTGAAATTCAAGTCAGAGTCTACAACAACACCAAGATTTCTGGCTTGGGGTGTAGTTTCTAACATAATGGATGTAAGCTGTGCGCTGACTTTTAATTGTTCATCTTTGGCACCAAAGACAATTACTTCAGTTTTATCGTTGTTTAATTGAAGGAAATTTTGGCACATCCAATCATTGATTTGTTCAATGCACTTACTCAGTGCCTGTATTGGACTGTAGTCTCCTGGTGATATGGTTATGTAAATTTGTGTGTCGTCTGCATAATTATGGTAGCATAATTTGTTCTTATTCATAATCTGAGCTAGTGGGAGCATGTAGATGTTAAATAGAAGAGGGCCAAGAATGGAACCTTGGGGGACCCCGCATGTAATATTTGTCCGCTCAGATGTGAAATTGCCTATTGACACATAGTAGTCTCTATCCTTTAAGTAGGATTCAAACCAGCTTAGTACAGTTCCCGAAAGTCCAACCCAGTTTGCTAGTCGATCTAGTAATATGCTGTGGTCAACTGTGTCAAAAGCGGCACTGAGATCCAGTAAAACTAAGACAGAACTTTTGCCACTGTCTGTGTTTAAATGGATGTCATTGAGGACCTTAACCAGAGCAGTCTCAGTACTGTGGTGTTGTCGAAATCCTGACTGGAAGACATCAAAGCAGTTATTCATTGCTAAGTAGTTATTTAGCTGTTGATAAACAGCTTTTTCAATGATTTTACTTAAAAATGGTAGGTTAGATATGGGCCTATAATTTTTCATGAGTGATGTATCTAGATTGTTCTTTTTTAAGAGTGGCTTGATGACTGCTGTTTTCAGGGCCTGTGGGAATACACCTGTCTGAAGGGACATATTGACAATTTGTAGAACATCTGAGGCCATACAGCTAAAAACAGTTTTAAAGAAGCCTGTGGGCAGAATGTCAAGGCAACAGGATGAGGAGTTCAGGTGTTGTATAATGTCCTCCAGGTTTTTGTGGTTTATAAGATAAAATTCTGTCATTGCATTTGAATTGATTTTAAGAGGGAACACATATGTTGAACTTGGTATTGATGCAGTGACAGCTTGTCTAATTTTGTGAATTTTCTCAGTAAAGAAGGAGGCAAATTCATTGCAGGCCCTCGTGGAAAGATGCTCAGACGCTACTGGCACAGGAGGGTTTGTTAATCTGTCGACAGTAGCAAACAGGGCACGTGCATTGTTGTTGTTTTTGGTGATGATGTCAGAAAAGAAAGAATGCCTTGCATTTCTCAGTTCTGAGTTAAACGTGCACAGTTTCTCTTTGAAGATGTCATAATGAACCTGGAGATTTGTTTTTCGCCACCTGCGTTCTGCTTTACGGCACTCTCTTCTTTCTATTCTGACCTGCGGGGCATTTCTCCAAGGAGATCTTTTCTTACCAGAGACAACCTTCATCTTAGTGGCCGCAATAGCATCTATAACACTTGTAAGTTTGCCGTTAAAGTTGTCTAAGAGCTCCTTAACTGAGTTACAGGGGAGGGGTGGTATCGAAGAAAATGCTTGAATGAATGTTTCACTGGTATTTTCTGTAATATACCGCTTTTTGATTACTTTTGACTGATCAATTGTGTGAACAGACATTGTACTCTCAAAAAATAAACAGGAATGGTCCGTGAGGGGACCCATATCTGCCACTGTTATGTCTGAAATGTTCATTCCTCTGGAAATGATAAGGTCCAGCGTGTGCCCTTTGTTATGAGTTGGTTTGTCAACATGCTGATTTAGTCCAAAGTTGTCAAGGACACAGCACAGTTCTTTCGCACATCTGTCCTCTGGTTTGTCAGTATGAATATTGAAATCTCCGACGATTAATACACAGTCAAACTCAGTACAGATTACAGACAGCAGTTCAGTAAGTTCATCAAAAAAGCTTGCATTGTATTGTGGTGGCCGGTAGATATTGATGAAAATAGCTCTAGAGGCTGAATTTAACTGTAGAGCCACATACTCAAATGAATCAAAATTTCCATAAGACATCTTTTTGCATTGTAGAGATTCTTTAAACAGAATAGCAACCCCCCCTCCTTTTTTATGCACTCTGGATTCACTCACAAAATTGTAATTTGCGGGGGCGGACTCTATAAGAACAGCTGAGCTGTTATCTTGGTCTAACCAAGTTTCAGTTAAAAACATAAAATTAAGATTGTGCCTAGTAATAAGATCATTAATTAAAAATGTTTTACCTGCCAAGGATCTGATGTTTAATAAAGCTAAATTTAGTGTGTTCGAAGCATTGTCAGCCCGATTTATTTCAGCACACTGTGGCTGAAGAGGAATGCTTATCAGATTTGATACATTTACAGGATTTAAGAGTTTCCTGTTACTTGAGATACACTTTGAGAAACAGGGCCCCAGCTTATCCTGTGAGTCGTAGGCGTTAACTAAGTAGCCGCGGCCCGGCACATATCAACAAGTGCTGACATCATCAGTCTCCCTAGCCTGATGATGAAGACGTCGCGGTGGGATCAGAGGGGGTTTGCGTGGCGGGGTGAAGAGCCGGGCGCTGTGGCTTAGATTGGCGAGTTGAGGGGGACGTTGACTGCTGGGGGTACATATGATTTCCTTAAATCCCAGATCAGGAGAGGATGGAGAAAGGGTGGTTGTAGGAGAGAAACGAGGAGAGAGAGGTCGGCTTGGTGTTGACCTGCGTGGTCCAGGGGAGACGGGGATGGGTGGAGCCCCCTCCTCTCTGCCCTGATATCTCTCCTGGTCTGAGCTGTCATCTGGGGCCGGCAGTTGTCCTTCGGCGCTGCTGCTACGCTGTGTTATCTTCTTCTCCAGGGCCTTGTCCTTGGCACGAACAGATTGGTGACGTAGGACGTACATCACGTTGGATGTGAATAGTTTGACTCCAGCCTTATTTAGACAAAGTCCATCTGTCTTAAAAAGCTGCTTGCGGTTCCAGAAAATGTTAAAATTGTCAATAAAATGCACTGAGTGGTCAGGGCACACAGTTGAAAGCCATGTGTTCAGTGCTAACAGTCTAGTGAATCGCTCAGGTCCTCTTCTGATTGGTGGCAGAGGACCACTGATAAACACCTCAGCATTCAGTGAGCTGACCGTGTTCAGGAGATTCTTAAAGTCCTGTTTCAACATTTCAGACTCTTGTTTTACAACATCATTTGATCCGATGTGCAGAATGATGTTCTTTACAGTTGTGTGTGCAGCTGCAATTTCCAGGATTCTCTCTTCTAGGTCCGACACCATATCATTTGGAAAGCAGAGTACTTTGGTATCAACACTAAACATGCTTTTCATATCTCTAACAGAAAAGTCTCCAACTATCAGGGTTTCAGGCCTGGTCGTTAGCTTGGTTAGCCCGGTTGTTAGCTCTCTCTGTGGCTCTTGGCTTTCGGGCCTTACCTTGTTGTGTGAAGGCGCTATGCTATCTTGGTCATCAGAGGGAAATCCAGGGACTTGCATCAGTGGAGTAAACCGGTTCGACACTTGCACACTTGTTTGCTGTGGAAGCACGGGGGTTGAGGAGGCACCGTGCCTGAGTGATAACGCAGGCCAGCCATCCAGATCAGTCATCTCATGGTGCTCGGCCCTGCCGGTTATCCGTCCTCCCTTTTCCAATCTCTTTGGCCTTCCACCAAGACGATTCCAGGGAGGGTTATCACTAACCTGGACACGGCCCTTTTGTTTCTTCATAGCCTTGTCGGTGCTAGTTAGCTGTGCGTTAGCTCGATCTTGTCCACTGTTTAAAGTCACTGATAGAGTGGTGTCGTTCCCACATAGTCCATTCACATCAATGTTCATTTCTATTCGATTCATTTTTGTTTCCAGTGCTGTAATCCTCTGTAGGAGTGTTTGATAGTCCTCGTTAGATAAGGGAGGCATCTTGCTGCTAATTAGCTTTAGCTGAGCGCCTCGCTTCCAGTCACCACAGGCTTGTCCTGTTGTTAGGCCCCCCCTCACGTTCTATTGAGAAGGTCGTAAAAGTGTCCAAAAATGCCTGTAGTATCTATAAAAGTAAAAATAAATTACAGTCCCTTTGATTTGTATATATCCAGGACCTGCTGCTAAATTTATTATCGAGGAAAAATAAGAATGTAAGCAAAAAGTGCAAGAGGAGGAGAGAGCAAGCAGAAAAGCGTCTGCACAGTAGGAAAGCAGGAAGCAGTGAATATGATGTAGGGGAGAAATACAAAAGCAAGTTAAAAACAACAGCATTAGTAGCTCTGTCTAAGGGGCTCCATGAGGGGCCTTGAAGGCCCCCACACGCATACAGAAATGAGCTTTTAATGTTTGAATTCTAAATTGTTCATAAAAAGTAGCCATCCACTCCTTATCTGTTGAAATGGGCCCCTCCATCATAGAACATGGGTCTGCAGACCAATCTACTGTACTGTTTTTACATTTGCAGAGTTCTGCCTGTTTAAGAAAAATCTGAAAAATAATGTTCCTTCTGCATCTCAGGATTTGAGATAGCCTCTCAAATTTCCTCTCAAAGTGCACCAGATTGATGCATTTTACTTTAAAAAGGTAAAAAAAAAATCCGGGGGGGCATGCCACCGGACCCCCCAACAAGGTACAAGGTCCCTCCAAAAGTTTCCCAAAATCCTGTGGAAAACACTGACTTCCATAATATGTTTTTGCCATTAATTGCATGTATCTGTGTGGAAAAGTCATCGCACCTGACTGGATAGGGAGGATAGGGGGGCCATTTAAGAGTTTGTGCCCAGGGGCCCATTATCTCATAATCCGTCTATGTCCATGAGTCGTCACTTTTGTTTGCTAGCAGCCTCGTCTCGAGCATACTCCTCCTGTCACTCTTCTTCTTCGTCTCTTTTCATCTAGCTTCGTATCACTCCGCTAACCCCTTCCCCTCCTACTCCTGATAGTATATAAAATGAATGTAGCATCCGGGCTGACCTCAGTTATTCCAACTGCGTCCAATTGTCTCCCGATAACTTCCACGCTACGAAGACTCCTAAGTTATGACTTACCAAAGTTGTTTACCTCTATAGTCGTGGTTCCCGAACGGTCTCTTAGGAGAAACACTCCTTACATCGCTCGTAGACGGCGCTGTCCAGAAAGAAAGTGCTGAAATCGATTGCTCAGAGTTCGATTTTCCATTTCATGCGCAGGTGCATGACAGCACTAGGCTATATTATGAAACGTATTGCAGTCTTTGCGAATAAAAGATTGCTAGAAATCCTTTTAGGCCGAAACATTTATTTAACACTAGAAGCGCCAGCGTTCTCTTTATAGGCTGCCTAATCAAATCTACCCGTGCATTTCTACTGTAATATGAAGCCATAAATTAGTTTGTTAAATCATCATCTGAGTTTTGGACCTCTTGTTTTTAAGTATTTTTAAGAACACCATTCACGTTTCGTGGTGGGTCAGTAATGAAACTGAAGGAAGATAGGCTATAATATCACCAATACACTATAGGCCTATCAATGAAAACAGCACCAGATCCAGACGAGCCGCGGTGTGGAACAGTGCGGAGGTTCTAGTGTTAACCATGGTCGAACATACTACCATAGCCTATACTGATTTAAAAACAGATATAGAAAATATAGAAACAGCGGAGGAGATTAAGATTGTTTCCAGCAATTATTTTCTTCTTGAATGACTTTAAACCATTGGTGAAACACAACACTGGCAATGTGGTAGTTCCATGCGCAACAGAGATTTCTGGGACACTGTACAGTGGCGGCGACAAAGTGTCAGGAGCTGAAACATCACTACGGTAGAGCTAAGAAGTCTCTAATGGCGCTCCAGACCAACCTTACCAACGTATAAAAGAGATTCGAAGCTAAGAACGTTTTGGAAAACACGCAAAATGTTAAGTAGGAACTATAAGTAGGGGTTACGAATGACGTAGCGTTAAGAAGGCTTCGGGAAACCTGGCCCTCGCCTATGCGCGTTGCCATCTTGTCAGATTTTTTCTCACTCATTTCCTCTTACTGAAAAAGGGCATTGATGTGACGTCGAGGGGAGGGAGATACGCCCATCTAGCTGACGTATACCTCTGAGGCGAAGTGGGGGTCAGCGGGCGGCTAACTGTCACCCTAATTATTAGTACATTTTAACCTCCAATAGTTTAAAAACTAGAGTAATCCAAAAGATTCACCCCCCTCAGTGGTCAAGATATGACCTAACCATACAGACTAGAATAGTTTGTTTGACCAGGCCGTAAATAGGTTTAATAATGCTGTGAAAACGGCATATTTAACAAGGGCGTCAATGAGAAATTGTTCTGTTTTGGTACCACCTGTTAGTGGCCACTTAGTGAACTTATTTTTTGTCACTTCCGCATCGGGTGCTGGTAGAACTCGCTGTGGTTGGGGCTTGGTAAATGCAGCCTATTTCCAGCACTATTTTCCAATCGTAAAATGACAAAATATTGGCCGCGACCATCGAATTCTCATTCTTTTGAGCCCGCGAAAATAAAATAGCTTTGTTTCTACTTTAAACCATCGTCTCTCCGGGTCTATTTGCATGAAACACAAGACTGGCATATAGTTTCAAGTCAGTACTTTCGACAGACGCCGTCGGCATCCCATCCTGCATAGGATTTATAAATGTAATCTTCCAACTCCTGTGACGCTCTAGAGCGTCATTTCACGTGCCGATCACGTGGTCACGTTCGAGCTGACGCAGCATAAAACTGCAGCGAGGACAACAGGCCCCCAGGAGCAGTGCCTTCTTCCTCAAGCCAGCAGTTGTTCCCGCTGAAACTTTTATGCTGCATCGGCTCAAACGTGATCGGCACGTGAAATGACGCTCGAGATTAGAGCGTCAGGCAAGTCGTAAGTTTACGGTTTTAAATCCTATGTAGGGATGACGGGGAAAAGTGTGTGCCTTGTTTTGTTTTAATGATTGTTTGATTGATCATACCAACTGAAAACCAACGAGAGGCCAGTGTAAGGTAGGGGAGACCAGGGATAGTAGGTACACTTTTTACTTTAGTGAGAATTGCTCATCACCTAAACATCTTTCAATAGTCAATAGTCACATTGAATTGAAGCTTAAGGTGTTGGCTTGAAATGTGAACCCCTCACTTTTTCTAACTTGTAATAAAGAAGAGATAAATCATCAAAGACACCTTTACACATTGGGGTTGGTTGTCACACACTATGGGGTTGTTTGTCACAATGTTATCTTAATGGGAATAATCTTAAAAAGAATGCAAGAAAGCAGAACTACATTTGAAAGTTTAATTGCATTGTCAAGTTGACAAATAGGCCTATATAACTTACTGTTGCCTTGGCAGCTGGTTTAGTTTGGGATGCACTGGGTTGTTTTGATTTTGTTGCTCTTTTTTCTTTTGCATGCTTGCTGCCTTTTCCTGCTCTATTCTTTCCTTCTATGGGGTGTCAGTGAGGGTACAGCTTGACAATTTCTTTCGTTATTGGGTTCCTTTCCTGGCTGCAGCCTTTGGATAACATGTGACAACCAACCCCCCAAAAAATGTGACGACCTACCCCAACTTGAATTTCTTGCTGTTGTTTTGTTATAAACCCATTGTGTAAAAGCCTAGAAGAATAATACTGAGGAGCTAAATATTTTCAATTTGACATGAAAAACACAAACAGTCCTCTCACCTCAAATTCAGCAGTCTAACTCCAAGGAAGACTATGTAGGTGACCTCTGATCCCAATTCTGGATATTTACATACCAACATTTCACAGACACAACTTCTGATTCCGAGATATAACGATTGTGACAACTAACCCGTGTGACATATAACCCCGTTCTCCCCTACAGCAGAGAGCGTAACGTTTGGCCCAAACCTCTGTGGCAGAATAAAAGACAGTAAAGCAAAATCATTGAAGGGCTGTTATGACCCATTGACCTATTGAACGTTGTGTGTTTGCAGCAACAAATATTGAGGAGGTGAATTAACTAGTGGGGTTTTAATCCATGGCTTTGTCTGTCTGCATGTCTGTCTGTCTGCAGTGGAGGGGATGAAGGTGGTGGAGATCGAGAAATGTCGCAAAGATATCAAGCATTTGCGGGAGGAAATGGCATCCAGAAACAACAGGTAAGCAATAACAGAAGCAATTCTGTGCTTCATTATATCTGTATCTCTTCGGTCCTTTTTATCTGTCCAGGTGAATAAACACAAAGGGGAGCCTTATCTACAGAGTCATAAACTGTCATGGGACAGCTGATCCTGTTTTAAAGACCTGCTTGTTGGAATCAGCTCCTGTGTTGTAAGGAGATATGCTTGACTGTTAAGCTTGGTGTACACTCACCGGCCACTTTATTAGGTACACCTGTTCAATGGCTTATAAAAACAAAAAGCTAATCAGCCAATCACATGGCAGCAATTTAATGCATTAGACGTGGTCAAGACAATGTACTGAAATCAAACCGAGCATCAGAATGGGGAAGAAAGGGGGTTAGGGTGACTTTGAACATGGCAAGGTTGATGGTGCACGGCAGGATGGACCCATACTTTCATGTTGTTTACGCCAAATTCTGATCCTGCCATCTGAATGTCGCAACTGAAATCGAGACTTATCAGACCAGGCATGATTTTTCAATCTGCTATTGTCCAATATTGATGATCCTGTGAGAATTTTAGCCTCATTTT
This sequence comes from Hyperoplus immaculatus, assembly GCA_949357725.1. Lineage (NCBI taxonomy): Eukaryota > Metazoa > Chordata > Actinopteri > Uranoscopiformes > Ammodytidae > Hyperoplus > Hyperoplus immaculatus. Next base: position 1,231,780 of record OX442361.1, read on the forward strand.
CCTGTTTTTAGCTGACAGGAGTTGCACCCGGTGGGGTCTTCTGTTGCTGTAGCCCATCTGCTTCAAGGTTGGTCGTGTTTTGCATACCCTGGTTGTAACGAGTGGTTATTTGAGTAACTTTTGCCTCTCTATCATCTCAAACCAGTATGCCCATCCTCCACTGACCTCTGACTTCAGCAAGGCATTTTACGTCCACACAAATGCCGCTCACTGGATATTTTTTCTTTTTTGGACCATTCTCTGTAAACCCTAGAGATGGTTGAAATGAAAATCCTAGTAGATCAGCAGTTTCTGAAATACTCATACCAGCCCTCCTGGCACGCTCAACATTGCCATGTTCAAAGTCACTTAAAACCCCTATCTTCCCCATTCTGTTGCTCGGTTTCAACCTCAATAAATTGTCCCGTCCAGGTCTACATGCCTAAATGCCTTCAGTTGCTGACATGTGATTGGCTGATAAGTTATATGTATTAAAAAGAAAATGAACCGCTGTACCTAATAAAGTGGCCGGTGAGTGTAAATTCATCATACATAGAAGGGCCGTAACGATACAAAACTCACGATTCGATTTGTATCACGATTTTTGGCCCAAGATTCGATACATACAACGATTTTTGAAATTTGAAAAGCATTTTATTTAAATAACATTTATTATAACATTTAACTTAATGTAACATTTAATAACAAATAACCTGAACAGATTTGAACTCTGTAACAAAATAATGTTAACTGAAAAAAAAAAAAATTTAACTGTGCTGTAAACCAAAAATCAAGTTAGAAAACAAATAAACACTTAAGAGCTACAGCTTCCTTCACCAAACCTTTATCCAAAACTTAAGCCTAAGAGAAAAAAGAAAAGGAAGAAAATTGCGATTCTTCCTTCTCACACCGCGATGTGGGATCGTGGCTCTGTGTATAGCCCTAATGTATAGCTGGTGGTTTTGCATTAGTATCCGTATTGGTTGTTGCATTATTGATACTGCTAAATCAGTTGTTTGATTAATGAATAAATCAGAACATTACCCTCCCAAAAAAAAATAACTTCTGTGAACCAGGTTAACTAGAAAAGTAGCTCTTTGGCAAAGACATGAGGCTGTGTCCTGCTGAACAACTTATGCTGGGCATAAACTACACAACTTTTCACGCGATTTGACAGTCGCAGACAGGTCTGCCAAGTTTCACAAAAAGTTTGGAGTGAGATTTTTCGGCCGAGGGACCCAAAACCGTGTCCTCTCTCCCACCCAATCATTTTTGCTAGTGTCCTGTGAGTTTATATATTGTTCATAATAAATCAGAAATAAAGACAATTGGAAAATGTGATAACACATCAAAAATCTTATTAAAATAAACAAATTCATGAATTGCAAAGTCGTAGGACAGGTCTAAATTAAACATTGGGTGTGGACATATTATAAGTGGGGGTCTGTTTTTGAGCATTAAACACTTAATTTCCTGCATTCTGGTGAATTTTTATGAAGCAATGTGTGCCTTTTCTGCACTAATTTTTATGTAAAGTAAAAGAGAACATTCATTAAAAGAAAGTTAAAAAAAAAAAAAAAAAAGAGAACATTCACGGTTTTGCTGACACAAATTGAATTGAATAGCCTACAATGCATGTGTAGTGCTTTCAAATATCTCCTGTAGCCTATTGTTAAAACATTTGGTTAAACTGTAATAAAGGTAATTATTCTATATCATGTCTACTATTGTGGGTTGAGTGGCTGGTGGTATTTTACTAGCAGCATTAAGGTACGAACACACTGCACATCGCCGCGCGGCGAGTTTCAATAGAAAGTCAATGTATTTCGAGCGCCGCCGCGCGAACCGGCGGCCGGCGGAGAGCGGATCACGCGGCGCGGCCAGGGGCGGCGCGAATGGGGCCGCAGAAGTTGAAAATATTGAACTTTTGGCCGCCGGCCGCGCCGCGATAGCCAATCACCGTTGAGCTCCTCCCGACGTCACTCGGGTGAGTCTGCTGAGCTACAAGACACGTGAAACCTGGCTGGCGGTGCAGTCGGGAAAGGAGGGATGAAGGGAAAAAAGAAGGAAAAGACAGACACAGAGCGAGAGAGAGAGAGAGCGAGAGCGAGAGAGAGAGAGAGAGAGAGAGAGAGAGAGAGAAAGTCGATAAAATGTATGACAGCAGTTTAATGAGACACCTTTTAGTAAAAGGAGCAAGGAATAGACTCACATTATAGAAGAGAGAAGGAGAGAAAGCCAGGGAAGATGTACTGCAGATGAGTGAATATGCAGAGACAATGCAAACTAAATACGACAACTGACACTTCCAAACATTTCCCTAAACATCAGAAAATCTGTTTGGGTTTTCTCTACATGTTGATATGGCGTGAGTGTGTATGCACGGCCATGGATACGTGCGTGTGTGTGTGTGGGCGCATGTGTGGGTGTGTGTGTTTACGAAGCTTGGGTGGCAGGTGGCGGGGAGAAATGTGTGAGAGGTGCAGTGAGACCAATACAATGAATACAAGGGCCGATGGCAGAGATGATGAAGGCAGAATACTTCAGAGACGCTCCCAACAAAAACAAATCAGTGAGGAGGACGACGATGATGAGAGAGATGTAAATAGCGGGAAGAAACTGGGCGTGCACATTCAATGAGTCATCAGGCGGCGGCCGGCGGCGGACACAAATGAGACACAAATGAGCCAAAATTATCACGCGGCGCGGAACCTGCGATTCGCGCGGCCAACCGCCGCGCCGTGCAGTGTGTTGGCACCTTTAGGCTTTATTCAAAGAAGAAAAAAATTAGGGAACAGTTCAACATCAATGCAAACTGCTAGGGGTGTAACGATACACGTATTTGTACCGTACCGTGACGGTACAGGCACGTATTTGGTGTTACAGAGGTGGACCGCGGTCCGTTTGTGGCGAGTGTACAGGCTTGTTTTGCGGTGTGGAACTTAAAACTTGTCGTCGGAGTTCCCCCCGGACCATTTAGCCTCCGGCTCGGCTCGCACATGCGCAGTAGCAGCCAGCGATCGAGAGTATATTAGCTCCATGGTGAGCTGAGCATGAGGGTCAGGCAGTGTTAGCAACTTAACCGCTATATTCGACTTTTCAGACCCCTCTGGTGACTTTTTTTCCAAAAAAAGCCACAAGCGAACAATCTAGCTACTTTTACTGGTGTTATTGGTGACTTTTAGAGACCCTGTCGCTAAAGCATGTATCGCTCTTAACACTTCTAAACGAGCAGCGGGTGCTCAACGGCCACTCCCCCCCTTCCCAGAGCACTGACAGGCGGCCGAGTCCTCACGCAGCAGTCCCTCCCAGCTGCAGTCAGAGCAAGAGATACACACCTCTCCGCTCTAGTGTTCCGTTTGCATCACTATTAGCAGTTGTAGCAGCGTTCCCCCCTCTTTTACAGTCTATGAGTAGTGCAAATCAAAATGTTATACAGTGCTTTCGAACAGAGAGCGAACTGCATGGCGAAAGACAACAGGAAACCGGAGCGCGCAGGCGCCCCCCTGTCATTCAAATCCCGTTTGAGGGATAACTTCGGATTCCAGGTGAACTATGAAAACAGTGATAGACGTGTGGAACAATGTCGGCACACAGGTTATTGTTTCACCGCGATCGCTTGTGTAGGAGGCAACACGTCGAACATGCATGCGCATACTATCACCATTACTGTGAAGAAAAACGAGCTGGGCAAAACCCAGACACTATTTTCTTTTTTATACTGAACATAAACAAGCTGTCATTCAATTAATGCAGCAGTAGCACTTTTATTTGATAATTGTTATATTTATAAGAGCACTTTAGAGGTTAAGAGAGCTACAGCAATATTTTCTTTTTTTAAAGTCAAAAAGACCCTTAAAGATGACATACCCTTTGTTTATACCAGCTTACAGAGCCTGCTGAGCATTAACACTATATTTTTTCATTGCAATTTTAGTTTATGCTGCACCTACACTAGTATTTGATAAGTATTTTATTTATTGGAGAATTGCATGTGTTATGTATTTTATTTGTATGTTATATACTGTCAGCTAGTTACTGACAGCTAAAGCTGTTCATTCTCCGTTAACTATGAACCGTACCGTAACGTGACTTCAAAACCGAGGTACGTACCGAACCGTGACTTTAGTGTACCGTTACACCCCTACAAACTGCTAGGCTAAAATAAAACATCTGGGTTACTTGGTCCCTCCTCTTAGGCTACCTTGATTTGTGTTATGAAAAGTGCTATAAATGTGCAATACATAGGCTAGTTCATTACACAGAAGAATAAAAGCATTTGTATTGACGGATGAGTCATTTGTTACTTTGCAAACCTAATTTTCAAACTAAATTACCAAAAACAATATACAAAACGATCCAAAGATCTTCTGAATTTACTTGTGTGAAATTGAAGGGTTAATAAGTTTGATGCACGCGCGCTCACCGGCCGGCGGGGACACAATTCTTATCAGCGGTAACTTGGCAGGCTATCAACACACACCTCGGAAGAGAAGGTGCGGGTGGGGGGGGACTCGCCTCCCTCTTCGAATGCACAGTGCACATCAAAGCATAACGTTAATGCGTGTTCAGAAAGAGGAAGTCACGGCACTCTTAGCTTTTCAAAATAAGAAATTGAAAATAAAAGTCCCGCAAAACAAATGTTATTTTGGGGATTAATTTCTCCGCATGAGAAATTTGACGTGTGGCGTGTGAGAGTGTGAACTGGTTGATTTGCGTGTGTCTCACGGCCAAAGAGTGAGACTTGGCAGCTATGGTCGCAGACAAACTTCCAATGTCGGACTGAAATCACGGGAGTCGTGCTGGAGTTGTGGCGCACGCCCGTAATCTCAGTCGTTCGGTGTGAGGTGGTCTTCCGACCCAATTTCAGCCAGTCTTCTCCCCGTCTTGACGTTCTGACATTATCAAACAGGTTTGATATTATCGTTAGTCTTAAGTGGTTGGCTCAAGCGAAATGACGTGAACACTGTCACACTCTCTCCAGCACCAAACACGACGCAGGAGGAGCGGCATTAGTTGCGACCTGTGTCCGCCTTTGAGGCACTTTTTTCGGACACTTTTACGTAGCAGCGTTGGCTGGAGAACCAGGCTGACATGCGCAACCTTAACACTGTAGTGGGTCAAACCTACGGACAACTCTGTGCCGCCACCCTGTGTCCAAAACACTGCGGTGCGCCCTCACCTTTTCAGGTGGCCGTTTTAAGCGCCAGATTGAAACACGGGTGAAGGACCCCTGCGTCATATAAAAGCGCCCCCACGGCGTCTTGTTCCCCCTCTATGTTCGGCACTCAGCTGATTAATATAGAGACAAGCAGCGTTGTACAACCTACAGGATTTTCTTCCATCCTGAAAACAGCCACCACGTTTTTCTACAAAAGCTTTCACCAAGCGGCCGTGGTGATTTCCAGAATAAAAGTTTTTGTTAACGTTCCCAGTGTTTCCCGCACGTTCACTCAGCAGCGGCGAACGTGCGCCGCTTCTATAAAAATCCTTCTCCTCCGCATTTTCTATTTTTCTTTTTGTACATAGCTCCTTTTAGAAAATGGGCAGCGCGTAACGTAAATTGCGCAGCACATCATCATGTAGCCAACATCTAAGAAGAAGAATAACCTAACAGCGAGTGTGGCAGTTGTTGGCAGTAGTAGCCTACACGGTTGCAAAGTTACATTGATTCCAGCAGCGAGTGAAGCGGAAGAGCGAAGTGTAGCGGAGGAAACTGGTGAATGTAGCTTACCGCGCTGATTTGCTTGTATCACTGGTTTCACTTCAGAGGTGTCGGCCAGAACACCACTTATGGCCAAAAACGTCAGATTATAAGCATGAGACTAGGAGAGGAGGAGTTGGGTTTATCCGCTCTTTATTTTCTTCTCTTTCACAGACACAGCAGCACACAGATTGCGGGAAAAGAACAAAGGGTTTGATCCGCTCCTGATGAGACGTTGGAACAGCTGTTATTGCGACCCGCGAATCGCAGCCGTTAAAACATGCATAAAACTATAACTTAGAACAGCAATCTTACTCACACACGGGTGATTCCACAACTCAAACAAAGATGTACAAACTAGAATGATCGCTACATGCACGCTCGCACATCTGACCGAGCGAGAGGAGAAAGGAAACTACTAAAAAGACTCTCCAGTCGACTGACGTCACGGCCCTAACTGACAGCTACCCACAACTTAACACACTTTAAGAAGTATTAAACACTGTAACCTATAACTTTGGGGCCTTTTCTCCACAGAGAGAGAGGGAGAGAGAGTTGTTAAAATGTGTCGCTACATGATCTCCAGTGTTAAAAACCCTCTGAGCCCTATTGTAATTTTATTTTATTTTATCTAGGCTATAAACCGTAACCTCCGTGCCGTTTTTCCTCTAGTAGACTATTGTGTGTGTTTTGTCGCTCTTTTTGGATCACTCAGCCTTTACAGGAGCTTATATCCAGTCAGGAGCTTGTAGCCTAGGTATTTTCGGGAACTGTTAGATCCGATGTTGTTCTTTATTGCCATATAAAATCCGTTTTCATCGCGTATTTTAGTTAGGGATTTATGCTAATCGCCTGGAAGCATGTGGTCAGTAGCATACATGCAGGGAAAAAGCCTATGGACTTTTTAAAAGATTATGAATAGTTTCTATTATGTATAATTTATATTTATTTTAGAATTTTCTCATCACTTTTTGACTCCCAAGACTAAGAAGAAGTGTTTTAAGCAATAACAAGCTTAATCAATGTGCCTTTTTTGTGTCAAATCAATAAATAATTGTGAGATATTTTTAGCTTTTTTACTGTCTAATTGAGAATTTCCTACATTCAAACGACATCACTGCAGCATATATATTCTGATAGTCCAGGTTGTGGCCCAAATAAATGATAGCTTGACAGCTATGCATTATAGGGGTGATGAATGCAATCTTAATAAGAGAATAAATCCAGGCAAACCAAAACATCTCAAAAATGGCTTAGGGCTCAGAGTTTAAAAGGCTGGTACAAGCTCTTAAAGCTGCAGTTGATACTTTCAGCCGTTGGGATCCCAACGGCTGTTTTCCCAACGCTCTACCTGCTGTAGCTCCTCCCTCTGAACGACAGCTATGCGCGTTCATGTGAATTCAGTTACATTGACAGGAGACAAACACCATGTCCGATTCCGAGGTGATTAAACATTAGTAATGATAACTACATACGTACATATTGAGCATACATTTTAATCACAGATATACCATGTATTTTAGCTTAAAATCATTGTAAGTGTGCTGGTAGGCCTAACAAAAGTAGCTGTAACAGCCAGGCAAGATAGCAAACTAATTGTAACAGAGCGGAGAGGTGTGTGTGTATCCCCTACTATCTATGCTCCTGCTCTGACCGCAGCTGGGAGGGGCTGCTCGGGCAGTGTTGCCAACTTAGCGATTTTGTCGCTATATTTAGCTACTTTTCAGCCCCCCTGGCGACTTTTTTTTTCAAAACAGTGACAAGCGACAAATCTAGCTTTTTTTCCTGGTGTAAATGGTGACTTTTTCGCCGACGCAAATATCACTTTTAACGCTTCTCAACAGCAGCGGGAGCCTCCTGGCCCGTCCCCCGTCACTGACAGACGGCCCGGTCATCGCGCAGCAGCCCCTCCCAGCTGCGGTCAGAGCAGGAGATACACCTCTCAGCTCGGGGCTGCTGCGCGAGGAGCGGGCTGTGTGTCAGTGCTCCCGCTGCTCGTTGAGAAGAGATGATACTTGCTTTGGCGAAAAAAGTCACCAATAACACCAGAAAAAAAAGCTAGATTTGTCGCTTGTCGCTGTTTTGAAAAAAAAAGTTGCGAGGTCGGAGAGGTCTTGATGTGACATGGCCGGTGTACTTTTTTTCAAGCTCTCTCCGTCTCCCTTTCAGCAGTTAACTTTTCAATATTCCTCTTTCCTCGTTTTTTTGCTGTCTTAGCGGTGTTAGTTGTTAGTATCCTGGGAATGGTAAATTGAGGGTTCGTTTGTGAAGACATTGCCACTCGCTGTCCGCCGTAATAGCCTTGTACCAAACAGTAGGCTAGTGTCAGACTGCTAGGGTCGTGAACGCTCACGCAACTGACGCATCAACGTCGTTGCCAAGGTCCCACAGCCAATAAGAACGGAGAATCTGACCTCGCTCTGATTGGTCAAAATTAACATGAGCGGTGGCAATTTTGGGGGGCAGCACACAGAGGCAGGGGGGAGCAAAGTGATAAAAAATATTTTCAGACCACTTCACCTACATATAGCTGAATGGCTATTATTAGTTTTGCCAAATATTACAGTAAAAAAACTCTCAACTGCCGCTTTAAGGGATGCACTGTGCACAATGTATATATACATAGTTAAATAATATATATTACATTTGCAGATGAGTCTAAAAAGCTTGGTGAAAAAGAAAGGCAGACGGGGACAATGGAGGAGCTGAGGTTAGTGAAGCAAATTAGGGAAGCAAACTTTCAAGCTATTGAGAATTTTCTTTTGGATTTGAATGCATAATGCTAGGTGATATTATTTGAACATTACAAATACATGTATATAGGGTAATTTGAAGGAAACAAATACGATTTCTAGCATTTCTTACTTGTTGTTTAAGTGCTCAAGTTTATTACAGAAAATACAGGTAGACCAAGTGAGCGAGGAAAGAGAAGTGACAGAGAAGCAAGGAGAACAAGAGAGAGAGGGTGCAGTGGTAGATCCTGAGAGGTGTTTTGCCCATGAATGCAGGAGATTTCATTTTTGAACAATGTGTCTTGTGTAAAAAACAGTGTGTAGTGTTTTGAAAGAAGTGTGTTGGAGAATTTCAAACACAGTGCAAAGCACTTATTGTGTTTGTAGGGTTGGTGCTTTTGTTTAGGGCATGGTCACAAAAGTCAGAGGTTGTGATGCTTTGGGCATAGCAACCACGTTTAGTGTTTAAGCATTAGGCAAAAATCTGTAAATAAATTGTGCAAATTATTTTTGCGTTGTGGCATTTTTTGTTTAAATATTAATTTCTATACAAAAATGTCAAAATCTGTAAATGAAGACACAAAAGGCAAAGTTACAACACCAATAATCCTATCTACAGTAATACACAGGACTGTGTGAATAGGATTTAAGTGCATATTCTCCTCTCAAAGTGCACCAGATTCATGGATTCCAATGTACAGGGTACAAAAAAAGTTCGGCCGGGGGTCATGCCCCCGGACCCCTCTAGAGGGTTCGGGGACCACAGCACCGCTGCTGAAAAAAATCCTGCGGGAAACACTGGTTCCGGTGGAACGTCGAGAGAAGAACCAGGACTCGTTCACGTGGTGGTTACCAGGGGCGTAGCACCAAATTCTGGGCCCCTATAAAAAAAGTCCTGATGGGCCCCCTAAAAAGCGGTCTTACAATACACATGGCTCTCTGAGCCAGACAACTCCACAATATTTTATCTGATGAATGACCAAATCATTACTTTTACTGGTGTTTCCCCCATAATATGTGTTAGCCAAGGTGGTCACTGGGCAGGGTCACAGGAGGCGCGGCGCTAGCGCCGCGGCGAAAATTTTGGGGGTGTTTTGCTCAAAGATGCCAATGCGCACTATAGAAATAAACAACTGTTTATTTGAATACAGATGTGCAATTTTGTTTGCTATGTGCAGGTATAATTTTACAGAGAGTACAAAACACAATTAAAGAAAACTTCTACTGTTTTGGTGCAATACTATGCAGACACACTAAATACAAATAATAGACCATACACTTGTGTAGGCACATCAAGTGCAAATTCAACTTTTTAAAGTTCCTTTATGGATGGGGGGCTGTGGTTATTGTGGACAATAGGCCTTCTGTGATGCGATAGCAGGGCTGTACAGTGCGACAGTTTTGATCGCATTTGCTACTGAAATTGATCACGTGCGATGATGAATACAAGTCCAGTCGCACCAGTGCTAATGAGCAGATGCTGTCTGTTTGAGACACAGAGGAGCTATGCAAAAATACTGCTTAGAGGGCTCTACATTAACACTCTCCAAATGCGGGTGAATGTAGTCTTTAAGTAAGTTATTAAGTCTACCCTCCACTTTGACTGGTGAAAGATGGGTGCTCGGGATCTGTGCTTGTGCGGCGATTATGGCGTCTAACTTCACCAACGGTTAAAACAGGAAGGAGACGACTCTCTTTACATTAACGCAGTCAAGTTAGTGCGTGTGCAAACAGAACATTTCCTGTGCGCCTTCACAATAAAAGTCGGTTACTAGCCAAATGCGAGTTGACTCTTATTTTGAAGCAGGTAAGAACAGGAAGTTAGCTCTTCACAGCCCTGCAGACAACCATGGACCTATAAAGAAAGCAGTCAACAGCAGTAACTATCTATGATTTAAACAAAGATTGACACAACCTATTTAACTTGGCCTAAATTGTATAACTATGTTTACTAATTTATTTAATAGGCTATATGTTCAATGTTTTAAAGTATGGTTTTCAATAAAAGAATGAAATGTTCTAAAAATGTTTGTTATTATTAGCCTAATATAATAATGATATGTTTATAAAAATATATAGGTATAGACATTATTTTTATAGTTCTATGGGGGGGGGGAAATAATTCTGAATCAGCAAAAAAATTGCCATTGGCAGGTTAGACTCTTTTGTCTAAATTGCAATCAGTGCACCCCTATTAATTTTTCTACAATTATTACTGCACACTAGGATATCATATTCATTGAGAATCTCAAATAAAACCAAGATGACATGCTCAAAGGTAATTAGAGCTAAATGCAAGGGTTATGGTCATGCAAGTTTTCGATCATACTTTGTGTGCTACCAAATTTATTTTTGTGCTACTGAATTTTTTTGCTTGCTAGCACCAGTGCTACCACTTTAAAAAATAAGCGTACAGCCCTGGATAGCCTATAATTCATTAATGGTTATTATTAGCCTACTTGCTTGATTTCTTTTTAAATACAGATGTTATTGGTCGTTTTGGAATATGTCTTTCCCAATTTAAAACATAAAACTAAAGCAGCATTGAAAATTCAGAAAATAAATCTTGTTGGCCTACACTAGCATGCTGTTCTACAAATAACTCAATAGTTGAAATAATAAATACAATGTGTTTCCCCTTAAAATGTCTAAATGCATTTCAAAGACAGTAACAGTGTGGCACTTCTTTAAGATAAGATAAGATAAGATAATCCTTTATTAGTCCCTCAGTGGGGAAATTGCGGGAATACAGCAGCCTTGCATACAATAGAGACACATAGTAAAAAAGTAATATAAATAAAATACTATAAAATACAATAAACAGTAGTAAAACAGTAGTAAAACAGTAAGAAGATTTCCAATTAAATATACAGACGGAATAAGAGTATATATACATATAAAGTACTTCAACGTATTTATATTGCACCAGCTGAGTACAATTAAAGTGTCCACAGTGAGTAAAGTGACCATGTGTCCAAAAGTGATGACGTGATCATGGTTTACTGAGAACTCAGTGTGTTGTGCAGCCTGACAGCAGCAGGGAGAAAGGACTTTCGGTACCTCTCCCTCAGACACCGGGGATGAATCAGCCGGTGACTGAAGGAGCTGTGCAGCGCTGCCAGAGTGTCCTGCATTGGGTGGGAGGCGTGGCTTAACATGGACGAGATCTTAGTCATCATCCTCCTGTCCCCCACCACCTCCACGGTATCCAGAGAACGTCCCAGCACGCTGCTGGCCTTCCTCACGAGCTTGTTTAGTCTCCTCCTGTCAGCTGCAGTGATGCTGCTGCACCAGAAGACCACTCCATAAAAGATGGCTGATGCCACCACGGAGTCAAAGAAGGTCTTCAGGAGTGCTCCCTGCACCCCAAAAGACCTCAGTCTCCTCAGCAGAAAGAGTCTGCTCTGACCCTTTTTATATAGTGCGTGTATGTGGTCGGACCAGTCCAGTTTGTTGTTCAAGTGAACACCCAGGTACTTATAAGATTTGACGATCTCAATGTCCAGTCCCTGGATGCTCACCGGTACCGGAGGAGGGCGTTTACCCCGGCGGAAGTCCACCACCAGCTCCTTGGTTTTACTGGAGTTTATCTGGAGGCGGTTTCGCTGGCACCATCCTAAAAAGTCCTGGTTCAGCTCTCTGTATTCCCCGTCGTCATCGGCGGAAATGAGGCCGACGATTGCAGAGTCGTCAGAGAACTTTTGCAGGTGGCAGTTAGCAGAGTTGTGGTTGAAGTCCGATGTGTATATGGAGAAGAGGAATGGAGCCAGAACGGTTCCTTGTGGGACTCCCGTGCTGCAGAACACCCGATCTGACTCACACTCCCGTATCCGCACATACTGTGGACGGTTGGTGAGATAGTCCAGGATCCATGCAGTCAGGTGGTGGTCCACCCCGATCTGCTCCAGCTTGTCCCTCAGAAGTAAAGGCTGGATGGTGTTGAAGGCGCTGGAGAAGTCGTAAAACATGACTCTCACAGTGCTTCCAGCCTTTTCCAGGTGAGAGAGGCATCTCTGCAGCAGGAAGATGACGGCGTCATCCACCCCGATGCCAGACTGGTAGGCGAACTGAAGTGGGTCCAGGGATGAGCTCACCAGGGGGCGGAGATGGGCAAGGACCAGCCTCTCCAGGGTCTTCATTAGGTGGGCTGTCAACGCCACCGGCCGGTAGCTGTTGAGGTCCTTGGGCCGCGGGGTCTTTGGTACCGGTACCACGCAGGACGTCTTCCACAGCTCTGGTACTTTCCCCAGCCTCAAGCTCAAGTTGAAGATGAGCTCCGCTATCCCGCACTGTAATGACTTGGCGTGGGGGGAGGGGGGTTTGGGGCACAGGTGCGGACCCAGGGGTGTGTTAAAGTTATCCCCGGAGGGATAACCACAAAATCGCACAAGCGACTCCAGGGGAGGGGGGAGAAAACAAAAAGCACAAGGCTACCTTTTAATAACCAAACTAAAGTCAGAACCAAACCACTGCTGCCAAGCAGCTGAACGAAAGACAAAAACTTGAACAATTCTTTTTTTCTAACTCAGAGGGCACTCAGAGTGAACCTCTCACCATCACATATAGGCCTTTCACACCGCCGCAAAATCGGTGCTAGTTCTGGGCTAGTTCGGAGTTAGAGCCAGTGTTTTGGTTTCACACCGCCAGAAAGCCTGCTCCGGGCCGTAAAAACCGGTTCAACTCATACCCCAGGATTGAGCAGGGTTTGAAGTGAACCGCTTGCGCCAGCGGCCGGGGGGAGGGATTATCCTGACCAACCAGACCAACTAAAACCTCATGCCCGCCATGTTTAAAAACACCGCTACTACGAGACGTAAACATAACATAACTACCGAACGTAGCGATCAAATTGACCGGCGAGAATACGCTGTATGGGTCCTGTTTGGTTAAGAAAGCAAAGCGAAAGCTAACACGTGTAAAAATAAGACGTATTCGCCGCTGTTGTTGTGCTTAAAGCTAGCAGTAGCTTTAGCGTTAGCCACAAGAGCAGCGCCGTCGGGCGACGTACACACACGTTTACAGTGACGTCATGACGTTGCTCTCTTTCCGGCTCCATGGCTGTCTCCGGTCGATGTGAAACCAACCGGTTCATAACTGGGATAAGGCTGTAACCAGTTTTGAACTGACCCCAACACCAGCCTGGAACTGACTCTTGGTTCATTTTGGTGTGAAAGGCCTAATAGAGCAAACAATGAGCAGCACAGAGCACTGGGGTCTCAGGGCAGATATAACCTCTTCACACCTGGGCTCAATCAGCCAATCAGTGCACACACACCTGATTGCAGTCAGTGAATCAGTCACCGTTCTCACGGAGGCGAAACACTCCGTCTCCTCACACCGCACAGCTGGTCTGCGCAGGATTTGAGGAGCCTTGAGCTGATGCCGTCTGGACCCGTGGCCTTCCTCACCTTGATCCTCCTCATTTCCTTCCTCACCTGGTGGAGGGACACTCTGGGGGGTGGGGTGCTGTGAGGTGTTGGAGTGGGGGCGGGTTGCTGGTTGAAGAATGCTGAGTATGAGAGGTGTGAAGGGGAGCCGAGTGCTGTGGAAGGGGGGGAGATAGAGGGGGGGCAGTAGTCCACAGGGGGTGCAGATGATGGGGGTTGCAGCAGCAGGGAGGTCTGGGTGGGGGGAGGGGTGGATGGCTGGTCAAATCTATTAAAAAATAAATTCAAATCATTCACCCACTTTTGGTCCCCCTCAGGCTGTTGGTTGGGCCCCTTGAACCCAGAAATGGCCTTGAGGCCCTTCCAGACCCCGACGAGAAACTTACTGAAACTTGCAGGGGCCATCACTCTCATGTATTCATCAGATTTTTCTTTGCGCTGTCTGAGCTGATAGATAGTTTGTGTTGCCACAGTGATGTGGAGTCTTAAACTGTTCTAGCTTTGCCAGCACTTATTTCTGTACAGCTAAATATCCCCATAGAAACATCGCTGCGTTTGTTTTCGCCACCAGTTCAATTCAATGTTGGCTTACTCCTGCTTACTCTCTCGCACACATGCCTTAGTCATGCGCAGGCCCCTGATCTCCTTGCAAGGGTCAGGGGCCTATCACGAGCCAGTCAATTATTTCTTTTTTTGGAATGGCATTGTTCAGGGCCTTCGAAGATCGGGGCCCCACATTTAGCTTGTTAAAAAAAAAAAAAAAAAAAAATTTTTTTTTTTTCTTTTTTATGGGCCCCCCTCTGCCTTGGGCCCCCCCCCCCCACGACTGTATCACTTTTCTACCCAGTCCGTCGGCCCTGACCAGTCCCATCCTTTCTAAGAAACATAAAATTAAAGCTTAAGCCTTTTTATTTAGGATTTCAGTTTTCACGCTCAGCTGGAAAACAACAAAGTAGCTGAGTAAAAAAAAACCTTCTACGATAGAGAAGACTGTGATTAAATAAAAAGATAAAAACAAAAAGAAGGAACGATCTAGACTATAAGAAAGTAAAGGCAAAATATAAAAAGTTAAAGTTTTAAACTCAAAGAGCACACGCACCAGCTGTGTCTTCAGAGGTTAGCTCAGAGTGTGTAGAAGGAAGGAAGGATAGACGCCATAAACTAGGGCCACTACTTTTAGGGCTACAATATGGTTTCCTGTATTTCATCTAAGGTGTGAATTCCCAGGCACGGTCTGTGGGAACCTGAAAAAGTTTTCTACCCACCTACTTCTACTCTTCACACTCTGAGATCAGAACAAATGTACAAATGTATTAAACATCTAAATAAAATAAAAATAAGAAATCGGTCCCCGGGGCAGACAATATTCCACACGGCATTGTGTAATGTATATTGAGCTAAAAAGGGTTCAACACTGAATCAAGGAAAAATGGGATAAGGTGTCTCCACTTTATTTAATTTCTCAAAGGAGTATTCTCAGTCGTATCTTTAACCCATCAACCAAACACAGTGTTGACTCTTTTAACTCTTGTGTTGTATGTGCATTTTGGAAATGAGAACAAATTTCTCTTTTAAAATGAACCACATCTTATGTGTCCAGTAAGTTCTACAAAGTTTGTGCACCAGGGAGTAACTTATCGAGGCCATTTCAATGGTTACTTTGGTGTGTACATTTTCTTACTCTGATGGAAAATCAAAGTTTTCTAGCCATATTTGGGCCTTTCTATTCCTATTTCTCTGTTACCAATAGACTATCCTATTCCTAACTGACTACTTTAACAATAATTTTTAGAACATCTATTTCTCTCATTGAAAACCCAAACCATAAAACCTTAAACCTATATAAAATAGGGGCGGCAGTGGAGAAGTGGGTAGGGAGCGCGCCTCTGGTGTGCAGGGTCGGAGGTTCGATCCCCCATCTCCCCGCCTCATGTCGAAGTGTCCCTGGGCAAGACACTGAACCCCGAATTGCTCCCGATAGTTAGCTTAGTTAGCTTAGCACCGTAGTGCTAAGCCTACCCTGCGTGGTAGCTGCTGCTATCGGTGTATGAATGTGTGTGTGACTGGGTGAATGTGTACAAAAAAAAAAACAATGTAAAGCACTTTGAGTCTGTGATAAACGGAGATATAGCGCTATACAAGTCCATTTACCATTACCATTAAAATAGATTACTTCACCTTTGTAGGCTAAATGACTAAGATTGTTTGTGAATATTTTGCGAGTAGTTCTACTACGCTAATTTCAAACTGTTCCTATACTGCTGACTCGCTGTGAAAGCTTCAGAGCCGTCTCGGGTCTCTGCTCTGAAAAAAAAATGTTCCTCTTTCTACAAATGTTTAATGAAAATAAAAGACTGGAAAACTCCCACTAACGTTCATGAGGTTTTTAGTGTGAGCGCAGCTAGAAGTAGTGTAAATGGAAAGCTTTGTCTATTTTTACCATTTTTAGATCCACTAAAACAGAAGACATGCTGCTGTAGTGCGCTTCATGTGAAAAACTATATTCCTGTTTTTATCTGCTTCAAAATAAAAGCCTACTCACGTTTGCTATTAATCATGCTTTTTAATGTGAAGGCGTAAAGGAAATGCCCCGTTTGCACAAGCACTAACTTTACTGTGGTAACGTAGAGCGCACTAAATTGACACATCTAAAGTGAGAGCCGTGCCTGTCCCGTTTACAAAATGTACGAGATTGCTAAATGTTAAAAACACAGCGAGCACCTATTTCCCCATCCTAATGTGCGGAGGAACTCAATAACTTACTCGCTTAAGACTATTTTTACCCCATATTTGTCGAAAGTTGAGTTTGAGCTCTCAAAGCTTTCTCACTGTAGTCTAGAATTGCTTTTTTTCTGACAATTTAGAAAACCTTGGTGAAATAGCTGTCAACTCTGCTCCCCCATTTTATGACTCCCTGGGTGCAGACTGCATGTCTCCCAAGGCGATAAAAACGGAGGAGAAGGAGAAAAGGAAGAATTACCCTCTCAAAAGTCCCTATTTAGAAAATAAATTAGGCTACTATACCACAATGGTTTTCATCGGGCATTGGTCCTAATAGTTTAACATGTAAAACTATGTTTACCATTACAATAGTTAGACACTTCAGAAATCTACTATTGTTTCGTATAAGAAAAAAGTATATTTTAAAGCTCTGTAATAGCACTAGATTTAACATAAGAAATCTATGCCTATTCTTAAAGAGGTTTCTCTCTCCTCTTGTGGAAGCCGTAGGCTCTCTCTGTTCATGTATACAACAGAGTTAAACCGCATCCATCCTTAATTGTTTAGTAAGCTACAATATAGCCACTAAAACAACAAAAACCAATGACGGGTGAGTAAAAGTGAAACACCTTTACTATATGTGTGGTGGTAACAAGCCTTTTATTTCCTTTCTTAGATCCCTGAGTCATACACTAACTGATCAGATTAGCTGGACTTTCACCTAGTTCTGGACATCGCCTTTTTCAATTCCAGTGAGAAAGGGGAATTATTATATATTTGTCATATTAAACATATCCTAACGCCTGGCTTCGATTATTACAAACTAATAAACACAAGTACAGTACCACCTAAACTTAGTACGCAGAACCAATTGAACTATCTACTAAATCCCTTTCTGTCCGCTTTGAGTTTTATCTCAATCAGAAAGCGCTTTTTTACTCAACCTATAACATCTTTCCTAAACAGTTTTAATCTCCCCATTTTAAACAGACGATTCCTACTTAACATAAGAAAGCCGGCCGAGTTTTTAGAGGAAGACAAAATAGCCGTCTGTCCAGTGTATTGGTTACTAAATTTAAGTAAAGCAAAAAAAACTAAAAACTTAATCTCCAATATTGCCGGTTTGTGGGTTATATTTTTAGTAAAGGAAATTGAACGCACATTGGAGACACGTCGTATTTTTATTCCTTCTGGCAGACTTCAATTGCCTCCTCGGCTTGCTTTCGCCGGTTGAAAAATACTTTTTATCCTCACGGAATTAGTAGGTCCTTGTATTTTAAGCCTTGAAGAAAGTTATTTCTCTATCCCTTGTATAAATACAAAGTTAGGCTATATGAAACTCACAATCTTACTCGGCCCTCACGCTGGGCGCCATATTGCGATCTCGACTTCCAAAGTCTGATCTATAATGAAAAGCTAGTATCCAAAGTTTATTACTTATATCCTCAAACCCGTATTAACTAACTTGTAGCACAATGCTTTAATTGTTTATTATTTCTTCATAAAGAAGACTCTCTTCTCACCACAGTTCCTGCAAGAGACGTGAACCCCGGCCTCTTTGGTTAAAAGCACGGGATTTACCGTCTGAACCACCTGAGTTTTACATCTAAATAAAGTACAATATTCAATATATACCACCGTGTTCAGAGTTTTACTTTATCAGAGCCCCCTCATGCTTAATGATGATGCTGATTTCCGTATAAACCCTTTTAAATATTGCTTCAGAAAATCCTCCTCCTTTTTCACGGAAGATATCCTTCTTTAGTTATTGCTTATAAGTTGTGAGTAACTTAGTTTTGTAAACCACCCTTCTAGTAAAATAGAACAGATATACTATTTTCAGAATATAAACATCTAGTTTAATCTGGGAAGGTATTTATAACCTATTATTTTGATTTTAAAGATTAGGTGTATCAACATATTCTCTCCTTACAGAGAGGTTAGTTGTATGAGGTTGTGTGTGTTTTAAATCAGTAATGTGCCGTTGTGTGGAATCGAATTGTACTTACCTCCCCGAGGACGGAACCATCTCTTTGAAGAACAAACCTATACCTAAAGTCCTTCTGTTCCAGCTATAAACTAATTCAAACTGAGGCTTTATAACATTTAAGGGATTTTATTTTCAAAATACAAGAGAGTATAGAAATATTACATAAAATGGACAAGAAAGGAAAAGAAAAGAGGTTGTATGCCTATAATTCATTCAATAGAGTTATTTTTCCCCTAATATCTGTTGACTTGATCTCTTTTCTAAATTTGTTGTAAACCTTGAAACAATACCCAGACATATACATGCATGCCTAATAAGTATCGTCTAAAGCTTTACGAAATCTTATTAAATGACAAGGACTTAGACAGGTATCGCCCAATATATAGAGCCTTTCCCAATAATATCCTGCTACTTCCAAGTCATTCTGTCCGATTTCCTATTTTAATACAATTTAACCAAGTCATTCTGTGTCAAGAGTTTCAAAGATGTGTTTTTAAAATACTTTGCCTCTAAGTACTTCGAAAGTCCAAAATCTTTCAGAGTATTTTGGACTCACAAAGTTTTCTAAGTTTTTCTTCTGCCTCCATGGTTGATGAGATAGAGTCTGCTGGAACAGAGTGTGACAAACTATAGGCGTATATAGTAATGCCTGCAAAAGACCAAAAAAGCCTTGTCCTGCTCCAAACGTGCTGTTATATAGTGAACTGAGAACCAATGAGACTTGTGAGAGGGAGGAGTGAAAAAGGCACAGCTGCAAACCCCGGTAGCCCCCTCCCTCTACTCCTTCCTACTGTATGACCATATAAGGTCCTTCCCCCTACTACTTCCTATGGCCCTATGGTCCTCCCCCTTCCTCTGGTCAACTTTAACCTGATGAGCCTTCACATTCTATTCTGTTTCACTAAACATTTCCTACTTTTACTTATGACAAAAATAAATACAAATGTCACAATATATGCACAAGTAAAAAGTTACATCATGTTCAATTATCACATCACCAGCAGTAGCCAGGGGCAAGGGTGAGCACAGCCCACCCAATCAAAATTGAAGATTTTTTTTTTTTTTTTTTTTTAGGTTGATGTCCAGACCCACTATCGGACGGACCTGTTCGTTCGCTGTCCAATAAAAAATGTCAAATAAAATTCAGACAATTAATTAATACTAAAGAATATACCATTACCATGCATTGCTTCTAATTGTATTATTGGGTGGGCAGGACAGCATGCCTCCAAGTTACCCACACGCTTATAGTGGTCACTGGTCAGCAGAGCCGGCCCGAGGTATCATCGAAATAAGCCGTTGCTTAGGGTCCCGACTGCCAGGGGACCCTAAGCTTTTTTTTTTAGTTTGTGTGTTTGATATCAACATCATATTATGTAAATGTAAATATCATACAAAAAAAGGAATACAATGTTTTGGTAGATAGTTACTAGCTTTATAAATGAATCAGATCATCTGGGAGGTGATCCGAGGTTAACTGATCACGTCACGTTCACGTCCATGGCATGCACAGTGTGTATTGAGTTTATTTAAAAATATTTGAAAATGGGGCTGCCCTCAGTTGCCCAAGTACTGTGTATAGCCTATTTCAGCCTCGTCTGTGGAAAAAAAGATAACTGGACAACAGAGTTCTTCTGCTTCGTTCCTCTCACTGCATTTAAATGAATTAATTACAGAGAAATATGTCCCGTAAAAGAAAAAGAGCACCAAGCCCATCCCAGAGGACCCTGCATAATATTTTATTTCAAATTTATATTTTTATGGAAAATCCATGTGTCTTTCTTCAATAGCTTCTAATTAATCCGACCCAGTGTCTCTAAATTATTTGTTCACACAAAATCCCTTAGATTTAGCCTCTTAATTTTCCTCTCAAAGTGCACCAGATTCATGCATTTCACTTTAAAAAGGTAAAACAAATCTCCCGGACATACCCCCCGGACCTCCCTAGTAGGGTCGTGACCTCGGCTGGCTACTATTTTCACCCAGCTGGACATCAGAGGCAATAGTGGAAAGCTGCTGGTAGCAGTGCTATCATGGTAACCCCCCCCCCCCCCATACAGCAGTGATGTGTCTAAAAGTTTACATTGCAGTAAATGTGCCAAAAAGCAGGCATGGAGATCTTGCAAGGGCAAAATAAATTTGCTCGTACTCTGCGCACGAGCATCACAGGTTTCTCTGCCTAACTACTATTTCTATGTCCCCACCTTAATCTTACTGCCTAGAACCGGCCCTGCTAGTATTGTTATTTAGTTATTCTTCATTTTTGTGTCATAGCCTTGTGCTGTTTTTTTTCAGTAATTTCCTAGAAGACAATAAGAAGCTGACTCCTCGTAGGGATGTGCCCTCATACCCCACGGTAAGCTCTCACACAAAGTCTTTACCACTGACTGTAATCACACTTCACTGTGTTTGCTGTACTTAAGCAATAGCACATGAGAGGGAGCATGTTGTCGCTCTATATCAACACTGCTGTGATTTGGTCGTAGGTATGAGGCCGCAGGCCGAGTGCCGAAGAGAAACACAGCAGTGCTGATATAGAGCGACAACATTGCAACCTCGAGTGTGCTATTGCTTTTATCTCCACACACTATTGCTGTCTTCAGTAACGTGAGTGTGAGCGACTACCGCACACTGTCTCTGTCTGTGTGTCTGTGTGTGGCAGCGATGCCCTCTCACAGGGGAGAGACTCGCCACAGTCAACCTGAGTCACACACACACAGATAACACACAAGTGAAGCTCCGGCTCATCAGTGAGCCGCGGAGTGATTTTGACAGTTGGTCTACAGTTTGGTAAACAGTGTGAGTGATGTTGTTTGCTCATATCAGCACTCCTTCAGAACGCTCAGAAGGTCTCTCGTCCAATCAAATCACTCGCTCAGAACCAACTGCGTTGGTGTTCTCGCAGGTGATTTCATGTGAATAAATGAATGAATTGAATGGAATGGAATTTTAATTAGGGTGTCATGCATTAGCATGCCCAGCCCACAATGGCTTACATGACACCATTATAAACACACAGACTGACCAGAAACCAAAACTTTATGCCAAACAATACACATACTAACGATATAAAGCCTCCTGAGGTTTTTATCCAGGCTTTTGTAACAAAAGAGGCTTTAACTTGTAACAATTAAAAGTAAACAAGCATTCCATCCTGGCATCATCATTGTACGTTTAGTCAGAAAGCAAACCAAATATGTTTGATCAATATCTTTGATTGTTTGGCAAACCCAGAAGGGATGTGAGAAATGTAAGCATTTATTTGCCATTAGAAAGGCTGCCAGTATATGTTATTTCTTACACATATGATTACTAAAGAGAATATAAGCTTTAGTTTAAACGGTTCCACTACATGGAGGGATACACAAGTCCAGCAAAATGTAGCCTATGATAAAATCAAGGAATTGACACTTTTTGATCTGCATGGATAATACAATAGGAGTGTGCAGTGGTGTGTAGAGGTGTGCCCCTGAGGCCAGGCTGAGGCAGACAGGGTTAACTGCAACTCTGTTGCCTGCAGTACAAGCTGTCACAACAGACCATAGACGCTCTCAAAAAACCTGCCTTTGATGTCTGGCTGTGGGAGGCCAATGAGGTAAGATTGACCAACTTGCTGAATATCTGACCCACAAATCCCCCTTTCTCCTATTCTCTTCTTGTGTGTGTGTGTGTGTGTGTGTGTGTGTTTTTGTAGTACCATCTGTCTGAGGAGACAGTGGAAGCTCTTAGATTGCCTACATTCGATGCTTGGCAGTGGGAGCCCAATGAGGTGAGACTCAAGATCAGATTAAAAACTGTAACTGGGGGGGGGGTGGTTGTGTAGTGGTTAGAGCGTCCCCCTAGAGGCTCAGTCCTCATCACAGCAGACCCGGTTCCAATCCGACCTATGGTTGTTACCTCTTTGCGATTTATGACAATAAATAAGACAAAAATGTAATTTAAGATTTGTTATCTTGATCAAGTGAAAGCTATGCTGAAGTGAACAGTATGTGGCTTGGATTAACCAAGATTAAGATTCTGCAAAGGATGAGGTTGGTTCAGCGGATACAGCACCAGTACTTATAAGATATATTATATTGTAAACTTAGCACATGTTCAGGTGAATTTTATTTTTTAAGAATTCATATTTTGAAACTAAAGAATAAAACAAGGTGGACCATGTGTTGTACGTTCTATTTCGTTCCTACTGACCGCCAGAGGCGGTGCTTTCAGCACTGGATGTTCCATCGCGCGCATGCGCAGGTCGAGTACTTATACCAAAATAGTCACCTGTGACACCTGGGTGACCCCGGGAATATGAATATATTCCGAAAGTCACTCGAGGATCTGTTCCTTCTATCTTCTCGCGGACTAGCAGCTCACACACATTGTTGTGTGATAGTATACTATTAGCTTGTCGCAAGTAGCTTTGTAACCTAAGGGTTGGTGTCTCGATTTGACTTCGTTCACCAAAGGCTGCGACTTGCATTTCGTTCGACTTCGGCCGGTCAGGGGTGAGTAAAGTGTGAAGGCTACGCGAAGCCGCCGGCTACCGCCGCGGAAGCTAATATCGCCTTTCCACCTTCCATTGAGCTCGTCAGGCGGCGGCTGGTTTCACAGTCACCGTCTTATTCTTTCTTTCGCCCCGTTGCTTGTGTGTTTTTCGCTAGTTGCTAATTGTATGCTCGAATATATTGTTTTTCTAGTATTGTTGCACTGTTGTTCGGGTGCTGAGTTCGCCTAGACTGGTTGCTTACTTTGATTTAATCGACAGCGAGCGGCTTGGGGTAAGAGAAGCCAAGCCGCCGCCACGGTGTTTTGTTGGCATTGTTGCACTATCGCTCGGGTGCTGAGTTCACCTAGACCGGGTGCTTACTTTGGTTTAATGTAGGAGTTGCGTCGTTGCTAGGGTGCTCTCGCCTAAAGCTCGATTGCCTAGCCTGCTTTAATTTGCTCGTCAAGTGGGCGGCTTCGGGTCAGAAGTCGCTTTCACTGTTGTATTTGAGCTGTGTCGCACCATTCATGTGCTCTCACCTAAGCCTTGCAGGGCTGCGTAGCTGTTGTAGTTTTACACCGCTGTATTATCATAGCCGTGTCGCACGGTAGCTCTCGCTACACGCTATGCTATATTGTGTACACTGTATGATGTAGTGCTCGCCGGTGGGCGACTTAGTTTAGTTTAGTTTTATTTGTGCAAATAAATAAGATTAAAAAAATGGCAAGAAGATGCGCATAGACATACATAAATGCACGGGTGGGACAAAAGAAACCCCGAAGGGCTTATGAAGGATGTCCACCTGACATTAAAATACAATAAAGAAATTATGTAAAATAAAAAAAAGAAAAGAAAAGACTAACAAAAACAAAATTAAAGAGATAAAACTACAGTCATGTTACTAAAATGAAAATACATCTAAGTACATGTAAAAAAGCAATGTAAATATGTAACTAACAAGCAAAAAGACAATATAACATACATTCAGTTTAACACATTATCGTAAGCTTTTAAAATTAGGTACATTTTAAGATGTTTTTTGAAAGTAACTAAAGATGAGTGTTTACATTGAGTAACAGGAAAACTGTTCCAAATGACTGGACCTCTATCCCTAATTGAAAACTGTCCAAGATTTGTTCTGTAAAACTGACTGAGATCTACAGATCTGGTCTGATGACTATGTATCTGTGACCTGGTTATAAAAAAACTGTTGTGAAAAAAAAGTGCCGATCTGAAGAGTATTCACATCATATATGCTTAACAACTTCAGACTTAGAAATAACGGAGCACTATGAGCGTCCCAACTGGAGTTGGTTACAGTTCTAACAAATTTTTTCTGTAACATAAAAATCGAATCTAGACTGGTTTTGTACGTGCTTGCCCATACTATATTGCCATAGGATATAAAGGGATAAATAAGGCAGTAATATAAATCCATACAGATTTTTCTTGACAGCACAGGTCTTACTCGTCGTATAACCCCAATGTTTCTCGCTAATTTATTGGACACCTGTGATATGTGTTTTTTTCCAATTGAGCTTATTGTCAATAAAAACCCCTAAAGGTGCGAACACACTAGGCACTTTACACGCGTAAGATTTACGTGCGTAACACAGCTAAAATGTTGCTTGATCATTTTGTGTCAAAAATGGTTATACGCGCGTAACGTGCCTAGTCTCCCTCCCGATATTGTATTTCCCTAATCAACCATGGCTGCGATCAGACCCGACCCGACACAACAGCGTGCATGTCCGCACAACAACAACACGGCCAACAACTGTGCCAAAAGACAAACTGAACAGCACAAATAGCCTAGCATATTCACGGCAGCTACATAACAAACATAGTTACAGCAGCATCGGTGCACGGCGGCACAACATAAAGGCAAGTAGTCAAAATTACCCTACCTGGCTGTGACAGGGGACCGTGGCTGGCGTAGATAAACACCGGTGCTTTGTGTACTTGTCGTGAAAGTCCCGCGGACATAGTCGTCATGTTTGGGTTCATAATATGAGGCGCTAGCCGCCCGCACACAACAAGTTAACTAATGCTATACGGCGCTAACTTGTTTTATCGGCTAAAGCACAGCTACACATATTCACTGAATTAACCAGGAAGTCCATTCTCCTGGTTTACTTTCCCCACGTCTTCTAACCCCGAGCGGCTTCATACAGCACCGGCCGCCCGCAATACATTTTCCTCCTCGGTGTCTCTCATCAGCCTCTGTGTACAGTACACTGTTCTCCGACCCTGCCAATGTATGTGACGTCGGGTCAAGCCCAACGCTGATTGGCCAACGCGGCTAATCGTCACGCGTAGGAGCGTAAAAAGTTCAATTTTTTGAACTCCTCGCGTAGCTGCGTAGGCGCCTAGGTGCGTATATACGCGGCTCATACGCAGCTAACGCGGCTAAAATGTTGCTTTAGGGCGAGTGGCGCACCTATGCGCCATGTACGCGCGTAAACCAATGGTTCCCTATGGAAAAACGGCCGATTTTATACGCGTCTGTACACGTGTAAAGTGCCTAGTGTGTTCACACCTTAAGAACTTAACATTGGAAACATTTTTGAGTGTATTGTTCGCCATAAAAATTGGCTGGATATGATCAGATAGAATAATATTTATAGGCTTAAATATCATATAAGCACACTTCTCTACATTAAGGGATAATTTGTTAAATTTGAATCAGTTATCCAACCGATCAAGTACGCTATTCATTCGATCAATCAACTTGTGTTCATCTTTATCGGTAATGAAAATATTTGTGTCATCGGCATACAAAATAAAAAGAGCTTCTTCAGATATTAAATGCAAATCATTTACGTAAATAAGGAATAAAAGAGGTCCAAGTATGGAACCTTGAGGAACTCCACACTGTAGATGACTGTAAGTCGAGTTAGCTCCATTCCATACTACATACTGTTTCCTGTTGTACAGATAACTTTTAAACCTCAGTCCCAGAAACCCCATGAGCCTGAAGCTTAGTTAATAATATATTCGGATCAACGGTATCAAAAGCCTTAGATAAATCAATGAACACTCCAATTGTGAGTTCCTTGTTGTCTAAAGCAGTAGACATTCTGTTAACTAATTGGACCAGGGCCATAGAGGTAGAATGTTTGGCACGGAAACCAAACTGATAATCATACAATAAGTTATTGTCTTTAAGATGTGTAATTAATCTATTATATACAATTTTTTCGCGAATTTTGGCGAAGCAAGGTAATAAAGAAATTGATCTATAATTTGAAAATATTGATGGATCCCCATTTTTAAATATGGGAATAACCTTAGCCCATTTCAGTTGGTCTGGTACTACACCTGTTTGAAGAGAACAGTTAAAAACATGACACAGTGGTTTTACAATGGTGGGGAGACACTGCTTCACTAATTTCATTTTGAGATCATCATAACCAGCACTTGTTGACTTTAGACTTGATACAATATCCCATATTTCTTTTTCATTCACAGGAGAAAAATGAAACATTGGTTGACTGGAAGGAGGTCCTGTACCGTGAGAATAAAGTGGTGTTAGAGGGATTTTTGCAGCCAAAGCGGGACCAATATTGACGAAATAATTATTGAATTCTTCAGCAATTTCAATGGGATCCTCAATACTAGAATCGTTATTATAAAATATGCTCTGAGAATTAATTTTTGATGAGGGTTTGTTGATAACTTCATTAATGATGGCCCATGTCTTTTTCATATCATTTTTAAATGTATTCAATTTCTGTTGGTAATGATTTCTCTTTGATTTTCTCAACATATGGTTGAGTTTATTTCTGTACTTTGAATACATATTAAAGTTCATGGGAGAGGGATTTGTCAGATAGTCTTTGTATAGTTTGTGTTTTTTTGATATGCTTTTTTTTTTTAGCTCTTTGGTCAGCCAAGATTTGTGAGTTTTGGGTTTGATGGATTGTTTTTCCAGTGGAAAGGATTCATTGAAAATGCCAAAGAATTCATCACTAAAACTAGAGTATGCTTTGATCAAATCATAAATTGATAAAGTTGAATTCCATTGATTACTAGATAAATTATTTTCAAATTTCTTCACATTAGACTTCCTGAAGTTCCTTAACAACATTTTGGTAATATCTTGACTTATTTAATTGGAGTGATAAACTGTAAAAATAGGAAGATGGTCTGATATGTCAGTATATAATAAACCAGATAATCCGTTTTTATTTGTATGGTTGGTAATGATGTTGTTAATTATAGATTTACTTGATGAAGTTATTCTAGTGGCTTGTGATATCAGGGGAAATAAAGCATTAGCAAATAATGTATTCAAAAATGTTTCTGAATTGGCGTGAAGTAAGTTTATGTTAAAATCCCCTAGTATGAAACACGGCTTCTTTTCTTTCTCAATGGAATTCAAAAGCTTGTCCAGATTTTCAACAAAGGAGTTAACATTTCCATTTGGTGGTCTGTAAACACAGCCAATAACAGTACGGCCAGAAAAGCATGGTGCATTCACTACCTCTATGAAGATTGATTCAACATGAGAATTTGTGTTGGCAATATCAATTGATAGATCTTCTCGCAGGATGTATTTGATAGAATTTTTCACATAGAGCGATACACCGCCCCCTGGTCTATCTTTTCTATGGTGATAGAGATGATCATAGCCGTTGATGGAATAAAAAGACACTTTAGAATCATTTAACCAAGTTTCAGTAAAACCCATTATCGATAAATGAAGAGGTAATAATGTAAGATAGTCAGTTAGAGACTCAAAGTGCTTTGGTAAACTTCTTACATTCAAATGAAATAGTGTGAAGGAATTGAAGTCTTTTATATTTTTTTCTACACTGACTGATTTTAAAGAGTCTTCAGTAAAATAATTACATGAGTTTAATTTGTTCTCAGAGTCAATGTTGTCACTATCAGGGTCAGCATGTAAGAAGGGAGAATTATCTAGGTTGTTGGTCACCATAATAAGAGAATCACTGTTAAAAAAATAACTTTGGAAGTAATTGACAACATTTTAAATTGGGCGAGGTGTTATGACTCGAGGTGGGTGAACAATCAGCTGGTCGTAGCGCAGATAGGCCACCATTCCCCTGTCTCGTGCTTCTTTGAGCTGTGGCCACAGTTCGGAGCGTTTCTGTCGCACACGTTCAGTGAAGTCCTCGTTGACATAGATTTTAGATCCTTTGAGCTTACTTCCTCTTCTCAGGATTTCTTCCTTATCTTTGAATCTCAAAAGTTTCATAAAAATTGTTCTAGGCCTGTTGGACTCCTCATTATATTTTCCATTGCGCCGTGCACATTCAATCTCAATTAGTTTAGGGTCAAGGGAATCTGTGCACTTTCCACCAAAGAGGACAGCCATTACTTGGCACCCAAGGTCATCGATCACCTCTGTGGTCTGGTTTGGGACAATGAATGCATCTGCACAAGATCGAAGGACAGGATCCCCTTTTACAAGCTTCTGGAAAGCAGTCTTTTTGCCAACCCCGAAGATCCGAGAAGTTGTGTCACAGCCTGTGAGAGCATGGATGAACATCAACTGAGAACACACATCATGTCCAAGTCATGTCCAAGTACTTCTTTTAAATGGTTTACGGCATACACTTTAAAACTGCCATCAGCTTTTGACTTGTCTGATCTGAAATAAACGCCTTTACTATCTCTCTGTGCATAGTGAAGTAGTAAGACAAGGAGATCTGTATCTTCTCCAATCAGCGTAATGGTGTGAAGAAGAGATGTGAAGTTGACAATGGGATGAATATTGTTTCCTCTTCTTTGATGCGAACTCAGTTCTTTCCCTCCTGCCCTCTTGGAAACATCTTCCGCAAGGCTGATAAACAACAACTTTCACACGCAATCTGTGATCATGCAAGTGATGCAATCCTAGATACTGTACCAGAAACAGATCATTATGTTCTTGATGGAGGTTCACTCCTTCACCAAATACCATCGAAGCACGGACAAAGCTATGGTAAAATTGCGCAGTCATATGCAGACTTCACCATCCAAAATTATGGCTCAGCTACAACCATTGTGTTCAATGGCTATGGGGATGGGCCATCCATTATAGACAACACACATCAAAGAAGAGGAAACAATATTCATCCCATTGTCAACTTCACTGCTGATACAGAGTTCTCATGTAAGAAGGAGGAGTTCCTATCAAGAGATCTGAATAAACAGAGGCTGATCCAAATGATAAGCGATGAACTGATAGAAAGGGGTTGCACTGTGGTCAATTCAATTGGAGATGCTGATGTAGAC
Organism: Hyperoplus immaculatus; assembly: GCA_949357725.1. NCBI lineage: Eukaryota > Metazoa > Chordata > Actinopteri > Uranoscopiformes > Ammodytidae > Hyperoplus > Hyperoplus immaculatus. The sequence goes on from OX442361.1 coordinate 1,261,010, forward strand.
ATCGTAAGGGCTGCAGTGGAATCATCTCTTCTTCACACCATTACGCTGATTGGAGAAGATACAGATCTCCTTGTCTTACTACTTCACTATGCACAGAGAGACAGTAAAGGCGTTTATTTCAGATCAGACAAGTCAAAAGCTGGCAGTTTTAAAGTGTATGCCGTAAACCATTGAAAAGAAGTAATTGGACATGACTTGGACATGATGTGTGTTCTCAGTTGATGTTCAACCATGCTCTCACGGGCTGTGACACAACTTCTCGGATCTTTGGGGTTGGCAAAAAGACTGCTTTCCAGAAGCTCGTAAAAGGGGATCCTGTCCTTCGATCTTGTGCCAATGCATTCATTGTCCCAAACCAGGCCACAGAGGTGATCGATGACCTTGGGTCGACCAAATTTCACTGTCGTAGAGCATACTACCAGGTCATGGTCTGGATGGGAACAGAAGATTGTATGGATGCCCTGGGGCCTGATTTATATCGTGGCGTACGCCCAGAAGAGGGCGCACGCCAATTTCTACACAAACATTGGGATTTATAAAAAGCAAACTTGACGGGAAGATGTGCGGTCCTCCACGCAAACTCTGACCCATGCGTACGCACAGAAAGTGGAGAAAGGAGAAACGGCGACTCCATCGGCACATGTATGAAGTGCGAGAACGAATGTGTTTGTGTAAAATGAATCCAGTTATAGGCCTATTATAAGCCATGTAGGTCTATCATATAGGGAGTTCCTTTGCAAAACGGATGAAGCCATTCTTACAACTAATAAAGCTGGGAACACACCGCACTGGCCGCCTGCGGCGGTTGGCCGCGTGAACGCAGGAGGTTCGCCGCTTGGTCATATTGGGCCATATTCACTGCAGCCGCCGCTGCATCGAAGGCGGCGGTTGACCGCGTGAACGCAAGAGGCTCGCCGCTTGATCATATTGGGCCATATATTCCTGACGCCGAGATCAGACCCATCACACTTACGGTGCAACAACAACAACAACAACAACATCTGTGCCAAATAATACAGATTCACTGTGTAACCAGCGGCAGTCATGTCACAAATAACATTAAAACAGCATGAAGACGCACCCCGATCGCAAATACACACACATTAATAGCAACATACTAAACATATTAACACCAGCACTGTGTGCTCAGCGGCAAAAATAAAGGCAGACATCAGCCTACCTGAAAGTGAAAGTGTGCCGGGTCTGGCGGGGGAGAACACCGGTGCTTCGCTGTACTATATTTGAATTCCACACAGACACTGCCGTCAAGTTTGGGTTCATATTATCCTCAGGAAAAGCACACAGCTGGGTGAGATTCACTATGCTAACCGGCGCTACCTTGGCTAAAGTACTACCAACAACTAAACAGATGCAAAATACACATATTTGCAGAATGTATTGGAAGCCCAATGTCCTCACTCCACACGCCCACCTCGTCTTGCAGACCACCGTGCAATCTCGACACTGATTGGCTATCGCGGCGATGCCAAAAAGATAAATAATTTCATCTTCTGCGTTCGCCGCATATGTTGGCTGCGCCGCAAATGGCAGCGCCTTCGATTCACGCTCTTCGATGAGGCGCGGCCGCCGATTATTGGGTGGACACGCGGCCACGCGCTAGTACATTGACTTTGTATGTAATCTTGCCGCGCGGCCAGTGCGGTGTGTTCGCAGCTTTAGAAAATGCCTCCACGGATTTCTCCATGGAGTGATACCAGCAAAAAACAAAACGAATTAGGATCATAAATAGCCTACAAATGGAGATATTTGAGTGCAAATAAAAAAATTAAAAAAACGTTTGAATAAGCTATCTGCATGTTATTGGATTAATTCTGATAATATTGAGGTGGAATACAACCTATTACTTTTACACTGACGCTGTTCTCGATGCCTCAGTCAGGCAGACAGGAGTGCACAGTTTCATACACTAATCATAAGCCTACTGTACATCACATACTGTGCTAATTTTTCGCGGCTTTTAGTCCGTTTTATCTATGTGTTTTTCTTTGTGTTTAAGCACGTTGTAACTGTGTTTTGAAAGGGACTGTGAAGTTTATTATTAACCCTCCGCCGCCCGTCACTGCACCGGGATGAATTCTCCGAATCTGTATCTCATGGGGGGTCTCAGTGTCCCCCGCTCGTGGCACAAACACTGCTGTGTGAGGATATGCACTTTTTTGCGTCCACTTTTATGTCGAATCGCTTATTTTTATTTCGACCACAGCGTTCACAGAGATCGCTACAGGCTGAACTCTGACGGTTTACCCTCACACTGTGCCACCAAACTAAATTTTCCCTGGTCGCCACTTCTCCAACGGGTACTTCGGCGTGACCGCAGTGATCCACACCGTGTGGAGTCTATTTTTCCATTTCCCTTTCAGTCGGCGATTGCCACTACCGCCTTCATGCACTCAGTAAATTATATTGATTTGGGCGTGTCAATGACTATGTATGGGTAAATATGGGCGTTATGTGAAGCCCGCAAAGGCTGCGCCACATTTAGAGTTGATCGTGATTTATAAAGGGAAACAGGCGTAGGACGTGAGTGCGCACTGTTTTATAAATCTGAATATTTTTGTTTGCACGTACATCCTAAATTTCTCCCATACGCCAGCTTCCACGTGAATCCCACGCAAAGCTTTATAAATAAGGCCCCTGAACTGGGGGTGGAGCCTGCAGGACAATAGATTTGTCCCACTCATGTCAACAATGAATGTTGCTCCAGACAGTCTCTTGAAGATCATTCATTGTAACTGTACCACTGCCTGCAAGACACTCCGCTGCTCTTGCAGAAAATATGGACTACCTTGTACTACTGTCTGTGGACCATGTCAACTTCAGGAATGTGACAATCCACATAACAAGTTTTTTCCAGAGGAGCCCGAAGCTGATGATGAATAAAGACCACAATGAGTGTGGCATTTTATTTTTTTAACACCAACACCACCTTTCTAGTTTGAGTAGTAAACAAATTTTAACCATTTAACCATTTACAGGCAGTCATTTTGAAAATGATGCCTTTCTACTAGTTATATTTACCTAGATTTGTCGCACGTTCTTCTTCTTAATGTATAGAGGTACCAGAATCAGTTGAAACATTCTTTTATAACATTTTCCATTTGAGATATAGCCATTCTAAGCTCCTGGCCACCATTTTGGACACCATTATGAAAATTAAGCCTTTCTGGGAGGTATATTTTCCTAGATTGTTAGTATGTTCATAAGCATATTTGCAGGTACCAGAATCAAGTGAAAAATCATTAGAATAATCTTTTTCTATTGAGATATTTTAAGCTTGGCCGGCCACCATTTTGGACGCCATCTTGAAAATTAAGCCTTTCCGAAAGGTGTGTTTTCCTAGATTTTTAGTATGTTCGTAAGCATGTCCAGAGGTACCAGAATCAGTTGAAAATTCCTTTGCAAAAAATTTAAAATTTGAGATATAGCCATTTCAAGCTCCATGCCGCCAATTCGGCCTCCATCATGGAAATGAGGGCTTTCTGGGAGGTATATTTTGGTATACTTTTAGTATGTTATTCAGCGCAGCAAATACTACTAGAATCCATTGAAAAATCTTTTGTATAATTTTTTTGGGGTTAAGCCCTTTTTTTCATAGATTGACTCACCTACTGGTTGCATAGGCTACTTAATTTGCTCGCCAGTGAAAGTCTTGTTTTTCCAAGTGTTGCCGTCACTGTTATTTAAGGTGCATTGTTGCTGGGTGTGCTCTTGCCTAAGGCTCTATTGCCTAGCCTTCGTTGATTTGCTCTCCAGTGGGCGGCTGGGGTTACCAAGAGCCGCTGACACTGCCAGGGGACTACAGATAGAAGATAGCATTTTTAACCCATGTATGATCATGTGTTTTATTAATTTGCACTGTCCCCTTCTTAAATAAACTGAATTCAATTGAACTGTGTTATTTAAGGGGTCGCATTGTTGCTTGGGTGCACTCTCGCCTAAAGCTCAATTGCCTAGCCTACTGTAACTTGCTCGCCAGTGGGCTTTAATAATACAGTGACGGTTTTACACCGTCACTGTATTATTCTAGCGGTATCGCACCAAGGCTCGGTTGCTCTCGCCTAAAGCCCTCGGTTGTCTGTGACCAGGATGGGACGGGTCGGCCATAATCCTGCCTGCCCGCCTCAAAGCTCTAGAGCTGTGCAGGTCCTGGAGGGATGGAAGGAGGCAGCCAATCACCTTCTCAGCAGAGCGTATGATGCGCTGCAGTCTACTCCTGTCATTAGCCGTAGCTGCAGTGTACCAGACAGTGATGGATGAGGTGAGGATAAACTCAATAATGGCAGTGTAGAAGTGCACCATCATAGTCTTTGGCAGGTTGTATTTCTTCAGCTGGCGCAGGAAGAACATCCTCTACTGGCCTTTTTTGGTGAGGGACCTGATGTTCAGCTCCCATTTTAGGTCCTGGCTGATGATGGTGCCCAGGAAGCGGCAGGACTCCACAGAGTCAACTGGGGAGCCAGACAGGATGATGGGGGCGGGTGGGGCCGGGTTCTTCCTGTAATCCACAATTATCTCCACTGTTTTTAAAGCGTTAAGCTCCAGGTTGTTCTGGCTGCACTAGGTCACTAAATGGTCAATCTCCCACCTGTAGGTGGACTCATCCCCGCCAGAGATGAGCCCGATGAGCGTGGTGTCGTCCGTGAACTTCAGGAGCTTGACGGACTGGTGACTGGAGGTGCAGCTGTTTGTGTACAGGGAGAAGAGCAGAGGGGAGAGAACGCAGCCTTGGGGGGGGGGGCGATCTGGTGCTGACGGTCTGGGATTCAGAGAAGTGCTTCCCCAGCCTCACACACTGCTTCCTGTCAGACAGGAAGTCTGTGATCCACCTGCAGATGGAGTCGGGCACGTGGAGCTGGGACAGCCTGACCTGAAGCAGAGCTGGGAGGATGGTGTTAAAGGCAGAGCTGAAGTCCACAAACAGGATTCTGGCATATGTTCCTGGGGAATCCAGATGCTGGAGGGTGTAGTGCAGAGCCATGTTTACTGCATCGTCTACAGACGTGTTGGCTCTGTAGGCAAACTGCAGTGGGTCCAGGAGTGGGTTGGTGAAGGATTTGAGGTGGGACAGTACAAGGCGCTCAAAAGACTTCATGACCACAGAGGTCAGTGCAACGGGTCTGTAGTCATTTAGTCCTGTGGTCCTTGGCTTCTTTGGGACGGGGATGATGGTGGAGAATTTAAAGCAGGCTGGCACATGACATGTCTCCAGTGAGGTGTTAAAGATCTCCGTGAATACAGGAGACAGCTGGTCAGCGCAGTGCTTCAGGGTGGAAGGAGAGACTGAGTCTGGTCCGGCTGCTTTGCGGGGGTTCTGTCTCTTGAAGAGCTTGTTGACGTCCCGCTCATGCAGGCACAGAGATGTCACTGTAGTAGAGGAGGGGAGGGACTCAGAGGTGTGAAGTGGAGAGACCCAGGGGTCTGCTGAGCTGGGGGTGGGGGGGATGGTGAGATGGGAGAGGGTGTCGCGGGGGATGGTGTCAAAGTCAAGAATATTATTAATTTCAAGGAAATTATAATATTAAGAAAAATTGTTAATTAATGATCAATTAAATTAGTCCAGCTAATCAAATTACTTATTAATACCTACGGAGCACCACCCTTTGAAAAAGGGAACTTTGAATCAAATCAGAAAAACAGTCTCATAATGTTAAAGGGATTTACCTTTTAAAATGTCAAAGTTGGTTACAATGTACATTTAAGATAATGAAGGAGTGAATATTCGAGCATAGACCTTATTTACCAGCAATTAGTGAAATACAAGACACAAATATCACAGACACTGCTTCTTAAAATCCAAATGTAAGGGTTTATTTACTTAGGCAAGTTGATTAGAACGATACACATAAGTCAATAACCATTAACTAATCTAATTTAAGAAAGCAGACATAGCACAAGCAATAAAAAGAACAGTTTAGAATCAAACCCACAGGCTATAGTACATGTGTTTGTACCACTGTGTGTGTGTGGGTGTCAAAAAGAAAGGGGGGGTGGACACCGCCCAAAGCCAAAAATGGCGGACAGCTTGTGACGTTTTCGTCACGTGAAGGGGGTCACCGATGGCGACGCAATCACGTGGCGGAGACGTCCTAACTGTGACGTGTGACGTTAAAGTCACGTGAAGGGGGTCAGCGCTCACGACCCACGCAATTTAACTTTGGAAACCACAGAAGTCAACGCTCATATGCTTAACAATCGCGACGCAAATGTAAGAATATGTGTTGGTGTGCGGATGTACAGAGTTTGAATAAAGAGAGAGAAAGAAAGAAGAGATCAAGTAAAAGCTCGCCACAGAAAGTGCACAGTTAGTTGTTCACCTTGATTTATAGCCTACAGTCATTCAATCTGTGAGTGGTCTCACAAAACTAATGCTGCTTCGGAGATATCAGAGGGGAACAGCTGTTCTGGCACGTAGCGACAATCACAACAATCAAACATCTCCCGGAAAGCGGGAGGAAAACCACAGTGAGCAGTTAGGCAATTATTATGAAAATAATGCTGTCAGAATCACATTTAACATGGGAAAAACGACTCGTCAGTCGGTACCTTAACCTTAAGTTAATGTATACCTAAATAGATATCTATAGCCTACTTTATAGCCCAGACAAATGCCTACTGTGAACCGTCTCCGACGGTGATGAGAAGCGATGTGTAGGATAGGATCCTGTGGTCCACACGGCAGGTTAGAGGAGGGTCCTGCTTTTTATGCCGGTGGAGGAGCGATCTTGCTTCTTGGGGGGAAAGACGTGGCCCGTTGCGGTCAGCTGGCTTGCTCCGGTAGTGGCGTGCGTCTTTTGCGGAGGCGGCGAGGCAGTTTACTGTCTGTTGCGTTCAGGGACGCTGGGCTTCTTCTCCGGCTGGCAGGGAGGAAGCCACGGCTGAGTTTCAGCAGCCGCGGTAGTATGAAGTTTCCTTGGTTAAACTTCCTTCGGATCCGGGAAGGTAAAGACTGCAGGCAAGCAGTCTGTGAGCTCAGTTTAAAGTTTGCAAACACCCGCTTTGTGGATGGCTCCACTGCGAAAGGCTCTGATTTTGGGGTGCTTGCTGGTTTTATCATTGCAGGGTCACATGGTTGACTGGAAGATCTCAGCCAATGGGGGTACAAAACCCTATCAGGTGTGATGAAACTAGGGCTGGGTCCCTTAGTTTTATGACCCCTTGTTCTGGGGGTTTTGCCTCCAGAAAACTCAAATCCAGGCTTTATTTTACCCATGTAGGCCCCAAGAGTTCCTTATCAGGCTTTGAAAAGGGGAGGTAGGCCTCATTTTTCCTCATAGGTTTCTATTGTACTTTTTAGCACTGCTGTAGGCACAACACACCTGATAAGGTTTGTACCCCCATTGGCTGAGATCTTCCAGTCAACCATGTGACCATGCTATGATAAAACCAGCAAGCACCCCAAAAACTGAGCCTTTCGCAGTGGAGCCATCCACAAAGCGGGTGTTTCACCGTCGGAGACGGTTCACAGTAGGCATTTGTCTGGGCTATAAAGTAGGCTATATAGATATCTATTTAGGTATACATTAACTTAAGGTTAAGGTACCGACTGACGAGTCGTTTTTCCCTTGTTAAATGTGATTCTGACAGCATTATTTTCATAATAATTACCTAACTGCTCACTGTGGTTTTTCCTCCCGCTTTCCGGGAGATGTTTGATTGTTGTGATTGTCGCTACGTGCCAGAACAGCTGTTCCCCTCTGATAACTCCGAAGCAGCATCAGTTTTGTGAGACCACTCACAGATTGAATGACTGTAGGCTATAAATCAAGGTTAACAACTAACTGTGCACTTTCTGTGGCGAGCTTTTACTTGATCTCCTCTTTCTTTCTCTCTCTTTATTCAAACTCTGTACATCCGCACACCAACACATATTCTTACATTTGTGTCGCGATTGTTAAGCATATGAGCGTTGACTTCTGTGGTTTCCAAAGTTAAATTGCGTGGGTCGCGAGCGCTGACCCCCTTCACGTGACGAAAATGTCACACTTCACAGTTAGGACGTCTTCGCCACGTGATTGCGTCGCCATCGGTGACCCCCTTCACGTGACGAAAACGTCACAAGCTGTCCGCCATTTTTGGCTTTGGGCGGTGTCCACCCCCCCTTTCTTTTGACACCCACACACACACACACACACACACACACAGTGGTACATACACATGTACTATAGCCTGTGGGTTTGATTCTAAACTGTTCTTATTATTGCTTGTGCTATGTCTGCTTTCTTAAATTAGATTAGTTAATGGTTATTGACTTATGTGTATCGTTTTAATCAACTTGCCTAAGTAAATAAACCCTTACATTTGGATTTTAAGAAGCAGTGTCTGTGATATTTGTGTCTTGTATTTCACTAATTGCTGGTAAATAAGGTCTATGCTCGAATATTCACTCCTTCATTATCTTAAATGTACATTGTAACCAACTTTGACATTCTCAAGATAAATCCCTTTAACATTATGAGACTGTTTTTCTGATTTGATTCAAAGTTCCCTTTTTCAAAGGGTGGTGCTCCGTAGGTATTAATAAGTAATTTGATTAGCTTGACTAATTTAATTGATCATTAATTAACAATTTTTCTTAATATTATAATTTCCTTGAAATTAATAATATTCTTGACTTTGACCAAATCTACCCCTTATGAATTACCAACATAAGTGTTCAGGTTGACCAGGCTAGACAGTAGTTGCACGCTGCGACGTGCACCTCTGCCTGATTCCAGGCCGGGAACCTCTGTGGTACCCCGTGCCAATAGCTTCAACCACATTCAGGTGGACAATCAAGGGGCCCGTTCTCAGCACATTCGGAACAGCGCCGTAACACCAGCTACGGTCGGCATTTCAGGCGCCAGGAGGTCGGCGTCCAGACGCCGCCCTCCCCCAGAGTCCTTGGGGGTGCTACTTGATGCTCGTAGGTTCTACTCAACCTAATTTCAGGTACCAAGAAGTGGGGCGGGTTCGCCCCGTTCTGGACTAAGAGGGCGGAATCAGTGCCTCACGGTTCTTCCTTGCCACATACTGCGTGTTGCAGGTGTCCTCCAGTCTATCGCTCAGGCAGACTGGGTTGTGTCAATAGCCCTGAAAGATGCTAATTTCAGGTCCCTACTGCCCAATGTCACAGGTGGTCCTCCCCTTTGCATTTCTGGGCAAGGTGTACCAGGGTTCTTCCGTTTGGGCCGTCCCTGGCTCTGCGTATATTAAACAGTGTGTGGCAGCATCCCTGTCACCATTACAGCTCAGCGGTATGGTATACTGCCATACCTGGACAACTGGTTGATCATTTCGCCCGACTCAGGAGCAGGCAGTCAGGGACACAGCCATGCTCCTCAGCCATGGGAACAGGCTTGGCCTTACAATCAATCTTACAAAGGGCAACCTTACACCTGGTGTTGGGTTGTGAGTTACTTGGGGCTGGTGCTCGACACGGCGGCCGTGCGAGCCTGCCTTTCTCCAGAGCGCAGCTACTACAGCACTTCATGCAATGGAGGATGCTGGAATACAGCCTCTTCCTTTGACTGATAGGTATGCTGACCTCTGCATCCATGAGGGTCCGACTAGGCCTTCTCAAATTGAGTTCTCTTCAGATCTGGGCGAATGGTCTCCACTTGGACCCCAATGGCAGAGACGCAAGATGGTCAGGGGGCTGTGCCTGCGGGCCCTCAGACCCTGGAGAGAGGGCGCATCCCTAATTGCAGGGTCGCTCTTAGGGTGGAATCTCCCGGCGTGAGGTTGTAGAGACTGACGCCTCCTTGGGACGCAGTCTGTTAGTGCAGGACTGTCGGAGGCCAGTGGGATCGCCAGCAGAGACTGGAGCATATTATAGGCTAGAACTCCTTGCAGGATTCTTAGCACTCAGGCACTTCCTCCCAGTTCTGAGGAACCGGCATGTTCTCGTTCGGACAGACATCACCTCCACAGTCTACCACTTCAACCACTAAGTGGGCCCCAGATTAAGCAGGGCCTGCGGGTTACGCAGGGGCTCCTTATGTGGGCGCTCTCCCATCATCTAAGCTGTCCATGTTCCAAGTGTCCGGAACACAGCTGTAGACATTCTCTCTTGCCAAGGGCCACCCCCCGGAGAGTGGAGACTCCATCCGGAGGTGGGAGGCATGGTTGGGACAAGTAAGGCAGGGCATATCTCTTTGCTTCCGAAGAGACGACTCTCTGTCCTCCTTGGTTCTCCTAGATGGAGAGGACCAGTCCCCTAGGGCAAGATACTCTGGCTGAGGCTTGGGCCAGTCAGCCTGCTTTAAGCATTTCCTCCGATTCGCTGTTTACTGGCAACACTGGGCGGGGTCCAGCATTGCGGTTACAGCCTACGTTTAGTGGCTCCACACTGGCCAGGAAGGCCATGGTTCCCAGTGTTACTAAAACTCCTCAAAGGAGAACGTTGGTGCCTTCCAGAGAGACAGGACCTTCCGTCTCAGGTAGGCGGACACATGTGGCACCCGAACTCGGGGCGCCTGCAGCTGTGCGTGTGGCTCCTGATAGACCCTCTGTTGACGTATTGCGACCAGTCAGAGGTCCATACCTTTTTGAGTGCAAGGGCACTCTCCACTATATGGCTCTATGCAAACAGGTGGAAGTTGTTTTCACAGTAGTGTATGGCACTTGGCGAAGTCCCAGGGACTTGCTCATTGTTAGTGATAGTACACTTTCTGCAGTTTGTGTTGGGCAATAGGAGAGCTGCTTCCACCCTGCGCGTTTATGTGCCTGCGATATCGGCCGCACATGCAGGGGTGGATAACCAGACGGTAGGGTCCCACTACCTAGTCAGGCAGTTTCTGAAGGGAGGCCAGAGGCTTCATTCAGCCACCACGACCCCTGAGGGCACCTTCATGGGACTTGCAGGTAGTCCTGAGGTCCTTTGGTCTACCCCCATTTGAGCCGCTGAGTCAGGCAGACCTGACGCGGCTGTCTTTGAAGACGGCATTCCTCCTTGCCGTTGCGACTGCAAACGATCGGTGAACATGCCTTGTCAGTGAGCCAGGCGTGCTTGCGCTGGCGTGTAGAAGGGTCAGAGGTGGTGCTCTCGCCAAATTTATCCTTCCTATCCAAACGATTGTCTCCCCACCATGTAAACCAATCGATCGAGTTGGCTGCTTTAAATCCCCTAGGCTCACCAGGGGGTGCAGAAAGAATGTCAGACCCACGGTGCCCGGTGCGGGCGCTTAGGGCAAAGGTTGTGGCAACAACCAGCTTGCGTAAGACAAATAACCTCTTTGTCTGCTTTGGGGGCTGCAGGAAGGGGGCTGCCCTGTCCAAACAGAGACACTCCCACTGGCTTGTGGATGTGGTCTTGAATGCATACAGAGCACAGGGGCTCCCCATGTCTTGGCCGTTGAGTGCCACTCTACCAAGAGTATGGCTACATCATGGATTGCCTTGAAGCAGGTTCCACGTCAGGACATTTGCGCCTCAGCTACATGGTCTTCATCATGTACGTTGCGCGGCTCTACAGAGTAAATGTTGCTGCACCTCATCCTGTGGGATGACGGCTGTCTTGTTGATGGCTGCAAGCCCTTAATTGATGAGAACTCTTTGTGACCTTTCTGTTATAAGTCATCCAGTGCTGAAAGTAGGAACGAACACACACACGCACACACAAACGCGCACGCACACACACACACACACACACATTAAAACAGTGAAATAGCTGGCGGTCAGTAGGAACGAAATAGAACGATGGTTAAGTATGTAACTACGGTTCTATGAGTTCCGGATGACCGCCAGAGTTCTCACTCAGACTTCTCAGATACCGCGAGAAGATCTAGTTGGAACAGATCCTCGAGTGACTTCCGGAATATTTTCATATTCCCGGGGTCACCCAGGTGTCACAGGTGACTATTTTGGTACTCGACCTGCGCATGCACGCGGTGGAACATCCAGTGCTGAAAGCACCGCCTCTGGTGGTCATCCGGAACTCTTAGAACCGTAGTTACATACGTAACTATCGTTTTAGGCATAAAAAACAAATTATAGATTTGAAGTAGTGGGTAGTTACTGTACATCTGTTTAATTTGTAAGACTTCAGTAGACGAAAAAAAAATTCTTAAAATATTTCCATGTTTCAGTGTATACAAACCAAGGCATTTCTTTGGTCCTTCAGATGCTGAGCTGTCTGGAACATATGTACCATGACCTTGGCTTGGTCAAAGACTTCAACATCAACCCCATCACGCTCAAGAGATGGCTGGTGAGACCTACAGTAGACTTAGTGCCTTCTGCAACTTCAAATAGTTTTACAGAATCCAACCAATAATAGGCCCTTTTAAGACCAGAAATATTATTTCTAAACACTTTATTAATAATGCTTATGCCATAAAACTGTAACACCTATCAGTCTTTCTTGTTACTTTTTGGGTTTGGATCTATGGTCCTGTTTGCATGTCTGTATTTCGGGTGTGTGTGTGTGTGTGTGTGTGTGTGTGTGTGTGTGTGTGTGTGTGTGTGTGTGTGTGTGTGTGTGTGTGTGTGTGTGTGTGTGTGTGTGTGTGTGTGTGTATTATAACATAGTGAAACTGAAATCTACCCGAGGGGATTAATATAAGTATGTCTTCTTCTTATGTGTTAAGTTGAATGCAGATCTCAAACCTCTTTTCTTTCTTTTCTCTGGGTTTAGCTATGTATTCATGACAACTACAAGAATAACCCTTTTCACAACTTCCGCCACTGTTTCTGTGTCACCCAGATGATGTACAGCATGATCTGCCTCTGCTGCCTTCAGGTAATCACTTTTTTAGAAACTTGAGACGTGAAACTGAAGTTTTCTAGTTTTGACCTGGTAATGTATACAGTCCCCTCCATAAGTATCGGAACAGTGAAGCCAATTTCTTTATTTTTACTGTAGACTGGAAACATTTGGGTTTGACACCAAAATATGAATATGAGACAATAGATCAACATTTAAGCTTTAATTTCCAGGTATTTACATCTGGATCTGATACACAACTGAGAAGATAGCATTTTTTGTAAAGGAACACCACATTTTTAGGTGAGCAAAAGTATGGTGCCCTTTTAATTTTTTCGCCCCTGCCCTTCAATCAGTCCGAGTCCGCCACTGATCTTCCATACATGGCGAATGCTAAATAACTCCTGAATATGATGACGCTCTTAATAAGCACGGAATTTTGACTGACATGAGGAAAAAAGGGAGGCAACCGGCCGCAAAGAAAGCGACTGGGAAGGAAGAAAGCCCGTGCCATGCGCCGCTGTAACTGGCACACAAACGTACACACGCGCGCGCTGTTCACATATCATCATTGGCACAGTCATTACAGTCTTTGTTAAGCTGTTTTTCCCAACTTTGTACTGTATTAAATATCACGTATTAGCAAACCTGTAGGACTATATGTAGGCCTATATAAAATGTGTTGTGAAAAGTGAAATAATGTATTAGCCTGTCTATTCCATAGCATTGTTTCCCTTCTGTGAGATCCACACATTTCCAACAACGTCAGATTATAGTTTAAACTTCCAGGGTAAGTTGTTATAGGAAAGAGATGTATGTAATAATTTGCTAAATTCATAACATGATTTTATCTAACGAAATATACAGTTTTAATTAATATTTTTGGCCTTAACTTTGTACAAAACTACTTTTTACACACAGCCTAAAATATAGACTATTTGCTCTCCCGCTGGCCACTCACCGACACACCTCCCGACGTATATGATATTATTATAAAGTAGAACTATAAGATTCAATTTAAAAATATAACCAAAACATGTATAGACCTACTAAGTAAATCAACCTACATCATTACTGCATGCCATAGACAACAGTAGCCTATATTCGCAACAATAGGTACGCACAAATAATTGATTAAATATATCGGGTGCCATGCATTTCACAAGGATATGTGTGTTTTTCCGATGACTGAGCTTTATTTTGTGGTGTTGCCATTGAGTGTCGCTGATTCCCCGAGTCAGGAAAACCTTGCGGTAGTTCTACGCATGGTCGAAAGTTGGTATGGGAATACGCACACTTCTCCGCAAAGAATTCTTTTATAAATACCACCGTTTTGCCACCGCACATTTGACTGCACATTTCTGCCGTCTACGCAAGGTCTTTGTGCGCCGCAAGCTTTATAAATGAGGCCCCTGATACATTCACCACCAATTATACCAGTATGAAAACAGTTGTAATACATCTTGTGTGGCTCTGACGGAGCTTTGTCAAGTCTGAGAAAATTACTCATGGGACATCATCAGAGTTATCTCTTAGAAGCTTGTGTTACTATCTTCCCAATGGAATTTAATAGACATGAATGATCCTCAAGCTTCAAGAGTATAGTGAAAGACACTGAAGTTTCAGCATAGAAGATGTATAGGTCAGATCCAGGGGTTCTGGAGCTTGACAATACTATGGAATAAAGTATATCCCGTACTCAGTTGCTTTATTTTGGACAACTCTTCTCTTGGTCTGTCATTTTGTAGAGTGGCCCAACTCTAAGAAAATGCAATACTAAATCACTGCAGTAGCCCTTAAAAGCATAGTGACCATCTTAGGAAATACGCCTATTCACTGTCTACCAGCAGTCAAGTGAAAAGATCTGGACATTAGATAGCTTAACTTGGCGTGAACACAGGAAACAGGGATAGGCCTCCCATGTGCCATTTTTAAACCTTTCTGCAGGTATCACTTTCTCTTTGAGACTTTGGGGGTATCTCCCAGTTTTTGTAAAGATTAAACAATATATAACATATTAGTTAGTTCGCTTTAGAGTTGCTTTACATACACATTTTCTTTAACATTTTGAACAGTTTCCAGTCTTTGTGCCTAGCTGAGCTAACCTGTAGCTTCTTAAAGATTTGGCCTCTGGGACTTAACACGTTTTGTTCCACACACATCAGTGCACATATGGATATTATCTTATAGTGTAATACTTCATTGATGCATTATTAGAAATATGTGTGTTCTTCTCTTTTAGGAGAAGTGCACTCAGGTGGATGTTTTGATTCTCATGACAGCTGCTGTATGTCATGATCTCGATCATCCCGGATTCAACAACACGTAAGACACACAGACACACACACACACACATCCAGCAATCCACTTTGATGTCCATGGTTTGCACAACTCCCAACTTCCTCTTGACTTGTCATCCCTCTTGTTCGCTGTCCCTTTTCACTTTGACACCGAGGCTACGTTCGAAAAGCCCTACTAATGTCCTCCCTCCTACATACTCAACATGAATATACTACATACTGTCTACTTAACGATCAATTGTGTATGCAAGGTTCCTCGGACTGTTTACACTGAAGTATACAGAAGCAATAAATCATTTTTAAAAACCTTCCGTGTCGTTTGAAAAGACGCAATGCATTGTGGGGCGGTTGAGTAGGAAAAGTAACCTATCGATCCATACACAAAATTTTCCCGGAAGTAAGTACTCATATGGGCATTTATCACCTACTACACAAACTCGTATACACAACCACAAAAGACTCAAATTGACGTCAAAATGAGTATGAGTTGGACGTTAGTAGGGCTTTTCAAACACAGTCCATCTCCTCCTATCCATCCTTTTCCATGCTGTCCTGCTTCATGTCTATCCCTAGTCTTATATCTTCTCTCTTTACTTTCTTCTCCTTTTCATTGCTGTGTCCCTCCTCCTTCCCTGTGTCCTGTCTGCTCCTTTTCTTTTCTCTTGCCCTTTCGTCTTCCTCACCCCTTCTCAATGCTTTTCTGTCATCTCTTCTCAGGTCCTGTTTACACCTTATAGTCTGCTTCTTTGATGCACACCTGTTGAGAGTTGGATCCATTCTTTAATGGTTCTGATGATTTGGTATATGTTCACAAAAGCAAAACTCCAACGCACCATGAATTGTAAACAAAAGTCATGTGCACGATTAAGCTGTTCGATGATTGGTCAGACAGTTCGGTGAGTAAAAAGGCAAATTGCTTGCAGTTTCTCCCATTGCCATCAGAGCAGGTTATTTTTTAAGTTGATCTTAATGTGGAGCGCATATTAACAGCCAGAGTCTATTAAATGTAGTGTCGCAAGTGGCCAGGGTTTCTAAACCTTTTTTGTTCCAAGGACCGGCATATTAATTAAAAAAATTCCAGAGCCTGGTTGCCAATCTTAAAGGTGAAGTAAGCGGTCTATTTACACTCAACAAAAATATAAACGCAACACTTTTGTTTTTGCTCCCATTTTTCATGAGATGGACTTAAAGATCTAAAATTCATTCCAGATACAGAATATTACCATTTCTCTCAAACATTGTTCACAAATCTGTCTAAATGTGTGATAGTGAGCACTTCTGCTTTGCTGAGATAATCCATCCCACCTCACAGGTGTGCCACATCAAGATGCTGATCTGACATCATGATTAGTGCACAGGTGTGCCTTAGACTGTCCACAATAAAAGGCCACTCTGAAATGTGCATTTTTTTGCTTTATTGGGGATCTGGGGACTCAGAACCAGTCAGTATCTGGTGTGACCACCATTTGCCTCATGCAGTGCAACACATCTTCTTCGCATAGAGTTTATCAGATTGTCAATTGTGGCCTGTGGAATGTTGGTCCACTCCTCTTCAATGGCTGTGCAAAGTTGCTGGATATTAGTGGGAAGTGGTGCACGCTGTCGTATACCGGTCAAGCACATCCCAAACATGCTCAATAGTTGACATGTCCGGTGAGTATGCTGGCCATGCAAGAACTGGGACATTTTCAGCTTCCAAGTATTGTGTACAGATCCTTGCAACATGGGGCCGTGCATTATCTTGCTGAAACGTGAGGTGATGTTCATGGATGTATGGCACAACAATGGGCCTCAGGATCTCATCACGGTATCTCTGTGCATTCAAAATGCCATCAATAAAATGCACCTGTGTTCTTCGTCCATAACAGATGCCTGCCCATACCATAACCCCACCACCACCATGGGCCACTCGATCCACAACATTGACATCAGCATTGCCATCTGCCCTGAACAATGTAAACCGAGATTCATCCGTGAAGAGAACACCTCTCCAACGTGCCAGACGCCATCGAATGTGAGCATTTGCCCACTCAAGTCTGTTACGGCGACGAGCTGGAGTCAGGTCAAGACCCCGATGAGGATGACGAGCATGCAGTTGAGCTTCCCTGAGATGGTTTCTGACAGTTTGTGCAGAAATTGTTTGGTTATGCAAACCAATTGTTTCAGCAGCTGTCTCAGTGGCTGGTCCCAGACGATCTTGGAGGTGAACCTGCTGGATGTGGAGGTCCTGGGCTGGTGTGGTTACACGTGGTCTGCGGTTGTGAGGCCGGTTGGATGTACTGCCATATTCTCTGAAACGCCTTTAGAGACGGCTTATGGTGGAGAAATGAACATTCAATGCACGAGCAACAGATCTGGTCAGCATGCCAATTGCACGCTCCCTCAATGCTTGTGGCATCTGTGGCATTTTGCTGTGAGACAAAACTGCACATTTCAGGGTGGCCTTTTATTGTGGACAGTCTAAGGCACACCTGTGCACTAATCATGATGTCAGATCAGCATCTTGATGTGGCACACCTGTGAGGTGGGATGGATTATCTCAGCAAAGCAGCAGCTCACTATCACACATTTAGACAGATTTGTGAACAATGTTTGAGAGAAATGGTAATATTCTGTATCTGGAATGAATTTTAGATCTTTAAGTCCATCTCATGAAAAATGGGAGCAAAAACAAAAGTGTTGCGTTTATATTTTTGTTGAGTGTATGTTAATATAAGTGTTAAATAGCTCTTTATTCATACAGTGATCACTTACATGATGTGTGCGTTTCATAAAGCTGATCTCTCAGTCAGCTGCTTTGCATGTAATCGGCAAATAAACTTATTGCAGTATCCCAAAATTGTTATCCAATCAGAAGAGAGAACGCTGGGGGTGCCTTTAGCTCAGTCGGTAAGGCGTCCCCCTCCCGGGCCGGGCCCAGCAGCAGACCCGGATTCGATTCCCGCCCGCGGTCGTTCTCTGCATGTCACTCCCCTCTCTGCCCCATTTTACCTCTGTCTCTCTGCACTATCAATAACGCATAAAAATGCCCAAAAAATATCTTTGAAAAAAAAAAAAAAAAGAGAAGAGAACGCTACAAACCGACCCCCGTCTCACTCATAATTACTATATACCCTCCATGGCCTCACTGCCATTGCACGCCAGAGCAACAGATGGGTGAATGTGTATGCGCCTACAATAGCGGAGCAGGTAAAAATCCTTCCCAATGTCTGTTTTGATGGTTTTTATCATGTTTTATCACACTTATGGATCTGAGATGATGCTAGATAACTCGCTGATTAAGACCGCAATGCATTACTATGGTGACGTAGGGACAAACTGACAGGAAGTTAGCTAAAAGAACCATTCCGCTTACTGAACCTTTAATGCCAAAATTTGGATATTGCAGAAAAGCATGTTGTACACATTACACAAAAACTCATTAAAAAAAAATGATTCTGGAAATATTTCAAGGCAAACATGAGTCCACGGACTGGGGGTTGGGAATCATAGCTGTAGGCTATATTTAATTGATTTCGGCCAAGTGCAGTGGAGACTAGGTGTTCTATGGTCGATTCTTAAAAGGCATAGTAAGCGATCTCAAGAGGCGACAGCTACTAACTGCTGCCATATTTGACAGAGAGAGTGCCTGGGCTGTTCCCCTTCTGGGCAGCTGCTGGCTCTGTCCCAGGATTTAGATCACCGTTAGTGGAGCTGCAGCTGGGTAGAAACCAAGCCCCAACCTCAGCGATTTTTACCAGCATCCAATAAGGAAGTGACCACAACTGTAGTAACCAGGAAGTGCCACTGGGGGGTGGTGCCAATACCGAGCAGTTTTTATTTGACTCACTTGTTAGACAGGCCGTTTTCAAAGGCTGTATCTCGATTCAGGGGTTGCGGTCTACGAAGGCTGCATTTGAAGACCGATTGCGTCATAGCGGCGCGCAAAGGTTGTTCCATTTGCAAGGCTCCTTGCAAGGCTCCTCATATGCGGCCGAGAAATGCAGCCTTCGTTTCACGGTTTTGAAGGCTGCATCAGATGTATCCTTCGCAGCCCAACATATCCCATGATTCATTGCGTTTTTTTCAGAGATGGCATACAATAAAATGAAAAATAACAAAACAGCAACGTGTTGCTCCATCTTCTTAACTTTTATCTTCCTTTCTTTTTTTCTTGTACTTTTTTTTCTTTTCGTCTGGTAGGCAACTTCTTTTCCTTTTTTCCTCTGTTGACAAGGCTGTTTCCGTTGGCAGCTATCAGGGTTGCTAGGCAGCACAGGAGCGGCGAGTCGTCACGCAAGGTAACGGCTTGTTACGCAAACCGGAAATGCTCGTAAACGGAGACCTGCGGAGACCGTCCCGTTTAACAACGCTCGTTCGGCCTTCGAATCGGCCTTCATAGGCTATAGCCTTCATAGACCGCGAGACCGCGTCCTACCAAGGAGGCGGTCTATGTAATGGGATACAGCTAAAGTCTTACTAAAGCTATTTACAGCCTGGGCCACAAAACCATTTTAGTCTGTATGTTTAGATCATATCTCCATGACAACACTGAGGGGGGTGAATTTTTTTGCCCTTGTAAGATCCCTGCGTCTGCTTTTTGGCACATTTACTGTGAATTGTGTAGAACACTATATGCAAATAAACTTTGAGTGTTGCTGTGTGGTAGATTTGATTCTTGCATGTTTTTTTCCAAAATGTTTATGAATAACATATAAAATACATTATATACAACATAATGTATATATTTTTTTAATCGCAGTATTAACTGTAGGCAGCCTGAGCTGATTGAAGAGAAAGCTTTGGGACTGGGCAACCTGGATGGTGGTAGTCCAGAGCTATACACATTATATAGATATATAGTCTTTCCACTATTGGCTCCGATGTCCAGCTGGGTGAAAATAGTAGCCAGTCGAGGTCACGACCCTGCTAGGGGGGTCCGGGGGTATGCCCCCCCGGGAGATTTTTTTTAACCTTTTTAAAGTGAAATACATGAATCTGGTGCACTTTGAGAGGAAAATTAAGAGGCTAAATCTGAGGAATTTTGTGTGAACAAATAATTTGGAGACACTGGGTCGGATAAATTATAAGCTATTAAGAAAGACACATGGATTTTCCATAGAAATATAAATTTGAAATAAAATATTATGGAGGGTCCTCTGGGTTGGGCTTGGTGCTTTTTGTCTTTTACGGGACATATTTTTATGTAATATAATGAATTCATGTAAATGCAGTGAGAGGAACGAAGCAGAAGAACTCTGTTGTCCAGTTATTTTTTTTTCCACAGACGAGGCTGAAATAGGCTATAGACTATACGCAGTGCATGGGCAACTGAGGGCAGCCCCATTTTCAAATATTTTTAAATAAACTCAATACACACTGTGCATGCCATGGACTTGAACGTGACATGATCAGTTAACCTTGGATTACCTCCCAGATTAACTGATTCAATGAAAAAATTGGGGGGGCCCCCCTGGCAACCGCTCATTTCGCTTATGCCTCGGGCCGGCTCTGCTGACCAGTGACCACTATAAGCGGGTGGGTAACTTGGAGGCAGGCTGTCCTGCCCACCCAATAATACAATTAGAAGCAATGCATGGTAATGGTATATTCTTTAGTATTAATTAATTGTCTGAATTGTATTTGACATTTTCTTGGACAGCGAATGAACAGGTCCGTCTGACAGTGGGTCTGGACTTCCACCTAAAAAACTTTAAAAAAATGTTTTTGGAATGGGTGGGCACAGCCCACATTTGGGTGGGCACGGCCCACCCTGGCCCCTGGCTACCGCCGGCCCTGCTCGGAGGTATACGTCAGCTATCTCCCTCCCCCTGACGTGAGGCGGGGTAAAAATCTCACAAAATGGCGACGCGCACAAATCAGGATTATTGGATGCCGTGTGAATAACTGAGGTCAGCCCGGATGCTACATCCATATTATTTACTATCTATGGTAGAAACACGCAAGTTTTTTTTCAGAGCGTACACACAAAGGACATGTAGCGAATTGAGAGTAGAAATGAGATGATTTTGGCATATGGTGTTCTAGATTACAATCGCTTAGTATGCCTTTAAATATTGAATGTGACAATACAGTCGTAATATATGCGGTATATATGATCAGACAACAAGTGCAAGAAAGACTTTAGTACTACACTTCCTGTGATTGGTGCGGATGGGGTTCAGACCAGTGATGAACCACTCCAGAGAGCAGCCCTTTAGAGTAGAGCAGTGTCTGGTTGTTTAGTGCCACCAGAGTCTGGGACTGCGTTCAAACCAACCCAAACGAACCACGACAAGGACTTAAACAAAAGGCTTAGGGTTCACTTAAGCACTGAAGCAGGCCGTTGTGAACAAAACCTTACACTATTTCTCTGGTGTCTTGCATGTTCTCATTCTTCCCATTCTCTCTATTCCAGGTACCAAATCAATGCTAGAACAGAACTGGCAGTTCGCTACAATGACATCTCCCCTCTGGAGAACCACCACTGTGCCGTGGCCTTCCAGATCTTCTCTCAACATGACTGCAACATCTTCTCCAACTTTGACCCTGAGGTCTTCAAACAGATACGAAAAGTAGGGCTGTCTGTCTGTCTGTCTGTCTGTCTGTGTGTGTGTGTGTGTGTGTGTGTGTGTGTGTGTGTGTGTGTGTGTGTGTGTGTGTGTGTGTGTGTGTGTGTTGATGAGTTGTCTGTTGTTGGGCTGTTCTACAGGAAACCATCACACTGATCCTAGCCACAGACATGGCGCGACATGGTGAGATCCTTGACTCCTTCAAGCAGAAAGTCGACAGTTTTGACTACACAGATGAGGAGCACGTCACCTGTGTAAGAACACTTTTCTTTTCAAAACAGTCATAAGAATGCTTCTACATTCTCAGTTGCTCCAGACCAAAAAGGTGATTCTTTGTCGCTTTTAGTTCTATTTAACTTCATGTTTATTTGACCAAATGGAAAGAAGCAATAGTAAAAAACATGAAGTCATACAGGTTGGAGAGGTTGTGATTCACCAGAAAGCATTGCTTCCCTGTGGAGGAAAGTCGAATTTATTCTCTTCTGTTAAAATAAATAATATTGTTTCTTCTGTTACTATTCTATGATCCCTTGTACTTTAGTCAATTTAAAAATGAAAATGCCCAGTTACAGAATCAGAAATAGCATCAAAATCGGTTTTATTGTGAGGTATGTTCACACGAACAAGGAATGGTCGGACCCGATATTAGAATTAACATGAAGTACATTTAATAAAAATAAAATAATGTTAGTAAAATATTACAAAATGTAACACAGTATTACGTTGATGTAACATATAGAGTAGTTGTGTGCAAAACTGACAATTGCTTAAATTGCTACAAGTTTACGCATTGGGAAAAATAACGAGGCAGGCGGGGAAAATCAAAATTTCAGGGCTGATATAGACTGATATGTGGATACGTTGAAACAGTATTGAGCTCAAAGTGAAAATCACAGTATTGAGCTCAAAGTGAAAATCAATACTGAGACATCCGTTCATATTCAATGTGAGCACTGAGGTTTCTGCAGAGCACCTTTTGCCTCCCTGCTCCGTATACAAACTACACAGAGTATTTCGAACTTACTGAAAACCTTGCACACGGACAATCATCTTATGTGTGCATCACATCACTCAACCTAACTGTTCATCATAAACCAACTCACTGTCACAAAGTTTGCGTGTCACCCTAGTCTCTGAATTTTGCTCAAACAGCGGCTTATCTTTTTTTCGCTTCTCTGAACGTTTAATGTTTTTCTTAACGTTTAGACCAGTGGTGTCAAACATACAGCCCGCAAGATGATTTAGTCCAGCCCGCGACTTGTAGAGCACACATTTCTGAGCATTTTAAAAAAAAGTAAGTCTCTAGCCCATTCCTGTGAGGAGTTATGAATTTTTAAAGAAATAACCAAAATGCTCACTCCAGCCGCGAGGGGGCAGCCAAAATTAAAAAAGCACATTTTAGCAACATGGGAAATGGTAAATGGCAATCTTACAGCTATTAAACTTTCCTCCAGTGCTTTATGGCAAAGTAAAAACCAAAAAAAAAAATATATATATATATATATATATATATATATATATATATATATATAGGGGAGAACCTAGGGAATCTGAGGCATCGGGTAATGTGAGCCACCCCCTGTATCTAGGCAACGGAAAACATTTTTGGTCATGTGAGATATATGTTTTCAAGCCCCTCTCATTTCCCCATGGCCCTGAAAGAGAGGACCTCATAGTGCTGTGGTAAGCATGTTTTGTTCACCAAAATAGGTATTTTGCATGTAAAAGTAAATTTTCTTGCTGTCAACTTAATCAACTGTTGTGCCAAAGCAAATGTATTCACGTAGAAAAACTTCTATCATACGTGTTGATGAACTACCAACATATGAAACCATGTGATGCTAATAACTGAAGATTAGCCTGAAATGCTAAGAGAGGTAGTTTTTTCTCAAATTGTGGTGGTGGGGGAAAGTGAGCCAAATGCTGTGGGGGAAAGTGAGCCACTGTCTCACTTTCCCCCACCATGAGGCACAAGTTAAGTTTAGTCTTAAACATATTTTTATGTAATATTACATGACATATGTTGGAATACACCAGGAAGACGACCTGGGGCAACCACACGGAAAGAGCACTTTCTCATCTTTCCCTGTAACCTTCAGGGCTGGAATGTAGAGTAGGCCTAGTTGTAGAGCAGGGGTGGCCAACCCGCAGCTTCGTGCGGCTCTTCAGTTCATATCAAATTATGTGATGATAATTTTTTTTTTTTTTTTTTTATATACTTTTGTTTTTGTGTGGGCCTATGTGTGTGCATGTTCGCAAACGTTTCATGCGGCTCTTACGTTCGTTTTACATGTTGTCTATTATTTCATTTTTTATTTTATTAATGTGTAGGCCCTATGTGTATGCCTGTTCGCAAATGTTTAATTGAGGACGCAACATAACGTTCGCAAACGTTTGGTGCGGACGCAACATAAAACTGCCCGCTCAGCTTGGAGGGAGGTTTTCCGTGAGTAAACTATTTGTGTCAAGTTCGCTCCGAAACAGAGTGGGAGAGTTCATATTTTTTGTTGAACGTTATGCCAAGCCATTCTGCCTTATATGCCAGGTGTCATTTGCGCATTTCAAGGCTTCAAATCTTCGGCGCCACTTCAGCTCTCTCCATGCTACAAGTAAGTCCCACAAAGCAACATGCATAGTAAGAGAAAAACGCTATTTTAAATTGTTATATTTTTGTTTGTGGACTTGGTTGAACTGAGAGTTTGTGTGTGAGGCAGTGCACACAATGTTCATTGTTGAAAATGACTGCCCTGTTGTCTTTAGTCCAGTCCTGTCATTATCACAGGGGCGGCCTTAACGATCTGGGGGCCCGTTAATGTTATTTTTTATTTTCATTTTATTTTTTTAATTACATTTTTTTCCTGATATGTATCCTAGTTCAGAGATGATATGTATTTTTTTTCTTTCTTAACTTTTTTTGATAGGTAGTTGCCAAGTTCATCACACAAACACTCCAATCCACTGATATGAGATCAGTTTGCAATTTTCTATTACTAAATTAATGGTAGGACTGTGGCCACTAGAACTGGTCTCTGGTCAGCAAAGGTCTTGAAAACAGCATAAGTGTGCTTGTGACATGCGTGCCACCCATGCATGTGTATAGGCACGTGTCCCAGCAGATTTTTGAAATCTGAATAAAAAAATTAAAGTTTGTAGTTAGCGAGTGTAACATGTTCTTAGCAAGGGCAGACTTTCATAAATAAAGGTTTATTTTTTTAGCAAGATATTTGGTCAAAAGCTAGTGGTCATCCGTCCCTCTGTCCAGTTGTTAGGCATCTGGCTGCTAGCAAGTTATGTTGTCTTGCTAATTTTACTATTCATCTGAGCTGAAATAAATATTGACTTTTTCCTTTATTATCTTCGCGAGAATGCACCAGAATGCTTAGATTACATGTTAAAAACACAAAAAAATCTTCTGGGGGGGGGATGCCCCCAGATCCCCCTTCAGGGGTTTAGTTTTCTGACAAACATTACAATGGATACTAACATGATTTGGGCATTTGGGATTATAAATCATCTTTGAATTGGTTGTACAGCATATCACATGCTATTCATTCAGGGGTGCGATGGCCACCCCACTCTAACTCTGTGGCCCACCTTGGCCACCCCCAGTCAAAATTTCCTGGAATCGCCACTGTGTGTACCCGTGTGTACGATGTGGCTCTTTGCAGTAACACAGTAAAAAATGTGGCTCTTTGTCTCTGACTGGTTGGCCACCCCTGTTGTAGAGTATGACTGATGTTATAATCCAGTTGGGTCTTCTCCTGTGTTCTGAGTCCCAGGCTGTTCTCGCTGGTTCTGATTTTCCTATGTATTAACCCCCAGACACAAGCTGGCTCTAAGGGTCCTGTGTTCTGACCCCCAGACTGTGTTCTAATCTAACTGGTTCTATCTTTCATTTGAATCTTATTAAAACCCTTTGAATTATAATATGTTGTATTTGATTTTGTTCAGAGTTACTTTCAAGTGTTTAGAAAATTAGCTTTGCTTAATTGACCAAACCCCATCATTCTTTTACTAGTCCGACATTAGTTCTGGAATGTGTGGCTAGCTTTCAGGATTATAACTGTTACAATATGTGTTGTTATGGTAGTTTCAGAGTGGAAAGTGGTTCACCCCCAGCTGGTTCACTTTACCCCCTTGATTTTCCTGGTCTGGCTCAGTTTACCCCACAGCTGGGGTAAAGTGAGCCACATGACAACTTTTTTTAAAACAATCATATTTTCACTGCCCTTTGTCTTGAAAAAATTCTGCTAATGCCCATTTCTAGGAAACATCCTGAATTAATGGGAAATGTGTAAATTTGAGTGATAAATAATTTTAGCTTGCTTAGAGGGGAGCAAAAAGTTCTGTGATGGGTCCAAGGTGGGACAGGACCCTCAAAAGACTTCCTAACTACAGAGGTCAGGGCCACGGGTCTGTAGCCATTCAATCCTGTGCTCCTTGGTTTGGGAACGGGGATGATGGTGGAGGAATGAAGCAGGCTGGAACATGGCATGCCTCAGTGAGAGCTGCTGTTTTCTTCTTTTGAAGAAGTATGTATCTTCTTTCTTCTTTTGTTTACTAGAGCTGATTGTTGACATAGCTACTGTATGTGTATGAGTGCTGTGTCAGTAACTACACTTCCCAGCACCTCAGCGGCAGGACGTGACGTCATGCGGGAGTGCGACGGACTGTTTAATTGGACAGCAGCCGTGCAGTTTGAAGGGACTATGGTTGCGTTCCGAATTGCATACTCTTTCTTTTTTATATTCTACATACTACATCCGACGATAAAAATAATCCAGTTAGGATGCAGTAGGCATACTATTGGGACATACTTTACTCTCTTATTTCATCATAACATTGCGCCTTGATCTTGCCTCTTGCTTTTATATCCGGCGCTTCCCTGATTGTTTTCATATGGAGGCTTCGTCGATGTGACGTCACTTCACGTGCGCACTGGATTGTTCGTCAGAATCGCCCAAATAGGACAAGAGAGTCTGGCTGCAGACCTCCACCCACAGAAACCTCCACCAGCAGACCGGAAATTGCATTTTAACCAGAGAAGAAGAAGAATTTGAGAAATGAACGATAATGAACGATTACAAGCAAGTGTGAGTACTGAAAGTGAATACGTTTTATTTGTTTGATCTAAAAAAAAAAATCTGTATTCTTCAAATAGATCGTAACATTGTATGAACTTAGTTTATGCTACGTAACGTCAGTTGAATATGATATGATATGCTTGTTATATACAACGGTACTTTGCTTTTTTTAAACTACACGCCACGTTCCCCCCACTTTTTCAAGTTTTTTTTAAAAGGTATAACTGTTTGTGATTTTACGTTCGTGAAACGACAGTTTTATTGTTGACTACTATCATTATAGCTACGAGGAACTTTTAGTTTCGGTGGGTTCTAGCTAGCCTGGCTCCGCCCGCCTACCTACTTCCGCTCAATTTTCATTTCACTTTAAAACGTTTAAAAAAGTAAGAGAAAATAACGAATAAATGTAATCTCAAAAGCAAAACTTATTACTTGCACATATACTCTGAACGTATATGTATATATATATATATATATATGTCTATATATATATATATATGTATGTATGTATATATAAATATATATATATATATATATATAGACATATATATATATATATATAGACATATATATATATATATATATATATATATATATATATATATATATATATATATATATATATATATATATATATATATATATATATATATATATATACACTCAACAAAAATATAAACGCAACACTTTTGTTTTTGCTCCCATTTTTCATGAGATGGACTTAAAGATCTAAAATTCATTCCAGATACACAATTGTACCATTTCTCTCAAACATTGTTCACAAATCTGTCTAAATGTGTGATAGTGAGCACTTCTGCTTTGCTGAGATAATCCATCCCACCTCACAGGTGTGCCACATCAAGATGCTGATCTGACATCATGATTAGTGCACAGGTGTGCCTTAGACTGTCCACAATAAAAGGCCACTCTGAAATGTGCATTTTTTTGCTTTATTGGGGGTCTGGGGACTCAGAACCAGTCAGTATCTGGTGTGACCACCATTTTCCTCATGCAGTGCAACACATCTTCTTCGCATAGAGTTTATCAGATTGTCAATTGTGGCCTGTGGAATGTTGTTCCACTCCTCTTCAATGGCTATGCGAAGTTGCTGGAGACGGCTTATGGTGGAGAAATGAACATTCAATACACGTGCAACAGATCTGGTTGACATTCCTGCTGTCAGCATGCCAATTTCACGCTCCCTCAATGCTTGTGGCATCTGTGGCATTTTGCTGTGAGACAAAACTGCACATTTCAGGGTGGCCTTTTATTGTGGACAGTCTAAGGCACCCCTGTGCACTAATCATGATGTCAGATCAGCATCTTGATGTGGCACACCTGTGAGGTGGGATGGATTATCTCAGCAAAGCAGAAGTGCTCACTATCACACATTTAGACAGATTTGTGGACAATGTTTGAGAGAAATGGTACAATTGTGTATCTGGAATGAATTTTAGATCCATCTCATGAAAAATGGGAGCAAAAACAAAAGTGTTGCGTTTATATTTTTGTTGAGTATATATATATATATATATATATATATATATATATATATATATATATATATATATATTTATTGTGTACCTCGACCTCAAGAGGTAGCAGATAGCTACACACATTTCAAACGTCACGGCAGGGTGACATTGCAAATGCTCAAAACCTCTTTGCGCCTCCAAATGATATATCTCACTGCTAGGGGAAACACTGTAATTTTTTTAATGCTGTTAAAGTTAAGTTGAATTTGTTTGTTCATTTTTTGAATATAAAATAATTCAAACTTTGTGGTATTTAATTTCCCTTTTTAAGCGGCAGTTGAGAGTTTTTTAACTGTAATATTTGGCAAAACTGTCATAATAGCCATTCAGCTATATGTAGGTGAAGTGGTCTGAAAATATTTTTTTATCACTTTGCTCCCCCCTGCCTCTGTGTGCTGCCCCCCAAAATTGCCACCGCTCATGTTAATTTTGACCAATCAGAGCGAGGTCAGATTCTCCGTTCTTATTGGCTGTGGGACCTTGGCAACGACGTTGATGCGTCAGTTGCGTGAGCGTTCACGACCCTAGCAGTCTGACACTAGCCTACTGTTTGGTACAAGGCTACTACGGCGGACAGCGAGTGGCAATGTCTTCACAAACGAACCCTCAATTTACCATTCCCAGGATACTAACAACTAACACCGCTAAGACAGCAAAAAAAACGAGGAAAGACGAATATTGAAAAGTTAACTGCTGAAAGGCAGACGGAGAGAGCTTGAAAAAAAGTACACCGGCCATGTCACATCAAGACCTCTCCGACCGCGACCTCGCGACTTTTTTTTTCAAAACAGCGACAAGCGACAAATCTAGCTTTTTTTTCTGGTGTTATTGGTGACTTTTTTCGCCAAAGCAAGTATCATCTCTTCTCAACGAGCAGCGGGAGCACTGATACACAGCCCGCTCCTCGCGCAGCAGCCCCGAGCTGAGAGGTGTATCTCCTGCTCTGACCGCAGCTGGGAGGGGCTGCTGCGCGATGACCGGGCCGTCTGTCAGTGACGGGGGACGGGCCAGGAGGCTCCCGCTGCTGTTGAGAAGCGTTAAAAGTGATATTTGCTTCGGCGAAAAAGTCACCATTTACACCAGAAAAAAAGCTAGATTTGTCGCTTGTCGCTGTTTTGAAAAAAAAGTCGCCAGGGGGGCTGAAAAGTAGCTAAATATAGCGACAAAATCGCTAAGTTGGCAACACTGCCCGAGCAGCCCCTCCCAGCTGCGGTCAGAGCAGGAGCATAGATAGTAGGAGATACACACACACACCTCTCCGCTCTGTTACAATTAGTTTGCTATCTTGCCTGGCTGTTACTAGTCTGGCTTGACCACTCCCGCCAGCGTCTATTAAGCGCTGGCGTCGGCAAACAACGCTACGCCTCCATTGGCTGCTTCCCGGGGTTAGCCCCGCCGTAGATGATTGTGATTGGTTTAAATAAATAAAAACAGGCCAGCCCAGTTTCCCCCAGAATAGACGGCTCTAACCGGAGTGCTTCCAGACCATACTACTTGCTGTAGTTTGGTCTGGCTTTGCGAGACTAGGCTGTTACAGCTACTTTTCTTAGGCCTACCAGCACACTTACAATGATTTTAAGCTAACATACATGGGCCGCGTTTCCCAGATTCGTTAAGAGCCTCTTTGGGCTAAGTACTTCTTTGGAGCGCTCTTAAGAACGCTGTGAAAGAAGAATGCGTTTCCCAGATTCGTTCTTAGCGAAAGTAGTACTTTCACTAAGATGGAACTGTACGACGGCGCTGACCCACTCTTTCAACCTTCTTAGCGACCAAATCATCAGTGATCATGCCGCGTCAGGGAAATTTATTTCCTCCACTTTTCGAAATAATAAAACAATGTTCAATGCGGACCTGGCGCAATAAACATAAACTAATAGTAGAGAAAAAAATGTTTTAATGAATTACACGTTTACGTTTTCCACACACATGTGAGTTTATAGTACTACACATAAAAAAATATCCACAACCCTGTGGCATTTGACAGATATCAAGGAAACAGATTTAATTGAACTCAGCTGAACCTCATCCAGAGCGGCTCCACCTGCTATAAAGGCGTTGCCAAAGTCCGCGCGTGTGAGAAACCATGGCTGCAATACAACAGCCTCGCCGTGCGCGAAGCCAGACGGTTTACATAAATGCATACGTGCGTCGGCACTTCTCCCCACTGGACGTGCTTTCAGACCGGGCCGTCCAGGCAAAGTACCGACTGCCCCGGCCGTGCGGAGATCCAACGGTTGATCACTCTGGTGTCTCCACACATATGCAATTTTTCCTTCAGCCCGGAGATGCAGCTTCTGGCTGCGCTGCGTTTTTAAGAACATATCAACCTCTTCTGAGGTCCAACAACCCCCAGCCCCTACCCCTTTACCACCAAGCACTGATCACTAAACCATAAACCCACAACCACCACACATCACCCATATCAACTCTCAGGCCTGAAGGCTGAAATAAATAAACAGAACCAGCAGATGTAGGCTACATGTAACGTCCTGCACACTATGAGTATTGCTGCAGTGTCCGAGTGCTTTACCTGAAAGTCTGGCACTGGAATGCTGTTGAAAGGGCGCACTATACGCACACGGCATTAACCTACGCTTAGCTAAATTACAAATTGCCTGGGACTTTTTGTTGCTATAGGTTTGACACTCTCATTTCAATGCAAAATGATCCACACAATACATGGTTGAAAAGGAAACCAAAGTAGTTTATTGAAACCATATGGGGGAGGGGTTACTCCGCGCTGTCTTTACTGGGCGTCTGCATCACCTGCAACGAAGGGAGATTGATTAGTGAAACCTTCGCACTCTTCCTTTTTGTTTGGTTCTGGAACTCCTGCCACTTCTTCCTCACAGCACGCCAGTCACGCAGGCCACATGGGCTGGAGGGGGACATCTTTTCGGCTATGGCCTGCCTAACACGGTTCTTCACTGTGATGTTCTTTTTGCCCCTTGTTCCCCCGAATAAAACTGCCCGGTGCTGCCAGACCTCGTCCACTAAGACGCCCATCTCCTCCGCGGTAAACAACGGTGCCCGCTTGTTTCTTTTGCTGCCGCTTTCTTCCACTCTCACATGTGTGTGCCTATCCACGGGGTATATATGCGCTAATGGGCTTGATTACTACTTGGATACACTTGTTGCCCCCCCCCCCCCCCCCACCCGCACCCACACACCCCCACACACACACTATACATGCGTAGCCTAATTCCACCTGTGTGGGGGTGACCACGGGGCGCTGTGGGTGACTTATGCGCTGATAAAGAGGTGGGTGATCGATTCGCCTGGCATCGATTTATTCAGTTTCAGCACGACCGCGGTGGA